>MU386558.1:11718-750213 GCA_022497025.1 Hypoxylon sp. FL0890 | reverse complement strand
CCCCCCCCCCCCCCCCCCCCCCCCCCCCCCCCCCCCCCCCCCCCCCCCCCCCCCCCCCCCCCCCCCCCCCCCCCCCCCCCCCCCCCCCCCCCCCAGAGGTAAGAGGACTCTTACCCCAGCATCTTAACATACCGTCCTCGCCAAGGGCATCGACGATGAACATCATGTCCCTTGCCGCAGACACCATTCCCACCAGAATCTCCGGTTTCTTTAAGTTGGTCGTAGCATTTCTGCGCAACGATCTCTCCTTCTGCCCACAGCTTGCCCGTGGCCGAGCCTGCAGCGCTGGCCATTGTGCTGCCCAGGGTGTCATAGTATGTAGACTCATTGCCAGGCCAGCAATCGAATAAGAGGGTGCTGCCCGTTCCTCTAATACAGGTTTTAGTTCACAGTCCTGTAACATAATGCAAGCTAGGGATGGATCACATCCTTACGTGGACCCCCGAAATTGAGGATGATGCTGCCGCGCTTCGGCTACTTCTAGGCTAGATAATTTATAAGGTCAAGATTGAGAGTCCGATTGAAAGATCTCTGTATAGGTAGTCGAGGGGAACGACCAACTTTGCGCATTGCACGGGCAGCCCCTTAGTGTCGATATTATAAGGGGGCCCATTGGACCCCTGAACTGTTATCGCGGCGGATAGTTGCTGCTGTGCTGCCGTGGGCGGCAAATAATGGGGCTATGGGGCAAAAGTCTTGAAAAGATACCATTCTGAGCTTCGACGTCGGTTAATAAATGACTCAGTTCAGATGTCTGTTGCGCTGTAGTGTTGCATGAGATACGACTGCCCTCATCCGGGACTCTCTAGGCATATCATATATTCACATTGAGACATGTGAAATCCAAGACAGACCGCCGCTGCCATTCTTCTCTGTAACGAATCTGTATTACAGCCTATCGATATTTGCAAGGGGGGTTGAAGCTGAAATTCTACTTACTCTGGGGCAAGTTTAAGACCTACGCCGAGAGTAATTAGCTGCTGGATACGGCAGCCAATCAGGGCCTCGGCTTTTCCCAATCGGTACAACTCTTAGCGGATCAGAATACGCCGTCTGGACGTCGAATCTGTGCAACGCAGATCCTTCCCTGTAGGGGTTGTGTCTCAGCCCTACGGGTGCCTATCTACATATACGTACTAGCGCTCGCAAAGACTTGGTCCGAATCTATGACAGCGAAGGCCTCAATTCAATTATTTAACTTAGCCAGGTAGCTAAGGATTAAGATCGTGTCTAGGCCGCCAGATAATCTCCAGGGGGGGTCCAGGTCTTTAGGACGGCAACTTTTCAATGGATGTTGAAGCGATTCTACGAGGTGATTGCGGTGATATTTACCACAAAAACCGGAGAACAGTTTCGCGAGACACATACGAGCAGGATTCAAGGGTTTGAATTTTCAATTGAGGTATCATACTTTTCTCGCCTTGAAAGCTGCGCCTATCCCAACTTGTGCAGACCCTTTCAAATGCCGCCGCCCGAACTAGCTAGTGATATCATTAAAAGCAGCCTCCCACGTTTCGCGCCGGCCAAAAATATCACCTATGTAAATGATTAAAAATCAAAACGGATATATTACAGTAGTCTCTTTAAAAAGCGACATGCCTTGGTAGCAATCGCAGTACCCTTAACAAACTGATGAGACCTTGGTGATACTTTCACGTGTCTTCCATACTACTGTTGTACCCACTGACAGCTCCGCCAGCAGTTGCTACTGAACTGCCAGTAGTGACTTTGGACAGTTCCGTGGCTTTTCCGACGCCACTTCGTCTGAGTTCGCCGGCCTCAGGAAGCTCGTCCATGTTCTCGGGTGATATGCTGCCACTCGCATCATAAGCTTGACCGTCGTCACTATGTTCATCTTCTTCATCGTTTCCAGATAAGTCCACGTCCGAGCTTGAGTCTTCTTCGACTATGGCCTGCCGGCTTATGAGACTCTCTGACGAGGCATCATCCGCGCTTTCGTCGTCGTCGTCCTCATCGAGATCGGAGTCGCTGGCGGGGAAATAGAATAAGGGTGGTGGTAGAGGTACAGGAGGCAGTCGGCGTATCTTCCCCGTGAGGTATTCGATCTCGACCGTATGCGCTCCGATACTTGGGATGCCATACGGTGCTGGAGACCCGGTCGTCATGGCAGCTAGCTTGTTAATGATTGAGTCAGTTGCGGCTTTGGAATCCGTCGTCTCCTGGCTCAAGCGCCCAACAGGTCCGGGCCGCCTTGTAACGCGTTCGGTATCGTCGCGGCCATCATCGGAGCCACTGTGCTCATCGTCATGCGCGTGCTTGGGACGCCGCGTTGTCACGATCACAACAAAATGATCTTCAGGATAGACACCTCCTATACCGCTAGCCTCGAGATTCAACAAGGAAGCATGTTGATTACTGTCGGACCAGGGGAAATCGGCATCAATCTCATCGTCCGTCTCACCTGAAGTTAATTCCGGCGAATTGGATTCATCGAGATCCATCGAGTCTGACGCTAGAGTACTGAGCGGTCTGAAAGGGAGCGACGATCCTGACGTAGAGCGGCTGATTTGCGGGCGGATTATGCCGAGGCTAGGGCCCTGGTCACCCTGGTCGCCCGATGAGGTCATATCGTACGTTGTTGGAGAAACCTCCCCCTCGCCAAAATCTCCCGAGAGGTCCGTGCAGAAGGGTGCCCCGCTGTAGTAAATGATTGCACCGTCGCGCCGGCGCTTGCGCTGTGAAACCCCTGATACACCGCTCTGGCCCCAACGCGAGATCATTCCCAGATTGCTCTCCTCAGGGGGCCCATATGAGGAGCCAGTCTCGTCACCCCCGGACGGCTGTTCATCGGAAGACGATGTCTGTTGGTGCACAAATAGTGGCTTGTAGTGGAAACTCTCGGATGAATTCGAATCCTGCACGCCCAGCCCAAATTTGGAGGCTTTATGCGCAATGACGTCATTTCCAGATGCCTGAGTCTTCTGTTTTTTCCTTTGCTCCTGGTCGTTCGAGTCGTCCGTGTCGTCGCTTGATTGGTTATGCGGTGAATTGGTAGTGCTGTCGCCGCTGCTGAACTTTGTACCTTCCACTCCACCTCGCCAACGGATTTTACGTCCGTCGGGCGACAGCTGAAATTTGGTGCTCTTCTCCGACACTGCGCTTCGAATAAAGGCCGGCGTCACATTGAGAATGTGCAGCTGCGCCAAATTGCACAGCAGGTTGAGATACACCCAACCTTCCGCATCTGGCGACACATCCCTCGCAGAGAATTGTTCCTGTGACTCTGGCGCTACCAGTCCCAGATGACGTATGTAGTCCATATTTTCTGAGGGGACCTGTCTGCGGTCAGGGTCCAAATCGCGTGGCCGCGTAGGGCGCTGTTCCGGGGGTGGCATCGACATGTGAGGTGACGTGATACTGCTAATTCCTCCACCACTAGCATGTCCGCTACCGCTGCCGCTGCCGTTCCCGTTGTCCCTTGAATCTGTCTGATCACCATTCGAATGCGAGTTAGATGCAGATCCGTTGTCGCGTGAGCTACTCTCCTTGCGCCGCGAATTCCGCGGTCGTATTTGAGCCTCCCGTCTAGTCTCGATTGGAGGTAGGATTTTGTCGTCAGACGCTTCCATTTGAACGTCTTCTGCAATAGGCTCCGGTACTAAAGACAATGGATTGTGTTCGGCGGGGCCGCTCATTTTACCTGTGAACAAGTGCTCGAGTCGTTTAACAACAAGCTTCTTCTTGTCCTTCTCAGTCATGACAGTAGGCCGTGGCCATAGGCCTTCTGGGATGTCTCGTAGATAACTCTCGATCTTTTGCTGGGATCGTTGTCGTGCAGCCTTAGCCTGACCAGGTAGCGACGGTGTAGATGAGCTTGGGCCGGTAGACATGGACGCGTACGCCGAATCGACGGGTCTCGAGTTGGACCCCGATGAGGAGGATGCATGTTTAGACATTGATGAATGGACATTCTTCGACTTGGCCGACGTCCTCTTGCGGCTCTGGGAGGCTCCGGTACTCGAGCCCTCGAGATTGGTAGTGAAGTCTCGTAGAGTGGCCTCTAACTCTCGTTTCTTCCTGCTGGATAGACCATGAACCTTGACCTCGAACAATTTGTCTCTCCGCAACGAATCTGGACCCATCTGCTTGTATTTCTTCAATTCTTCCTTTAGACGCTTGTTCTCGATGGTGAGGTCGTCTATGACGCTTCGGTACTCTTCGTTGGATGAATCCAGTTCAGGACGGAGACCTGCCATACGATTCTGGATGAATTCGTAAGCTGGACTCTGAGACGATATCCCGTATTTCGCAGCTTCCTCGTTGGAGGAGTCCGTCTCTTTCTGGTAAAAGGGAGGGTCAAGATCCATTGCCCTCGTGTCCGTGTTGCCCATTTCATTTTTATTTGAATCCTCGAACCAATTCCTCGCGCTCAGGCCTGTTTCATTGCTTTCATCCGACGAATTTCTTCGAGCTGTCGAGTGAGGGGCTGGCGGAAAAGTACCTTTTGCTCTCGCCAGGCGGTATGGTTGTAAGGTAATTGAGTTTTCGGCGGTTGTTCGTCTCGGGTTCCTGTATGTGACGGTTGGAGGCTCAGAGGCCGCTGGTGCGTTCTTCGAATCCGGCATGGTGCTTGCATTGGCTGGTACCTTCGTTTACTGGTAAAAATGCGGGTAGGAAGCTCTAGCTGATCATATATGTGTGGAAAGATTCAGGCAACATAGTCGCCAATGAGGTCTGTCAAGTCTCATAACCGAGTTAGTGCGGCGAGCAAAACTGAACTGTTTAAGCGGAATCGTGTAGAACTGAGAAATAATTTATTAGCTCTGGAGGGTGGACAGCGCATTATGGGCAGTTAGTCGAGGTGCAACCTCATATGGAGTTGTAACAAATGGGTCGACTACCAGGTAGCGGAGAATGCGCTGGAAGTCTCCGAGATCTGGTTTGAAATGCAGGTTCGTGCCGTGACCGAAAGAGGGCAGGATTCGTAAAGACTTAACAATGCAACGTCAAACCTACAGTAAATTTCTCTATTTGTTTATTTTTTGTCTGTGTTGGCGGTTTGTATTTAACGATATAGCGAAGCCTAAAAAGGTGTAAATAGCTTTAATGAATGTCTTGATAAATTCGAGACACTGTTGTTGTGTAGACCAATTACTTGGGGCGTGTGGTGTCTGCGATGAAATTTGCTGGGAATAGGTGCATTAGACGTTTTTGGTGTAGTCAAGTGATTAAAAGTTTAAAAGTCGGTATTAAGTATGGCTATGACCATGGCTATGGCTCTTTCTCACGATACGGATGCATGTTACGAGAAGCCATCGAGATTTACAGAGGCAACTGGGGCTGGGTAAGCCCTTCGCCGCCCGCCGTTGCCTCCCGTTAGATTTGGCAGTCGGGTCCCGATCGATTTTGGGGGGTACCTTCCTTGCGATCGAGCGTAACGATTGACAATCGTACAGTAAGTGCTGGAACCTGCTGTACCCTTGTACCTTTTTGCCGATCTAGGGGTCCTATGCTTATTTAGGAACGGGGGCTAGAACGGTTTACGGTCTGGACCCGCGGTGTCAAATTAGAGACTACGTTCACCAATTACAAGCATATCTTACTATTCTTTGCTACTAGAAGGGCGTGGATTGAACATCCTGTTTATGGTAGGGTACAATACTGTAGGTAGCAAACCTGTGCCAGACGAAAAGGGTGTATTAGTTTAAGTAGGTACCCTGTAGTCTTAGCTAATCAGTCATACGGCACTTGACCAAAAGAGGGTAAGCCCTAAATGGCCAACCCAGGCCCAACCCTGGACGTGTGGTGTTGACGATCTTAGATTTGCATTGTCATCGTGATGAGAGTTTATGATTGGACAGAGCTTCTACCAGTTCCGACGGCGTCTTTTGCGGACCACGTAGTGTACATACGTACTTTTATGCTATCACTTGATTGATTTCCACATATTTTGGTTTCAGCGTAGTCACCATGATGGTGTCAGGTCGTCAGTTGATAAAACGACATCTCACTTTTTTATTACCATCGATTATTCGCGGGGTATTCGTAAACTAAAATATTATGCTAAAAGCAGCAGCTTCGCATCTGGAAAAATAAGTGAATCGAAGCTTTGGAAGGATCTTGTCCCACTCATATATGGTCCTGATTCGAGGCCCAACCTCACTGACGATCTAGGCCTTTTCCTTGTTCTCTTATGACGTATTTAGTTCATGCACCTCATAATTCGTGCGGGTCCCACTGGGCTTATCGATATTTGTTATCAGCGTCGTTTAAGGTTGAGACGACGCTTTTCAAAATATCGCAAGCAAAGCTTGTCGAGTCAGTAGTTAATTTGCCTACCTAAACCTAAAGGAAGCACATAAAGGTTTCTACCGTATTGTCTCTATAGTTGAACTCCTCTCATCTCTGCCTTATTCTGTTTAATGTTCTAGATCCTTAATACCGGATCGGTTGACTTGACAGCTTGATAACTAGTCCAAAATTGGTAAGGCAGTCCGTTGTCGCATTCCGGATACCGAGATCTACCGGTGGCGACACCATAATTCCCATTCCAAATCGTGGGAAACTAGAAAAATCGTGGCCCAAAGTAGCACTCTTTGATACTATTCACAACCATTGCCCATTGCCTCGTGATCGTCAGGGGTTACGGGCATCCTAGCCGCCCTTGGTTTTTCGCCGCCCCGGGCTCGCCGGACAAGTAGACATCTTGATCGGACATACACTACATACACTACGCCACATGTGTGGCTACCGGATGGGTTTCCCCTAACTCTACACGTATATAGAGATCCCCACAAGCATTATTATCTTGAGGGCATCGAAATAACTCTCCTCATTCAAGGAGTAATAGAACGAATAGGTTTTCCGGGTTCTAGACTCTTATGAATTTGCCGCGATCCTTTTCAAACTGAATCTGAGTGGATTCCCTATAGACAACGACCAGAAAGGACCATGTACACCATAATAGGAGTTACGTTGTCAGCGTAGGCTGGGGCTTACCTTGCTATACACTAGTTTATCGCTATGAATGGAAGATTAATCCATCTTGTCCCAATTCGACTTTCATGACGGTAGAAGCATCACCATCCGAGTGATGTCCACCATTTAATACACGGATGTCTTGAATTGAGATGCTGACTTGCAGTCTTCTTAGCGATATTCCTACGTTTTTTTTTTTTAAAAAGACATCACGTTGCAGTTATAATTCATTCAGACTAATAGAACTCAGTATTCTTGGTGCGAGAAGCAGGTATGTTCAAATAAGGAGCACCTTGCTAATAAGGTAGTTCTGCAACGCACTAGTTTTGCCACCTTCCCCCTTATTTTATCATTATGGGCAGTTTGATTCTCTTACCGTCGCTGAAAGTGGCGCAACCCAGTCTTCTGTCAGGACTATTATGATGTCCATTTCTGGATCACCTCCCCTGACAATGCCTGTCGGACTGTGAATCCATAATAGCGGGCCATGGTCCAAAGTTATTCTCCCGAGGAGCGCCTCGCTGGCCCATTTGGACAAGACGTATCTATCAGCATATCCGGCATCACAGACCGCGATTGGGGGATATTAATCAGAAACCAAACTCTTGGGCAGTTCTTTTACATCGCTTGCAAAATCGTCGAAATAAAATAAATACCTTAGGTACCTATAGGTACTCGCCGCTGGATACCGCCAGCTCGCATAGCATCCTTCTTGGAACAACCTTGATAGGACGGAGAGACTTTTGCGTCTTAAGGAAGGAGATATCGGCGCCATTGTGGATGAGCAAGTCAACAATATCTGCTAGGGAGGCAAAGTTGGATTTGGATAACCCTAGGAATTGCTCTGTTAAGTCCCTTGGGTATTCGACGATTTTGTCACTTTTGATGGACACGCGTAGCCGTGAACCGTTGGACTCAGACTGGATAGCGATGCAATGGACTTCCTTGACCCCCTCTCATCCCCGATAAGACATCGCAGGATATGCATCCCAAAGAATCCGGTTGCGCCCGTCAAGCGAATTACTAGCACTAGCTTAGCTACCTCTCCATGCCTTCGGAAAGGTTTCGATCTTGCGACTTCATCTTTGTCATGGCCTATGGGCTAAATCCCAAAAATAAGAACATGGGAGCATTCGCAACGTACGCCCTGGCAACCGACGACTTTGCCTACCATATGGCACAGGGGATGGCGTTCTATGGGCAATTTTGATCTTGTTACCGGTAGGTACCTAGTACCTATACACATAAAGTTCCCTTGGGGCTGTCGACACATTTAATTACCATAGTCCTACCTGAAATTCGTTTTCTTACACGCTTGAATGGTACGTTACCATGTCAGGAACTATGCGTATGTGTTATGAATCAATGGGATCCTCGGGAGGGCGGTCGACAGCACTCGACGCTCCTTCGATGTTGATTACGTACAGCCGCCGAGATGTTCATGCCGATATATGGTACGTCAGCGATAGCTAAGGACAGCAAATGGCAGTGAAATTCTGGTTCTTGGCTGAGAGGCCACTTCACGAACGTCTTTTCAGAGCGCCGCCCGTACGGATCCGAGGCGGCTGGTTACAAACTGTTACACATGAAGGCATTGACGATTTAAGAAAAGGGCGAAATACAGGATCGATGTTAGTTTGCCTGTTTCCTGAAGTCTTCATTTTAGGGAAAATACTTATGAATTACCAAATAACGGAGTTTCACAGGGTCAAATGAAAGGGGGGATATAGATTTCTCTACCAGCGTATCACCGAGCCAAAACCGCCACCCATATCCCTGCTAGCGTAACCACACCACCGGGACATTCCTAAGGTGCTGATAGGGCCGCCATGTCACGGTTCCCCGCCGTCACACACGGTGTAGTACATCCTTATCACACGTTGTGCTAAGGCTAAGCCTCAGGAAGCGTCAGCATCTTGGATTCCGTTACGAGGCAGCAGAGCCATGCAGCTGGGTCGGCCGTCAAACTCCAAATGATATGAACTCGCATCTAAGTCTTGAGACCTTCCACATTCTCATTCCGGCCGTCTCTGCGGTGACCTTCCGTACTTGCGGGGCCCGAAATCCGGAGCATAACATCTGTCGACCCAAAGGGATGAGGAGCACTCCTACCGTGCTCGAACATGACCGCGAAATAAATACCTATCTAGTAGGTAGGTCGAATTAAATGGCTTTCCCCAATGACTGGGATGCCGAGAAGCGACCCTGGGAAATCGGTTTTCTGTGTAAGTGCACAGGTACGTTGGTTGATACTACTCTATGCTTATTGAACGCCTGATATGCCAGAGGATTGACCCGTCAGAGGTGACCTGTCAGGGTTCAGCCCGAGGTGACCTTCGGTCTAATATGGCGTAGATAAAGGAGTCGTTTGCTATATATACCAGGAGCTAGCTAGTCAGGTTTAAAGTTCTTTACAGAACAATATAGTTCGTACCTCTTATTTATGATTGGCATCGTGATAAGTTTAAAATAAATAAGGAGTTTGGAATAGATAATTCTTTGGAAACCACCAGATCTCGTCTCGAACATTAGGACTGATTTGTATGCTTGCTCATTGGCTGTACTCTCTGCAACTGTTGGACGAGCGGATATTCGCAGTGGTTTCTTCGCTCCATCTAAAGAAAGTAACCGTACTATATTCTGTGGTCCTGAATACTCGTCTCCGTCTTGCTGTTCCCAATGATTTTCCCTATTTCTTAGCAGCTGCCTCCTTGGCCGCATTATTTAGCTTGGGCAACCAATCGCTGGTGTACAGGCTATCTGCGAATTCGACTACATCGTCCACGCTCGCACCATCCTGGCTCAGCGTCAAGGTCCAAACATACTCATTCTCGTACAGTCCCACGGTCGTATTAGCATGCGACCTCAAGTGTAATACGACCTTCCTAGAAACTTCGTCCACCACCGGTTCCGTCCCCTCGACAATTCGGAGCTTGAACGCCGGCATTATGGGCTGTAGGGACGCTATCAAGTTCCCATAGTCGGCATTAGTCTGAGGTGGTGATTTTAGCGTGGCAGGTAGCAGACGATGAAGGCAGGTGGGACTGCGGTGTCGCAAGACCGACTCGGGCGTGAACTCGTTGAAGTCCTCTAGGAAGAGGTTCGCAGTCTTGAGGAGTTGCTCTCTGGATGGTGAAGACATTGTGGCTTTGAGGCGTTATGGGATGTTTAGGTAGCTGAGCCTTATGCTTATGCTTCTTGCCTTGTCCTTAGTTTTAGCTATGCGTATTCTGATTATCTTGGTCGAGTCTCGGGTTTATATAGCTGTTACTGCCCCAGGAAAGCACCCTCCGTTAACTCCACGGCCTCCGAGATTATGTGGTGCAATGCATCTTTCTTAGTCACAAGCGCTTATGGCGGTGAAGTCCGGAACGCCAGCGGCATTACCGGCCTCTACTTTCGCCAAGCGAGGATACAACATCCATGATAGAATATTTCACTGCAATTGGTTAGCTCGTATGTGTTGAAAAGCGAATGAGCTAGTCTTCCCTCATCCCGCCATCTACAGGACCTTTAAAATGCAGAATATTGCGCTGTCAAATCCCCACTCAGTACCTTAATAGAAAGACTATAGGGTAGGATCAAACTATGTGGAACCCAGCAAGTTAGTATATTGGTCTACAAGATACGATATTCTGCTGAACAAAACGACTGAAGGATTCGGAGCCATTTGTTTGCATTTCGGTATATAGGTATTTTATGACTAATAAGGGTTGCACGCGTGTTTGTAGCCGGTATAACCGACGTGCCTGCATCTGTTAAGACCAGACTTGGGAATTAGTAATTGAGTTTATCGTCTGGGTTTGGATTATATTGAATTCATGTGTAATTACCTATCACCGCAATGGGGTTAGTGGTACAAACCTGTTATGGGAGCCTATCAAACGTACGAATGCTGAGATTGATACATGAGAAGTGAAGTTACTAGCCGCGTATGCAATCGTTATTTATAATATATGGGTTGTATTTTCTCTTTTCCATTCTAACACTGATAAGCTGATATTAGGGCACCTGAGAAGGATGGTAGGTACCGTCATGAATAGCAGCTCTATTCTCATGGCCCTCCAGCAATGACTAAACGAACTTCAGATACGGTATGCCATAGCTATACTGATGGAGAATTGAATAAAAGGGGTCCCTAGTAAGCAATAAAGTTATTCCCCTAACTCCGCCGTTCCTATGTTCCAAATAGTCTCTGGAGCAGTGGTGAAGGTCCAAGTGCACGATAATATATACCTGGCAGGTAGCTAATGGCAAATTCAGTAGATCTTTAGAGAATAGTAGGGTTGTTTAGGTCATTCTCTGGGATTGGATGAAGAGACAGAGTTACCGTACTGTTACGTCGCCAAATTTAACAACTCTCACATGCTATTAAAAGCTGCAGTAGGTAGGTACTTATTGTCCTCATGGCCCATAATAACAGCGTGTATGTAAGGTATGCAGCTCTTTCTACACTGTCTAGGACTAGAAGAGGCTCAATATTTCATTCCTCTCCCGACAAAACCCCCTTCGTTGGAAGGATTGGTGTAGCCCTTTTCCCTAATCATTGGAGGCTGGACCAATCAAATTATTGCTACGCTCGGATGGCCAACTTAGGTACGTACAGGGGTGCAGGTACTTTAAACGGTTCTCACTTCACTGTGCTGTGGCCTTCTAAATTCTCACCGTATAGTATTACCATCGCGTTCGTTCAGGCGTTCCCCAACCAAGACAATTTCACCAAAGGAAGGTACAATGGCGTCCAACCACCCCGACCATGTTCTCACCTCCATGGACTTCATCAAAAAAGCCCTCAAGCTGATCCGCAAAAGTCAAGACCCGTACCTCGACGCCAACGCGGACGGGCAATTGCAGAATCTTAACGTTGTCACCAGCTATCTTGACTTCAACACCGGCAAGCCAGGCGATACCGGCGACATGTTCGTTGAACCTTTCCCACGTGCCAAAATGGAGCAACTTATGGATCGGAATCGACCATGGGAAAACCCGGACTGCCCGTCAATACTACCTATAGATAACAACCTAGACAATTGCGGGCGGGCTAGGGATTTATGGAATGCGTTTCAAGGGTATCTACGCCTTGACAAAGATGACACTGCTCCGAGTATCTTGGACGAGACGGGATGGAAGATAGTAATGTACCAGGTACTAGTCACTAACGCTATGTACCTAAGCTAACGTCTTTAGACCCGAAGAAGGAGATATACTCTTCCCGCTGCTCGGTAACCCTATGTCCTGGAAAGTCGAAGACTTCGTCGATAAATGTGATCCCAAAGTGCCTCACATGAGTTGTTTCATGACCAGCAAACTGACACACCGAGATATGGTCCCTTGTATGAGCGAGCTAGAGACGATTTTGTGGATCACGGCTAGCCGTCTTCTAAAGAAAGAATATCAGAACCATCGCATCGTCCCCGTGAGCTCAAAAGGAACCCCTATTAAGTCCCCCAACTAACAGGTACGAGGTCACTATCTTTTCCGCCTCCGGATGTAGTCTTCGTATCACCCAAGGCTATGTCAACCAGAGGCAACTTTTCGTACGAATGACACCGATCATCGACTTTACGGAGGGAGAGGTGAAGAAATGGGATGAGTTCATCCAAACCTTGTGTTGGATGGTGGGAAATCCCATTGGCAGCACAATCTAGACATTGTTTGGCGGGGTAGATTTGAATGGGAATTGATGGCCAGTTTGATGTATGACGAAACCGATCCTAGAGAATTGGGTTATGGGTTTCAGGTCGTTATCCAATGGAATTTGAATGTTGATTACCATAAATCTATAAAGGAGGTCTTTCTGGATTGGTGTCAAGAGCTCACCAGCCAGGGGGTTCTCGATGGTTACGATCCCGCTCTCTACGCAGGCTTGGGACTCTATGACTCCTGGAAATTTGACTTGCCGTCATGGCTGCCCGACCTCAACAGGACCAGGTCGAGATCCTTCGTTCCAGATCATAGACATATTAGACCTAAGCATATAAGTCCATCCCTCTTTCCAAGTTCACAGGTTGTGGGCGACCTATTGCATATATCTGGGATAAGGTGTTGCGGCAAAATAACAGATATCGGAATCGGGCCAGGGGGGTTGAAGGAGGGCGACCAGGCCTACATTTTGGATCGACTTGCCTTGGTTGGACATGCCGCTGCTATGGTGCGTTTGGATATTGTTTCGAGGACTAAAGGCGAAGTGATGATATGCCAGGACGGATTGATTCCTTTTTGCATTCAACCGCCACAAGTCAGCAGACATCGTTGTGCCGTATGCTTGAGATAGAATAGGTGGTAGTGAATCTGCAAGTTTTATTGTTTCTTAGCAGCAATACTAAACTCTTCGCAAGTTTCAGGTGAAACTTGCTAGCAGTGCTTGCGACGACGCCCAGTGAACCCCCATCTCTGCCGATTTCTCACCCCTTGTCCAGCCATCCTTGTAGCCTGTAGGCGCAGTGCATCCCCTAATTTGTTCCAATTCCTCATTTCTCGGCTCAGATGTCGAGAGAGATTATAGAGCATATAATCTCCCATCACAAGATTGTAATCCTTCTTATCATCCTTCTCTCCCTTTTCACGGTTCCAAATTTACTATGGATAGGTGTCTGTGACAAGTTAGGGCTCAAACGTAACAACTTACGTCTACTTATTGGTCAGCTTTTTGGGCTTCTTCTGCAGCATCTTCTCGTCAAATAGCACTGCCTCTTGAGCCCATTTATCGAGGAGGTCGCACCCAGGAAGGGTCAATAGGTCGATCTGAAGATCGAAGTGTTCGTCGCCAAAGAGTTCATAGGCGTCATCGTCTACGTCTGTAAACCAGTACAGATGCTGGCAAGTCTCGACTCCGCTGAAGACTTTCTTTGCATATCTGTGCTTGTTGAGCTTTGCCAGGTCACAGATGCGAGGAACGGGTTTTTTGGCCCTCCACTTCTGAAATATAGTCACTTCCACTACTCTATTATTAGTAGTGCTCATGCTTGGGAGAGCTCCTTGAGACGTGAATAATTGTAAGCTGCGGATGAATACAGTGCAACTAGAAAGCCAGCCAAGAGCTTAGTTGGACACAGATTCTCGAAGTTGACTTACTAAGATGTTTCATGCGTTGACATTGATCGGGCCTGAAGGGCGGGGTCTTGTGGTTGGACGTGATGGCGTAGTTCAGAGGGCGGAATCTATCTTCGTCAAAGTCGTAGCTGCGCCGCTGGATTCCACTAACAATGAAGGTGTCTAGGCTGAAGTTGACGTAAATGTAGCCGCAAGGCTCGCCGCAATAGTCGGAAAATAAATCATCCACGCTTGAGGCACTGTTGTCATCTTCTTCATCCTCGACCGTGTAGTCATAGTCAAGGGATCCATCCTCGGAATTGTCGTCTGCGAATGTCGCTTGTGTATAGGTTCGAAAGACGGGGATCTGATCTGGGTAAAGTTCCATGAAGAGTTTTCGGGTGAGAAAATTGACACAGAAAGGAGAATATGCTAGGAAACGAGTAGGGATAATCTCTCGGCTCTCTTCATCAAGCATCACAAGGCGTTCCTTGTTGGTGATGAGAATGAATGCCTGCCAGATTCGTGACTGGACCTCTGTTGGGAGTCTCGGGAAAGCATGGAAGGTGGTGATTGAGGTTGCCATGATTATCTTGATTCTGGTCCGTCCTGATACACTATCTGGGAATGGAATGATGTATACAGCAGCACCTTGTGATGCTGTATCAGGAGTGTGATCGGTAGAATTTTGAGGAGATTATTATTGACTTGTGGAATGGTGAACCATCGAATCCTGAAGCCTGGGTCGAGAAAGATTGTTCACTAGACTCAAGTGTACGGTTATCTCTAGAGTCCGTACACGTAGTGAATTGAACGAGGCAGAATCTGGAGACTGATGATAGAGGCACGAGAAATGGAGGTTTCGAAGGGCATATGTAGGTACGTATAATGTTGGAAGTGAAAACGAAGTGAGGTATCGGGGCAGGATGAGTTGGCTGGGATTTGAGTTGGGGACTTTTCTATTTGCTTTTATGCTATCCCGCAATTGCCTTGCAGTTTCCCTGCAGTTTGTCGGATGTCAATCCCTCATGATAAGGTAGTGGAACTCAGAAAGAAGCTGCCGGAAGATACCTCTTTGTGTTGGCAGTTCCCGGGAGAACACTCGGAGTACCCGGTGACTATCGGCCGGGCGGCCGGGGGGCCAGGGCGCGGGAGGCCGGCCGACCAAGATTTGAATGCGTACATCATCGGGGAAGGGTTGAGAAGAACACTTTCAACCGGTGGTTCAATCTTCAGCTGTCCATTACACTGCCTGGAAGTTATATATATATATACGAGTACAATGTTTTCCTTTTTCACTTGAAAGCATAATGTTGTTAGACTATAAGGCATCTTCTGCCAGGAATAGTCATAGCTGAAGACGGAGTAATTTACCTAGAATCATGAACCGCATTATCGACTGTCTCTAATACGAACAAGCTCAATTGAACTTGTCCGATAACCAAAGACTTAGAGACGATCCGTAAAACACGGTATGTGTCTTATTCTTTGGTCATTATATGGGTACAGGTATGAAAACTGCAAGGAGAGAAGGTGTTGACGAAAGACGAGACGATAGTATACAAGGAAGTTGAAAATGAAAGGGGAAGGGGGGGAATAGATGATTACTAATGCGGGGCTGATTGGTATCTGCATATTGACGTGGTCAGTGCTTTGACCCACCTGCGAGGCTGCAATAATTTTTTGAAGCTTCCAGAGCTCTCCCACCTGATGGAAAGTCAATAAACATCCTGATACTGGCGATTTCCACGGCGAGCAACTTCTCCAAGAATCCTGGGAAATTAGAAGTTTACATCATATCCTCCCTCGCCATCGCCGTATTCCAACCGCCAAAATGTCTTTCGGTGGCCAGACCCCCACCATCATCGTCTTGAAAGAGGGTATGGACCCCCGGAGCTACCCCTCTGTCTAAGGATGGAGAGCCCTCCCCAAGCTGACTCGAGACATAGGTACCGATACCTCCCAAGGGAAAGGCCAGATCGTATCGAACATAAATGCTTGTCTCGCCGTCCAAGCGACCATCAAGTCGACCCTGGGCCCTTATGGCGGTGATTTATTAATGGTGGATGAGAATGGCAGGCAGACCATTACGAACGATGGCGCGACAGTAATGAAGGTCAGATCCACACGGCGACGACCTGCTATCGTTACAAGAATACTAAAAGGCTTCTAGCTACTTGACATCGTACATCCTGCCGCCCGAATCCTCGTCGATATTGCGAGATCACAGGACGCTGAAGTTGGAGATGGAACAACATCAGTCGTCGTTCTGGCCGGCGAAATACTCAAGGAGATTCGGGAACACGTCGAGCAAGGCGTCAGCTCCCAGATCATCATCAAAGGTCTACGGAAAGCTTCGAGCATGGCGGTCAACAAGATCAAGGAAATCGCGGTGAGAACAGATGAGGCCAATAAACGAGAAACACTGGCGAAGCTGGCGGGTACGGCTATGACGAGCAAGCTCATCAAAAAAGACACGCCGTTCTTCACAAAGAGTATGTGACATATATGTCCGAATATGTCATGTATAATGGGGCTAACAGCATACAGTGGTCGTGGATGCCGTCCTATCGCTAGATCAAGACGACCTAAACGAGAAGCTCATTGGTATCAAGAAGATCCCTGGTGGCTCCCTCACAGACTCCTTATTCGTCAACGGTGTAGCCTTCAAGAAGACATTCTCCTATGCTGGTTTTGAGCAACAACCAAAATCATTCAAGAAACCCAAGATAGTCTGCCTGAACGTCGAGCTAGAATTAAAGGCCGAGAAGGATAATGCCGAAGTTCGAGTCGAGCAGGTGTCCGAGTACCAGGCCATCGTCGACGCCGAATGGCAGATTATCTACAAGAAGTTGGAAGCTGTTTACAAGACGGGCGCCAAGGTAGTCCTTTCTAAGTTACCAATTGGTGACCTAGCAACTCAGTACTTCGCCGATCGCGACGTATTCTGCGCTGGCCGTGTGTCATCTGAAGATATGGAACGAGTGGTGCAGGCCACCGGCGCCACCATACAATCCACGTGTTCCGATATCCAGCCGCACCACCTTGGCACGTGCGGCTCCTTCGAGGAACGTCAAATTGGCGGCGAGCGCTTCAACTTCTTTGAAGACTGCCCCGAGGCCAAGACGTGCACACTAGTCCTCCGTGGTGGTGCTGAACAGTTCATCGCTGAGGTCGAGCGCTCCCTGCACGACGCCATCATGATTGTCAAGCGCGCCATCAAGAACCACATGATCGTGGGTGGTGGTGGAGCCTGCGAGATGGAGGTGTCTGCATACCTGCACCGCTTCGCCGACAAGGACATCCCGCACAAGCAGCAAGGTGTCATCAAGTCCTTCGCCAAGGCCCTCGAGGTCATCCCCCGCCAGCTATGCGATAATGCCGGTTTCGATGCCACCGACATTCTGAATAGGCTACGCGTCGAGCACCGCAGGGGCCACACCTGGGCTGGCGTCGACTTCACTAACGAAGGCGTCGCCGACATGATGGAGCGGTTCGTCTGGGAGCCCGCTCTCGTCAAGATTAATGCTATCCAGGCAGCTACCGAGGCTAGCTGCTTAATCCTCAGTGTCGATGAGACCATCCGCAACGAGGAAAGCGCGCCGCCGCAGGCACCGGGTCAACCACTACCGCCCGGAGCGGCGCAGAGGGCACTGAGAGGACGCGGAAGAGGTATGCCCCGACGGTGAATGTCGCTAGGTGTTTAGGGGCTACGTTACATCCAGGGGAGCGCGCAGTGATGTACCTAGGATACCTAAAAGGCTACGCGTGACTTCTGCATGTCGGGTATGACGTGCGAGACTAGATGATATAAACAAAAATGGAAAAGCCGTTTAATTGTGAATTTATGCTGGACGTTGTTACCTGAGTCCAGGCAGCCTCTATAGCCGCCGTAAGGCAGCCGGGTATGAAGCTGACCCCTTTCCCACCTCGCTTCTATCACGATGACGGTCTTGCGCAGGGAGGCATAGACATATTTGCTAAGGATCGCGATATACCCCCACCACATATCTGATTTAATGTCTTCATCTACGCTGCCTCGAGCCCGAATTTCCTACCTGATTTTGAACCCCTTCAGGCCCAACCTGTGTTAAGTCAGTCTCACCACCCTTCCTCCCCTTTCTCTCCCGTACTTTCGTAGAAGCTAAAACAGGTTCTTATAAAGTACCTAGTTAAAACTAAGTGTTTATTTAGTATGATTCAATTGGAAATCTCCATGCCTAAGCAGCTTTACATGACGGCAAAACGTTGTAGGTACCGTTTGCAACGTCCGCCCTATTTCTTTTTACTACTGATGCTCATAGAGCGTACTGGCAGCTCCCATAATACGACGCAGGCCATGCAATAGAAGCAAGTAATTTTCGTACTTCTAGTCAATCTACTCTCATCTCTTAGGAGTGTCATTGGAGTTGTCGTTCCATGCCGTCGAGGGTACTTAATGATACCAACGATCACGACGATACCCCCACAGAAGCCTCCGAATCGTAACGGAGGTACTGCTTGGCGTTGTAGGTAAACAAAATAAGATCACAAGATCAAGGGATTTAGCTAAAGGGGTCATTTATTTTTTAAACCCGGAACGAATCAGCCAATTCAATACGTTCCTTTCTTGTTGGACGTTGAGTTAGCACCTGAAAACGAGATCGAAGAAAATCAACTACCAACGTTAGTAGCCGGATATAAACGGAGCAATAAATTCGATGATTCTCACGATTTACGAAACTTACCTTACAGATGAGTTAGGTTCTGGTCATGGAGCGAATTCTTAATATGTCAGTAGACCTATGTAGGAGGTACGATGACAGAATTTCTTTCCATTTCAACCGCTTTCTCGCATATCCTTAGTCGCCCCGAGCCCCATTACTTGGTCCTTGCTTGAGCCTCAGCGTTTCCACAAACTCTGGCCATAGACTGGACCCATAAAACGGTGAGCTTCTATTAAAAAGCAATGAATACCGAGTACGCTTATTCCGTATCCAACATATCGGGATGCCGTATTCGACGACATGGTCGTCCGTCACCATAACCAAACCCCCCATTGCACGTGGCAGGAAGGCTTTTTCTCACCACTCAAATGGGAGTATCATGTTTTTCAGCTCGCAACTAGGTTTCTGGTCGTAATATCATATCAGCCACGTAATGACTTCTGGGACGACGATATCCAATAGGGAGGCATTCCAGACCCGTGGGATCATACCGAGCTAAATATTCAGCTTAGTATTAAGCACTAGAAACATTTTCGTGGCTTTTCGTTCGCTACATTAACTGGTTCTTGAGGTATTCTACGACGGCGGGTGACGATATTCGCATTCGAAAGTCTAATATTTCCCCAACCCCCTTACTTCATAGCCTCCTCACCCCACCTTAACCCCGTGGAGAAAGACAAGTACAGATAACGGGCGCTGCAGGAGTTGGAAGGGTCTGTGATACCCACTTTGCAGTAAGAGCGGCCGTTTGACCCTTTCAAGCCGTTCTTCATGCGCATATCCAATTGAAGGGCAACATTGAAGTCAGGGATCACGAATTCTCCGTCTTTCTTCCCTTTACGACGAGTTAAAATGCCTAGGACCTCACATATTACACAGCGCCCAAGATGCTGCACGCGTCATGCCGGCAGGTAGAGATTCAACTTTTAGGTAAGTGGCTGCAGCTGAAATCATCACAATATATGCATGAGTCGGGGAAATATGGGTATAGCTGAATGGACCGCCAATGAGAAGTATGCAACGAAATCTACTCCTCATCTACGACGTTGCAGCGAACATCATGCCGGCGTCCAATAGAGTCATAACGATGGACGAAAGCGTCTAATACATATGTAACCCTAAGCATTGGGACACTCCCTTGCTTTGGTGCCAAAATCGACGACGTAGCATCGAAGAGCATGCATGGCAACATAAAGCCACTTGCAAGATTTACAAATTAGAAAGCTGAGCACACCTCTCAAGCCTGATATCTTTGGGGACTTGGGCATCGAAATGATAAGTCGTGTAAATGGGGTCGTCAGGTATTTTCGGAGTCAAAAACGTGTTCGATTATGAATTATCCATCTTAACAGCGGTGAGGAAGCCGGTATAAACACGCCCGCCGCCACACCTCCGCACCGCTATCCAATGAAACCGGTGTGCAGAGAACAGTTGGGTTTCTGGAATTGGAGAACGATAGAGTTTATATACTATGTCCCCGATCGGTTGTGGAATGTCTCGGACCCTCGGAAGTATTAGTGAGGAGCTCACTCGACCCGGCACACTGGTTGAGCACTGTTGGACACGATCATCGCCGGAGCCGAAGTGTGGGTAGCAGTTCGAGTGGACCAATAAGCCAAGGCTCCTGTGAGGATATGGCAGGGGTTTTTTACTTGGTTTACACGTGTCACAATCGAACCCAGGGTCTGGATAAAGCTAGTAATAGCTGCATTCAGAATGGCCCTTCATTCGACAAAGTGCATGCATAGTAGACGCGGCCCACCGGGTATATCCGTCCGGACGTGTATCATCCCATATCATCCCATAGAAGGCCCAAAGAATAGCTCTAGCGACATGTGGCTGCGGGGGTAATCATTTCACATTGGGAACTGAATGTAACCTTGCCGATTACCGTTCGGTTCTGCCGCTGATATAGACTACGGCGACTGAGCTTCAAGAACGCACAAACACATTGGATCGCTTGGCCACTGGGAATCTACGAAATCCGCAGTCTTGGTAACGTGGGCTGGTTAGAGACGGTAATTTCCCGAATTCACATCACTAGATCCTTTAGCGGTCTCGAATTCTTGTCGCTGCTATTAGGAAGATGGATCGTGATGACGCCCCAAGCTGACACATCCCACAGTAGCTGAAATGACAAATGGCTCCTGCGAATCGCATATCTACATATATCAAGACAATGGACAGCCAAGGTCCAATCATTCTTAACTGCCTAGTCAAGCTAGTTCGTCGTTATTACCTCCTCATGTAGTGCTACATATGTAAGTCTCTGTAACCTTAACTGAAGGAGGATGAATCCTACATGCAGACGGTTTTGTGGATCGAACATGGTTTTTGCTTTTGGCTGCGACCCTTGACATAAGGAATTTACCGGTATTTTACTATAGTATTTCTATTCGGGTCTATGTTCCGGTATCTTGTCACAAGCTGTTTCGCATAGCAGCAACCCAATGAGAAAGCTTGCCTCTTGTCTCTGAACCATGTAGCTGGAGCCGGGTAGTGTTGTCTTTCCGCAGAGCTAGGTCAGCTCCGGTGATTGGTGGAGCTTGAGACATGGGGTATTGAGCGAAACATTGCCATTCATACCTACCTACCTACCTTACATATATCCTTGAAAGGGTTTCTCGGGGACTTACCAATTCCCGAATGTTTTCGTCTGAACTTGGCCTTTCGAAGACTCCCCGTGGGAAACTCCATTATGGACTTCCAAATCTGCTTCGGTCTCGCCCTCATCGAGACCGTCGTTGTATCTGTCTTAAGTCCAGCACATGAGATATTCTCATACCTACCAAAAAGCAACAGCCTTCTTTTTCTAGCGCTCTTTGGGTTTCAATGGGGATTGTTAAAGATCTACCGCATCTTTCTTTACCCGGCTTTCTTCTCCCCCTTAAGGGGTATTCCTGGACCAAAGGTTTTTAAAGATGACTCGACTTGAATATATGATAACAGCAACTAATATGCCCTAGGATAACCATTTCCTGTTTGGCCAGCTCATACATATGTACAAGGCTTCAACTCCGATTGACCAATACATGCGCTGGTCTTCAACATGGCCTGACTCACCATTCATCCGTTATCCCATTCTTGCCAACAAGGAAATTCTCTTGATAAACACTGTCGAGGCTCATAGGCAGATATTACAAACCAAGTGCTATGATTTTGTGAAGCCAAAGTTCCTCGAAAGGTTGTTGGGCGAGATTGTGGGGACAGGTCTCCTATTTGCCGAGAGCCATGAACACAAGAGACAACGGAAAATGATTCTAAGTATGCGAGGACCTAGACTAACACTCGATATATTCTACTGCGGCTTTCGCTAACATGGTCTTCTAAGACGTCTTTTCTGTTCCCAACATGAAAAAGCTCATTCCAGTCTTCCAACAGAAGGCCGAGGAGATGACAGTTTTCATCGAGCGCAAGATGAAGGAAAACGGTACGGGCAATCTTGAAGGTTAGTTGACCCCCACCACGATCTAAGGAGTTACTTTCACTCACAAGCTATCATCAAATAGTGCAAAAGATCTTCAGTAAAGCTACTCTAGATGCTATTGGAGTTGCAGCTTTGGGTATTGAGCTAGAGAACCTCAGGTCAGAGGAATTGAAGTTGGACTTCCTGCAGTGTTACTTCCGCATGCTTGCGCAGCCGCCCCTGAGCGCGCTCATCAGCTTCGTCCACGTCCACGTCCCGATTCGCAAGTTCATTCCCCTCGAAGCCAATTGGGGTTTCATGCGGGCGATGCGTGGGGTCCACAGCATGCTCAATCAATGCATAGAGGAACGCATCCGCGACCTTAAGTCGACCGATCGAGAGAAGGTCGGCGGAACCGAATCTCGAGATTTGCTGACTTATATGATTGAGGAACGGGAAGCACAGGCTGAAGAGCTCACCATTGCGGATATCCGCGGCCATGTGAGTTCCAAATTGATTGCCTTTGGGATCAACAGACATGAGACTAATCCTCTTGCAGTTGCAAAATTTTCTTTCTGCTGGTATGTCCGTCGGCTTCCTACCTTGGTGACGCTCGTTTGTGCGACAACAAACGGACGACTACATTCGTATTCTCGCATATCTTGACTCTAACTTTCAACCCAGGTCACGAAACAACCTCGGGTGCTTTGACATGGGCTTCCTATGTCTTAGCTACACGACCAGACATCCAGGACAAATTAAGGGATGAAGTAATACAAAATCTTGGAACATCTGGGACCCCCGATTACACAAAAATCGAGCGGCTCACATTCCTGAAGAACTTCCTGCAAGAGGTATTGCGGGTATACACCCCAGGTGAGCACCGATCTTCTCCTTCTTGCTCCAATCTACTACGGATAACTACTAGTCCATCTTCTATTTGCTAACGTCTACTTAGCCCCCGCCACATGGCGTGAAGCCGCAAAAGACGTCGTCATCTGTGGACAGTTCCTCCCCAAAGGCACGCAGCTCGTTCTTAGTCCCCCGGTGACCAATCTGTCTCCCCGTGTGTGGGGACCCGACGCCAGGGAGTTCAAACCGGAGCGGTGGGACTCGTTATCCGGCGACGCTGCGACACCGTACGGCACGGAGACATTCGCGAACGGGCCACGGATATGCATCGGCAAGAGCTACTCGCTGCTCGCATTCAAGGTCATGATGATTGAAATGCTGCGCAGCTTCCGCTTCTCGCGAAGTCCGACGCTAGAGGCGCTTGGAGATAAGCCGGTGCCCGTACAGAACCCGGCTGTGACGTGGCGGCCGAAGGGAGGGATGACGGTGCATTTGGAGAGGATTAGGTGGTCTTGATGATGCACTGTGGTTTTGTAGGCGTCACTTACGATGGTAATCTACGGAATCTAATAAAACGGGAATGATTAATGAACCAAAGTGACCTCAATCCAGTATGGGCTATGCATACCGGCTACTGATTAGCGGGATCATGGCTTCTATGCCTATCTTGGTGCATGAAACGAGTAGATTTGGGTGAAAATGGGTACCTTATTAGCGTGCTAAGTCCCGTCACTCTCGACGCGTCGTTCAGAAGTTGAAGGAACGATCTTAGTATCAGTCCTCGCTCTGCACTCCGTAGACCGGCTACAGTGTGCTCGGGAATACCTTCTGATCAATAAGTTCCAAAAGGAGTATGGGACCATGCAGGAAGAAGGATTCAACTACCAACAGCATATAAGCATTGGCAAGTAGAAACTGATCCTAGAACTCGGGCCGACCGACGTCGTACTGAGGATGATAACCTAAAATGAACCTC
The DNA here is from genome assembly GCA_022497025.1 of Hypoxylon sp. FL0890. Lineage (NCBI taxonomy): Eukaryota > Fungi > Ascomycota > Sordariomycetes > Xylariales > Hypoxylaceae > Hypoxylon > Hypoxylon sp. FL0890. The sequence continues at coordinate 726,302 of MU386558.1, read as the reverse complement.
ATTCCCGATCGGCATGGTTCGGTTTGTTGGTCAGGATTTGGCGGCTAGTTGGTTTTTATTATGTCCGTTGGTTGATGATCAAGGAGTCAATATGCAGGATGATATACGTTATGTACATGCTGGGAATGGCTTCACGCCATGTACGGTACTGCATTCGTCCAATTGGTTCGACATGGGTTGGTTGCTTTCAAGGGCGTGCCCATGTAACAGCGAAGAGATGAAAATTACAGACGGCACGTTGTGACCGGCATCCTGTTGTGGTTCGGTACGTTTCTTATTCCCGCCCGTAATCCCACCAATGTGCATCAGTGGCTTATGTAAACGTACTCCATCTTCCGAGCTTTTGCCGTCCCAGTACTTTGGTACCATGTTCCAAAATATTCACATCTACGAATTTCCTCTCCCGACGCACAGTTCATCATCGAATCATCACCGACAGGAACCCCCTGGCAACCCTCCAGCAGGTAACGGAGCCTAGCTCGTGGCGACGGGTAACACAGCATTGATCGGCTGGTGTCAGAAATTCGGTAAGATTTATCATTGCCGGTTTAGTTTCAAGCCACCTTGATCGAAAAACGAAGTCCTTCATGCCTTGTAAAAAGAGGAAAGAAGGAATAATATATCTCATTATGGCATGTTTAATAAGTGCGGATTGTTGATGGGTAACATGTCTAGACTAGTTGACGCCATCCCAAATCCCAAAACGAGGTCACGGATCCGCGGGCAAGATGCCGGCAATTATGGATGACCCGGCTAGTCCGACCATCTACCGTGTCTCCGGACAGCCCCCTTTTCCGGACCCCAACAAGCCGGAACTGCCGCCAAATGTCCTCCCTCGTCAGGTGACCCTCCGAGACCGCCAGACCATCGCAACCGTCGTGCCGTTTGCATCTCGTGACCAGGTTCCCGCGTCATTGCTAGCCTACCTCTCGGACCAGTTCGCCAAGGAGATCGAGGGCGGTGACACCTATCCCATGATAGATCCCATGCCCCTGGAGAAGTTTTCTGCGTACTGGTTCCAAAATTTCGCCGGCATCATGCTGCTCGGCCAGATTGAGAGTGCAGAAGACGTCGTCGAGGGTAAGGATTGGTCGAGAGAATGTCTCGGTAGCTTTTATATCAAGCCCAACTACCCCGGCCGCAGCAGCCACGTGTGCAACGGCGGGTTTCTCGTGACCGACGCCTCTCGCAACCGTGGCGTGGGCCGGCTTATGGGCGAGAGCTACCTTGACTGGGCGCCCAAGCTTGGGTACACGTACTCGGTCTTCAACCTTGTGTACGAGACAAACGTGGCGTCGTGCAAAATCTGGGACGCGCTCGGTTTCAAGCGTATCGGGCGCGTCAAGGGCTGCGGCAACCTGAAGTCGTATCCGGACCGGCTAATCGATGCGATAATCTATGGTCGGGATCTAGGGCCTGGTGCCGGCGAGGGTAACGGCGAACCCCTTCTCGTGAGTGAAGAGCGTTTCGACAAGATCAAGTTCTACCTAAAATACGGGCGATACCCGAATGGATCTGACCGCTCTATGAAAGCCAGGCTACGGAGCGCCGCGACGCACTATAAACTCCTCGACAACGACGTCCTGATGCTCAAGGATAAGGAAGTTATTAGCGACCCCGTCCGTCAGACGGACATCTCGCGTCGCCTCCACGAAGCTGGTGGCCATGCTGGAATTAACAAGACTACGGCGACTATTGCTGAGAAATACCACTGGAGCCGCATCAAGGAGACGGTCTCGGATGTAATTAGGACGTGTGACCAATGCAAGGAAACTGGCAAAACGCCTTCTCTTCAGAATTCTAATAATTCTCGGCGCCTAAACGTGAACTCCAACTGCACACCTACTGGCGTTAGTCCTATGCCGTCAAGAATGTCTCCCTTGGCAGCCCCTGAGCCCGGAAGCCTCGATGCGACTGGCAGGGTCCTCGAGTTACAAGAGTCTGCACCCAATGATCTTCCGCCTCTTGTCGGCCATCCAAACCCATACGCTCACCCTAGTGATATCACATCATTACTGAATCCTCCCATGCAGGCGCCGCCAGATACCGGCTTGCCACCGCACCATCCCTTAATGCAGAGCCAGCTTCACCACGATTCTGCCGCAACACTTGCCTCGCTGCACGAAGCCGTGGACTTGTACCATCCCATAGACCCGCAGATTATATCCCAATCCACACATCATCACCAACCAACGGCCCATCACCATCATCCTCACGCATTCAACTCCTTCCATCCCAGTGGGACCGTACCGAATTCTAGTCCGCATCCATCGCACACCTCGCTTTCGGGCCAGGAAACTTACAGCCCGCACGAGACCCACGTCACCATCCATACGTTCCAAACACAACCGCACCACCACCAAGGCCCTCCCCAACACGATCCCGATTCCTTTCAAGCCCTTCTCCAAGACACAGACAGCGTCGACGGCGAAAGCCTACCCTCCGTCTCCGAATCACAGCTTCACGCACGCCATCATCCGCACCATTCCCTACACAGCGAACACGATCACCCAGAGGACGCTACGGACCATGATCAAGACGCGGTAGACCGCGACCTGGACATGTTAATCGACTCCGAGATGGACATCGACGAAGTGGTAATCCATAACCACGGCCACGACGCAGATTCTGACATCGATACGAGGCGCATGGACGAAGAGAGCGCTGTGCGCGATAGGTCCGGCGTGGATGCCATCGAGGAGAGCATAATAGCAGGGGAGACGAGTAGTGCAGCTGCGGCTAAGCGCAGTAGCATCTACAATGTCGTTTTCAACCCGTCGACTTGACCTCGCTCACCCCTGATGTACCACCTAAATCATTATTGCGGCTCTCCGCGCTGTAACAACCTACATAGATATCTTTTTTGTATCAAATACCCGGGCGGCATCTCTCTTAGTTTGGATGGCATGTTTGGCATGGATTACCGGCGTCGTGTACGAGTTAGCATATTGGGGATTAATAGAATGCCTACAGGTAGGCCAGAATTAATGATAATGACATTAGACATGTCCAAAATGAATAGCTTCATTTAAATGCCATCTCGCCACTTATTTATACACAAGTATATTGACCTAACGCTGTAATTTACAGTAGGGCCTTGTAGCTGCGACTTTGGATACCTAGCCAGAGCCTCGCTCCAATCTAATCAAGCTGAAGGTCCGACCTTACATTGTTCATCTGACTGTTCTGGAACCCCGTGTCGAGCCCAGCTTCCTGTTTTTTGCTCTCATCAAAATTTCGCATAGCCTCCATCATGGCAGCTTCCCGCGCTATACGCATGGCATTGGCTACGTCTTCGGGCGTCCTCCACGCCACGACGCCCTTCTTCGCGTCTTCTATGCGTCGCTTATGGCCTTCTTCGCCTGCGCGACCGAGGACGCTGCCGATGACGGCTAGACATCTCAGACTATCACAAAAATTAGCTTTACGTGTTACCGAAACACCACACTCATTATAAACATGGAAGTAGTGAAGTGAACATACCTGTCATCATTCGCCGGAATACCATACGTAACCCACGTAGGCTCCGCATTCGTATCAATAACGCCAATCGTGGGCACATTAACAAGGGAGCACTCATGCAGCAAGACATAATTCTCCATCGGATTCAAACACACGACCAAATCCGGGACCAGCGGTCTCCGCTCCGTAACATATCTCTCGAACCCCTCGACCGGCTTATCATTCTCATCCAGCATCTGGATCGGCAGGCCCGCGAGGATAACATCGCTGTTCGTAATCGATCCCGGCGTCCACTTGGTGAAGAGATGGCACGCCTTGGCTAAACGAGCCGCTTGCGTTACGATTTGCGCCTGCCCTGGCCGCGTGCCTACGAACAGGATTAGACCCCCGCGGTACGCTACTTCCTCGACGACGCGCGCGGCTCGTCGTAGGTGCGCTGCTATCTGCTCGAGCGAGATGATGTGGATGCCCTGGCGGATACCGTATATATGCCGCGCATTCGCCGGATTCCACAGCGAAGCATGGTGTCCCATATGCGCCTGAGACGCCATGAGCAATTCCAGCGTGACATCCTTCGGTCCCGGCGGGTTCAGGAAGACATCCGACGGTCTGTACGTGCGCTCGACTTTAGATCCGATTCTGCCAATCTTGCTTTTCAGCTGCAGCGCCATCTTGTAGTCCTCGACGGTCGTGTCGGGTTTGACGGGCTTCTTCCGGCGGACCGCGGTCCGGATACTTGAGGTGAAGATTGAGGGGGGTTGTGGTTTCGCATTAGGAGACTGGAGGGTCGGTTCTGTGAGATCTGCTACGCCTGTGGGTGTTGGCTCTGTTGAGAGGCTGCGGAGACAGGCCTGGCGGAGAGGTGCCGCCAATGCCTTGCGGGCTGGAATGACATTGTTAGCTCACGCCAAAGAGAGACATTGTAGCCCAATTACCTTGGCGGACACCGAAGTCTCTTATAATCATGGCTGCGAAGTTTGTTGCTGTCTCGTGTAGTTTCACGAAGCTCTATCGCGACTTTTTTCCAATTGATTCAACCTCAATTGGACCCACACACGGATCTTATCGGGGACAACATATTCCCGTGCTGTGAATCTTATCGTGTACCCATGTAACCCAAAACGTGGCTCGTGCGCAAATAACCGAGCATGGAGCTAAGCTCTCGAACCCCACGATGGCACGTCAGGGGAAGATCTCAGAGGATAGGGGGAAAGACAAAGGCAATGTCAAAGCGGAAGAACCAAGGAAGGTCAAAATCATAAAGCAGCTCTAGCTAGCAAGACAAATATATTGTAGCTATTAGTCTATTCATCATGAGGATTGAGAAGTATCTACATTTCTCTCTTGGTCTTGAATTTCCATACCCCTTGCATGTGCAGTCGCTAAACTCCCGTAGCAATGCTCGCATACCTCGGCTTCCAAATTCGCAAAACTGCTTACCGGCTAGTCGCCCTCGCGATGGCAAAGACTCCCACTATGACGACTGCCAAAGTGACGATAGCACCAGGTAGCAAGAGCTCGTTAGGCACGCCGGCAATGACTTGCTCCGGCTCAGCATGCGTGCTGCTTCTCTTACGACGCCTGACAGCCGAATGGTCTTCCTCTTCGCTATCAGAATCCTCGTCTTCACTGGCAGCATGTCGTCTGCGACGAACTTCGGAATGAGCCGAGCTCGCAGCCGGTGTGATAGCTGGTACATCGGGCTGAGGAGCAGTGACGGTAACTGGCGGCTTCTCGGGGTCGTGCACAAAAAGGTCGACCTTCTCGCGGTGATTGTGTCGAGCTAGCAAGATCGCCTCGAGGAGATCCTGATCAGTTGTTATGCTGACCGTGTCGCCCTCGTCGTCCAGGTAGCTCAGGGCGAAACCAACGGAGCTTAGCTTGCCATCCTCGACTTCTGGTGCGCCGCCAATGGCTTCCACTTCACCCCCGAGCTTGGCAACCACGCTCTCAACAAAATGTTCAATGCCTTCGCTTGCGACAACTTGTAATCTGTGGACGCGGCCGCTTGGGGCCTTGAACTTGAATGCGAAGGGCATATCTGCCGGTTGTTGGTGGGCTATAGCAGAATGCGCAGGCGAGTCCATGCCCACGTGCGAAGCGCTGTCACCAGGGGCCACAGAATCATTGATTCGTTCACGGTTGTGATCGGGAGAAATCATTGACCGGGACGCCATGGTGCCATGGTGGTGACTACCGTCGCCGGAAACCATAGACTCAGTCTCATTGTCGAGCGAGAGCCAGAACCTGTTCCAGGCAGGGCCTTCACTGTCACCCGACGTCCCCATGGTATTGATCTGCTCAAGAGTCGCATAGGTCAGCTTAAGCACATCGACCATGCCAACAATCTCGCCCTGGTCATTCATAACCGGGAGGTTGAGGTAATGTCCATCTGCGGAATAAGGTCAGCTAAATGATTCTGATCCTGTGGAAGGCTTAATTGACAGGGAACTAACCATGCATCTTTCGAAGAGCAGCCTGAATGCTCATATCCATGGGGGCGAAGTCGGGGTGCGGCGTCATGACACGGACGACACTGCAGGTGGCAGGCTCCAACCCGGGGGCAATAACTCGCAGAACGACATCCTTGCTCGTGAAGATACCCGTAATTTGACCTTGGTCTTGAACTAACACGGCGGTGGTGTGGTTCTCTTTCATTAACATCGCTGCCTCCTTCACGGTCGTCCTGACGCTGACGGTCGTAGGTGGCCTTCCGTCCAGCACACTCTCCAAGGTTGGACCAGACATCTTGGAACGGAGCGCCTCGACATACTGGATGATTTGCTGAGGCTGGCTGGTCCCTAGTTCCGATTGCACGCCTTCCAAAGCCGCATAGAGCTTCGTAGAAGATGCGTACGCCCGTTCCAACTTCTCCATGGCGTCGTAAAAGCACTTCGTAATATCGAGAATACCCGAGATATCCTGGTTCTCGTCCATAACAGGCAAATGCCTGAAACCCTTGCGGACCATGAGGTCAAGAGCCTCCGTGGCGCTGGTATCGGTGCGAGCACAGAGCGGGTTCTTGGTCATGATTTCGGCGATGGTGATATTGCCGGCCTTCTGGCCAGTGCCGACTACCCGGAAAGCCAGATCTTTGGCAGTGAAAATACCAGCGATTCTATCTTCGTCATTTGTCACTAACACGCAGTCCTCTCTCTTGGCGGCCATCAGCTGGGCAGCTTCGGCAACAGTAGTGCTGGGCTTGATCTGGAGGGCAGGGCTCGGCTTGAGGGCGAGCACAGTTCCGGGCGGGGCTTTGCGCGAGTGTCGGGCTCGGCCGGTCGGGAGGTGCTTCTTCTTGGAGAGGTCGCTCTCCATCTTTCGTCGGATGGCCTAGTGCCATAAGTCAGTATTCGTAGCTTCGTGGTGGAGACGCTGTCGTACCTCATCCCGCTTGCTCTGTTTCTGTCTGCTCGCACTGATGCCGGAGGCGGCATCGCTCGGACCGGGCTGGTGGGAGTGGCCATGGGTCTCGAGAACCGGCCTGGGAATGTTCGAATTGGCGGGACTACCAGCAGGTCCATATGGATTCGCAGGGCGGTTTGACCCGCGGCTTGGGGTGCTTCTCATGGTGCCCGACATGGTGGTCAGGACTTCAGAAACTCGAGCGGAGTTGAAAGGTGGATTTTATGTTATTGATAAGTTGCCGATAATGCTGAAGCTATGCACGAATGGCAGAGGAATGTTGGGTAGGATTCGAAAAAAATTTCAACTGCCAATGACGAGACAAGCCGACGCTCCGACTTGGTCGAGCAATCGTGCTAGCAACAGCAACAAGTGATCGAATGATGTTCGGTTATCGTCTGGTACTAGCGAAGATAGAGAGGAGTAAAGTATCGGTCAGGGTCAGAATAATGGCGCTCCATCGGGAAAATATTTGTGGGGCATGAGAGTTGTCTCGGCGACGTGGAGAAGCAGCTGCTCCCGGTCAGGCGAAAGTACGGTGGGCCACACAAGGCCAATTCCGAGTCCTGCCTTCACGACGTGAACCAGCCACACTTTTAGGGCATGAACCATTCAAATGTGGCTTGATAACTCAGCGAGGCTTGATTATTCGTCGTAACCCCTTTTGTCTTGATACATCATATTTCAATCAGTCGGAGTCCAAATAGAACAAGAACAAGTAAGAGGTAGTTAAGCACTTAAGAAGATATTGAAGACGCGTATAATACTGTACCACTTCAGTGAAAAGTATTGATGATGGAAGTAAGTCCTCGCACTCTCCTTAAGAGCCCTAGCCGGACGGATTTCAGGGGCAACTCAAACCTCAACTTCCCAGCTCTGATGACTTGACACTACATATACCAAAACAACAACTTCAACCATCACGTACGACCATAGGATCTAGAAAATTCGGGATCCCGTCCGCTCTCCCATAGACAAGCTAGATACCGCCGGATTAGTAGTTGGGTCGGTGACGACCAGCGAATCCCCGGTGTTGTACGTTTTTATTTTTTTTATTACCATTTATCCGGTGAAACGGCTTCTCAAGGCGGAACTGACGTAGTCGGTTCTTTTTCCCGTCCCGAAGGCCATCTCATTCATCGCTTTCTTGACATCAGTAGGCGTGCAAGGATAACGGTATTGGACGTCGCCTCTCAGATCGTTAGGAGAAAAGGTTTGTTTCCAGACAGTATCTTGGTCCTCCGCTAGAGACTTGAGCATATGTAGCTCATCACGAATATCCAGGATCTTTTCAAAAAGCTTGGATTCAGATTAATTGAAATGATAGCGGCTCCGGCTGGATCTATGAAGTCCAGAAAATGGTGGCCTTGACTTGTTCACTGTTGCTGTCAGAGGCTCAATCCATTAATGACTCTGGAGGTTCGAACCCTTGATCGATAACCATCCTTGAGGTACCGAAGGTACTAAGTACCTCCCCGCACGACAACATCGTCTCTGCCCCTCGGCGAGATCGATGTCTGCATTCTAATAATTCCATACCATAATCGCATAACTAGAAGACGTTTCAATGTACGGAAAATATCTATCGTATCTTTGTCCTTAGTTATCACTCCTATCTGGAATTAGATGTCGAGCTGAAGTCCGCTGCGCGTTGCTAGCTTGGAAGAAATGGGCTGAACCGTTGACATATAATTCCCCTTCGCCTACTCATCCCAGCCTCCTTCATATTCACGCATTAACGTCAGACCGGATGACGAAATATAAAACAGCTTTATTCAATCTCGAGGTGATAAAAAAGAAGACCCTTTCCCCGCGGCAATCTGACATACTCAACGCGTTTGCTTGCGAAGACACGGCCAATGCCGCATGCCAAATCGACTTCTACTGTCCAGCCCTTACGGAGGTAGAGGAAGCAGAAGACTATCTATGGACACTCTGGATCTTTATGATTGATATTGCCAGCAGCCCCGACGTGACAAGCGAGATACATGAACACTTCGTCAGCATTCTCCAGGATCTGGCGCAAATCGGAAAGGGGGACTTGCTAGTCTGGAACGTTAGTATATATCCGAGAGTATCGCTTGTGCTATATCAGCGTTTACTAAAATTAAAACATGTAGGCAGAGCGACGTGTGTGGAGAGACCTGCCTCTATTCCCTCAATGCATGGACGTGTCTTTGGATGGTATGTTCCTAAATCATTAACGGGAAAATGAATCTAAACTCCACGGAAACAGATCCTATGAACGAAACAGAAGAGTTTACTCCTGAGTCTGTACAGAAATGGCGTAACCTATGCTCCTTTGCGGCTAGGTGCATGGGCGCGGGCACTCTAGGGCCATATGTCCAGGTGGTCGATGCGCTGAGAGAAGCACTCGAGGAGGAGCTAGATACAGGTCAACATCTCGATAGGGCAGAATGTAGGGTACAGGTGGCCTGCGAAGTAAGTTTTTTCTTTCTCTCCCTTTGGAGTGTCTTAGGAATATGATTGAGGAGTTATTGACTTCTCGCAGTGGATCGCCCACGGTGCTAAGCCTCTTCTCTGGTGGGCTCAGGAAAATATTGGCTACGCCAACGCCGCAGAGGACGTAACGCAATACTTCCCGCGAGGCTCGCTATACAAAGGACCACCTGTTGTGTGCCTGCAGCGATGGGGTTTCTGGCAAACCAGGTTTGAGGAGCTGGGGAAAGACCCTCGTTTCAGCGAAGAGATTCAGAAGGCGGCGCTCGAAGCAGCCCAGACCATGACAGCGGTCGAGAGGCACATAGCTCACACTTTGTGATTATCACCCATCTTGGAATTTTCCGAAAGTAGAACAATATTCAACAATGCGCTCTTACAGAAGCTAGTTTCACGCAAGACAGCCCCTTCAGTTCCCCTGTAGCCCATCGGCAATCATAGCATCAACCAACTGTACATGGCGATCCCCATTCGTCTCACTCCACTCACTCTCATAGTTAAGCCCGTACGGCCAAAAATGTCCCCCTCCACAATTTATCTTAGCACTAGCACCATCCCACGACCGCAACAGCGGCAGCGCCTTCGGCCAGTTCCCCGACGCGCACAACCGATCGAAAGCAGCCGTCTGGCCCACGCCGAGCGTGTGCGCGATCTCGTGCATTGCCGTGCGCTGCGTCATGTACGACCTATCCGAGCCGAATCGTAGGTCGCCGTTGAAGTTGGCCTCGGCTGTGGGCACGCCGGGCGAGTAGTAGACGTGCACCGTCTTGCTGGCGTTTGACCATTTGGCGTACCGGGCGACGGCGAGCTTCATCGCTGCTTCGATCTTGGTATACGCTTCGGCCTGGTCGGCTGTTGGGTTGGAAGCTTTTTCTAAGCTCCATGTTATTGCTCCCGACGCCACCGAGGCGCAGGTCAAGGCGGTGGTAAGAATAGAAAAACGCATGGTGTGGCAGTTAGGAGAGTCGCGACAGTGATATTATAGGTAAGGTTTGGTACGTCGTTCGGGTGAGAAGCGATCGCCATCAACAGAACTGGCCTTACGGGTCTATATAACGGTCGGGTGTCTTCCCCTGTCGATCCATGGTAAGGTATGTCGGGTTGATATAGGGTTCTCCCTGTGGGTTCTCATTGTGCTCTCCTAGTTGGATATTGTCACTAGCCCCTAGAACCGGTATTAAGTCGAAGAAGCATCTTAGTCTAGTTCGTGCGCTTAATATAGGGGTAATTATCATATCTCCTAACATTTCGGATGGCTTTCCTCCGATCTAAGTAGTAAAAAGCGACCTCAAGATCTTGGCAATCCCGGACCAGATGTTATTTAGGCAGGTTGTGATATCTTGGCACGCAGCTATTATCTTTCATGAACGCAAAAGTGGAAATTGCTCTCTGATATTGCATTCTGCTATGGATTTATAGCCATGCCCAGCGCCCGGGACCACAATGTTAAACTCGTTTTCTCCACCAAGTAGAGGTCAAGCTCGAGTACAACCACCCCATGACGGGGTTGATGCACCGGAGGAAACGGCGTATTATTTGATATATAGCAGCTCGGGTTAATTGATTTACTAAGAAGCCTCCATTACATTATAGCACCTTTCCAACTGATGCCACTTTGCGGCCTAGTTCTCTGGTGGACGGTGTTAACAACGCCTTAGAGCCGCCATTTGGGAGCTTGACTCGAAAGAGCGCAAAAGGCCGGACCCTTCTATCAGTGCCTGGAAAGGTCGATGAGGCGAAGTTAAGCTGGTTGACTGTGAAGTACAAGTACCCGTCCGTTGCCACCGACACTATTCCTTGTCAGCACGAAAGATCTAATCTATCCTATGATAGGAGGAAAGGGTCCCGACACCTACTTGTATCAACCCAGTTGATCCTCGGGTCCCGTACAAATGTCAAGGTCGTGCCGTTCGAGGGATTGAACACATTGACGGCGTTACCCTCAAAATTTCCAACGTAGATCAGACCGTTACTGTCAGTCTCGAGGCCGTCACTTACGCCTTTCTGCCCATGATTTACTACGGACTGCTGAGCCAAGAGCTCGCTAGCCTGCCCCTGTGCGCGTAGCTTCGCAGTCGGGGCGCTATACATGTATCGCGATGCTAAGGGGCACCAGTACAACGTTTCTCCATCAGCAGAGAGCGCGATGCCGTCGGATCCAATGGGAAAGCTCGTATACGGCATGCCGGCCTCGGTATAATATCCCGGTTGGCCCCAGATGAAGGGCAAAAACTGAGACTCGCCGCGGACAGCTTTGGTTAGTCCGAGATGTCTCCAGCTTTTTCCAGAACCGAGGTCTACGATGATGATTGCATTATGACCCGAGGCGCTGCTATCTGTGATATACGCGACTCCTTCGCCTGAGGAGTCGGATATGTTAGAACGAAGATCAAATCGCACATCATTTAGGTAACTATCGCCATATGCAACGGTGGGCGGGAAGACGATGGTTTGGAAGGCTTCGTTGGTTGTGAGGTTGAACCCGACAAGTTTCGGACCCCCGTATGTCGCTGATAGGAGGACCCCGTCGGGAGTTAGGACGCGGCCGGTGTCGAGTACCCACAATCGGTCTAAGGGATCAATGACGACAGACTGCACGCCGATAAAGTGATTTTGGTAATTTGCCGCAGCTATTCTTCATGAGCTCTGGCCACTTTGGAGGAGGGCTTTTCTTACTTGGTGGAGACGTAGAATAGTTGATCGCTCCCCCTGGGGGCCGGTTCCATTCCAGATTCGGGTAGGGGGTCTCGTCGGTCAGTGATGTGAGCTCTCCAACAGTCATCGCATCATTTGACCCGTTGAAGACATTGGTAGGATCAAGTCCTAGGATGTCTCGTTAGGTCGCATTCTCATGCCAAGGATATAGTATACCAACCACCGGGGTAGTTTGAGAACATGCGACCCGTACTTGAGACCGCAATCCCTATCATTAATTAAGTATTACCTGCCGCTTTATAAACACGTTCATATGACACTTACCAGTTGGCCATTGTCCATAGTATCCATGGACGATCTCAAGCGCCGGGCCGTATACCTGTGTTCCAGTCTGAGTGTCAGCTCAATTCAGGAGGTCGAAGCCAGCCAAAACTTGAGCTTACCCCAGGATCAGAGATGAAGCTAATATTCTGCGCATGAGCAGAACCCACTAGAAACATCGCTGCCGCCTCAATGTGAAATCTCATGTTGGCCAATTTTATTGAATATGGTCCAGTCCGTCGTAAATCACTGAAGGAGACGCATTATCTACCTCTCTAGGAGAGTGAATCCAAAATCCTGACATTGTGACGAATTTCGGAGCTGCGCATCATAAATGTCTAAATTATTACTAACTGGCTGCTATCCGTATATCTTTTCGGTCATGAATTACAAAGTCGACTCGTCAACGACCATTCGTCGGAGAATTTGGGAATGACGTCTGCATTTTGTCACGATGAAGTCAAATGGAGTAAATAGAGATTCCACCTCAATTTTCTTTCGATGAACCATTCATAAAGACAAATAGCGTAAGTCTCATTCGCTAATGAGATTCGGAGTACGTAGTATAGATGTTACAGAGTCAGGTGACACATGACTTCTCCCTATTTAGTATGCAAGTAGGTAGCCCACTGTTCTTGAAATCACGCTTTTAATTCAAGCCACATTTAATGAGCCTCTCTTTAGAGGCTTTAGAGAAGTCTAACTAGCAGTGATCTTTTTTAATTGTGCTGTTCAGGTTAAAGATGGGAGTCATGGAGAGCCGACTGTATAGAGTCTCATAACAATAGAGCTAAGGGCACAATATACTAACCCTCATAGGACCTTTGTTAAAGCTGCACTCAAATATACAATATACATTGTAATACTCCTCATATTTCACTAACTACGTCTCTTTTAGTGGTTCCAACTTCCTCGTAGTAGCACTTGGCTTTTAATAGCCAGTTTCCAATAATTACAAGTTGGGTGTCTCGACAGACCCTCTGTCACGGAGTATCAGAGGATCACACTTGCTGCTACCTTTCTGGCTGGGCTGAGGGATCGTTTCATCCGCGGCTCTCACTGTCAGGTCGGCGTGTATAAGGTAGCTTTGACCCGGAAATATGCCATTGTTGCCATTGTTACTAACAGGGCAGCAGCCTCGTTGCGCCCCCTTGGCGCCGCCAGCACTCCGCGTTGCAAATGACCGAAGGTGCGGCCTCCCTGAGCTCATGCCTTAAATCAATCGATTGTATTTCTTGATTTCTGAATGGTGGTCAGACGAAATGGATTGATTGATATACCCTCCACTTGAAGATGCGAGTTTACATCCAATTAATATTTACGCTAATCGCCACTTGGATCTTCCTGTCGTGGGCTTCCTAGTGGCTGGTAGGGAGGATCGAAGCACCATACCGATAAAGTGTGTACAAGGCACATGTGAGAAGAGGATGGCTCCGTTTGAATAGAATAACTCTGGGGGGGGCTGAATGCTCGAGTTTCAAGTGGTTGCGAGGAATCTACACACACCGTCGCATTACATAAGGTAGGACGATGGCGATTTTGAACTTAAGGTTACCGTGCCAGCCTCATCCATGCAGTATTTTAAACCACTTACACATCATACGGTATAGGTGCTGCGTCAAGCCTTGTGTAAAATACTTCTACCTAAGGTTGTCGGATGCATCTTGACGCACGCAATCTGTTTACCGGCGACGAGGAGAGCAGGTGTCGTCAATCGTAGTCATTCCTTATAGAGTCAACACCACAACACGATGGGAATATGCTCTCCGCGCCCCAAAGGTGAAGTCGCAATTCAGTTATTCCTCCGGCATGCTTCCGAGGTAAAGAGGCAGGAGGTATTCCCGCTCGATTGTGTATTGCCGCTATTCAAATCCTGTTTAATGCCTGGGGTGACGGGAAGGATCACAGGGTGCATTGCATGCCGAGGTATCTATTAAAATAATGAGACGCAACGGTCAACGGTTTCGGGAGGATGCATGTCTCATCCTTTCCGGTTAAGCTCACCAATAGCGACTTACATGGTCTAATTAACTGAATAATCCTAGAGAAGTTCAATAGCAACCCTTTCTCATATTCGAATTTTCAAGCAGAATGTATTTTCTAAATGGAACACGCTTCAGAACATGAGAACCTAAACAGGGGTTGTAAGAGTTGAAAGGGGTCAAAAGGGGAGTGCAGGTGTTCTGCTTGCTTGATGTGGCTGTGCAATCATATCATATACCCCCGTACGAGGTCTCCCACTTGGCAACAAGAACGGTTTGAAGTTAAGCGAAATCCATAAGTTCAGGGATGTTAGGAGTTACTCTAGCCTCCGTTCACTCCGTAGGGTTATCAACGGCAAGCATCGCGACACTCATCTCCCTGCTTCGGCCGCTACGCAATCACCGCGAGAGCTTTTATTGAGTAAGAGAGAAAAGAGGCGCATAATATCAGGTGAGAATCGCTCGTAAGATGCGCAGAACATACTTATGGCTCAGTTGGACAAGACCTAGTGGGGGAATGAGATATCCACACCGACCGAGACTGGGGTTCAATTGAATCTTACGCGTCGGGAGTCACTAGCGTAAGTGGCGGCGCCAGGAAAGCCGCCGTAAGCAGCCGGACCCGGTAGGTCTCAGATAACAAGCCGCTGACTGCCGTTAGGACGCACGGGAAGGCCGCCGCCCACGCTTATTAGCGCCGTTCCGGGCGTGCGGACGAGTGCTGCACGATCAGAGAGCCACTAGGGTCCGATACCACGGGCCAGGCCGTTGCAAGTTGTGTATAGTCGCGTAGAAAGGCGCCCTCGGTACAATATGACGGCCTCAAAGGGTCATTTCGCTGGCAAACTACTTCAACGTGTGCCTAAATCAGCAGAATGATCTTGAAGGAGTCAAACTCGAAGACATTCTGGTGGTCTCTCCAATGCGCCTGGGTTTGCAAGAACTTGGTTGTGTACCTGGAGCAGCGCATTGGCATGTCAAACGAGCACCGCAAAGGGCTTGAGAAGGGGTTCGAGATGTGCGATTTCCCCCTTGCAGCTTGGCATGGTTTCCTACTCTCCAAATCTACAGCTTTGACAACGACTACGTAAATAATTTCAGCGTCGTAAAGGTACGATGCATTCATGATGCGATTTTGATGTCGTGGAAGCTGAATGCTGCAATCCCTTGAACGTATTGATTTGACAAGTGACCCCTTTTTCAACCCAAATTTTCACAGTGGGTATGACAACGCAAACTGGTAGCACTGCAGGCGTTGGATCCGTCAGCCACTTCTTACTGTTCCGCCCGCCACCGAATTAATACCCCTCTCAATTACCAGGATCTCATCCGCAATCTGGACACTTCCCAGAAATCCTCCAAAGCTTGGCGTTCCTTTTCCACAACTCTATCTCAACCTATGGCTTGCTGGCATACGACCAGCCGTTTTACATGATAAGTTTCGGCATATTAGCTGGGAGATGTATACGAGCCTAAGCCCTACGTGCAAGGATTTTCCACGGACTACTGCACACCAGCAGATCAACGGAGAGAAACCAACTGGAGCCAATCAATTGCGCGTCCATCTCATCCCACAAGAGTGACTTAAGATAGCGGCGACCCGCCAGCCCGCTGGCTCGTATAGCGCAAGAGAAGTGAAGTAGGGTGCTTGGTGGAAGCAAGGCCCATTTGAATGCCTTGCGATGATTCGGGCCTTTGACGACCTCACACAACTCACATTCCCTCTTGATGTCAATTAGCGAATCTAGGATCTATTGGACATGCGTCTCATCCATGGAAAAAGCCTGCAAGCTCGGTAATAACTGCTACACATAACGTTCATCTGGCCATTATCCCTTAGCTTATTGAGATGAACCTCTGCAATGCCGGAGGAAAGCCAATGCTGAGTCCGGCGACGAATCCTTCATGCTGTCAAACGTTACTTCGATACTACGTTTTATTGCGATTGTACCCGCACTCGCATCTTAGATACAGATATATCAAGGCGGGCATTGCTGTCAGCCGCGTACTGCCACTGCTCCGTGGGGGAGGGAAGTGACACGAATCCGTCAGCACCCCACTATCAGGAACGATATTGGACAGATCGAAGGCGGGTGGCTGGCCTTTGTGTTACCACACCGATTGGTCCCCTACGAGAGTTTGAGCAGTAAGAAAGAGGAGGTGCAAATGCAGCGGATGAAGATGACTCCGAAGGTAAGCTGGGAGACAGCGAAGTTCCCTTCGATGTTAACGTGTATTCACGTAAGCATAACTGTCCTATATGCACGAGGATATAGGCTGTTTCATGTAGCAAACAAGCCCTACCGCTCCAAGTGATCTAGGTAGGAGATACTACGCACCAGATGCCAGATTGTCAGACACGAATGCGACCGCGAAGTCTGGACTGAGGAACACTCTGCTGCTGAAGATCAACACAACTCCAAATGCGTACCACCACGCGGCAGCAGAGCCTATATTTAGGAGGTAGGACCAATAGGGCCCGGTGCTCCGACGGTGGAAGGATGCGCCAAATATTATGATGACTTTTCGGCCTGCTCATCCCAAATATGCTTTAACACAAGCCTCCTTCTGTTAGCTCCATCTTCACCTGTGAGATAATCCAGGAACCAATGACCATGGATTCGGCAAAACACGCCAGGGCCGCTCGCGAAGTCAATCTTGACGATGACCAGCGCAGCATGATCATTGGCTCTATTGTCTCTTGTATGATACTTGCGCTTATCACATTTTTAATGCGCCTCGCATCTCGACGGGTCAAGAAGTCAACGTTCATCGTGTCCGACTACTTAGTTGCCTGTGGTCTGCTTTGCGCATATGGCGTATCTGCGATGATGCTATGGGGTAGGACTTCATCCATGCTTCTAGCCTGAAGCCTCATATTATTTTCACTGCGCTAACGTCTGGCTTTTTGCTTCAATTCAGCAACGGCCCTGGGGCTCGGCCTACACATCGAGCTGGTACCACCCGCCAACATCCGCTTATTCTTCCTGTCTATTTTCGTGGTGGAGATCGTCTACAGCATCGGCTTCGTTCTCATCAAGCTATCTATCATGGCGCTCTATCGACAGCTTTTCCCGACGCGATTTATGTTCATCTGTACCAGATTCCTAGGGGCTTTTGTCATTATGTGGGGGGTCGCCCTCACGCTTGTCAGCATTTTCAGTTGCAACCCCATCCGCGGCTTCTGGGACCTCGATATAGGCGCGAAGTGCATCAACACGCAATGGTTCTTCATCGGAAATTCCATTCCAAACATCCTTGCCGACATATGCTTGCTATGTCTGCCCATGCGCGACGTATGGACCCTCCAGCTCGGCCTGCGGTCCAAGATCATCATCAGCGTTCTCTTCGCTCTCGGTAGTTTCGTCATTGTTGCGAGCGGCTTGCGCATCCATTTCACGTTGAACTTGGACCCATCTGATATACCATGTGCGTCTCATCTTTTAGCCTAAGACGACGTGATATGCGATTATTAACGTATTACTCCTAGGGAGCTATGTCGACGCCGAGGTCTGGACCGCTGTCGAGATGAATGTCGCCATTATGTGCTGTTGCTTACCCACTGTTCGACCGATCGTAACTTTTCTCGTACCTCATTCGCTCAAGCAGGCATTTAGCGGCGTTTCTGCCTCGGCGTCGAGCGGAAAACACGAATACAAGCCACAGGGCTCTCGCCCCCGACATCCTCTGGGCAGCATCGACATTGATCTCCCTGGCTCGGAGGGGAGCGATTTCATACCTCTGAGGAGCCATAAAGGCAGCGCTACTACCCACGAATGGGCAACTGGTATGGCCTGATCTGAGCTGGCCCGCCTAGTTAGCAATTAGCTACCTAGATCCACATATAGCCCCCTTTTACTACGACCTCGGGATGGTCCCTAACGAAAGAACACCTTGATGTATAAATGCTTCCGGCTACTGATATCGTTAGGACCTTCCACTTGCTTGCCGGTAAACCGGAGGGTATGGATTGCTACTTTCCTTGCCTTGTACCCTGTATATTATACGTCTATGTATGTTTCCTAAATCAATACTTCAGATTTGGAAATATCCCTGTCGGTTAAGAAAGTATAAAAACTTAACACAGACTTCTCCGAGTCAGTTGATTTGATTGGTGGGAACCGCTATACCCAGGGAACAATACCTAAGGTACCTACCGACCTTGCCATCAACGAATCGATGTTGGAGTGCTCACTGGTAGAAAGGTTCCTTTTCTGAAATTAACTTCGAGGGGTGGTGGAAGGAAGGATGTCGAGGCGATACGGAAGTAAAGAGGGCGGAGGTGGTGTGTGAAGCTACTCTGGTGCCTTCTCTACTTTCTAGTAAGATGTAAAGGGGCGTGTACTATACATAGTAGGCTGATCCTGGGAATGTGGGTTGCTAGTGATGAGTTTCACGTCTGCGATGTATGGAAGAGCTCCTGTTCACCTAAGGTAAACCGTTTTGAGAGGGTACCTGGGTGGATTACGGTTTCTTAGGAGATACATATGACTATGACCCACAAAATCTGCTACCCATCTGAAAAGAAGATCGGTAGACGCGTGATATGCTCGAAGATATGGTATGCATATTTATGACTCGTATATTAACCTCTCTATTTCAGTTGTCGTAGGTACCTTAGTAGGTGTCAGGGGCTCGGGTAGTTCTAAGAGACGAGTCGTGTGCAGAGTGACAGCCAGTAGACAACAGCTCCCTGATTGCTCGCAATTAGGAGGTAGGCAGGATGCAATAATAACTATTAGCTCTCCGGCTTAACCCACTTTAAGATCATGTGCACACAGCATTCCTTACCTTCTACAAGTGTCCTGACGTAAGCCCACTTTTAGCCCCTGAGAATGAGTTTAAGGGGAGCATACTTAATACTAGTCACTGGCAGAGGGCGTGGTTCTATTCAAGAAGTAGGTTCATGGTGTGGTATCATTAGAAAAATCAAAACAAAATATGAAGTAGGTAGCCTACATAGAATATACATAAGGTAGAGATGCCGTTGCATCGTGAAGATAACTTGGACGCCCTGTATACACATCCCGCACATTAAACAGTTAATGGTGGGATTACAAGCAGTCGACGATCAATTACGACGAGTCGTCGACACTGAGGTAGTCATATAAGTCTTTGGCCCACGGCTGCTCTCGTAGGACTGAGGCGTGCCCAGGTACACCGGGTCAGTCCTCGACACTGCCGTGTATCTCCTGCGCTTCTGGCAGAAACTAGAGATGGATGTTAGCAAACGCTTCGATGGCCTCCAGGAGAATATCCATCTGGAAGAGGAAAATATTAAGAGTGACGTGAGTGGAAACTTACTAGATACCGATGATGATTCCCGCGACCACGGGGACACCTACGCCAACACTGACGCCGATGATAACCCTCTTATCGACGCCACCGACTTCACCTAACGGGTGCTCGCTTGATACACCAGCGTCTCCTGAGGATGATCCTGAGGATGAGGTAGATGTTGGTGGAGGGGGTGTGTAGGATACAGGAGACCCTGTTGTGGCGTCGATGGTTTTCATATTGGCGCCGAAGGCGACAGGGGTAGCAACTCCAGTTCCGGTAGTCTCAGGGAAGGTGGCGTCCGACCCCGATGGCACCGCCGTAATGAGTGTCAATGTACTTGTGACCTTGGTAGTAGTCTGTGAGGATACCGGACAGTTGACCAAGCCCGTTGTCAGACAACCCGTGCCGGTAAAGGTAACCTTCTTGGTAAGCGTTGTCGTTGTTAAGTCTTCGTCCGCCCTGGCTGTGACCGCTGCAGTGGATGCTGTGGTGGTTTGGGTGCGGCCTTGAATGGCACATATATCGGCGATCGTCGTATAAAATATGGGTATGTTAGTATTTGGGCTGGGACCCCATGTCTCCGCTCCGATGGCAAGTGTAGCTCCAGCAGCGGCACCTAGCCCCAACTGATACAGCTGTTGGACCTTGAGAGAACAATCGTGTTCATCGCCTTCAGGGGCCGCAGTGATGTTCGTTGTGAACTCGGCAAGGTTCGCCCAGACGTTGACAGCGACGCCAGCACTGGCCTTTGTTGAGAAAGAGAAACTGGGAATTGCGACACTGGGAGTCGAGACCTCGAATCCTGCTTTTACTCCGATACGAAGTACAGCCTTGAGAACGCCTCCCGCACCTTCAATGGTTACGGGAAGAAACTCGAAGTTGGCTCCATTACTTCACCATTCATAGTTCTTAGCACCTCCTGATTGAACCATGGTAGGAAGAGTTGGTTTCACTTACAATGTAATGCTCGAGACATTTCTTCCAAATAAGGCCATGTCAAGACCGACACCGTCTTCTAGTTTCATGTGAATTCCGCTGCTGATGTCGATCTGTGCCTCGGCGCTCAAGATTAGGTCAACCGAGAAGATAACGCCGAGGAATAAGTCTTTACTAGCGGAGATTCCAATAGGCGTATTAGATGAATACAGGTTTAAGTTGTAAGTTGCTCCACCTGATAACACTGTGTCAAGATGCATGTATAGCTCCAGGCCATCGAATGAGAACTGAAGACGGCACTCGGGTATGTCTGGAAAGTCAACATTGAACGTGGCGTTAATCGGAGGGAAGTCGAAGTCGTCCAGATCTATGCCATCTTCGAGATTGTGAATAACTGTCGGAATATAGTTCTCGATCGAATCGATTACTGCATCAGTGATGTTCGAGACCTCATTTTCAACTTGTCCTGTGAAGTTCTGGATCGCCTGAGTGGCGTTGAAGTCGCCATCAACACTAAACTGCGCTGTCGCATTGCCTTTGATATAGCAAGTTGTACAGGTAATATCAACATTAGCGGTCACTGAGACGTTGTTTTGAGTATCGGGCTGAGCAGTACTAAATTACAGGTTAGGCAACAGAATAGAATAATTGATTAACCTGACAATCGAACTGTTTCTCACATGCTGAGCAGAGTTGCTCCATCCCAGCTTTTATCTAGTGTTGTACTATTCTTCAACACCGTGTCTCTCTTCTGAGACTTGAGGTTCAAAATGGACCGCCGCAAGGCGCGAAGAGTATCTGCGTATGATGAGCCTGGTGTATCTCGCACATTGATTGCAAGGCCCTGTGAAGGGTTGGTTGCTGAGACAGTGCTGTAGGCTATAACCCAGCTATAGATCAAGAATGGCGTTGATAGTAACATTTTCGTAATGATGAATTACTGCAGACTTTGGCGTAGCAACTTGAAACTAGGGAGCAACCAAGGGAGCGAAACGTGCCTCCCTCGCGAGAAGCTCTCTTCATATCTATAACAAATTCTGCAGCCCCCATCAAGTCCTACCAAAGCCGAACGAAGTCCATTAATACATCCAAGAGAGGGAATATACCCATGACTTGTGAGGCTCCCTGCATATGCGTGAGAGCGTGGCGGAGCTGGAATTGCAGTCGCTATTAGGAAGTTTTGGGGCGAGAGCAGGGAAAAGAATCCCCCAGCTCGCGCGAGGCGCACATCGATTACCCAAAATAGGTGGATGAAACCCTGCGAAACTCCCCATCAGGGGTGTTCATACCAACATCAGTTTCTACTGCAAAAGTCCTACCAACACTCCTAACCCCGACCTCACAATATCTCGACTTAGGGTGATTAGAGCCAGCATGGGAATTAGACTCGTGCATTTTAACAAGAATTAGATGATGACTTGAAGAATACAGTCTTCGCCTTTACATACTTCACGGCTGCGACGCAAGCATTGTGCAGTCTCTGAGGTCATTAGCAGATTGTGGAATAAGAGCTCATAGATGTATCCTGCTAAAACGGAAGAACGGAATATTCCTCCGATCCATGGGCTGCGATTGATAAAAGTCGGGTTGTCTCAGCCGCACGCTATAATAAGAAACATCCCCAGCAATGGATATAATGCTGACATAGCCAAAGGTACCTACTAAACACATTTGGGAACGCTACTTCACTCCTCTGAAAGTCATCCAGAGTGACTCAACTGGAGACTATTCTCTCTTCTCTTTTTCCCTTTGTCTTTTTGCGATTACCTCAATCTAGGTTTGAAGTTTTACAATACAGAAATAAGGGACAAAATGAACTAATGCTTCATCAGCTGCTAATTTGCTCAACGTGCTAATTGCTGAGTTCGCATTATATTGTACGGCAGGTGGCGGCGACGTAGGCATCGCCCACGAGATCTATTGAGCGCCACCTTTTCCATGAGCATCTGCACTCACCCTTTGAGATTTATCCCCGGCCGTGCAGGGACAATTATCATAATGGCTGGGAACGGTCGATTGACCATATGTAGGTTGTTACCTGGTCTTGTTAACTCACTCAGTCAGCCCGGTCTACTAGGAATCCCTTCCTCTTTCGAGATTTCATTGCTCGAGTTCCTCTATATCCGGTGTGTTTGGCCCCCAATCACTGTCAGCCGAAGACCAGGGAGCTGGGGTACGGTGCAGATGGCAATTCCGGGGTTTTACGCATTGAGAGACATGTTTCCTGTGATAAGACCTTATCCCAGTTCTGCTTGACGGCTGAAGGAAGGCGTTTCCGATATTGACGCGCGGTCCGCCCATATAGAGCCTCATGGCGGTCCATGAACCGGAACAACATCTGACAACTTGTCTGACCTTCCAGAATGAACCTAGAAGCGGGAGAATCCTTTCCTAATGTGACATGGCACCTTATAGCGACGCAACGAGAACCAGAAGACATTGGGCTGTGCTGAACTATTATGTAGGTGGGCGTCGGGCTACGCACTGTCTTGGGAAATATGTTAAAGAGGTAAAGAGAAACACGCGTAGGATTAGACTCGCAATATAGTCGCATGGTGCTAAAAATATTAGCAATGCACCTAGTCCACAAAACGAGCGGCACGTTTTGAATGCCACGAGCTGCGTTAGAGAGGAATAGAGTTGACCTAGGTCACGTCAACTTCTTTTAGATCACCAAGACTTCATTGCTCTATAATATTATATCAGCTTCGGGCTTACATCGTATGTGAAACGTCAATTCATACTTTATTAATTCTACGAGCGTGCCTCAAGAACGAAATTAATGCTGAAGGCTACAAGCAGGCTACCTACCATGCAAGTATACATGAGCTTCCGCTTAAGATATGTGCTATTGGTTTACAAACCGTCAAGAAGAACAGAGAAGGGCTTATCCTATGGCACCTCGTATCATTCTGTACTCTTGTCGCAGTTTGATATCTCCCTTCTTTGCTCTCATTTCCCGGGAGACTTTAATAGAATAGTCGACTATTGAACTCAAAACACATAAGCACTTATACAGCAACGGTCAGAGAGTTCAGTACAGACGAGCACCGTCTTGACTTATTTAATCCGATTGAATTCATCTATTAATCCATCGACAGGACCAGCCTATGATTAACGATCACATCCGCATAGTTCACATAGCGAATATGATACGAACTTCATACCAATCTGGAAGTAAGCTTAAGATAAGGTACTGCTCCGTTGTTACATTCTGTTTAAAATCGGGCTCTGTTCCTATTGGAGAATTGGACTGAGACGGCCGTCGGATGGTTGCTTGGCATTGTCGAAATTTACGCTGTGACCGCTATTATCCGGAGGCGGTCCATTGTCTCCCTAACTTCGACCTGTCAAGTATAATGTATGGACTACGAAATTTACTTACCTTGATGCCCAATTCGACTGCGATGCCGGACTTGGGAGAACAATTTTTGAAGTCGGTGAGCCCTTCGATGACAGCGATAAACGAATTAAGGGAGAAACATGACGTGCAGCTTTCCCCGTAATCAGAGTTGGCAAAAGAATGCGCCAGGGGTTGTTGGTAAGATAGAGTCTTCCAAATCGAAAAGCTTGCTAATCGAGATGGAAAGCATCCGATTGACAACCGTTGTCCAATAGAAAGTGACGGTCTTTGTGGGCTCCCCTGCGAAGATCGCCTGGAGCCGCTCCGGTCGCTTCGTCGCCCCGGATTGCTGCACGTCGGCTCCACATTGGAGACGTTCGGAGCGGCATTCGGGAGATGTTGGTGCGTTAACAATGTGAGCATCTAGTCGATGGAGTCCCAATAGGGAACATTATTAAGCTACTTTGCTAATATCCTAACAATTAGGGCCGAAGACGGAGTGTCATAGCGAACATAGCGAATACGACCGTCACATGTACTAGTGGTGATTGATCATTCTTATGGTATGACATTTCCCGTTCAACTTCACCCTATAATGGGTATTGCTAGCGAACTTCCCAATTTCATTCATTTTTTTGAGCATTAGTTGCATTAGTCATTTTCGTTTACAATCATGGCGAGTCAATATCATAGCGACCATTTTGATGAAAAGCACTTCCCAGTCTCGGCAGATTCCCACGAGGAGAGTGGATCCAACGCTTCCTCCTTTGATGAAATCGATGCCATCCAACCACGTAAGACCAAAGACGAACACGACGCTGCCGAGGGGAGTGACACCAAAGGCAAGTGCGCGAGAGTCTCTGGAGACTTGAAGAGAACAACTAGCAATGTTCTGGCACACGTCGCCTCACGCATCAGCACAAGGACGTGGCCAGAGCCACCTCCCCCTCCGGATGGAGGGACCAAAGCCTGGACACAAGTCGCAAGTATGTAAACCTCATTTCGTCTATGAAGAGGAAGCTCCTGGCAAGGTTCTCTGGTGAAAGACACGGGATAATCTCGCTAACTCGAAGCAGTGGGATGGCTAGTCATCTTCACCACATGGGGATGGGTCAACTCCTTCGGCAGCTTCCAGACCTACTACACCTCAGTGTTGCCGCAAACCCCATCGACGATATCGTGGATTGGATCCGTACAGATATGGTTTTGCTTGGTTATCAGCGTTTTCTCTGGCCGTCTACTGGATGCTGGCCTATTCCTACCAACCTTCCTTGTTGGTGCCGTTATTCAAGTGCTTGGCATATTCCTAATGAGCATCTCGACGGAGTACTGGTCTCTAATGTTGACCCAAGGCGTGCTGACGGGAATTGGAGCGGGCATCTTCTTTACCCCGTCACTCGCTCTCGTTGCAACTTACTTCAATAAGAGGCGCTGCCTCGCTGTCGGACTAGCGACTACCGGCAACTCAGCTGGTGGCATCGTGTATCCGGTAGTTGTCAGACAGTTAATTCCCACATTGGGATTCGCGTGGACGGCAAGGGTGCTGGCCTTTATCAACCTTGCCTGTCTTTCCATCGTGTTTGCGTTCATGCGCCCACGTTTACCACCTAGGAAATCGGGACCCATTATCGACTTCGCCGCATTTCGTGAGCTGGCTTACGACGGCGTTGTCGCCGGGATATTCACGACATCCATGGCTAACTACTTTTCATTCTATTATGTGAGTTTACCTCCATTACCTAGGTCATTGTGAGAAGATTTAATGCTTACTTGTTCATATAGATTGCATCATTTGGGAAAGAAACGTTAGGACTGTCGTACTCGACCGCTTCAATCATGGTTATTCTTATCAACGGGGCTGGGATGATCTTTCGGATTATACCCCCTATAATCGCAGATCGAGTTGGGCCCATTAATGTGATGTTTCCCGTGACTCTCGTATGGGCTATCGTCGCGTTCTCCTGGCTCGCCGTGGACAACGTACCTGGCTTGTATGTCTTTTCATGTTTTTACGGTATATGTTCCGGAAGTTTCCAGTGTCTCACTGCCACGGCCATCGCGAGTATTACCAAAAGGCTCGACACGGTTGGGACACGACTCGGGATGGCATTCAGCATTTCTTCTTTTGCTTCCTTGACCGGGCCACCCATTGGTGGAGCAATCCAGGCAGCCAACGGTGGCAAGTTCACCGGCTCGCAGGCCTGGGCAGCATCTATGACTTTTATTGGGTTTTTATGCTTCGCTGTTGTGAGAGTGAGTAAAGCTGGGTTGAACCCAAGAGCGAAGTGTTGAAATACCCGCGGGCTTTAGGGGGCTGCTTACCTATTGGCATCACAAAAATTGTATGGTTGGATGAAGCTCGTACATAATACCTAATTCATAGTAGATAGTAAAAAGGTGGATTTTCTATCCAAACTTAATCCAGGAACGACTGAATGGCTGTGAGATTTATATTGTAGGAAAACGGGAGTACTTCCTCTTGTTTATATGACGTATAGCTTGGGGGAATGGACTTTGATATGGCCCTTGCAAGTCAAGGAGGAGAGACAGCCATCATGCCTTTATCGCCCCCGATATATTTCTGTAATAACTACCTGGTACCTAGGTAGGTAATTATTGCGAGTATTATTTTAGCGCTTGACGAAAACAAGGACGAGGACGGAGTCCGATGACCTACGGGGTCCACTAACGCGGACATGGAGATAGTGGGTCTATTCCTTGAGCCTCTGCTGGTGCCGGTGCGACCTTAGGACGCAGTGTGTCGCAGTGTGTCGCAGCACAACCTCCTCAACGTACCTACCTAGGTACTTATCGAAGTTAGGCACATATCCGGCCTAACCAATTCTGATTCGGCATCATGGTACTTTTCACCAGGTCGGAGAAGCATTCCATTCACCACACCTAGAATCACACAATACTATACGGAGAGGTAAGGCCAAAGAGATGGTGGCTATCTTGAAAGGATGTCTCCCTTGATATTGAGTTGTTTAAGTAATGGACTCTTTTCGTTTCGCCTCTGTCTACGCTGTGTACCCCGACTCCGTGGATTCATTTTGTTATAGGGCTTCCTTATTGAGCATATAACTCGACTAAAAAGGGGGTGGTGGGGGCTGCGACAGAGGTAAGTAATGCCGAATTCAGCTCGTCGGTTAAGCTTACCGAGCTGAGATACGCCATCTTCGCTTGTGTTACCAGCGCTATGAGACACGCCGTCAGCCACCTCATGGAGTCCTCGGGACCGACTGAACATAGCGTGGGGGTTGAGAAGATTTTAGGTTAGTTGTCCGTTATCCGTATTAATAGACCTATAGCCTATGCAAAAGGCATCGCAAGGATCTCTCTCTAATAAGTCCATGTAATTCATCGGCAATAAAGAAACTCATGCGAAGTTCTAAGTACAGCAGCGGCATAGTTTGGTTTCCAGTCAGGTGTACCGCAGAACCAACGTTCCTGTCAGCCCTACCCGCGTCAACACCCAATCACTCTCCAGTATCCTAGTATAATATGGCTCCTAAAGAAGCCGCTGTGTGACGCCGGACTATTAGTCATATCAGCTTTTACAAAAAAAGAAATGGCTAGCATTACATCGGCCCGTTTCAGGTCAAAAAGTTGCCATGGTTCATATGTTAAGAATTCAACTTATAAGGTACCTGTTATACTTCGTACTGAGCCTCATTAACGCGTAGTTCCGGTTCTCCAGGAATTATGAGAAGGGAAAGTCGCGATGTCACATCCCCATTTGCCTGTCCCAGCCTGTTCGCCAATCCCTATGAGATGCAGCCAAAGAGAATCTTCCATCTAAACGTAGCAATGCATTGTGTTCTCATACAAGATCCTTCTCAAAGTAACCCATCAATATTATTTTCTCCGGTCGTAATAATGTGGACCGATTGCTGAAGTCCAAGGACTTAGATGTTTTCATTCGTCATGCCCGAGTAGCTGACATGTAGAATTTATTGCAGCTGTCCACCCCACAGGGTTCCCTCTACTCGGTCTCAGAAAATTACATATATCCTCACGTTGGACTGCACCCAGTACCCTCTCCCAGCTTTTCACCAAGCATTGTCCACTTGGTCATTTACACCTGCAACTTACCCCTACTCCTTAGTGGTTCTTCAACCCGAACATTCCAGGAACCATGGTAGATGGCAACCCTATGTACTGGGGGACGGCCCGGTTCTATCCTCTTATTTACCAAAGCCAAGATATTGCGTTCGAGGAGTGGATATTGCTCTTCACACTGTGTCTCGCGCCACTCATAGCTCATGTTGCAGCCGGGACGCCGCAACCTTCTTACATCACGAAGGGCAGGCCCCGATGGCACGACCGTCTATGCCATTTTAATCCCACATCCATTCTCTTTCGGTGTGTTCAGTATCCCTTGCGACTTATGTCTTGTACTCTCGTGATACATTTACATGTCTTTTTAAACTGACAGCAGGACTAGGTACGCCGCTATCGCAGATAGGCGTATACGAGCTTTGAACTGGGATGCTTCTACGATGGCAGCAACCAACGCACTGTTCTGGACAGATGAGGGTTGGGATGGCTCAGAAGAGATGGTATCCCGCAGTCTCCCCTATTGCACGTACTTGCCAGAGCATCCAAGGGTGGAGTTTGTCTCGTGGGAAATGGGCAAGACGATAATCACTACCATTCAAGGCACCCAGCCCCTTTACTGTCTAATCAGTATCATGGTTGGCAGTATAGATGTGAATACTCACATGGCAGTGGACGATATTTTCCCCATTCTCGCGCTTCTGGGCCTTCTTAGGTTGTGTGCAGCTCTTTGGCTAACAGATGACTTCATCTACACGACGAGTCATTCCAGCCACAGAAGCCGGTTGTCGCTTTCTCAAGGTGCCACAATCACAATTGAGGAAAACTTCGAAAGGAAAGCCTCATTCGATAGCCTTCTTCTTGAATCAGGAGTGCTCATGACTGTCTCAACCGCTACGCAATTCCGTCCATTAAGTTACTGGCCTAGTCGGCTATTTCGAGCGGCCTACTTTCTGGCCCTTGTTGCTCTGGCAACCTTATGCGCTATGTTCCTTATACCATGGTCCAAGGAAGTATCCATGTATACGACGACATCCATTCTGGTCGGTCTGTTAGACATCACTTTTCTCGCCATGTCTATTCTCCTATATGGATACTATTCAGTCCGCGGGACGGCCTCGACCATCATACCATGCATCTCGTCTGCTTGGTACAAGATCTATACTCTTCTCATCATGACCTTCATGGTGGCGCTATTCATTATCGCCGCCATTGAGACCAGGAAGACCCCTTGCGGAGAGTTCACCAGCTTGCCGGGCGAAACGGGAGACATAGCTTCGTGCGCGACGCCCAACACGGAACTCCTTCCGGTACACCCCGGCTCAGATCGATGGTTCGGGCTCATATCAACGTCGTTGGCAAATGGCCGTCAGCAGATTTCTTCCCGGAACTTCACGGGGTCTTGCATCGGATCACTAGATGGCCGTACTTATAACACTACTATAACGTGAAATTGATTATATATTCGTATGCTGCTTTGAGCGAATTTTAGACTCCATGTGTACCTACGGATGTCTCCATCAAAGACCAATTTGGCATCATGGCGAAAATGCTGGGGACATCTACCAGGTCACCTACGTTTCATGGGGTAGTATCGTATGTTGAAAATACTGTGCTCAGTAATCCACCCGCAGTCGGGACTCACTGCTGGTATTAATGAAGAGGTAGTATAGCATGACCGCAGGACAATGTCATCAGCCGTCCCTAAATTTGCTTAGTCGCGCCAGTTAGGTAATTGAGATTGGCTCGATTAAGCTGCCGGGAATGTCGCCACATGCATGAACTCCAAGCCACGCACACACGGCCGTTACATCGTACAGGGTGAGGGTGCTCAATCCTGAGCCATCTCCGCGGTCGACTGAATCAGGAAATGCTGTTGAACATGCAGACTGGAAAGCGGGGGAACGATGACTTTATCAAGCCATCATCGTCCCTGTCTGACGCGTCCAATAAGTTCGACAGGATATCGCCGGGTAACACTAAGCAACACGACAAGATAAGACACAGACAACGTGAATCTCTCACCCACAAATCGCTCATATATATGCCCGGTCTTCTCATCAATTGACATTCGTAGCATTCAGAATAGAAGGCGCTCCAGATAAACCCCCCGAGTCAACATGGGATTGTACAAGAAGCTCGCTACAGATCTTGAGGAAGTGGACATCATTATTGCGGGCGGTAAGATTCATAACGAGAAGGTCTTACCAAGTTCCCCCCTGCTAATAAAGCGAAGGCGGAACGGCGGGATGCATCATAGCCGGACGATTGGCCGAAGCTGATCCAGAACTCTCGATCCTAGTGATCGAGGGTGGCCCGGACAACTACGAAAATCCGAAGGTGGTAATTCCTGGTCTGCATTACGCTCATCTTCGGCCAGATTCAGAAATGACAATCTTCTACAAGACGACCAAGTCGAAGAACCTGGCCAACATGGAAAGGATTGTCTCCTCAGGAGGTACCCTCGGCGGGGGTTCGTCCATTAACTTCATGATGTAAGACAACATGAAAGTCCAGAATGAACGGAAAAGACCAAATAGGACTCATTAGACGTTGTCTTCGTACAGGTACACGCGAGCTCAACGTGATGATTATGACTCTTGGAAGACACCAGGTTGGACGGCAGACGAGGTATGGCCGTACTTGAAGAAGGTAATCAGCGGTGCCTCCATGAACTTAAACATAAGCCACTGACATCACAGCTTTAAAGCTTGAGACCTACCACGGGCCTGGAAACCCAGAACATCACGGATTCAATGGCCCAATTCAAGTATCTGATGGCACGTATCGTGGCAAGCGTGTGGAAGACGAATGGCTCCGGGCCTCAGAACAGTTTGGATACCCCGAGATAGTGGACTTGCAGAATTTAGACACCAACAATGGCTTCCAGCGCTGGCTTCGTTACATCTCACCTGATGGCAAGCGTCAAGACACGGCTCACAAGTATCTACACCCTCTACTGCGGGACGGCAAGCATCCTAACCTGCATGTATTGGTCGAGTCAAAAGTCGTGCGCGTTCTCTTCGACGATGATAAGCGAGCTTGTGGAGTAGAATTCACACCCAACTCGCGTTTTCAGGTCCAGATGACCTACGCGACACCGCATCCGAAGCAGACTGTTAGAGCCCGCAAGCTTGTCGTCGTGTCGTGCGGTGCCTGCGGTACCCCCTCCGTGTTGGAGCGCTCTGGACTCGGCGCTAAAGACGTGCTTGATCGAGCCGGCGTTCCCATTATCCAGGAACTCCCGGGTGTCGGTCGCAACTACCAGGACCACAACCTGATATCATATGTATACCGTACATCTCTGGGCCCGATGGACACGGGCGATGATCTAATCGTCGGCCGGCTCTCCGCCGAAGAAGCGATAGCCAAGAAGGACCCGCGACTTGGATGGAACTTCATAGATCTCTCTTCCAAGCTCAGGCCGACGGAAGCTGAGGTTGCAGCTTTGGGGCCTGACTTTCAGGCCATGTGGGACAGGGACTTCAAGAATTATCCTAACAGGCCGCTCATGCTCATGGCCGCAGCCAGCAGGTAGGCAACCCCTTTCAATCTAAACAGAAATACTACCTATGAAAAGTAATTCCCATAAAAGAGCGTTTATGGTACTAATACGACTTTTTAGTGTCTTAGGTGATCCAACGGGTCTTCCGCCTGGTCAATATGTCTCCATTGTCCCCTATACTGCGTACCCGTACTCCCGCGGGCATCTGCATATCACGGGACCCGGGGTCGACGATCCCGTGGAATTTGAATTAGGCATCTTCAGTGATGCCGGTGACATAGACCTGAAGAAGCAGGTATGGGCATACAAAAAGGGTCGAGAAATCATAAGACGAACGGGCTTCTACCGCGGCGAGATGGCGCTCCGGCACCCGCAGTTTCCCCAGGGCTCTAAGGCAGCCTGCCTCGAAGAGTGGGAGCTGCCAGCCGAAGGCCATAAGATTCAAGATCTGGAATATTCGCCCGAAGACGATGCTGCTATCGAGCAGTACCTCCGCGAGAATATCCAGACCACCTGGCACTCCCTGGGCACAGCCAAGATGGCGCCGCGCGACGAGATGGGAGTCGTGGATAAGGACCTCAATGTGTATGGAGTTCGGGGGCTCAAGGTAGCGGACATGAGTATCCCACCGCAAAATGTCGCTGCGAATACCAATAACACTGCTCTGATGATTGGGGAGAAAGCGGCGGATATTATTGCGAAGGAACTAGGGTTGACAATCAGCTAATGGGGACATTGGATTGGAGATTTACAACATGTTTGGAATATCTGATTGAACATTGAACTGGCTCAATTAATTCCGTGTCATTGCGGAAGGAATTAATATCAGATTTTCACATCTTAGGACGTCCTACATGGTCGCATCACGGATACTGCTTGGCGTTCTATCCGCCCAGCTGGCAGCATTCAGCTTCACCGAGGCGAGCCAAATATCCTTGTCCTTTTACACTAGGTACTCGTTCTGAATAAGAGATCCACTTGCCGTCCCGACTCCGCGGACATGGAAGCCCTATTGCAACCATCTGCGTGTAAAAGAGAAGAAGAAAATGGAGGAAGACGACGAAAATGCCGCCAATTGCGGAGTAACATCAAGCTTCAGGGGATCAAGGGGCTGAAGGCCAATCATTTCCTCTCCCGGCCAAACCATCGAGTTCTTCATCGAATTAGAGCAAGGGATATGCCGATCGGAGTTAAGATCATGCAGGAGAAACACGATTGTAGGGCGGACTGACGCTACTTATGAAAATGCAAATCAGCATGTAAGGTGGCGGTGCTTATTACATTCGGTCGTTTTCAATAGGATACTAAACGCCAGTAGGATATTCGAGCTGAACATGATGCTTCCCGCAGCTGCCGCAATACGAGGTCTTGTAATACCTGGCAACAAAATCTTTGCTGCGGGCTCCGGGACTGCAGTAGTGAAATGAGGGTCCGTGATGGACAAGGGTCTACTGCCGAGACGCGGTATTAGGGTCGATCCAGCATGACAATCCTCAGTGGCGCGCCGTTTAATGATGAAGACATGGGGTCAATAGGCTATGAATAGTAACACAGCAGATTCTTGATCCTGGCATAGCCGGCGAATACCTATATCATGGCTTTACTGGATGCCGGCCCTTCTGTTCTTATTCACCTCGTCCAGGCCTTACGCTGAGCCCGAGTGCGCCAAGATGATGCCACTCTTGACTTTGACTGTAATTGCCAGCTTTCTCAGTCAATCCGTGCTTGGCGCGCCTCAGTTTGAAACGCGACAAAACCCGGCCGATTGGACAAGTCAAGAATGGGATGCCATCGTGGTCGGAGCCGGGACCGCCGGGATCATTGTGGCAGACCGATTGAGTGAGGTCGGAAAGAAGACTCTCCTGCTAGAACTCGGTGGTCCTTCGTACGGAGTTACGGGAGGTACAGAGCGGCCAGCATGGCTTGACGGGACAGGATTGAGCCGGGTTGATGTGCCAGGACTATGTGAGCATATGCCCTTGTAGAGCTAGTCTGGCCATTGAGCTAACGGACTGAACAGATAAAAGCATCTTCAACGGGAACACAGATCTCTTATGTCCACCAGGCGTTGTGAACTCTTAGCAAGCATGCACTATCGGCGGCAACAGTGCGATCAATGCTGGCCTGTATTTCCAACCTCCAGCTTCTGACTGGGATGATTACCACCCGGAGGGATGGAAGAGTGCTGATGTCAAGGCCGCGACGCAGAGACTCCTGGACATGCAGCCTTCGATAACCAGCTACTCTTCAAATGGCAAGTTCTATATGCAGTCAGGCTACGAGGCAGCGAAGGAATGGCTTGTCGGCGGTGCTGGTTTCTCCGATGTGTCATTCAACGAAGACCCGGACAATAAACATAAGGTCTTCGGACGGCCAGTCTACAATTACATCAATGGTCAGCGAGGCGGCCCAACAAGAACGTACCTGCAAAACGCCCTGAAGAGGAAGAATTTCCACCTACAGACAGGTGTCCGCGTGAGGCGCGTCAACCATATGGCTGGGGTGGCATCCGGTGTTGCGGCTGATGTTAACAGCTCACTCATAAACATCCCCCTTTCTTCTAGTGGTCGAGTTATCCTAAGCGCCGGCGCCATTGCTTCACCAGGTCTTCTGATGCATTCCAGCATTGGCCCATTCGAGACATTCATGAATATGTCTACAACTGGATTTCTGCCCTTCAACTCAACGATGGTCCTCAACCCTGCAGTTGGTGAAGGCCTCTTCGACAACCCGAATACTTATATCGAATTAGCTGGACCAACAATCGAGTCGTATGTCCAGGACTACAACAACCCCATTCCCGCAGATAGAGACTTGTACCTGTCTTCTCGCAGTGGCCCCTACGCTTTCGCATCTCAGACTTCTGCTTTCTGGGCTTACATGCCGAATTCCGATGGCACTAGGACCGGAGTCCAGGGTACCATCGATTCGTCGGGACATGGAGCGTATGGTGCTAATAACACCATTACCCTCAACATCTACGGTACCTCAGGCCTTGGGTCAGCGGGGCGTGTCATTCTATCAGATGACGGTAACTACGTCCCCGGCCCCAGCTCCGACGTCTACTACAGCGACCCTCGTGACGGTAAAACCATCGCGAAGTTCATCTACTCCATCTTCCAATCTCTGCCACCTTCAACACCTGACTCCCCAGCAGCTCATGGTCTGACTCCGCTCAATATTCCCCAGAACTCGACAGTGGAAGAGATAGAGACTTACATCACGACGCCCTCCGAGTACGCCGTGGGTGCTGTTCAGCATTGGTCTAGCTCCTGCAGGATAGGAAAGTGCGTGGATACTGACACGAAGGTTATTGGTACTCAGAACATTCATGTAGTTGATGCCTCTATCATCTCGCCCTTGACTGTAAACCCGCAGTTTGGAGTGATGGTCGCGGCGGAGAAGGGCGCGGAAAGGATACTGAAAACTTGGTAATGAGCTGGTGAAACTAGATCTGTAAGTACAGGTAGGTGTCGGATTGCTTGAGGTGGTATGGATTGGATATCATGAAGACATACCTTATAATTGTAATAATAATAGACGAGTGGCATGTTAGCCAGAGTAGGTAGCAATCTCACTCTCCATCTCCACCGCCGCCGTCCCCACCGTCCCCACCGTCTCCTCCGCCTGCATCATAGCAATTAACTAGTGGATTGGCGCCTCGGTCTCCAGCGGCCCCGGCGAGCGTCGGCGTTAGTGGAGGCTTGATTGCCGCGTCGGAGGGCGCGATGGGTCGGATTGCCAGGTCGTCCGCTCGGAAGGTATGGCGCCGGTAATCTAGATCATAGGTGGGGGACATGGTCACGATGGCTGTTGAAATCCGTTTACTACCTCTATCTGGGTGGTCTGGAAATAGGAGCAGTGACTTTATTGACCTTGACTGACGTGATATACGACAGCGAACTACAGTGGGCCATTGCACGGAAACTGCCAACACGCCAGAGCTTTGCGGCAGAATCTGCCTATTTCTACATTCTAGGTACACACTCCGGATATTTGCAGCGTTGGTTATGACTTAGAGATGCTTAACAAAAAGAAATGTGAGATCACCTTTCTATAGTAAATCGTGACCTATAAGATGTTTGCTCCTATATCCATAATCACTAACCAGGTCGTTAGTTGTACATTCGATCATATGAAAGATATAGCTGAAGTCAACGTTGCGAAGCTAAGGTCGCTGGCGTTGGAAGTGGGCCCTAGCTATAGGGGCTAGACCCGCCTAAGTGCCGTATAGTTGACGTGCTATTTGCTCCGGCGTGACATCCCGCTCCCCACAGCTAACAAATTTTTCTTATATTCAACATTTTCAAACCGGCCGTCATCACAGAACGAGTCAGTTCCACACAGATACTTGAACATCTGGTCGGATGGTGTAGTTGGTTATCACGTCAGTCTAACACACTGAAGGTCCCCAGTTCGAACCTGGGTCCGATCATTGAATCAACATGTATTAGTTGTGGAACTACATTTTTTTGTTTCTTTTTCTTTCTTTAGCCCATAGCTTCCTTCGTGGAGACGTGTATATCGAATTGTTTTGCCCGTCTTCAGCTGGATCGATAAGAGTATCAACGCCGTCACATGGATTTCCCTTTTCGTCGGTCCTTGATTACTCGGACTCATAAGAGGTTACCAAAGCCTCACCTAGACGGTGTTGTGCTGTCAGACTTCCAAGTACGGCGTCATGGATCGCTGTAGTGCTTAACGAGTCAAAGCTTTTCTCATCCTCCTCCTTGGTTTCTCTAGCCATTGAACTCTGAAAGATACTGCTCCACGCATCTAGTTCATAGTCTGCTTCCTCGCGCCATTCACCGACACGAGAATCCCATTGAGTCTCTTGATCGAGATCATCATTATCGGGAGTATCCTCACTCTTGGGCAAATCGTGCTTCATCCAAAGCCAGTCATCGAACTCCTCACTTTCTGACTGAGGTGGACCTCTATCTTGTGACGATTCTGTTGACTCTCTATATAGTGGAGATTTGGCCGGCTGCTCAGCGAATCCCTTCATCTTTATAGTTGATGCGCTGTCATCTCCCTCAACGGTTTTCCTAACCGCATACGCCCTTTCGCCAAATACCTTAGCCCTCGTTTCATCGCCGTTTTCTATTGCGGCCTCGAATGCATCGTTGTAAGGTCTCGCGAGTCTTATGTCCCAAATGTCTTCCGCTTCGAACAAGCGGATCATATTATATACTAGTTGCAACACTAGTTGAGGGTTGAACTTGCCCCATTGCAATTGTCCAATGAATTCATCAAGGGATTTGAGCTCCCTAAGCCTAAGGTCGCTTTCTTCCCGCTTTGCTAGGGGTAGTGAGCAGAGCTCGCATTCGCAGGTGAAGGAGAACTTGTCCTGGAGAAACCTCTGGCGCTCTGCGTATGCCTCGAAGGCTCTCGAGTAGACGATAGTTATCTCTTCACTCTCTTCGATGTCTCGGACAGCATGAATTGTGATCTCCTTGATATTCTCATTCCAGGTATTCTGAGCGTTGTTCCTGCAGGCGTGGTTGATGCGGGATGCCTCGAGGAATAGTCCACGTCCACGGCTGTTAGGACCCAGAGGTAAGACGTTCGTTCTGGCAATGCCAAGAAAAGGGCTATGTCGTCCTGGATGGGCGTTGTGCAGAGCGAAAAAGGCACGCTGTTGCTCTTTGCTCAGGAGTCTAATTTGTTCCACAATGACGCGTTCAACCTGCCGGATATCGGGCCCATTTTGAAATGTGAATAGCGGCGCTTCTGATAGGATTCGAGTCCCTTTGGGGATGCTGGCAACGGCAACCATGCCATACCCTTTGGTTGGAATGGATTTTATGGCGTAGAGTCTGTTCTCGCCCATTGATGAAACTGCTGCCATGGTAGTCGCCTCTCTATTCATCATGTTTAGATGGATGACGAGAAGCAAAGGTGTAAACTTCGTTCGGGCCTGGGCCTTGAACCAACTTAACATATATCTAGAAGGTACCGTTGCCGTTAGATCTGCTCCTATCCGAGTCGCTGAGTCTCACCCGCCCGCTCGTCAACAGCTGCCGCCCCTCATTTGTGTCACGATGGAGCTACCCCGGTGCAACATATGGTAACGGATGACTGCATTTGTTTGATGCTGAAGTCGAATGAAGTGCCGCTGACTTTTCACCTAAATACGAAATCGGAGACCCTCTCATTATGAATGAGTATCCGTCCATCGATAATGACCCGTTCTTGATAGATGAGGCTGGCCGAGTATTAGGGGGACTAATAAAGATTTCTTGAATGCCCTATGTAGTGAGTGACCTTTTCGGAATTTTTCCCCTTGAACCATTATAAATTCAGATATGTATACAATTCGTCTCGGAATCCCTCATTATTGCCTTGTGTAGATCAGCCACGACCATTCACGTCAGCTCGGCGGTGGCGTTAATATGACGCCGAAGCCCGAATTGTAAGAACTTCCAAGTGGACTTCATTCTTCAATATTAAGCAGCTGCGAAGAGATTTTGATCGGAAGACAGAGTTAATTCTTTGCCTGGGTCGATGGAGGATAAGCACCTAAGTAGTACCTAATTAATGCGTAGATAGTTGCATGGATCAGTCAAGGTCTAGAGATACGAGGACTCAGCTACCTCTGAACTCCTAGGGCCAATAATGTCATGCGGGTCTCACACCAAGGCATTCGCACGCTAGTAGATGATTTCCAGGTTAGCTTTGCATATTCCCTTCTGGGGTGAGACATGCGTTCTATATGCCGATGGTACGACATGCCTAGTCGGCGCCTCGCGGCACGCGGAGCGAAGATAATGCCGGATCGGGTTTCATGATGTATTTGTCATGACAAGCCACCAACAAGTGTCCGGCCATTTTTATTTCTCTCCACCCCAACCCGTTCCGTAGTCCGAATTACGATATAAATTTCATGGATCCCTACGTACGGTGGTACTAGGATATCGTGCATCAAGCCGTTACACACTGCCGGAACACCCTCCTATTCGACTTATACGTCTTTTCGTTATAGAAGAGGTTATTCTCGCACACAATATGACTAACATTCATATTAAGATAGTCTCAGACACCGTCTGCCCATGGGTAAACTTCCTTGCAAATAACTTCAGCTCCAAGCTCAAGACTAATCCCGTTGGAATTGTAGTGCTACATAGGCAAGAAGCGCATAGACAAAGCCATTGACCTCTACCACAAGGTGTATCCAGGCGGTAAAGACGACACTTTCACTATTACCTGGGCGCCGTTCTACCTAGACCCGACGTCTCCTAAAGTCGGTGTCCCCGTCACGGAGCGCATGGCGCAACGCTTCGGCCCGCAGCGGTTCGCCGCTATAAAGCAGCAGCTAAGGCTGCTGGGCCGCGAGGAGGGCATCAATTTCGGCTTTAACGGCAAGATCGGCAGCACGCGCGATTCGCACCGCCTCATCCAGCTCGGCAAGACGAAGGGTAACGACGTTGAGAATCGCGTTGTGCTGGAGTTGTTCAAGAGTTATTTTGAGGGCGATGGTGATATTACTTCGCACGACACGTTGATTGCTGCGGCTGAGAAGGCTGGCTTGGATAAGGCCGAAGTAAAGGACTGGCTTGAGACGGGCAAGGGTGGCAAGGAGGTTGATGAGGAGGTCCAGGAGGCGAACGCGAGGGACATACACGGCGTACCGCACGTTACGGTACAGGGGAAATATGAGCTCGAGGGCGCGCAGGATAGTCAGGCTATCCTGGAGGTATTTGCAAAAGTTAAGGAAGAGAAATGAGGCAGCGGAGGATATATCCGTCTGAGTTCATCTTCTGTGTCGGTTGATGGCGTTAAAGCATCGTTGTTAGGGGTATCATAGTCTATAGATTAGGGTTGATGCATCATGCATTACATGTTCAGTAGCCCGTCGACGTCCTTCTCTAACGCCTTTAACCTCTCCTGTAACTCCCTCTTCTTCTTCTCGAGTTCCCGGATTTGCTCTCCCTCTCTTATAAGATCTTCCTCTGTGTAGACTGCTTCTTGCACACCCTCATCGTCTTCTTCCTCCTCATCCTCGTCCATCCAATGGTCCTTGTTCATTCTTCCTAGAGCCTCGGCTTGTTCAGCCACCTTGGCTTCGTAGTACGCCAGCGTGTTCCGACTATGCGCGTACTTTGACCGTTGCGCCGCTATCCGCTCCAACGCGCCGGGTAAGGGGTAAACACCGCATAGCTTTTCCGCACCCTTGAGTAGAATTTCAACGTCAATGTCGTCTTTGCCGCCGCGCCGCTCGCTCCGGCGGATCTGCTCGTGTAGATCACCACCTAGCACAGCCGCCACCGCCGTATGTCGCCGTGGCGCGCCCGCATTTCGCCCTGTATTGCTGCCGGAGGTGGTGACCTCGCCTGAGGCGACGTTGAATACGGTCTGCCGACGCGAGGACTGAGTCGGCGGGTCAGGGGCCTGGTTAACGGAAGATGGTGGTGGAGGTGGGACGGAGAAGAGCGCTCGCTCGTGCGCTTCGGTGTCGCGGATTAGGGACGTGATGTCGTCGTTGGCGAGGAGGGCATTGGTGAATATCTTTGGAGACGGAAAGCTGTACAGGTTATATTTAGCTTTGACAGAGAGATACTCGAGGCTGTGAGTACGTACGGGAGACTGTCAATTCCTTGACAGGATATAGCTATCTGCTCGAAATGCGCCGAAAGGAGCGACA
The DNA here is from genome assembly GCA_022497025.1 of Hypoxylon sp. FL0890. Taxonomy (NCBI): domain Eukaryota; kingdom Fungi; phylum Ascomycota; class Sordariomycetes; order Xylariales; family Hypoxylaceae; genus Hypoxylon; species Hypoxylon sp. FL0890. Next base: position 686,250 of record MU386558.1, on the reverse strand, counting down.
TGATGTAACGCGTCTACACCAGGAGCGCTGTCGAATTAGCACGACGAGTGGGAATTGATTACAATAAAGACCTTGCAAGTATTTTCTCATAAATTATGGGTGAAGTTACTAGCAATTGTTGAAGTTGTCGAAGACGCGAAGCTACCTAATCAATTGAACCCGTATCTACCGTAATGTTGATGTCTCTTAATTCAATAACCGCGAGACTGTCGACAGCAACAGAGGTACCTATGTAACACAGGTTGACCCCTCCTTCCAATTGCTTGTTGTACATAGAATCGCCAAGCCACAATACCCCCACTATGTGGCTCGGCTTATCAGCAAGTAGTGTTATCAGCGATAATGCAATTTTCCAACTCTCTCCAAATCTTCATCGGCACCGAATTTGCTCAAGTCTCAGGGCCGGGGTAAAACGGCTTTACCCTTCTTGCGTCACCATTGTCTTAGGGGACCTGAGCTTGGGCACTTAAAATAAGTCCCTGGTTGATAACGTCTACCTTCAAGCTTGGAAATGAATTAGCATTACGTCTTTTGTATAATGCAGATCAGCCAGATGGTTTCCATCCCGCCGGGTTTCGTCCACCTTCTGCCCAAGTAGGCAGGTCCATGAGCCGGAATCATCAACGAATATCAAGCGTTCTCAATAAAGAAATGCTGTAATTCATGGGATTACAAGAACATACTCTGTTCTCGTTTCAACTCACCGCAGCGCCAGATCGCCACCTGACAGCAGCATCAACGCATTGTACATACACCAGAACGGGGGGCACTAATAAAGGGTTACGGCACCATTGGCATTATATGACTTGCAGAACCTGCAGACTCGGGGGTATCCCTGGCCTCATCTACAGCCAAGCAGTGAATTTTTCCCATCTCCACTACGCCTGCGTCTATTCTCTTCTTTCCTACCCGCAGCAGTCCTCTCTCAAATCATTGGGCATAAGTGGCAGAGTGCTGCTACCTGACTCCTTGTCTATTTTTTATCTTCCCTCGTACAACTTCCCGTGGACCCTTCGCTCGAAGCCCTGATACGTCTGGGTTATGAGAGGCCTATTTATTATGCTAAGTAGCCGTTAACCAGTGTTAAGTAGTCTTGCGAGCGAATGCTTTTTCGGTCAGCGTCCAGGGTCTAACAGGACCGGCTGAACAAGTCAGTAACCTAGACCAAATTCTGACTGACATCCTGTCACAACATTCGGTTTGCTGCCATCGCCAGAAACATCGCTTTCTTTCACCACCTAAGTATTGTTATATGCCTCATGCCGCCCACTGGCAACATGTCGCATTTCCTCTGGACACGCTATACCTACCATGATAAATGGCCAGGGAGTCCTGGGAGCATTGGTGCCCAAGCCGCATTCTCTGCGAGATCCTCCGCTATAGGCTAGTTGACCAGAAGCTAGACCCGTTTCTTTGCTCTCTGCCCTGCCCGGGAGTCCGCAACCTTAGCCTGCTCAGGTATACCCTTATGTTCACAACCGTATTATTACATGGATAAGAGAACTTCTATATTTGCCTGACACTATAAGACTGTTGGTACACCCGCCCCCAATACACAGACGTTCCCTTCGGTTTCTGCACATATGAGAATTCTCTCTTATACACAGTAAGCTCGGAAAGCAGCAGTACAAAGCCATTCACCTTTCTCCCCATCTGGAATAAGAACCCAACTTGAAGTTCTACTGCAAATTCTTTTCCACTGGGTTTCTGAGCCCTCCGACCCAGGCCATTTTTGGAGATCCACAACTCTTGAGGGTCTTGAGGGTTTTTACCGCTGCACAGATATTTCAAGCAATTCTATCGAGGCGCAATTATTTACCTATTCTTCTCTCTCGCGGCGGCGCACTGCACGTACTAGCACGGCTATCTTTACGCGCTGATGAGGACATTTCGAGACTGCGATTTAATACCGATAATCTTGCCACGTCTGCTTGATCTCAGAGTCACAGCATAAAGTCGCATCCTACCTCCGCGAGACGGTTCAAACCTTATCGCCTTTGTGGAGGAATTGTAGCGGTGTCTGCTCTCTTGACCTACCAGAATTCCGCAGGAGATTAACATGACAAGTTACCGGAGTCCAATAACTTCTCCGCGTTGGAGGTTTCTGCTCTGGGTGCTGACGCCTTAAAAGTCCCTCGTTCATCTTTATCTCCCCCGCGAATTCTACCCCACACTGTTGGATATTAAAGAGGTCAATTGAATTTGAATCGATAAGATCACGCAAGACAAGGGAAGACGCAATTCTCGGGAGGGAGCATTCCCATACGAAGCCGATATGATGCGGCCGCACACCCCCTCTCTAGACACTGCTCACGTAGCAGCGGCTCCAACTTCACCACCAGAGACGCCCACCACGGGATCTCCTAAGATCAGCCGCAAAGCAGCAATAAATGGATTAAATGGCCGCCCACCGCGGCATTCAAAAGCCAAAACCAAGGCAAAGACAAAGGCCTACAACCAACAAGGCCATCCACCAAACATCCGGCCGCTGGGTGGGACGAAATTCAGTTACAGCCGTGGGCCTCGACCCGAGGAAATATCGCCTCGTTCTTCCCATTCTTCCGATGCAGAATCCGACTTATCTGCAAGTCCCCCGAAATCGCCATTTTCGGATATCCCGAAACTGGCCCCCCAGCACGTGGAGCAAGTCACTCCAACCCAGGTCGAGCCACCGCCTGCAGCCTTTTCTATTGAAGAATTGAGTGATGATTGTTCGCTCAATAGCGATGGCGATCACTTGGATGTTCTTCGACCATATGCTTTTGAGGATGCTCATTCGGATCGGAGTCGGTCAAGATCTCGACCTCCGCCAGATATGGACCCTGCTGTCATGACAGGCATCGAGAATTTGAACACCTTCGAAGACTCGGATGCAGATATAGACCATGACGATGAAGAATTTACTCGTCAGCTTCAGAAGCGACGTGAGGAACGCCGTCTCAGGAGAATGAAATCTGGAAGTCTCAGCAAGCGCACAGTAAGCGAGCGAGGCAGCGACTCCGATAGAGAGGATGTTCTGCCTTATGTATACGAAGGGAACGAGACGGGTCCGACTCGTCGAATGCGCCGAAAAGTGGGTGACCGAATCAGCATTCAATTTACGGGTCCGCTTCCGGAGCGGATTGAGGAGCTTAAAGAGCCGACCAGTGACGACGAAATTATTTTGGACGAAGCAGAGTTCTTGGCAAAAGAGTTACCATATTGGACTTTGATGGACGTTGACTCTGAATGAGATCAACCAGATACGTTATAGAAAAGCGATGGCGAACAACTTAGCAACGGCTTCGCGAAATGGACGCCGGAGCGGTGCCGATATATTTGCGGTATGCAACTTACGATTATATGACACTTCACGAATACGGCCAAGTCAATACTTGTTGACATCTCCCGACAGTTTCTATGGGAGTGAGCTGTCGCGATGAGTTTATGATGCATTGAAAAATTTAATTGTGGTTGGGTTATTGCAAGATCACAGAGCATATAGGGGATAGGGCACGTTTGCATCACAGCTGTGTATTGAAAATGCTTGCATAGAATATTGGCTACATGGCCTGGGAGACCACATACGAAGGGCTCAACTGTCCTGATACCGAACAAGGGTTTCGCGGTATTCGTTTCTCATCTCATTTTAGATACCTCTTAGACTTGGACTCAGCAGATGTGGAATGGGCGCGATTGCATGATTGACGACCATGACGCCGACAACGTTGGACGATGTGATGATGATGACGATACTGATGACGTTTGCATAGAAGTGGCCACTCATAGCGAATACGAGGCCACACTTCTCTTCTAGAATTGTTTATAGCATATAGAATCTGGGCATGGGGATCACTGGCGAGTTAATAGACAGGTTAGTTTCACATTTGAGACATCTGGTTCTGTGCTACCTAGAGCTCTTGACTACTTCAAGGTAGATACCTAACAATAGAACCCCAGATATGTCGAAAGGGCTCAAGTTATCTAATGCCAGTTCCGCGCCGAATATCTAGCTGCTTTGCCGTTCATACGTTCTAAAGAGTTGACTTGGAATTTAATAGTTCGTAAACGAAAGGGGTCCAGAAAGGCGACCACACAAGCTGCCATGGTATACAACTTATTGACCATTGAACGCCACTATAATTTGAAGATCAACTATTACTTCAAGACAATTGAAGTTTCCGTTGGGAGCTCTTCTATCATTAAATTTTATAATAAATCTGCGTAGGGCGTATCAAATCCGACCTTCGACGTTATAAGCAATAGGAGAGATTTGGCCAAGGCTATGTTACCCACCTAGTATGTATATAACATTGTCTTGCCATGGGAAGAAAATGATAATGTACACTGGGTCCTAAGGATATACAGCTCTTTCTATACTATAAAATTCTCAAATGCGAGCTGTAAAGGTTTTCACGGCGCTTTATGGGTTCGGGTTACATCGAACCACGGAGCCGGCTCCCCTTTAACCAGCCACAAAAGCCACAAGAGAAAGGTACCTAGGCACCTAATGTCAAGCCACGGCGGACCTAAACTTCAACCCAAGTTGAACCTTGCGGTCCCCGGCGCGTGAAGGCAAACTCACATCAAGCTCGGACTTCATTAAGCAAGGCCCTCTGTCTTGTAGATGATCCAATCACGTATCGTGAGGCAACTTTCTGCAGCCGGTCAGGACTAAAGCCTACCCAGGTAATAGGTAGATATCTTCTGCTTCTAGCATTGATAATCATTTCATCTCTTTCCTTTCCTTTCCTTTTAAATAACTGCCCACCGAAGAGGTAGACAATCGCTTTCCATCCGACTCACCAACTCCTTGTCGCACTTCGAACTTCCTCTCCCAGCTTCCATTCCCACATCCATATTTCCATCCAAATCTATACCTGCAGCGACCGAGTCAATCAGCGCGCCAAAATGAATCAACCTCCGCAGGGCCAGGTTGCCCAGGCACAACCGCAGGTGCGACTCCTTCGACCGGAGCAGATGCGTACGATCAATTACCTCACTGCAGAAGAGAAGCAGAAATATGAGGAGGGCCTTCGACAGCTCTATCATAAGATGGAGCAGAATGGACCCGAGACCCAAGAACATCAGGTAGCACGCCAAAAGGTAGTGGAATTCTCGCGAATGGTTATCAATAAAATCAAGACTATCCAGGCCAGAAGCCATGCAGTCTCTCAGGGCCAGCCCAGCCAAGCGGGACAAGCGGGACATCCGGGACTTACAGGGCATCCAAACCCCCAGTCACAAGCCGAGCAAGCTCAGAACAACATGGCTGCTGCTATGGCTGCTCAGAAGGCTGCGAATAGACCTCAAGGACCTGCACAGAACACGAACGCCAGCAATGCCGGTTCCTCAACTCAGAATGTTGCACCGGCAGGCAACCAAGCACCTACCCAGGTGCCGAAGCAAATAATGGAGCATATTAACCGTCTCCCTTGGGGTTCTATGAGAACGCCAGCCCAATTGCCTCCCGAGCAGGCAAGTAAGTGGGTTACCGAGATGCGCCAGAGATATCTCCGGCTCCTCATGCAAATGGAAACCATCAAGGCTCGAGGTCAGAAGATCGATGCTATGGTCAAGGAGCGACAGGATAAGGGCCAGCTTTCAAATGAAGACCATAAAAAGTTTCAAGAGCAAAAGGCTGCAGATGCGAAGGCATACACTGAAGCACAGCGATTTGTTGAGAATGTCCGCCAGCAGTTGAAGGTTGGTCAAGCGAGCGCCCAAGGACCAAATGCTCAACAAGCGCGACCTCAGCCTATGCAGACACAGAACGTCAGCGCTCCAGCATCGAGTCATCCTATGCAAGCTGCGACTGCATCTGTGAATGCGGCGATGGATGTAGCCAAGAGCCAGCAACTCGCCGCCACTCGACCACAGTTGTCTACCAGTCAACCGCAACCCGGACCCCAGTCACAACCTCAGCAACCGCAACACCCCGGAACGCCTGCCACGCCAGCTACGCCTTCAGTGGGTATGCAGCAAGCGCAACATCCACAGCAACCTCAGGCGCAATCGCATCCGGCACCCACCTCTCAACCCCAGATCAAGAACGAACCTACCAGTAACATCCCGCACCCACCTCCGGTCAACACTGCTCTTGCCGCCGCCAACTCATCCGCGCACATAGCTTCTGCAGGAACACCAACTCAAGCTTCGGCGCGTGTTCAGACTCCTCAATCCGCAGGACAACAAGCTTCTGGATCCCAAGTTCGACCGCTCACTCACGCGGCCGCGGTCAATCGCGCCAATTCTTCAACCAACATCTCTAGTCAACCCAACACTTCATCCGGCGGTATTGCTTCCACACCGGGATCAACTGGTCTCGTCAGCAATTCAAATCAAGCCGGCCATTCACACGCACACCCACAACCTAATACGCCAGCACTGAATCCCAAGATGCCCATCAACAAGACTCTACCCCCCAAGGCTACTGAGACCCCGCAGCCGGTCAACACTGGCAACGGCCCCCCTCGTCCTACTATGCCGGGCGGCGGCGCTGTTGGAGGTGGTGTTATGGGCCAACCTGTCGTTCAGAAGATGCCCGTCCCTCAGTTTGATGCCGATGGCGAGCACGTTCTATCCAAGAAGAAGCTTGACGAACTCGTTCGCCAGGTCTGCGGCGGCGGTTCCCCTGGCGCGGATGGCAACTACCTAACTCCGGATGTCGAAGAGGTAAGTTCACATCATGGCTGTCCACGAACCCCCTACAATAATTTCGCGTCATGTTTTCCTGCTTGTTCAGTATCTGATATCTGTATTCTTTTTTATGATGCTAACGCGTATCTCATAGTCCGTCCTCAACACTGCCGACAACTTTGTAGACAGCGTCTTGCACTCGGCATGTCGTCTCGCGAAGGAACGAGGCAGCAAGGTACTCGAGATCCGCGATATCCAGCTCGTTTTGGAGCGTGTCTACAACATGCGCATCCCCGGCTTCACGTCGGACGAGTTGCGAACGGTGCGCAAGGTGCAGCCCTCGCCGAACTGGATCTCCAAGGTGCATGCCGTACAGGCTGCCAAGGTGATGCCCGGTAAGGACGACAAGTAGGAACCGTCGGATCCTTCCCACGGGCTCAGCGGGCTCAGCGGTCGCCGCGCGCAGATGGATGCGGAGGGCGCAAGCACGGTTTTGAATGTTCCGCAGTCGACTTCTGCTCAAGCTACCCAGGCTACTCAGGCTACTCAGGCTTCTACTGGTTCTCTCTTTGCGCAAGCTGAGGCTCGAGTTACTGCAACTCTTACGCAGGCGCACTCTGGAGGCGCTGCTTCTACTCATGAACAGACTCACACCGGAGATTGTACTTCTCTGTAGGCTCAGTCTGGAACCGTTTTCTCGATCCCTGCAGGCGAAACCTCTACCACTGGCCAGAAGCGCAAGACAGATGCTAGTGACGTTTAAGTCAACTCACCACGCCCGTTTACTACCTCGAGTTAAACTGTCCATGCATGTTTGGTGAACGATCGGAGTTTTCAGGTTTCATTCAGGGTGTTTTTTTCTTTCTCTACGAAATAGGGTCTCGATATGCGGAAAGGCGGAAAGGAGGAAAGGATGGAAGTGCTTCTGATCATTACGGCCTGGCGTTCTTCACGGCGTTTGCAATTACCCTTTTCCCTCCATGTTGATACATTCTGATTGATATTCGGCTTGAGGATACCATGACGAGTGAAGTCGACTCATGCTGGCAATCCCATTTTCGGTCAGGCCCGTTTGCCCCCGATAATGCGCGATTGCGTATTTAGATAGTTACACACTTTGCAAAACAAAATAAATTGCTTTGCATTAAATACGTGACTTCTGTACTTGGTTCGCTAATCTAGCTGCTAATGAGGGTGGTAATACCTACCTCTTGAGCCTCGTACTTGTGCTTTGATCTCAAAAGGTTTGAATCCCGTTGACTCTCCGTACTTCCTTTCCCTTATTCTACGCTTTCGATACAGAGCATGTGAGAGGTAACACGTTCAAAGCTGGTAGTCGTGTTACTTGAATTTGTAGTGAGGTACCTACTCTATGGGTATATCGTAAACTCCAAATTTCATCGCGCATCTCCCTCCCTAACACCTCTTGTATTTATCTCCAATAGGGAATGACTAAACAAATAGATGGCAGCGATGCGCGACATTGCCCACTCTTACAGCTTGCAGGACCTATGTAGTTCCATCGGAGCGGAAGATAGGTAATTACTCGCGCCGGGGATCATCCGCCTTGGGTCTACTAGGTACATAGCCTTACTACCTGGTACCTTGGCTGTGTTTAGGTGCCTACGCTGCTTTATTCGCATCTCCGGAGTGGGAAGATCGTGGGGGCCTTGGACGCCTGTCAAGCAAGGACATGTGGCACTCAGGCCAATGATTGGGCTGCCGCATACCTAGATACATAAGCAATGGCACAGCGACGTGTTCGGACGTATGAAGAGGGCTGGATTATATGAATTTTTATACAAGCTAGATAGGGAAGATGGGTTTGTATGGATAAGGTATATTTGCTTGGTATGGAGGTGTTGATAATTGATGTGTAAGAATTATGAATAATTGTCTTTGGGTCAGGTGTTGTTCAATATGGTGAGGGCTGTGAGGCTAGGTTGGCTCAATAAGCTTGTGGCTAGTGCATGCAGATGCTACACATTAGAAATGCGGCGAAACACGTTGAAGGTTGAGTGCGTGAGTGCGTAAATTCGGTCGAAGCTCTGGACAGGCACCAATTCGCAAACGTCACTCAGATGGGTCCTTCTGCTGTAGGTTAAAGTGGGTACCGGCATTAGGTAGACCCAGAAAACGCAGTACCCGTTATACTTGGCGTCTCGCAGGAAGTCGCGCCGATGTCCATGTACTTCATGGCCCAAGCTTAGTACCTTTTCTTGGCGCTATTCAGGTTGGCTCTTTTCGGAGCGCATCTTCGAGCTTCCTCAGGTAGGTACAGGTACTTTGGCGTCTGTCTAGGTCCACTGCAATCACCTAAACAACAGCAAAGCTCCAGGTACTCTAGCGCTCTTCCTCGCTTTCAGGCGACGGTTCCCTCTCATCCCGGGGTTTTTCGCTTGCATCACTCTGACCCGTCCTGCCCGTCTTGCCTTGTGACTGAACAAACGACATCAACCTTCCGTCTCCAAACCTCCCTTCTACTCTTTCCATCTCTCATAATCAGCAATTTCAACCAACTCACCAGCCCAACGTGTCCATTGCGTGCACTGATATTTCACGCAATTCTCTTTCTCCTTTGTTTTATTTAGACACCTGGTTTGTGTTTTTCCGGTAGCTGCCAAACCGACTCCAAATCAGTCCAGTTTCTTCTGCAGGGTCCGAACCGTGAAGAGCGCGCTTCACGAATATCACCCGTCGATTTTATCTCCATATCATCGTCATCAATCATCAACCCGCCATTCCACCCGGCCTAAACTCGACACATCACCCGACGTCGAGTCATCCGACTTCTCTCCATCAACCATCAACAATCTCAACTCTCTTCTCTTTTCCATCTCTATTTCCCCAACGCCGATATGCCGGGGAAAACACCTCATTCAAACGGCAACGAGCCGGTCGAGAATGGTATTAGGAATAACCAGGATGTTGACATGACCGACGAGAAGTCCTCGCTTAAGGGAAAGGGCAAGAAGGGTGTCAAGGAGGGTGAAGATATGACTGTTGTTGTGCCACCTTCAAAGACCACAAAGCAATCTTCTCAACCGCCGCCGCCCGACGCTGATGGAGACATCTCTATGGACGTGGATAAGCCCGAAGATCTCGAGGTCAAGGTCGACCCCATTACTCAGACCATCGCAGGTATGGCTAACAGCATCACCCAAATTGAACCCGTGCATCCCCTAATCTAATGCATTGTTTTTATCACAGATATTAAGAGCAATTTCGCCCTCCTCGACCGCGCCGTAGCTCTGTTTGATGCCAGATTCTCGTTAAGGGCCCTAAGATCCATTTCTTCCCTTCGGAAACGCATCACTCCCGATATCCTCGCCCAGGTCATCGCGGAGACTTTCTCTCCTACAAGCTCGACTGGCAACGTGGCTAAGCAGCTTCTGGCTGCTATTGGAAAGGAAGATATACCTCTGGGTCGCCAGTCTGGTGTCGAGATGGAGATTGACAGCGAACCGAAGGCGCCAGCTAAGAACGGCAGCAAGAAGGATAGCAAGGAGGTCATTCCCGAGATCGACATCTTCCTGGGCATTCTGGTTCAAGTCTACTTGTTCGACTCGAAGCACTTCCAGCGAGGCGCTGAGTTCTCCAAGTACCTTTCAGAGCGCATCCACACTTTGAATCGTCGAACTCTAGATTCGCTTTCTGCCAAGGTGTACTTCTACTATTCTCTCTTCTGCGAACAGCTTGCTCCGTTGCCCCCATCTCCTCAGTCTCCTATTGTTGCGATCCGTCCAACTCTCTTGACTGCTCTCCGAACTGCTGTGTTGCGAAAGGACATTGACATACAAGCCTCGGTTATCGTACTACTTCTCCGAAGCTACCTTCTCACTTCTCACATTTCCCAAGCCGACCTCCTTGTATCTCACACCCAATTCCCTGAGAATGCAGCCAACAACCAGGTCGCACGCTTCCTCTACTACCTCGGTCGGATCCGGGCTATCCAGCTGCGCTACACGGAGGCACACGAGCACTTGACGGCGGCTACGCGGAAAGCACCGGCGAGCACCTGCGCTCTTGGCTTCGCGCAAACCGCGACGAAGCTCTTGCTAGTCGTGGAGCTACTGATGGGCGATATTCCCGAGCGCGCTACTTTCCGCATTCCCAACATGGAGCAGGCACTCCACCCGTACTTCCTGCTCGTCCAGGCCGTGCGAGTGGGTAACTTGGAGGACTTCGAGTTGACGATTACTGACCATCCCGACACCTTCCGACGCGATGGAACCTACTCGCTTATCTTGCGCCTACGTCAGAACGTCATTAAGACGGGTATCCGCATGATGAGCTTGAGTTACAGCCGCATTTCCCTGCGCGATATCTGTATCCGCCTGCATCTTGGTAGCGAGGAGAGCGCCGAATACATTGTCGCGAAGGCGATCCGAGACGGCGTTATCGAGGCGACACTAGATCGGGAACGAGGTTTCATGAAGAGCAAGGAGATTGGTGATGTATACGCCACCAGGGAACCTGGAGAGGCGTTCCATGACCGTATTAGAGCCTGTCTTGCGCTGCACGATGAGAGCGTCAAGGTATGTATCATTGTCTATATCGGACATTTAAAAGGTGTTTCAGCTAACACATTTATTTACAGGCCATGCGCTTCCCGATGAACCAGCACCGTCTAGAGCTCAAGAGCGCGCAAGAGGCACGCGATCGAGAGCGCGAGATGGCCAAGGAGATACAAGAAGGGGATTTGGACGACGACCTCGGTGGAGACTTCTAGGGAATGTAACATAATTTCAACCCGTGTATTTCTGAACTTGGGAGGTTTCGTCGGCGCTTGCTACTCCCGCCGGCCTATAATCCGTCAGGTGGTAAGGCGAGGTCAGGGAGAGGTTGCTTGCATCGTGGAAGCAGTAGTTTGCGAACAGGGAAGGAAAGAAGTTTTGAGGAGGCTGCATTATGGCGCGGTCAAGCTTTATAAACAACGTCATTCGGGCACCTCATTGTAATAGATAACAATAACGGCAGAGAGAAGAGAACTTCTTTTTTCGGCTACTTCATTTTAACTGAACTGGCTTAACTGGCTTAAGGACGGGAAATGTGGTTTCTTGGTTCATATCTCTTCGCATGTCGACTTGTTTTCCATACAACTAGCTGGCTGGGAACTTTCCCGTTGGTTTTTTAAACATGTGTAATTGACGTTGAGAAAACTACTGTTGCTACTATTTGCTCTTCCACGTGGTAAGAATGGGTACTAGAGGCAAACTTGAGTTTGCGGTGTGCGGTGTGGCACGTAGATTTGGTGAGTTTATTGTGCATTAAGCCTTGATGGAACTACGGCAGCTAAGTGTTGGATATCCATTGCCGATGATACCTACATATTTAGGAGTTGGGATTTGAGATCCTATGTGATCTCATATATGCTTGAATAAGTTATGCGATGCCTGCCTTTGTGGGCGACCATTTCGGTGTAAAAGGTTGGAGTTTCACGATATCAAAGTGGATACAAACGCAGATTAGAGTTTACCCTGGGCAATAAGGTTCGTTGAAGCTTTGCTGGTTGGGTTACGCTCACGGGTATCACGTGAGTTAATGCATCTTCACGTATCGTACGGTGCAGGTTGACCTCAAGCTTCAATTCAATCAATTTCATTACGTAATCACACTTCTATTCGCATTGAATCTTTCCTCTATTCTATTCCCTGCAGTTAACAAATTTATATTCCAAACTTCGTTGACTCGGCGTAACGCTTCAATCAGCATGAAAATATCGAAAATTTACAATTGAAACATCGCCAATCGAATATGGCGCCGCAGAAGCGCAAGCGACTCTACGAAGAGGCGCCGCAACCGCCGCGTCGCGCGACGAGGTCACACCCGGACGAGCCCGAACACCAGCTTAGAAGCGGGCGCGTACGCGCTAGTACACTCGAGAAGCCTGGTTCCATGCGTGTGGAGGTGCCGCCTGTGAAGGGCAGGAAAGCCGACGCGTCGAAGGGAATAAGGAAGGCTGGCCGACCGCCTACGAAGAAGCAGAGCGTGACGCGGAGAGTGTCAAAGGAGAAATTGCAACAGGAAGTTGAGGACGTGGAAAGGGATAATGAGGAAGAGGAGGAGAGGGAAGAGGTTGTCCTGGTTGGGTCGCTGAGCCACGAATCGGCAGCACGACCCAAGGCTCCGGTGCGACCAACTGCAGGTTCGCCCCCTCCGCAGACGAGGCTTGTTCCGCCCCCAAAACCGTCGCTGCAACATCCGCAGCAGTCTGCTCGTTCGATGCATATGGTTCCAACGGAGAAAATATCCACCCCGAAACGACCTACTTCCTCCGCAGACAAGCTGCCGAAGCCACCGCCGACGCCGCGATCGGACCGCAACATCGATAAAGTCGTGTTGGGGAACATCTGTTTCAAGGCGTGGTACCCGTCGTACTATGGAAAGGAGGTGCTGGGCGATATATCGAATACTAGTAACAATGTCGGCGCCAAGGACAGAGAGGGCGGAGGGAAGATAGGTGGCAGAATAGGTGGTGGCAAGCGGAACCCGCCGCCTATGCTTGACCGTCTGTATGTGTGCCCCTGTTGCTTCAAGTATAGCAGGGAACTGGTCATGTGGTGGGAGCATGTCCGGTGCTGCGAGAAGACGTTCGAGATGCCCGGACGGAAGGTGTATACCCACCCTAAGGGCTCGAGAACGGTAAGAGTCCCAGTTGTTGAAGTCGGGGAGAAGGGTAAGGGTAAGGGGAGGAAGAAAAGTGACACAGGTGCGACCGCGCCGGCAACCGTAGAGGAAGTGGTTAGCAATGAGGGCGAGTGGAGTGTGTGGGAGGTTGACGGAGAGAAGGATAGAGTAAGTCAAGTCAATTGCTGTCTATCTCCCTTTACAAATCTATTTCCGCTTGATGCTAATGTTACTGTTCTCAGTTGTTCTGCCAGAACCTGTCCCTGTTCGCGAAGCTCTTCCTAGATAACAAATCGGTGTTCTTCGACGTTACGGGGTTCAACTACTTTCTCCTCGTCTACACTCCTCCGCCCGAGTCAACATCTACTACACAACCGCCTCCTTCCCACCCACTTACAGATGCAAGTCAACCTCAGGCACCTACAATAATGAATGCTACCGCCTCCCAACAATCACCCACGCAAGTGAGCAGACCGCAGGTCGTCGGCTTCTTCTCGAAGGAGAAGCTGAGCTGGGATAACAACAACCTGGCCTGTATCCTAGTTTTCCCGCCGTGGCAACGGAAGGGGCTCGGAGCTCTGCTAATGGGCGTCTCGTACGAGATCTCAAGACGCGAGGGTATCCTAGGCGGGCCCGAAAAGCCTATCTCGGAGCTGGGCCGTAAGGGGTACAAGCGCTTCTGGGCGGGCGAGATCGCAAGGTGGCTGCTAAGTCTCGACGTACCCACTACCGCAGACGTAGAAGAGGAGGGAGAGGGTGGGAATGAGAAAGAGACGCTCATCACCATCGAGCAGTGTTCTAAGGCCACCTGGATAGTACCCGAGGACTGCCTCGCCGTGCTCCGGGAGATGAACGTCGTTGAAGACGCGGGCCTAGGACCTGCCGAGGCGCCGGCCGAAGCGACGGAGCGGCATAGCAGTCGTGATAATGAGGAGGAGGGTGAAGCGGAGGTTAAGGAGGTTAAGCAGGTGCCTAGAGTCAGGCTCGATAAGGAGGCTGTTAGACGCTGGGTCCGTGCTAATAAGATCGATTTGATGAGGACGTGCGATCCCGAGGGGTTTGTGGAGGGGTATGCGGTTAAGGAGAGTGAGGGCGAGGAGGTGGATGAAGGGTGAAGGATGAGGGATGTGGGATGGAGATATGGAGAGATGGAGAGATGGAAATGTGAAGGGAGGGGGAGATTTGGAGGAGATAGCGTTGAATTTGAGATACCCCGTGATTACCTACGTTGCTGTTGAATGTATACGATAGCTGAATATCAGTGGTGTGCTTTCTTTCTAGCGTGATATGTACCTATACTTGTGGTTATGGCTGATTAATTAGCAGATTATTGATAGCGAGGTTTTCGTAGAGGAGGCGCTTGGTATGGAACGTTAGGGTGGGATTGTATAGAGTTACTTTGATTTTGGATAAAGGCACTATATATCTACTCAACTCTGCAATCTTCATAAGTGACATGCACCTTGCTTTCTAAGACTGCAGAAAAATCCTTTATGAGCTTGTTTAGGAGCTCCCTACAAAGCTCAGTAAAAGGCTTCCAAGCTCCTTGTCAAGCTCATCGAAGAAAAAGTGGCCAAAGTCCATCGTCGACGAAAAAGGAGCAGTCCACCGTGTGATATAAGGCAATGGCAAGAAGCTCACTTTGATATCAACGGTAAGAAGAGGTGCATAATTTTCTACCGGAGCCGCGCTTTAGATTATGTATTGAGACTGCTATACTTTGGTGGGTTTAGTGGTATAGATATACAGTGCCTTAGCAGGAATCATAGTGACTTTATAGAATCCCGTCGGGAATATCAAATGAATCAGGGGCGAGCGGGTTCACAGATTGCGACAGCGTGCCAGATAGATGCCTGCTTAGAGATTAAATATCTACCAAGATAGCTCGATAACTATCTATAAGCTTAACATCCAAACATACGATTAGATGAGCAAAACTGGTCTCGGCACTTCCCCCTTTTTCATTAAAGCATCAACAAACTCTCCATCCATAATGCCATGAACGTATGAATCGCCAACAAAGGTGTACTCGGGCTTAGAATAACTCTCCAAAACCTTGCCTAGAGGGCGCAATATCAGAGGTACCCTCCCACCATTGAGTACCCATATCTCATCGCCCTGCTTTGCATTCTCTGGTGCCATTCCAAGGTAGCCTTTCTTCGAGACGAAAAATTTCCGGCCTGATGCCAGAAAGCCAACATGAGATAAGAGCACCCTAATCAGTGGTGTCTCATATTTTCTTGTCTGTCCGGGTACGTCACGGTACTTTTCATGTAACAGAACTTCCCACCACCAAGTATCATGAAGAGCTCTCGTATCATCATCCGCCTTTTGGAGTGGAGCAGAAGAGTCTGTGGGAAAGTTAGCGTGCATACACAGAGTTCTCCAGTATGCGTTGGGAACAAATGACCCAGATATGTAAGGCTGTTCTGGCTCTTCGTCAACGTTGACCATCTTCCGCCAATCCTGAAGAGCATTTGGCGTCAGCATATGGCTTTTGGAAACCATAGCTGGACCTAATTCGGCAATTTCATCACAGAGTAGCCCCTTCACGCGCAGCGTCGTGCAGGACGAGTATTCGACGCAAGCCTGGGAGTTCTGGTAGCAAGCATTGAATAATTTTGTTAATGACTGCCGTTCACTCAAACCATGCAGACGCCAGGACTCAGTCGGTCGATGGTCACTCCAGTCAGGGACCCATGAAGGTAAGCCGTGCTCGACTGGTCCAGCCCTGCCCCTGATTTCGCTCCGTGATTTGGGTAGGACGTGGGATAGAACATCTAGGTTCCCGGACTTTTTGATACATTCGACGGTGGCCAACGAAAAAGTGTCGGCAACATTCTTGTCGTAATCGATAATATGCTTAGGGATATCATCTGTCAAACCCAAGACTCCAAAGACTTTGTCTCGAGGGTCTGTAGCTTGACGATGGCGGAACTTGGATGCAATCTCCAAGAACTCTGACCGGCCGCTTTTCTTTTTAAGTTCAATCATGTGCACGAGTCTCTGCAGAGAAAAAGATAGTTCAATTTCCATATCCCCAACTCCATATTTTCCCTCGATATTCATCATATCATCTCCGTGGTCAACACATAAAGCACTACATAGGATTTGCGAGTGACCAGTCTGCATACGTGAGTAACACCAACTGCCTCATATTAGATTATCTGACACATCTCTATTTTTCAGCTTTCCGAGCGCATCGTTGTAGATGCCGAAGCATACTACAAGCTTCAAGGCAGAGCAGGCCCTGAGCTAAGGTCCCTGGACGGCACAAAAGAAAGCGCTGTTATGAAGGTGCTAAGCACAATTAGCCACGATGGTCCAAGTCAGATGAACAGCGAGTCCTCGCCGTTCCTACGGTTAAGGGGTTCGCCCTTGAAAGCAAGAAGTGGTGTTCGTTCAAGATCGCTGACATATCACCGATTACTTGGAACGATGGAATATTTGAAAATCTTGTGCTCGACAATGGAGAAAAGGAGCTTCTCCTGGCTCTCGTCGCTAGAACGAACGCTTCGGATCATGTCAGCTTTGATGACTTTATGAAGGGTAAAGGTGCGTTTTGTTCATAGATTAGAAACCTCATCCTGGTTCTTACTGACAAATTGATAGGGAAAGGGTTGCTACTACTTTTGTGTGGCGCGCCTGGGATAGGGAAAACTTTGACCGCAGAAGCAGGTAAGTTTCTGGATGGGTACCCTGAATCCATCATCAATCGAATTGAATATATTAATGCCTTCATAGTTGCTGAGAAGCTGAGGCGGCCCTTGTACCGCATCAGAGCTGGTGACCTTGGTGTCACAGCAGAGGATGTCGAGAGGTCATTAAAGAAAGCTCTTAAGCTTTGCACCCACTCGAACGCCGTACTACTAATCGACGAAGCGGACATATTTCTAGAGCAGCGATCTACCGACGACATCGTGCGAAGCGAACTAGTATCCAGTACGACTTCCTTTATAGATCTACAAGCACAAAATGCCACACTAACAGTTCATATTAGTATTCCTCGTGCTTCTAGAGTACTATGAGGGTATTATGATCTTGACTACGAACAGAATCGAATGCATCGACGCAGCCTTTGAATCCCGAATTGATATCATACTGGCTTATAAAGATCTGACCCAAGATACTCGAAGGCGCATTTGGAACAACTTCATACGGCGATTACCACCAGAAGCTGTAAGTCTTAGCCCGGAAGCCATTGAGGATCTGTCAAGATGGAGCGTAAACGGAAGGCAAATCAAAAGCTCCATCAAAACAGGCTGGACCCTATCAACCAGTAAAGGCGAGCCGTTAAGAAAAGAGCATCTGGATTTAGTACCTCTTAGGATCCGTGAGAAGGGATCCAAGCTACTAGGCATTGAAGACTACGGGATTCGATATTGCCAAGAGAGCTCTGGAGCATCTGAGCTATCAAGTACAGGACAACTCGCATACCCAGACATCGACTCTGATGTATACCAGGGTCCTGGTTAGGTATTGCCGATGGTCACCCTCCTCATGTATGTGGTATTGCTGTATTATATAATGCTGGCGATCGACTACCTTGTTTGAAGTCTGGAATGGAGTTGGTAGAGGGTGGCATCTAACATGACTACAGCAAGACAGAGACTGGTTATAGACCCTGCCAACGTGCATACAATGCACATTACGTATCTTGTAATCGCATTCAAACTTGCGCTTCTGTGGGTTATACAGACATCATTGGTTTACCTCCTCGGTGTGCCGCATCCCTTACTAACCCCTTCGCTTTAGGGGCAACCCTTTAGCCCCGTAGTGTATACGTCGACAGCTTTATACAGACTTGAAGTCTTTTGACCAGTCCACCTCTATCCCAATTACGCCGCACCCTGGCTTTTAGAGAATTATACTCTGCTGACAATTATAGCTACATCCATGGTAATAAACCCGTCATTCTCCTGGCTCACGGAGCCCAGCACCCGCCATTTCTGTACAACTCTCTAAAAGATGCGCTCGAAGAGCGCGGGTGCGAGCTCCTCGTCCCTGACCTTGCTACCATGGAGCCGGAAAAGACCGGAATGAGCTAGGCTGCCGACGTCGCCACACCGCTCTTCGAGCAGGACAGAAAAATCGTTCTCGTGGGCCACTCGTACGGCGGCATCCCCACCTTCATTGCAGCACGGACGCGGACGCGCTGTAGGGAAAAAGGACGGTTTAGCCATTTCGTCTTTGTGCGTTTGCAATGCCGGCCAGGGGTATGAGCGGCCTCATTGTTTCGGGCGGCAGGGGCATAAGTGATCGAGCTTGAAGCAGGCCGTGTAAATGAAGCCCCTATCCCGACTTTCATATACCCTAATACCTGCAAGTACTTATCGCCGGGCTGTAGAGAATTAATATTTTCAAGGTGATATGATATGGGATAGGGATAACGGAAGCAGCTTTTCGTGAATGAGAAGGCCAAAGATCTTCTATACAACGACCTTCCTCTGGATAAGGTCCAGGCTACGTTCGATAACCGGGTGGCCGGATCGTATGAACCATTTGTTACCGGCGTCGACTTTGCCGTGTCGGAGGTCATCATCTCTAAAACCTACATCGTCTGTGAGGGTGACGCCCTGCTCTCGCCCGAATACGAGAGAGTGCTAGCAGCTACATGCGGCGAGGACCTCAAGCAGGTCAGCGTTAGTGGGGGACACAGTGCGTTTGCCAGCGTCCCTGGCGAGCTCGTAGACATCTTGGCGCGCCTTGTCGAAGAGCGGACGGACAGTGACGTTAAGGTTCTGCTAGAGCAGCTGGTTCAACAACGCTCCCGTGGCGGTAAAGGTCCTGACACCATTGCCACATTGCAGAAGAAGAGAAAAGAAGACTGTATTGTTCATGACTCGTATTGACATAAAATGGGAGTGCAAAAAGTGCTCAGACGAAAGGAACCTCCCAAACAAAATCAAGAAATATGAGGTATATGGTATAGAATCCATTCCATGCAGCCAGCCATAATTCATTCCATCAAAATGCCTCCCGTCCCTATTTCACGTGCTCATTCTCTCGTGACCAAGAAAGAAATATCATTTACCCAATGCAGCCTCCTTTTATAGATATATGCAATACTGTATCGAGATCGTCCGGGTTGCCCCTGTGGAAAGGGATTGTCGTTATCCTGTCGTCATCAATTTCATCGTTGTGCGTACGTGCGAGCGTATGTAAACAAGGCTATGCGTCCTTCGAGTTGTACAGAGGCATGTGACTCGACTGTCTGTCCCTCCTCTAGAGGGAACGGCAAGATACACAAGTCTACCTGTAATTGTACTCGGAGCCATACAACGGCCTGTGCTTCCCATCGAACTCATTCACGACCTTGCGATAGCGCCCGACCATGGAAGGAGCCGCAGGGGTGTGCGAGCTTCGACGGTGGGATCGTTTGTTGCGGTGCTCATCATCGCCAATGCAGCTGATGCTGTCGCTAGGAGCGAGACTCTCCGCATCATCGTCGTCATCCCAGTCCTCCCAACTGGCTACGCTCTCCTGCGCCGAGACGTAACTGTTGGCACGGCTACGACCAACCGTAGGCGTCTGAGGCGGGGGCCGGACTGTGCTGGCGGACTTCTTGCTGCGTGCCGAGACGTACGTCTCAGCCTCGACTGGCCGCGGTGCTCTATGTCTTGAGCTGTCGCGACTGCGATAAGTGCTCTCGGCCCTGTGCTTGGATGGTGACGCGGAATACTTCGAAGGCGCATAGCTGCGCCGGTCATCACCATCCGCCTGGCTTCGGTACTCCCTGTCCATCAGGAGCCTCTGTCCAGCGGCGTTCCTCGACCCGGCGTTACTCACATACTCTGCATCGGCGAGCATGAGCGGGCGTCTAGTAGAGCCGGCTTCGCTGCTGCGACGGGCTCTACTTCCGGCGCCGTAGTGACTTGAACGCTGATCGTTAATGTCCTCCAGTACTCTACTCCTAGTAGGTGGTCCTTCGATCTGAGCATACCGTGCCCCATAGCTGGGTGGTGGGTACTTCTTAGATGGTGAGTCCTCAAGGTACCTAGCTCGTTGGTTCAAAGGCGGGTCAGGATAAGATGACCGCCGGTCAAATGTAGTCGGCGCTGCATTGTATTCCTGGTAGAGAGCACGCTGGCGGTCATTTCTCATCATAGCGTAGGTCAATGCGCCGCCCACGGCAACGCCAACAGCTGCAGCTCCAAGGACGGCACCCATACCAGGCCCAGGATTACCGGGCCCTCTTGAACTCTCGCGCCGCGGAGACTCCATGGCTGAAGTTGTGGCACTCCGTTGCAACATGGTCCGATGTTCTCGGGGGGCTACCGAACTCGCAGCTGAGGTCCTGCGGCTGGGAGAATATCCGTTAGGGGAATACATGACTTCTACTTTGTTTCCATCGAAGTCGGTAATCTCAACATAGCTTTTGCCGTCAGTATCAATGGGCAGGTCAGGATCGGCTCGTATAGCTGCCGCCCGGAAAGCTGACAAAACTGAGGGCGATTGGGCTGAAAGCACCACCCGTGAGGGCCTCAACGGTTGGCCGGCACCAACTTTCTTGATTTCCAGGACCGGGTTCGGATTAGAGGAAGTAGTATCACCAAATATGACAGAGGAGGAATTGGCAGAGATATACCGGAGTCGGAGTGGCTGGGTGATGGCCGAGTAGAAAGACGCTGCTGAGGGGAGGTCTCTGACATGGACAAACGGCAGAACCGGCTGCATAACTGAAGGAATTATATGGGTACGGGTATGGAATTAAGGGATGGTTTAGAAGTGAATTGTGAAGATTCGAGACAATGAGGCGATGAGACCTGTTGAAGGAATCACTAGATGCCGAACTTTGTATGCTCGTCGATCATGAGAACTCGGGGGTGAAGTCGTAAAGGAGGGACGCCAGCGACGCAGCTACACGTGTAACGAGCCCGTAACTGGGTATCCATGTAAAATGTGGCCCAAGCTTCTAGAAGCGGAGATGATACTACGTGTATTAAGTACTCTGGAGCCTGTGACGCGCTCGACCGTTCCACTTATGCCCAGTTACATAATCTGACATAAAAGCTGAACTCGATCGAATTTTGGTTCTCGTGACAGCTGGTCGGACATGAATATTCTACCCAACACAGGTGCACTCTTGATTAAATTTCAATGCCACACGAAAATTCAAATAATTGCAATTACCATTGTTCTCAATAGAAAGGAAAAGGTAGAAACTGTTGGTTGTCCAGAGATTTGAATCAATTCGATATGGTGGGCTTCGACTCACGTGATAAGCGAACCTCTGCATTGCCCCAATTTTTCCCGTCTCGGAAAATCCTGACGCCGGACAACCAACACCGCGCAAAAAGAAGACAGGAAAATTTTCGCATCCCGTCATCTCAGTGCAACATTGCTTCAACACCGCTTCAACAGACTAAAAATCCCCCCATGTTTATCGCTTGATAAACGTTAGCAAATAAACTGCCACCTATCTCAACACTCTTTCATCCACATTCATGTGGATATGATAGTTTCAATATTGCGGTGTCGATGATGGCATCGAATTTCGCTGCTGCGAGGAAGCGGTGGGAGAACCCCTAGTTTTTCAATTAAAATATCATCCCGAGGCAGTGAGGCTGAAAGAAGCATATCCCGGTAATGGGTTGCATTCCGTGGATATGATTGGCCCGAAAAAAGTTTTTCGCATCTTCTGACCCACAGCATCACATTCACTATTTTTCATTTCCCGGACTCCTTGGAAAATTCCCAATTCCCAACGGAAATTGGAATAAGCTGCCAGCATGTGCGGTAAGCATTGATTGGAAAGGGGGAGCGAAAGCCCAGTCAGCCTTTTTCGGTGATCGTCGGGTAAATCCTACTTGTTGTCCGTGGATCCGCTCCTATTGGCCCTTGGTCAAAAATAAAGGTTAGATCGAAGCCGAGCTGCATCCAGGGAAGCCAGATAACCGGACAGGAGGCAGGTGTCTTTCGTGCAGCCGCGTTTCGGGTAGGTGCTTGAGTGTGAGTGTACGTATGTACAGCTTCACAAGCTTGCTTAGGTGAGCTAAGCTTAGCTTCGACCGAGCTCCTTGCTTCTAGGTCTCCATCTCACCAAAAATTCATTGAGGGAATTTTCAGCAAGTGCTAGAATCCAAAGGAGATTGTAAAGCTCCTTCACTCCGGGAACTGTGGGAGCTTCACGCTTTTTATCCTTCCCGTCCCGACTCCTGGCCGTCCCTTGTGACTCACGTCAAGCTCCACCCACGTGTGTCGCCAGGGTCTCAAAGTGTTGACGTTGATGAGACCTAGTGGGGGGGGCACTAGTGGGGGGTCGCTTTTACCTCAAAATTATTTTATTTATTTTTTTCTTACCAGTCAGCCAGTGTACCCCGTACGGCTGAGACCTCATATAAATTCAAGACGAGATAAAAACAGAAGTTAGGAGACATGATAATTAAAGGACA
The DNA here is from genome assembly GCA_022497025.1 of Hypoxylon sp. FL0890. Taxonomy (NCBI): domain Eukaryota; kingdom Fungi; phylum Ascomycota; class Sordariomycetes; order Xylariales; family Hypoxylaceae; genus Hypoxylon; species Hypoxylon sp. FL0890. The sequence continues at coordinate 663,607 of MU386558.1, read as the reverse complement.
GTCAAGGAATTGTCTATAGTCTTAAACATATGCCACAGGTACAATTTAATGCTAGGATGTAGCAATCCTATTTCACGACGGTGAAGTGAAAATTTGGACAGAAGTTGTTGGATCAGGGAGCTTGCCAAGACGATAGCAAAAAAACCTCACAACATTGAAGGTCTTGGATGAAATAAGCTCGGGATGCTTCTATGGGAAGACCCGATATTCCCCGAAGGCAGCGCTCTGTTATACCAAATCGTCAAATATTATCGCCAGCCTTGTCCCGTTTGGGTAGCCTCCACTACGTAGTAAAATTTCTCAAAAGCTTTGATCATATTTCGGCCTAGCGGTCCACTCACCATACACTGATCCTGGTGGGTTTCGAGTCGTGGTCTCTGCACTGGTTGCTCAGTCGTCTCTGCTAGGAAACTTCCCAAGGACCGAAGCTCATCCCCACTGATTGCACTGTGCCCCCCGGCTAACCAGTAACCACTCAGCGAGCAACTTTGTGTTCCTCTCGTTTCTTCCGAAGCTCACCCTTCCTTTTCTTCCTTTCCCACACACACCAGTCAGCAAGCTCAATTTTTCCTCTCGGACCTTGACCAGTTCTCCCATCTTTCTTCTCATCAGCCATATTTTTGTCTTTTCAATCGACACCTCTCCCCTCCGTCACACATCCACATCAATCACAATGGCCTCCGCTCGTGTTGTCGCCTCCCGACTTGCCTCGTCCATGGGCACCAAGGTCGCTCGACCTGCCATGCGAGCTCAATTGACCAGCGTTGCTGCCAAGCGAACCATCAGTATGTTCCCAACGATCAATTCATACCATTGACCTGTATAATGTATCTCGATGCCATCAATGGTGATTTTAATGGTCGATATGTGCGACGTGAAAAATTTTCGTGCATGTACTAATATGTCCCGACTTCAGGCAATGCCACTCCCTTCCAGGCCGTCAAGCGCCAGCAGGCCTCTAAGATCCTGAGCGCCACCACCCGCCAGGCTTTCCAACAGACTCCCCGACGAGCATACTCCTCTGAGATCGCCCAGGCCATGGTCGAGGTCTCCAAGAACTTGGGTATGGGTTCCGCCGCCATCGGTCTGACTGGTGCGGGTATCGGTATCGGTCTCGTCTTCGCTGCTCTCCTGAACGGTGTTGCCCGCAACCCTGCTCTCCGTGGCCAGCTCTTCTCGTACGCCATTCTGGGTTTCGCCTTCGTCGAAGCCATTGGTCTTTTCGATCTCATGGTTGCCCTCATGGCCAAGTTCGTACGTATTTCCCGAAAATCCCGCAATTCTTACGACTCAAAAATTACTAACCCCCGACTTAGACTTAAAGCAACTTAACCTCCATACTTACGGAGGCTGGGATTCACACTACGGTCTGGAACGTGTGAAAGAGCAAATTCGGAGTGTGAGAGGCTGCCCAACGATGGTGCCATGCCCTCACCGTGTTCAATAGGAGAACCAGCATTAGAGTAATAGAGGTCAATAGACTCCCATCGATAGAGAGGAAAACAAAAAACCTTAAGGGGGGGAGGCATTGCATTTGCATTCAGACATGTAAAGATGGGAGAAAATCCACCGCCAGCCCTCTCCGGACGGGCAACTGTAAAATACAATCACCATCTTCACCAAACCCGAGGCTCCTGTTTTTCCTTTTGTCGACACGCGCATGAACGAATTGAGCTGATAAGTTCGGGCTCTTAATTCCTGTAAACTAGGCCGATAGAAGAAATCCCACTCACCATTACTTCATATTGACTTTGTGTATCCATCGCGATCGGCTGCAAGTAGATACGGCCGGAGCAGAGCTCCAGATCACTTGACCATTCCCGTGATTTGCGCGGTTTTCCCGCTTGGGAAATAACCCACCGATACTTGCTCGCTGGCGACCGCCAGACTAACCATGCCAAGACAGTCCACCCTGCATCAATATTGCACAACTTGTGCGCACTTGTGTAGCATAAGGTTCGACTGGGCCCACTTGGCAGGTTTCCCAACTTGCTCTCTCCCTGGAAAGAACCCACCACCCCGTCTCCATCTCCTTCCATCTCCTTCGTATCTGCCAATCATAGTAGGGAATTGAGACGCGGTGGACTCTCTAGGCGGGGAGTAAAGGCGGCCAGTGCCAACTGGGTACTGGCACAGCTTGTCCAGTCTGGAGGCTGGGGAAGATAATGGGGAGGGGAGATAAATCGATTAGATCTGACTAGCTGCTTCGGGTAGGTCGAGAATGAGGTCAGATTGACGGCTTAATTAGACATCGCTTGGGGAAGTTGAGTTCGAGCTAGGCATGTGGAACTGTGGATCGGTCCGGCACTATATGTTAAAGAAAGGGACATCCTGATAACGTTTGGTATTATATGTGCGGGTTGATATCCCTTCAGTGCAACGTCCTACTCTCTTCCTCTTGGCTGATGTTGATTACATCCCATAACGACGTCTCAACTTCGCGCATCTTCGATAGTCTCGCCTGGTGAAAACATCATGCCGAATATGGCGTGGATAGATCGGTTATCATACCCGCCTAGAGGAATGACAATATCTGCAGGGACAGCGATAGAATAGGCCGCCGGAATATACTCTTGGTGGACCAAAGGGGTTGGATCAAGTTGACAAGATATAGAACGACCTGACCGAATACTTACGCATCCTACCTTCCCATAGTCCTATCCTGCAGAGGGCATTGGCCTCGTCCGACTTCAAGACCTAGCGACGAGACGAGAAATACTCCATACTGCTCATCGACGACATACCGGGAGCTCCATTGACGAATAGAGCCGCTTGCGATCCCCTATGCCAAAGCTCCCTTGATGGGAAACGTATTCGAAATAGCGCGCTACCAGCCGCCGAAACCCACACGCACGCCAATTGATTCCAGTATGGTGTTGAGATAATGAAGTCAAGATGTCGCCAAGATCCGGAGCATGCAGATGGGAATCGACTCATTCCATCAATGATGCAATCGACCTGTTGCACGTGATGGGTTCGTTCTCGTAGATGTATACGAGATGCGACATGTTTCCTTACAAGGAATAACAGTCTGAGATTCGACCACCCGGAATAAAGCTACCACAAGAACCGGAAACCCATGCCCGCGTCTGTTCATATGTTGTGTTTTGCGGGTTCCGGTGCTCACAAATGAAGTGTCATGTCCAAGTCAATTCGAAGGCTGTTCCAAATCTGTCTTGACCGTCAATGGCAGGAATGCGAAATCGAATTGCGAGAAGGCCACGATATTCTCCCTTGGCTTCGAACGTCCACCGTAGAATTGTCCCCGAGGATCTTAAAATTGGCGAGGGACTCGAAATTGTCGCTGGTTGCCTTAACTCGAGAGGTCATGCTTCTGGCCGAAATACGTTGGCCAGTGCACCATAAGGACCACTTGGTCCTCCCATGGTGCTAGAGACTCCCAGGTTGCTTGATCGAGTTATTCCACAGGAAAGCTCAAGTACGAATCGAGCTACATTTCCTCGGAAATTACGTTATTTCCATCTGAACGAGGGAGTTGTCTCTCGTTCGAAAAGGTAAGACCTCAAGCCAGAAAGAAAATACCGCGTCTTGGGATACAAGCATAAACCATAATTCGGTTTCGGAGAAGACGCCCAGCTTATAAATCACGGCATAAGTGAGCGGCTGACTCTGAAAGACGAGGGCTCGCTCTTTGGGGTATCTTTAACGTCCCCGAATCTCTAGAACGAAAACAAGGGAGAAGAAAGAGAACGGAAGTCTACAGCTTGCATGAGGTCAAAATAAGAATTACAAGGGGAGACGTGTCTCTCGAAACTCGTTCTCCGTCGAGTGGCATGTTGCTTTCCCCTCACAAATCATGTGACAGCCTTCCTCTTCAATATATGCCGATACTACCCCAGACTTTCCCCCAGGCCAACCCCGGACTTTAGGTATTATTTCCCCACCTTTCCTATTCGTCCGTGTCCTGCGCAACTATACCACATTCATCTGCATTTTGATGACAGAATGCAGATGTTTGCTGTAAGGGCGTACAGTGGTCAGCATGGACGTACGCGTATCTCGCACCGCTATGATAATTGGGGTAAGGAGGCGGTACAACGAACCTTGCATGCCTACTACTAACTACGTACATCTTATACATCGTTCTGAAGTCAACAGCTCGTGCTCTCTAGTTCCAAGGAGCCATTCGATGACACTTGCTACGTAGGAAATACTGGAATCGTGTTCAGTAGAGGCACGAGCATGCGAAGCCGTTGCCATTCGCAATGCTCTCTATCACATTACAGTTAGGACTGGCACCGTGCCGATCTACCCGACAGCTTGCAGTGGCTCCTCAAGCATTCTTAGCATCGCATCTTAAGGTCAACGCATCGCAAATCCAATTAGCAACTAGTTACATGTCTGAGAGCCGGATCTCAGAATTCACCGTCTCGTCAAACTTGATAGCAGGCCGATTTACCGTTAGAAATCACGCCTGGGCCAAATTATATGCGTTCTCTCGGAAGGGCCGATGTATCCTCCATCATCTGTCCGATTTTTTCAATTCCTTGCTTAATTCTGGCCCGAGGCCTGACCGATACGCAAGCAAGGTAATAAGACTGTCGTTATTGAATCAATTCTTAATCCCGAGAACCAACCCTTTAGTGCCGAACCATACCGTTGGTGACTTGTCAATGCTACTTATTGGCTTGCGTTGTTAGCAAATGCAACGCAATTCTTCCAGCTACCAAAGCTATGTTATATGGGTTCCTAAAAGCTAAACTTCACTTACCGGACGAGGTTCCTTTCGAGTCGCGAGCATCAGGAGAGCAGCCACCAGCGATCATCCGCGGTGTGCCAGTTGTAGAAGCCCATATCCGAGGGCGGAGAGTTGGCGAGTTCTGGATGTGCCTTGCCGTCCTCGTCTTCGACGTCCTCGTCATCGTCAGTGTCGCCTAGATAGATGGAATCATCATCTTCATCATCTCCCGTTGGCGACCATCAGCGCAGCTTCCTTCGCGGCGCGGTACATCCACACCCACACCCGATACCACTAGGGGAATATCGACTGGAGCACGAGCTGATCGTTCGGGGGAGAGTCGTCACCTACGGATGGCATGGTGTCAAGGGCAGAACGAGGAAGAGGTATTGATGTTGAGGATGAGATTATCTTGGAGCGGCGAGATGCTGTGAAGGATGTGGAATTGGAATTAAAAACATCTCGCCTCCATGGTTGCTTCCGTCCTGAGTCCCAGGCACTTCCACTGTCGACTATACGATGGTGCTGCGTCTGGCTTGGTAGGTGTCTCCGCCCGGGTCAGTATCCATGTCCTCGGGCAAGTCGAGTCCAATAACTCGATCGTCCGTTATAACGACGTTTTCATTTGTCGTGTGGACTTCTCGCGTGGGATGTCCTTGTGGCGGTGCTGTCACGATGGCATTGGAGTCGGCGACTGGATGTGCGGCGTCTTCATTGTTCTGCAAATCACACTCTGGCACGGGACTGTTCTCAGCGGGCTTCTTGGATATTCTCCATCTTTCTCGAATCCTAGCCTCTCTGGCGTTCCACCAGTTGTTTCCCAAGAGGCTCTGCATGATTACGGCCGCCGAGGAGTAATGCTAAAGGGGTCGAAAGAGAAAGGGGACTGCCCACAAGGAGACTCTAGTGACCTCGTCAAGGGTTGATGTTATCTCGTTTTAAAGGCACTCTGGAAGGATATTTACCGAAACTTATAGATATGTTGCCTGTTTAATGCGAGGTAAGTGAATAAACGCCCTCCTTTACACCCTTCGGTTGTAGTATTTATGAAGCTTGTGGACATGAGTGAATGCGAATTGGGTTTATAAAGACTCGATAGCCCCCTTTTATTTATATTTGGATGAGTTATTGGGAAGGTATTAATAATTGCCGACTTCAGTCAATGGCCACCCGTGAGGTCAAGCATGATACGCAGTCATTCAGCTGGAGCAAGAACCGGTCCAGTTTGCATTCTGATAATCATTGAAAAGAGAGTTATCGAGTAGGAATCATAGGATTCCTGCGGCTGCGAGTGTCAGTTTGGGTTGCTCTGAGCTGGAATATAGCAGCTGATACTGGCATACCATCCAGCGATTCACTAATCTCTTCTCATACTTGACACGGCAGGCTGCTTGGAATAATCAAATGAAAGTGCCTCGATTAATCATGTCGGGTCTACAATGGCCTTTTATTCCTCGATTCGGGTCCTCGTATTATGAAAGCGGCCGGCCTCGAGCTGTTGTGGCTCTATCCAGTATTACCTAGAAATACACGCCGTTCTAGTCTTATAGGCAGACTATCGGAAACTGGACCTCAGCTGCGCCATGCGTCACTTGAATCCGTATGGATTCGAGAGGTTCCTAGCTGCGTGTAATAGTAAGACTCGATGGTATTGAGATGCGAGATACCCCTGAAACGCTCGGAATTGAGGGGGACTTCATTGTTGCTGCTATATTACGAGGCAACTATATGGCATTCACGCATTTACATCGTGCGCGCGTGCTTGGACTCGGTTCGGAGAGTTGCATTGATTTTCCACATGGAGTTTCAAACCGACTTGACAGCAAGTGGCCCGATCTGTACGATGAATTGACCGGTGTGGCAACTGGTGGCAGCACGGTTTTGAAGATCGGCCGGCGATGGCCCCGGAGTTGGCATAGTTCAACCAACATGCTATTTCGGCCAGAAATCAGGAATGGATGCAGCCTCCCGTGCGAGGGAACGAGACTGCACAGTATAGAGGTTGTGTAGCTCTAAACCCTGAGTTAAGAAGCTATAAAGGGATAGGTGTTATTGCGCTTCTATTTCAAGCTCAAATTATATAATGTATGATGATCTGGAATTCAACTATTCTGAGCCATCTGGGAATATATATCGTTATCAGATAATCCCCCCTGTTTCGGATCTCCTGTGGTGAAGGCGCAGAGTCTGACGCCAGGTGCCCCCTTTGGCGGGTCGTATCTGCGATTCCACGAACGTCGGCGTGTTTGCTATCATTCGGCGGCTTGTACGAAATCATCCCATTTGGTACCTACTAGGGTAAAGGGCATAAATATTAAAAAGGGGGTTCCAACCCTTGCCAACCCATGCAGCTGAATCTGATCTACACCCTCACATATATACAGCAGTCCTCTCTCTCTACCCAGCTGCCCAGTACCCGATATCTGAGCCTCATTAATACCATGCAATTCATTCCTTCATGCCCAAACGACACCGAAGAAAGATCCATGGTGGTCTAGTTAGTTCAAGCAAATCCTAATTTCCAAAAGGTCTCCAAATTAGCTCTCGTAGCTTCATCCACGTACTCGTGGTGCGGCCGTAGCGTGACCTGCTCACCGTGTATTTCGGCGACATTCCCACTTATACTCGGGTCCCCGACTAGCTGCGCCACGCCCTTGATTAGCGTTGAGTGCGGCGTTACGATCATTTCCTCGAAGAGGGCTTTGGATGGCGCGATGGCTGATTCTGTAACCTATTAGTTAGCGACTTTGGATTCTGGGAGTTGGGAAGGGGTAGTTGGAAAAGGAGGGGAGAGAAAAAAAAGGGGGGAAGGGGGCGGAGGTTGGTGCGTACCGAGTACGGCGGGCGCTAAGGCGTTGATTTGGATGTGCACGCGCTCGAGGACTCTGGCGAGAGAGCGGACGAGTCCGATTACGCCGGCTTTGGAGGCTGCGTATACGGGCGCTACGGGGAAGGGGTAGAGACCCGCGTTCGATGCTGTGCAGATGATGCAGCCCCGCGATCCTGTTACCGGGTCCGGCTGGTTCTTCTTGATGTAGTGTGTGCCGAGTTTGACAGCTGTCGCACATAATTAGCAAAATGGTCTAAACTACTCGTGTGCAAATCGAATAAAAACTTACTGTATATAACCCCCGTCAGATTCACATCCAGCACTCTTAACCTCGGCTGCGACGGCTCGTCCTCATCGACTAGCGTCAGACTACTAACGCCCTGCTCCGAGATCCCAGCATTGGCCATAACAACGTCGATATGGCCCTCCTTCTCGTACACCTCCCTAAAAGCCGAGGCCTGCTCGTCCCAGGACGCCACGTTGCAGCACTTGAAGTTGACTGCTGCTTCCGGATACTTGGATGTTAGCTCTGGCGCTATCTTGTGCCCTGCTTGCGTGTTGACGTCGAGAATGGTGACGATGTGCCCTTGCGACGCGAAGTATTCCACCATTGAGAGCCCGAGTCCGCTGGCGCCGCCTGTCACGACGACGCTTAGGCGTTTGGTGTGCCCATTTGTGGTGCCGTTCATTTTCGTTGGTGTAAGTTGGGTGTTAAGTCGGGTGTTAGTTTGGGGGTAGTTAAGTGTGTAAAATAGGAGTGATCTAAATGTATTCAGGGATGTTATTTGATTGTTTGATGTGATTCTAACATAAAGCAGCGGGCTATGAGACTAGAGATATATAATATATACAATTGGAACGGTCCTCGACAATTCGTATGGATGCACATGGTCTCGATTCGATAGGGGCAATGAAGCAGCGAAGGATGCGGGGACATGCCACTATAGCCTGTGGATCAGGTTACTGCGTGTCGGCAGTTGGTCGACTCACGAGTGGGGTCCAACCTCAGGAGATAGTCCATCTAGAACAACTTCATATTACGCGGAATGATGCCTTTTGGAAGGAGATTTCATTCAGACAGCTGAATGTCGGTGTGGATGGAGTGCTCTCAAGGTCTCGAAGTGTGGCTTGACATTGATTCTGCTTTTCTGACCTACCTAATTCATGCCATAATTGGTGTCTATGAGAAGCTTCGCTTGAAACCCAATCTTGAGATCAAGAAAGCTGAGCCGACAGCAGACTGCAATGCCACTAACTGCATGTTTAAAATTAGTCGAACATTCACATTTACTACGTTGTCAGGTAGTGAGAGCCTCTTGACAAGTAGAGACGTTCCGTCAAAATGGTTACATTGATATTGGCTAAGGAAGGTTTCGTTATTCTACGGCATCGTCCCCCGCCGCGCTGACCGAAGCCCCGCTTTCAGCTGGCTCGCTGAAGACAGGTACCTTATGAAACGCCAGATGAAATATAGACATGCGAATCTAATATGGACAGAAAGGTTCAATCAATCATTGCCGGTTTCCCGGAGGCCATCAATGCTGTGGAACACATCCCTCGGCCTTGGCCGCTCGGCGCCTCGACACTGGTTAGAAGCACTAAATCCGTACCTATCCACGCTTTAACAGCCCTGAAGCAAGAACCACAATCGCGCGCGGAATCCCAGTATCATGCCGCGTGTATGAAATGAGTCTCAAACTCAAGTATCCTTCTTAGGAACTGCTACTCAGTCAGTCTCAAAATGTTGATGTCGAGAGCTAGCCACCTTCGGCTTTAGTTATTGACGCAAACCGGTATTACGCACCTTGGTTCTTCTCCCATTGCTTCGGCATGCCCCTGTAATGGGTAGGCAATTGCCCACGCGGCCTTGGTTGTTCAGTGGTTTGTCCAGTGGTGGAGCCCGCATCGGCAGCGGCGCTCTCCGTCTTCTTGTTGTCGCCGGAATCCGCTTTCTTGGCTTCTTGTCCGGAGGTCGGGACAATGTTTTCTTGCGATTTCTCATCTGCCATGTTGATTGACTGGGATGTTGGTATAGATAGATAGATAGGCTATTGTATGTAGGTCGATTGAATTTGTTATGTGATGTTTTGAGAAAGATATAGAATGGAAATGTCGAACTAAAGAGAGGGGGAGGGGTCTTCAGGGCCTTCGGTAAGAATGATCAGGAGATTCGTTCCTGGCTGCCTGGTGATTCGTAACACTAAAGGGCAAGCTACCTAAACCCCTGTGACGTCATGTACCTGACGCAATAACCTGCCATGGCAGCTGAATGGTATTTCTCTTACTATTATTATTCCCAATCATGTTCGTGATGCAGATAATTCTGAGACGGTTTCCTCCTTGTCGTGAGTCATTATGTAAGGTAGGCTATCCCGCCGGAGTGGTGCCAAAGCCGTTGACTTTGAAAAGCGTGGATTGACATGTCACATCGCTCTCGACTGTCCCTTACTCATCCTCCGGCTTAATTCACATCATAGAATAATAATTTCAAGCTGAATATCTTCTAAATTAGAGCAAATATTTCTTATTGAAGTTTAAGGTTATCAGAATACACCATCTAGCTCCTACCATCCATGGATTCTTCATACGAAAGCTGAACAGCGTCTTCCATTGTGGCTTGGCAATCCAAAAGGGGCAAGTTCCTGTGGGTGCACGGGCCACCCATACAACTAAATCTTGAACATCGTCGATTTCCAACTTCAGCGCACTTCAACTTGAAACTGTCCGAGCGGGTGTGCTTCCCGCCGCACATCAGGCGCATCTTAGAGTTGCATACGTGATTTCACGTTTACATGTTCTACACTCATTATTTTGATGTTTCGACGACTCTGGGCCGGGCCACGAGGCCCTGCCACCAATAGACTCTCCTTTACCTATAGACTTTGGCCGCGCCAGCAGAGTCACCAGTCTTTTTTCACCCGAAGAGCACCTGCAGCGCACCGCTCAAGGCCCCACCAATCACAGCCCAGGATCTTACAAGCAGCACAACGGGGCATATACGGGTCAATATTCATGTCCATCGCCATGCTAGTAACAGACAAGTCTCTAGACTACAGCGAAAGACAAGAGCTTGCGCTGAAGACAGTCTACGACATCATCACAGAAGCAGACGAGGAGAAGAAAATCAAGCGCTACTGGGAAACGGGGCTGCAGCTGCTCGCCCAGTACTCGGGGGCCGAAATCGAGCACCACGGTCGCTTGCACCCGGATCCGGAGGCGGGGTGGAGCGACGAGGAACTCGTCACCTGGCTGATGAGCGCGCCGGACCCCGATTACCCCGGCTGGACGTTCGTGCTTTGCCAGGCGCTGCTCCGCGACCCGTCCCCCGCCGAGGTGTACATCGCGCTGCACGGCAACCGCGCTACTGACGCCACGGAAGCCCTGCTGCCCGCGTTCGAGGAATTTGCGAGCGCTCGTGATGGGCCCGTGCGCGGCGTCGTTTTGCTCATGCAGCCCGACGGCGACTGGAAGAGCGTGTATTTTGATGGCAAGAGGTGGATTAACGTCGTTTACTTGGAGTGGCAGACCCCTGCTACCCTTGGCTACGAGTGATGACAAGAGTTACGTACAGTCTTACGACTTTTCTCACATAGAATTGTCTGCCTTACAATAAAGAGGGGGAGGGGTGTTAAGACGGATATGTAGAGGCTTAGTAAAAGCCTAGGTACCACGGGTGGTTCGTGTGCTACGAGACAGGATTACGAAAAGGAATTCATATATAGAGAGAGAAATGGGTCAACACGGCGAGCGAGACGGTTATAAAAGAAATAGGGTCAACTTAGCGGTGAATTGATATACCTACATACTAATGGAATTATTCAAGAATCGCGTTGATTCATTTGAATATTAACGTACCTCATAGTAGATAGTCCATGTGTACATGTACTTTAGGTACTATTCCCTGGAGGGGCCTAATTGAAACAACAACAAACCCTACAAGGGCCAGAATTCAAAATCTCCTCAATATCGAGATGATTGCCGCAGGTATGGCACTCGGGAGCCGTCTCGCAGCCCGCAAGGCCCTTCTTCGTTTGCCTGTTTTTCCTCGCCTCCTCCTTCGACATCTGCACCTTCCACTCCTTGCCCTCCTCGTACCAGAACTCGTCTAGCGTGCACCCGTCGTTCTTCGCCTTTTTCTTCGTCTTGCTTTTATCTTCCCCTTTTCCTTTCTTTTTCCCTTTGTCTTGGTCCGACGGCGGCGGTGTTGGCGTCCTCGGGTTACTACCTTGCGCGGGCGACGACGAACCCTGTGTCGCGTTAGTAGAATGGGCTTGCAGGAACGCAGCCGGCAAGGAGAACTCACTGAACGTCGGAGTCCATACCTGATCATAATCCGGCGTCACTTCCACTTCGCGCGGATTCACGTACTGCGGCGGCTGCCACTGCGGGTCTGCACCATAGATATTGTCCGTTTCTGCCGGCTGCTGATTCGACGATGCCATATTGGGATGTTCCATTGGAAAACGTGAAAGAACCTTACAAGGGGAAACTTGTAGCGATACACGGGAGGTACTGGGTCCGAAAAGCTTCAGAGAGTTCTACTCGCCTACCTTTTCTTTGATTGATCGTACCCGATTGTCGATACAAGTTTCTGCGAATAGCAAGTGCTTGAAGACCTGATAGTCTGCAGAATCAGTGGTAAGAGGAGAACTTCGGGCCATATAATAATACATCGCAGCAGATGGATACTCTTTCTTAGTCCGTGTAAACCGCCTTTGTTAGTCATTAGGACAATTGTGTGGTAACAGTCTTTCTGACTACAATAGGCCAGGGGATTGCATAAAGGAAATCGAGCTAGGGCTGAATGTGATTGTTCTCTGACAGTACATGCAGGATTGAACTGTCTTTCATGTCAAACAGACTCCGAAATCTGCTTACATTCCCAAACAATTGATTCGTCTTTGCTCACTTAGACTAGTGCGGTTTGTTTCACTAGTGACGTTCTCTGGTGGGATCATTCAGTTGCTTCCCGAGATCGGTGATGTGCTTCAAGTATAGATATCTAACAATATATACACGGACTTATATCGGCAAGCTCCGAAGCCTCTATTTACACCTCATATACATCTTAGGTCATACATGGATCGCGCGAACCTAGTTAGCGCTATTAAATACAATGATCGAGCTGGGGAACACGTTGACGTTATTCGAGTAATCCACAAGCTTAGTCGTGTCGCGGTAGACCATGCCGTACGCGCCGACCGTGTTTAGCCCGTAGATCCAGAAGCTCTTAGTGCTGGCCGAGTCGTACTGCACGATGCCCGTTTGGCATAGAGAGCTCGCGCCCTTGGCAGAACAGGCTGTGCTGAAGTTGTTGAAGAAGGAGTACAAGCTTCATTCACTTAGCTAATTGAATAAGTGAAGTAGGGGGTTCCAATTGAAGGAAGATGGGATTACTTACCCAGCACCGTAGATAAGGACGCTCTTGCTAGCGCTGACTCTAAGTCCCCACGCCTCGGAGCACGTAGCAGGCGACGAGCCTTGCGGACACAAGATATCGAAGTTAGGATCATCAATAGTCGTATTCAGAGGGAACGGCTGCCGCGCGCCAGGGTTAGGCTGATGATAGGGGGTCTCCGTCTGGATCTGGCCGGCGAAGATATTCTGCGTCTTACTGAACTGGTACTGGTACCTGACGTGGTGCTCGATACTAGTGCCGACGAGCCACAGCGTGCCGACTGTTGACTCTACCAGCAGACCTCGACCTGCATACACTTTGATCTGCGTCAGGGATTTATCGTCGACGTCGTGGTCCGCCACCCAAAGCCAAACATTCTCCATATAGATGCGAGCCGCCGTCTTGGAAACGTGCATGGAAATGTAGCCCGCGATGCAGTTGCCGTTAACGGTGGTGGATGACGGGGTGGACGGGCAGTTGGCCAGTGAGAGGCTAGACCCAGCGGTTCCGCCGATGCGGGTGTGGACATCCCACATGCCACTCGGCGAGCCGGCCGGGGAGGCAATATTCCATCGAATAAGAATGGCACCGGCCTGTGCGCCCTGAGTCGACACGATCATATCACTCCACTCAACGGTCCCAGAGTCACCAGCGTTGCCAATTTGCACAACGACTTGCGGCGCATTTATGTTGTTGAAGAAGGAGCCGCTGGACATAATGACAGGGTACCCTTCGCCGACAATCTTGCTGCCCGCCGGGATGAACAGCGTCTTTGTCACCTTGTACGTCCCGGCGTCGAAGTACACGACCTTACCGGCGCTGGCAGCTGCGGTGATGACTTTCTGTAGAGCGGCGGTATCGTCGGTCGTACCGTCGCCTTTTGCGCCGCCGCTTCGGACGGAAGAGAAAGACGACGCTGCTAGATTGGCATAGGAGGGTTTCGACCGCTCGTAGTACTTGCCATTGCTCACGAGAACAGATGGGCGGGTAGGCGGGATGATTGCACCAGCGGTGGTCTTGGGACCGGTGGGATTATACACGTTGCCGCTCACCCAGCTGGTTATAGTTGTCGATCCTGTGGTTCCAGCAAGTAGGGTGCTTTTGGTGGGCCCGTATTGGATCGCAGTCGGAACGTTCTTCAGGGCCACATTCTCAATCGCCAGACTGCCGCCTGTGGCCGGTGTAGACTTTGCGGATCGCGAGATGTTGAATGCGATTTTCGTGTTCGTGAACGAGCTGTCGAAGAAGGTGACAGATCCAACTGTCTCACCGCTCGAATCACGCGTCGCCATGTCAAGACCGACGGTACAGTTGTCTACTATGTGTCAGCTCTATCTGACAGGACAGGAAGGTCGGTGTGGTGAATTCTAGACTATCTTATAGCCTCAGAGCCAGAGAAGAAGACGGACACACTGGGATCTCTCCTCGCATGCTACTCTGCCGGGGGCGGGAGGGTGTATCTTGAGACGAGGTTACCAGGGCCTTAACTACTTACTTTGCATTCGTTAGCTTATGCGTAGAGTTATACATGGATATCGACATACCTGACGGATATACTTTTGTAAGTCCAGCCCCAATCCCAGAGCTGGTACATAGCAGTGACTGCGTTATTGAAGGTGAGATTGCGCACGGTAAACTGCTGGTTCCCAAACACAGCTCCATAGAGGCCGCCGTTGAAGACAAGATCGTTCAAGATACCACCGGAGCCCGACTCGATGAAGATTCCTTGATGCTTGGTGCCGGCATTGCTGGACATCTTGAAGACAATGTTCTGTAGACTCGTGGCTTGAGCTGTGGGCCAATGGATTCCAGTTGCCTCGGTCGCTGCCGGAATGGAAGTCAGATCGATGACAAAGTTCCTGACTTGGCGCCAGAAGATGTTCGTTGCTCCATAAGGCAAAGCACCGCCAGCTTGATACACCGCACCATCTATGACACCGAATCCACTGAAGCCGGAGGTAGCCTTTAGGACAGGCATATTATTCGGGTTGCCAATTAGATTGGTTGCGTAGTAGCTAATAATCGACGACGAAACCACATAGGTTCCGGCAGGAAAGTAGACGACGGCATTGGTGGTACTTGAAGACGAGCAGGACCCCGGAGCACATCTGTTGCCGTCGCTAATTGCCTTGTTGATGGCGGCCGTGTCATCAGTTTTCCCATCTCTGGTTTGATCATTAGCACATCTCGCCTATGGAGACAAGTTATTCGTACCCTTTCGCACCATAGTCTTTCACATTCCGGTAGACTTTATAAGTTGCGCGGTTGGCATTGAATGCCGATATGCCCTGATGCGCAATCGTTTCATACCAGTAACTACTAGAAGTCTGTCTCTCTTCAACCTTTCTTTCCTCGGATCTTGTGCTCGCTGAGGAGACGTCGTCGGCTATCGGTACATTATGGTTCTGTGTGTACCCGCTGAACTGTGCTAGCTGGGCACTTACTGCATTCTGTACCTCTGGGATCACTAGCCTTTCTCCCAGGATAGCAGGCAGGAATAGGACGGCTGCCAGGAAACGCATATTGAATTGGGCAACGCTGCTCAATGCTTAAAGCCAAAGAACGTGCGAAGTACGACGCATCACCCGTAGGGACACTCAACTCTCCACAACATTGGGTATAGCAAGTATTAGTAGGCGACCTTCTGGCGCTCGACGCCACGGAGGGTCCCCGAATGGACGCGGGAGCCACATCGCGAGAGCCATGATTAATAGCTTAGGAAATGAGAGCAATCCAGACCAAGGAACGGTTTAATTCATGAAGCTGGAATGTATCGTGTTTGCGAACATGACTGCCGTGAAGGGTCTCAGATTTCGCTTCAGCTGACACTTAGTTGATCATCTTGGACTAAAATGGCTAGATATATTGAATAACGGCGTGGAATCAAGATTAGCAGTGGATTTGGCGTTGTTTAGATCTGGAGGCTTGATGGCGCTAAGACGGGCCTGGATCGCCCTGGAGCTGACGCGCCTTGGGGTTCGCTAGCCTTGATACGGCCCTAAGAGACGGGTACTTTTTCTTCTGGTTTTACTGGCTCCAGCTGGGTGCTATATCCGAATAGCTTCTTCGATAGTTCCGGGCATATCTCTTGATCCGCTCAATGAGCTCCGTTGCTTGAAGGTTGTCGGTAGCTGAGATTATCGCTATCAAGTCCAAAGATTACACGCGATATATCCGTAAATACAAGCTCTCTATTATAGCATATATGTGCTGAAAATAAGCCTGGGCTTGTGATTGTTGATTTTGTCGGTTTTACTGAGGTCAATACTTTCACAATGGCAGAAGTTCCCAAGTTTTCACGTTAAAGTCTCATCCAGGCGGGGGAATGGGGGCACTTTCTCTTAGGTAATCTGTGGGCTAGTGCTTATACCCCCGCTATAGGCACCTGAGACATGCATATTTGGGACTTTATATGCACCTATGCAGTAGGTATAACGGATTATCGATGCCACTAACTGAAACACGTATTACAACATTAACGGGTTTAACACGTCGTTTGCGCCTACGCGTCATGCAAAGCTCCAAATTCTCATTATTATTAAGTCAAGCGTCCTTTTACAGGATATCTGGTGTATGGATACCCGTTTCGTGTCTAGGTACCCAAGTCTTTATCAGTTACTAATATATGCACTGGCATTTGTACTGGGAATATAATGTACTTAAGGTGATTAACCAATAATGACTAGATTCGTTACGCCCGGCCAAGAAAGGCATTATGCACGTAATACGTTAGGTAACCTCCTTCCTTTCAAGGCAGACAGCTGAGCCCTGCGTCGCCAACATTCATCAATCATCAATCCCGCAGATTCCAATCCCAATGCTCTTCCAGATTACTCAAATGGTAAAGTTACGATGCTTCAAGTCTAGTTGACAAAGGAATTAGTCGCGGAAATATACCACAGCTCTCCAGTAACAAGTTTCAATTGGCCAGAGCATAGATGGCTATTATGAAGTCGCTTCTAACACAACTCCGTCGTCCGTCAAACGCGCGCCCGGCGACTTCAGGCGCAGCAGGTGGGAAGCTCGATATTGTCAGCCGGCTTCCCTTTGAATTACATATCTTCATTCTTTCCCTCCTTGGTCCAAACGACGTAGACGCTGGTCTTAGCGCATGTCGATGCTGGCGCAGCATTTGGCTGAGCGATGAGATATGGCCTAAACTCGCGCGACGATGGTATCCGGACCTAGAAGAGTATATCCGCAAGGCTGCCGTTGATGACCAAGATATGGGTGAGATGTTTCGACAGGCCTTGCATAAAATTCAGAGGAGAATGAGCGGCAAATTTGCCTCCGCATTGCATCATGAGCTGGATTTGGAATCCGAGCAGTTCTTTACAATGAGTAAAGGCGTTCCTGTGCAAGAAGGAGGTATCCATTCTTATGACGATATTGATGGTCTGGAGGTCGGACCCGTTGCTCGTTTACCTCGTTTCATGATGTATGACAATGGCCGAATAGCATGGTGGCCAGAGGCATACCCGCTCCCCTACCTTGCTGTCGTCGATGATCTCCGTACCAGAAAGCGGCGGACCTATATGTTCCCAGACCATCAAGGCGACAAACGAGGTTACAAGACAGCTATGAGCGCCAAGCTGCTTCTTATGGGACGTGGAAGGACTTTACATGCTTGGCACCTTGACTTGGACCAGCACGCGTCAGTTGAAGTTCCAGAAGAGTTTGTTCGCTGTAATACTGAAGGGGAGACCGTCCTTCTCGTTACTAAGAACGCAAACCTCTTCGCGTGGAAGTTCGGCCAGGAACTACAGTATATTGATACAACTGAATGTTATGAAAATGGCCCGGTTGGTAGAGCGCACCCGTACGACTTTATTTCCGGCCAGTATCTTTCTTCTCATAACGTCGGCTCACTACTTGTGCGAAGCGGGGTGTTATTAGACTTCATTATCTCTCCGATCGAGGACAATGTCTTCTTTGTCATGACATACACCCCGGCCCCCCATAAGGAACTGCGTATAGACGAAATACGTAAGGGACAGGTTGTTGAAACTTACCGCCTAGATAGGAGCAAGTTTGCCAATGTCATGCCAGATCCGGTGGACTTCACGAATTTAAGATGGGAGAAAGTAGACTCCTATGGCGGCTATTGCTTGATGCAGGCCGTGTCCCGGACTCCGGGCACAACAGGCGAACCTGCTTGCGTTCCTCACAGCAGCATTCTCGTCTCGGTATGTTTTAATATCTATACCAAAGCGTTCACCGTCCCCCATTATCATCACCAGAACTGCTTCCAAAACCAAAGTGTATCTCAAATTCGGAACAACCGAATAGCTGCGAGCGCTATAGATGGTCTGCGAGGCCTTGTGTTAACCCTTCGCCCTTGCGGTAGCACCTCAGATCCTTACGACAATCCCAGCCCAACTCCTTTTTACACAGCGGTAACCAATGGACGAGAATGCCTATTACGACGCCAGCGGGTACCCTCTGGTTCAGATGGATGGGAGGCCGATTTTGCACTCGATGCCAATCTGCTATTCAGCACGAGCTCCCTAGACAGCATGAGCAACGGTACTCTCTCAATTCCCGGAGTTAGGAGGCTAGTGGGTGACGATGATTTCCTTCTCCTCGTCGTTCATCAGTCATACATTGTTTGGAGTTTTGGGGATGAGATACCGGGGAACGCCCACGCCGCTGAAGGCGGACGGAGTAGATGGCGGAAACTGATCCGTTAATCTTTTACATTTCTGATCAACGGTACGCTCTCTACAGCTGGACCGGGGGCTCGCGTGTCTGCTGTGCTGAATTTATCTCACATTTACATGCCATGTATGATGGGAAATGAATCAAATTTATGGAATCATGAAACTTTTGAATAGACTGGCGTTACCATCCACTCCAGAACTAGGAAATACACGTGAAAATTGCATACATATTGAAATTGTGTCGGCGTCAAGAACGAGCACCGCTGAAGGATAGACTTTTGACAAAACGAACCAGAAACCCCATGTAGTAAGAATAGTCTTCTACAAGAACCAAATTCATCAAGATGGACTCGATGGACGTAGGCCATTAGGCGAAGAAAGCCCCCAGCCCATTCCACCGCCCAAGCCCCGGGCTTCGGATAAACCCTCTCATGGTCTGCTATCCTACTGCGTCAGGCGTGCTTCAATAATTGAGAGCCTAGTCAGCCTTCGTAACCAAGATGGGTTCGAGAAGAGTTTGGAATAACTAGAATGCCAGATTTGATGTAGTTAGCCATTTACCATCTGATTTAGGGGGGCATAAGGGGCGATTACCCAAGCTTCGAGCTCTTTCTCGTTCTGCCTAAGTTCGTGGAATTTCGAATCCAATGATTCTGAGAGTTCATGTGAGCGGTTGATTTTTAGCGGCTTGGTAAGTTTGCTTACGCGCTGTAATGTACACGTTCTCAAGATTCTCGTCCTTCAGCTTTTGAAGGAAGTCTTTGGAATCGGGGTCGCTGCCGATCTGACTGATTTGGAAGACCACAGCTTCGAAAGATGTCAGCATGAGGATTCATTAGTGGAAAGGGTGGGAGGTAGGTTACCGCGTAGTGGTAGGCCATTCTCAAGCAGGTAGTTCTGGCACTTGATAATCTCGTCCCTGAGCGTGTTTGTCTTCTCTGGCGATCCGTTTCCGCCATATGGGATTCCGTCCGTGATGATGGAGATGAATAAAGGCCGCTTCATGTTCTTCACCTGCTCGTTATACTGGGAGTAGAGAAGAGGCTTCAGGATGCGCTCTCGGAGACGAGTTCCGATTTCTGTGCACCCGGATGGCTTCACCTGAGCCATGATTCTTTCTATATCGGTTATCCCCAGGTCATTGGCTTGAGCTGGTTCACTGTTGATGAAGCGTAGATGGACACCGAGTTCATCGGGTACTATCTTGGTGCAGATAGAAGAGATTCTCTGCACTAGATCCCGCTGGTCCGCCATACGGTCTTCGTTTTGAGAATTGTTCCGTGGATCCATGGACCCGCTGTCGTCTACATACTGTTAGTAGGTACGCACACATAAATATGTAGGCCTGAAGTAAAGGAGTAGAAAAGGAGGGTCTTACCGCAATAAACGACAGGCTGATAAAGTGCAAACTTGACCAGGTTTTCGGTATTAGCCGGTTCACCCAAGACTGAAGTATCATCGTTCTGCAAGTCGACGGCTTTGGCCGTGATCTTCTCCAACAGCTGCTTGCTGTCATCCTTGAAGAACTTGCCCAATTTGTGCTTAGCTACGAAGTCACTGATGCTTTTCTTGAATTCTTCCTTTGTCTTTGGCTGGGAAATTTCCTGTACAAAACATTAGATGGGACAACAAAGAGATAAGGGCAAGGAAGGTCTGGCTCCACGCACCGCTTCGATCTTCATGGCCAACTTGCTTTCCTTGGTGCCACTGATCTGGAACTTATTGAAGACCTTGTTGGCGATCCCCGTCAGTACCGCGCTATTGGCCCAAGCAAAGATGAAAAGGATGATTGCTGTGATGAGGTCGACGACCGCGTTGCGGAATTTGCTCCTCTGCTTGGTGGACTTCATAGCGTCGTCAATCTCCGGCTGGCCTAGCTTTTCTGCCAGCTTCATGGCCGCCTCCGTCTTGCCACCATTTTGGACAAGAAGCTGTATCACTTCAGGCTCCTTTCTGTGCTTCAGCTCATTCTCAAGAGGTGTGGATCCATCTTGAAGATCTGGGTCCGAATACTTCGTATTCGCCCCGTGCTTTAACAAGATGTTGACTATCTCGGCACGATTATCACCCTGACCCCGGGCAGTCACGATCCATAGGGCCGTGCGGCGCTGAGAGGAGAGAGCATCCACTTGGGCACCCTTCTCGAGGAGGAGTCTGGTAACTTCTGCATGTCCATGACGCGCAGCTAGAGCCAGGGGGGTTAGACCGATGGTGCTGTTTCCCTTCTCTGTGCTTGGTTCGTCAATGTTGTGGGTCTTGAGATATTCATCCAAGGTCCCGCTCGTGAGGGAGCCAGTCGCGGCATCAGCGTAAAGAGACATCGTGAGGGTGTAATTTCGGGACTGTCTAAAGAAAGACTTTGGAAATGGTACTGGTTTGGCATGTTGAGCTTCTACCTTGACTGTCTATTCTACGTATAAATACTTGTGATACGGGAGCCGCAAGCTGAATGAGGTATGAAATTCTTCTATCCTCCCATCCTCCTTCTCTTCTCCGCGGAATCCTCCTCCTCTGCTTCTCCGCGGAGTCCTGCCCTTTTTTTGGGCCGCATACAAGGTATGTGATACTCATTCAGCTAGAGAGTAGGCTGCGGTACATTCCCATACCAATTATGAGTCAATCGGTCCTATATTGGTTATGTGCTGAAGAAACGAGATACCGATGCAACCTACATGACAGCCTTGAAGACGACCACTGTATACTAGCGCTGGATGAGCCGCCTCCCCGTGCTTTCGGCGATACGAATACTCTTACTCGTCCAATATCTAATATAGTGGCTAGAATGGTACCTATATTTATTAGAGAGTGCCACCTATTCGGAAGTACCTCGGGAGGATTCGCTACCTACCTAAGTCTTGCCCGAATCGTTTATTAAAGCGTGGTCCCGAAGGCACGGAGAGGCGGCTCAGCCAGTGCTAGTATCATGATGGAATGGATAAGTCGGCAGTGACTCTGTGGGAGGAGCCTGATAGGCCATCTGCCATTCTTCGCATACGTGGCTGCGGTTTTGCGCATTTTGAAATATTTGCAGCTGAAAGGCCACATTGAGCCATAAAGTTGACATCAATTGTTCTTGTCCGGTGAGAATGATTGTCGGCATGTAGGAGTCGACTGAAAGCTGATTTGGTTAGAATGGAGTATGTCGAGCCTGATGGGCGACATGATGCCCGACGATGTCCACGTAGTCGGGACCAACTTTTGCGCCTTATACGCGATAGGCTGGGTTGAAAAATAAGCGAGCCTCGTCGCGGATCGACGCGCTTGATGCCCGCTTGATCAGGAATTATTGATCTTCACGTTTGCACCCGATTGTGCCCAAGTGGCTTGGAGAGCTCACTGTAGGTAAGACTCACGTTGCATCCACCATCGTTTTCAGCTTCAATATGTCACCCAAAAAGGCGCAGCGGGGGTGATATTTTGCTTTTTACTCCCACGCAGAGCCTCATCGTCATAACTGCGACGATGAGGCTCTTGCGAAGAATTCACGAGGCGGTGTTTGGAGGTTGGCCGCGATAGATATAAATGTCGACATGTTATTGATTGAACGAGAAGATACGAAGATGAGTAAAGTCGCCTAAATTTGAGCTACAATCGAGTACAAGTTTATTTCAATCATGAGCCCTCAAGATCTTGCCCGCTCCCTTGTCGCTGCTGGCTCAGTGAAACTCCCAGGCGATGAGGGTCAAGGGATCTACCTCCTCAGTGTTAGGGATGGCAACCTTGTTGAGAAGCATTGGGTCGGAGACGATCTCCAGAGTGAGATTGTGGTTGCTTCAGACGTGAGAGACAATACGTCGGCTGCATACTTGCTTGATTTGGAGCAAAGTCTAGTACGTCAAATTCCTCCCTCCAATATGTACTAAACTTATACTGATATCATGCCGAATTGTAACTTGCAGCGTCTCATCGTCTTCATTGACCAGGAAAATGTCATTCAATGCTATAAGTATGACGATGACATTGAAGAGTGGGAAGAGACACCACTCGGCAGCACGTGGAACATCACTACCAACCCAGAGAGCAAACTGAGCGCGACCATGGACCTAGAGGGAGGAATCGTGGTCTCCTACCAGGATGAAACTGGCCATCTAGCCGGTATAATGAGCGTAGCTGATAATGAGTGGAAGTCATTCGGGCCCCTTAAGGGGAATCCTGTCTTGGGAACACCCCAGTGTCTTGAAGTCATTGACGACAAGCTACACTTGTTCTATGTTGAGAAAGACGCCGGCATCGGATATCTCGTCCTTGATCCTGATACTGGTAACTGGCAAGGTGAGAACTTGAATGATCTCCAATGAGTTTTCTCCTTCTGAGGCTCCTGGCTAACATCGGGGTACCTTACCTGGCAATTATTAGTCAATCTGCTCAAGAACACTAAATTCGACGCTGCTATCGATAACTTCAGCGTAGTCGAGGACCCCGAAACAGGCTCTTTCCAGAGTTATATCCTAGCTGGGGGCTCCTTGTGGAACATCGACGGAGATAAGAAGCAGACCTGCCTTGGTAAGGTGGAGGATGATGGCAAGCTGGTACCTTCGGATCAGGCACAGGCTGGGTGGAGAATCCGGTGGCGAGGAGCACGAAAAATAGTGGCATACAAGAGAAAGGTCGTAATCTATTACTGATGTCGCGGATGAGATATCCAAAATTCACCAAATTTGAAGCAACTCCTAGGCTTGCACTATTGTCATGGATGGTGGTAGAATGATGAGTTATGATGCTAGAAGTAGCATATTCCATAGGCTCTACAAGAATAAACACAACGTCTCTACCTAGAAGAGCAGGTACAGCGTAGTATACACCCCATAGGCGTGTATTGAACTATGCAAGTTAATGCACCATGGTGCAAGTAGGGCCAATTGGGATGTTCTGGAAGGACAACACATCACTAAGCCAACTCACTGAAGAATATGGCCTCATCTTTCGAGCATAAAAGCCTGGCATCCTTCTTGCTCACTTAATTTCCTCTACCTGCTCATCAACACAATTCTTCACCTATTCTTACTTTCGAATTCAAGAGTTCTAAGAATTCAGTTAACGTACAGTGTCGGCGGAAAGCAATTGCCATCCAAGCCATGGGGAGCGACGTTGAAGATTTCGAGGACTTTGATCTAGAAACCTTTGAACTTCCCACGGAATTATATCACTCAACTCAACGAAGTGATGAGCCACCCAAACCCGAGCGTTTCGGAATTGACCTCTCGACGCCCCCGCGTCGATGGGAGGACTGGGTGGTAAAGCTGACTTTTGAGAAGTCGGGACGTGAGTAGAAACATCCTCGTTTCTTCCCGCGAGAATGAAGCTGACATTGGTGCTTGGCATCTCATCCTAAAAGAAGAGAAGCATGGGAGTGGTTTCTATGTCAATGTTCCCAACGCAACCTTTGATGTCATTCTCACGGCCGGACATAACCTCGTGGAGAAGGAGCAGCAATACTGCTCCAACATTAGAATCCTCAACGACCCTTTCGCAAAAACTGAGATTCCGGTGACACCTGAAATGATTCGCGTCTGCCAGAGATATCTCGAAGACCCCGATGAGCTGAACGCTATCTACGACTACGGAGTTATCCTCCTGAAGCGAGACAAGAACAAAAGGATGCGTGGATTCGGATTCAACCTTATGCTAGGTCTCGCGCCTTTGCCAGGAGAGAACACGGATTCTCCTGAAGATGAGGAGAAAGACCTCCTTCAGAATCGAGAAGTATATGTCAGCGGGTATAGGCCAGGGGACTCGCCACTCAATGACCCGCCACGGAGGTCGGAAGGTAAATGTATTCGAACAAATGCCCACCAACTATATTACCAGGCCGATACTATTCAAGGCATGAGCGGCGGGCCAGTTTGGATAGGATTTCGTGGGGTTGAGACTGTCGTAGCAATTCAGTGAGTTTACTGCCCCTTTATTCTTCTTCCTTTTACCCCTTTTTCTTATTTCCTGTGACATTTCTTCAATCTCAATTTGGTTGGTGTCGGTCGCATTCTGACAGTCTCATTCTCAAGCAACTACGGAGAAGAAAGCAAGGGCCAAGGAAACCGAGGATCGCGCTTGAATCTCAATGTCTGGCGCACTATCTTTGAATGGGTTGGTGTTGGCTGGCACGACAAGTCACTTCATTATCGTGGCCCAAAGACCTACTCGATGCATCTTCATTTGCCGCAGACGTTCCAAAGAGACAGCGATATATCCAACGAGGGTCGAGTGAGAGTAGGCAAGCCAGGTCGGGTGGACACGGTATTCGATATCCTACCTGTAGCTTCGAAGCCAAAGGCTAAAGAATTGGATGCTGGCTACGGTTTTCTTCTGCGACCGATGAGCCATAATGGCGGTACTACTAGAAACTTACCTCCTACATCTCCATTCAATTGGGTAAGGTGGGATCCTAAGAAGGGCAAGGTTTCGCTTACCAGGCGCTTTGATGGACGGTGCGAAGTCAAGCTCCCGCCGTTGATTGCGCAGTCCGGGAAGCCGTTCGCGATACAAGCTCGAGATGGAGATTGTTGGAAACAGGTGCGGATGGATATGAAACGTCTTGACGAGGGAGATCTAGAACTATTAGGAGACGACCCCCAGAATTTTGAGGACACATCAGAGATTTCATTTGTATCGCTCACCAAAGACAAGGTAAATATTCATCCAACCACCCCATTTCCCCCAATTTTCCTTTTGCCCCTTTACCTTTACCCCTTTCCTTAGTATCCCCCTCCTTTGTCAACTTTTCTATTCCACAATAACCCTAACTAATTGCCACAGCCATTCGAGTTAAAATAGTAGGCGAAGCTCCTAAAATAGGCGAGCCACCTTTCGAAATCATACATAAATTGAACTATCCATACTTGGACTACTGCTACACTTGCATACTGTGCCTAGTGCCTAAATCTTCCTCACGGTCGCATGAAATTTGTTGAAAGAATCTTTCTTCCAGGTCTTCTCCCACATCCCAGATTGCTTAGGGATGAGAGTTATGAATGTATCCTGCAAGACAAGTCTTCCGAAGAATGGGCAGAAAACCAATCGTGGTGGAACATAAGAGACCTGTCTGGTCGACAACTCCTTTAAAGTAGGTGCCTGAGTTGGGTCGTTCCAGTTCACTATAGCACGCTCACCCAATTCCACGTTCGAGTCCACGGTTTTAATGTGTATCTCGATAACGTCTTTATCGGGCCGGAAGACTCCTAAACCGGATCTCGTAGTTTCTTCTCGATGTACAGGGCCACCACGTTGATGGATTTTGGACACCACCCGCTTGCTACTCCACCATACTAGTTGATATCTCCACATGGCGTACTGCCTCATCTCTCGGCACACGTAGGCGAGCACCGGAACCGAAAATTCTGGTGTCAGGGGAAATTCTTGTGGCCAGTAGACCTGTTGCTGGGTGAAATCGAAATAGCTGGACCTGGGTGGGGATACAAGATCGTATATCATATCCCTAATTTCTTGGGGGAGGCGCTCAAGCACTCCTGGACGTGTGATTGTGTTCTGGGCAAATCTAACCTCGCTGAGGTCTGGAAGCCATTTTCGAGTATAGACCTGGAGATTGGCGATGAATGCGGCATCTCGTCCACGCATGGTGAAGTGACAGAGCAACTGAGCGTCGTGGTCGGCCGCATCGCGATCCGGCTCATTAGAGATATGAGACATCATGTTCGTTTTGGCGCAAGGTAACGTGAAGTTCTTCGGGTATACGACTTAAATCACACAAAAAGGTTCTTGCATTTGTTGAATGTGCTTGTACTAAGGATAGTCAGCTGATTGGATAGAATGGGATGGGGGGATGGGAATGGATGAAGCCGGGAACGAAAGAAAACCCCCTGGACTTTCATATATATCGTGCCAACTCTTTCTCCGATAAAGTTCTGCCTCTTCAGATAGAGTTGCGCGGTGTGGATGAGGTTTACGCCAAAAGCCTCGACAGAGTTCACACTAGGTTAGCTCGCTTGAAGGATGATATTGATTGTCACTGTTCCTAAGACTGGGGTAGGGACCTACAGATAGTAATAGATGGATATGTGATGTTGTATTGTAAAGGTCTAAAAGGACCAGATGGTGCCACTTGGTGTGGGCTTATATACATCGATACAGTATGTCGCACTTTCCATAAGCGTGTACCTCCTTCCATCTCCTACTTGACTCCATGTTTAATAATCCAAATGATTCAACTATATACAAAATTTTCTGATAAGTGAAAGAAACCCGATATTATGTTTATTCCAGAACTGCCATACCCTGGGAGTTCTTTCCAGCCTGGTCACCCAGATCAAATCTTTGGATTTCCTTCGCCTTGCCCTGTCCACCCGAAAGATCCATCACGACGACCGCAGCATTGGAGGTCTGGTTTCCAGGGGATAGTACGTAGAGGAAGTCGCCAGCCGCCTTCGAGTCGATGAAACCCGGGTCTCCACCAGCGGATAGATCGGTGGTCGAGATGATACTCGCGTCCTTGGTGCTCATCTCAACAACGTGGGGAACGGCGACGTCAGTCACGAAGACGCTGTTGGTGGCTTTTGAAAGCGCGGCCCAGCATGTCGCCTTCTGGTTGCTGATGGCTTGCTTGCCGATAACGGATGCTTGGCCGGTCTTCTCGTCGACAGAGAGGACTACGGCTCCGAAGGAGGCATCAGTTGCGAAGATGTTGCTGGTTCCCGGGATCACCTGCGATCCGAATAAGACTGCTGTGCCTGCAGGAGAGACGCGAGCGTCTTGTGAAGCGGCCTTGGCAGTTGAAGCACCGCCGCACCCCTGGCTCTGCTGTATAGCCAGAGTCGACATGAACCCCGTGTTGTTGACTGCCGGGTCACCCTTGACCATTGTGAAGAGAGCTGACTCATCTTCGGAGAAGAAGGCATGCGAGACGGTGTTCGTTGGGCCAACTGGCGGCGTGGTTTGTCCGAGGTTGATCGATCTCAGCGTATCCATTGCTCCAAGGCCTTTCTCGGAGAAGGAAGCGCAAGTAATCCCGGCTACCTTACCGGTAGCTGCCACACAGGCGAGTTTGTTCTTGGCAGATGCTGCCACTGTATTCGGGAACTCCGCTGGAACAGGCGCTGGCTTGCCAACGAGGGCCAACTTGGTCGGGTCACGCTGGGAAATTGACAGCATACTGAGCGTGTTACTTCCGGCGTTAACCGCGAAGATGTTCTGCTCTTTATTAGCTACTAGTCAATCATGGCATGCTTAGGTAAGTCCAACTCACGTTTCCAGCTATGGTAAGCGCTGACTGGCTTAAAAGCGCATCCGGGCCGGCAGATTGGTTTGTGGCACTGTCTATCGCGTTAGATCCTTTCCCGCCAACTGGTGTCACGGTGCCTTTAGCCACAGTGCCATCGGCTTGAATGGGTAGGGCGACGATCGCGTTCTCTGCATCGTTCGTGATGAGGTACACGGCCTTTCCAGTAGCTTTGCATGCGTTGGTGGACTGCTGGGATGCGTTATGTCGCTTAATGGCATGGGCTGAGATGCCATTGGCCAGGATCAAAAGGGAAAAGACGTTCGCCTTCATTATGAATTAAAGAAGGAATTAAATTGGAGAAGATGCTAGTTTGCTTGACAGTGAGGTTTCGCCCGGGACCTGCGGGAACTATTATTACGAGAGCAAAGCTGTGAGACTAGCGAAAAACTTGCTTCTGATGGAAACCTGATGTTATTCCTATAGCTGGAACTAACGTCTTGTTTATATACAGAATCTTCCTAGGAGCCATTGCGGCTGTAATTGCAGCCGTCCTAGATCTTACATTGCACATCACGAGTCCGTGGATTGAAGGTTGGAATCCAGATTTCCCATTTAGGAAATAGTCTTTGAAGGTCCCGGATCCCCAAATTGCACTAATTTCTAGCGCGCCCATAGCAGCTCCATAGCAGCCCCAGTGACAGATCATAGGGAATCCATAGGGGTTCGTCCAAACGCCAAGCAGGGATTAGGATCTTGTAAATCTCGACGGTGATTGGTTGATTGTTGTTTAGTCTCCTGGTGCTGTGTCCAATAGCAGATCAAACAGTTTCAGCAAGTACTGAACCCCCTGTGAAGGATCAATCAGTGAAGCAACAATACCCGGGCGATACAAGTAAGGGCACAGATCTGACTCTGGTGGAACTACATCATAATTCCTCCTTGACATGGTTTAGAAATCGACTATTTTCCAAATTCGGAACAAAGATCTGTCAGACAATAACTGAGGCGTGGTAGTACAAGGGTATTATAGCCGGAGTTCTTTAAACATGTTGGCTCCATATGTTAGCTGTGTAACGATCTCTTGAGTTTCAATTAGTCATCGATATGTTGTCAATTTTAATATTACAGTTGTCATAGTGTCGGTTGCTGAGAGCGTAGGCGTAGTCTACGAGTTCATAGGAGCCTGCGATCTCCAACAATCGGGCCTATGGTGTACCTACCTTTGTACTATACGGCCATGCTTGTCGTATGCTTCTGTTTGCTAGTCATTTCAACCAGATTAACCCCTCAATCAAGTCATAATTAGTTGTCATGGAATACACGTAAGCATGTCAATGTTGGTTTATTCTAAGGCTCTAGCTAAACACACTGATGCGCAGCTGATAAACAGCTATATAGCTTATATGCATATACATGCTCATTAACTTACATTTATATGCATGTAAGTCATAATTCTGCTCAAGAAGAATGCGTATTAGTGTAGTTGGTTGGTTGGAGTCCCGAGTTCCTTATCTCTCATACTGATTATATTTTAATTCTTCTACCTTTTTTTTTTTTTACTTTTTTTTTGAGGTACCCGCAACTGTTATCAATATGATTTATCCTTAATCTCGACTCGATACCACGAAGAGCTATTGCCAACTTCACATGCGATACAAAGATCGTTGGTCCAGACTAGCCATCCGTATATTGGCGCCTCAATGAGTACCTAGGCAGGTTATGATTCCAAGTCTCGGTTAGCCTAATGATCCTCATTGGCATTTTATTGTCGGGTGGAAGAGGGTCCGGTGCTAGAACTCCCGAGAATGATCTCTGGCCCGGAGCCTTAATGCATGCCTCACTTCCCACGAAGATCTAGAAGCTCCCATAGGTAAGTATCATCGGCAGAAGGGAACTTCTAGAGCTTCTGTAACGCAATATGGTTAAAAGTTGAACTGAAATCTACCAGGTACCTCGATATAATCCCACCAGCTTTACTTGTCATCAAAGTGCTTCCATCTTCTCTTGCACTCCGCTACGGCGTTTCCTTGAAACAGTAAACCATCAGGATAACAGTTATGAACGACAACTCTATCAATTCTAAATCGTTATCTAATTCTACGTCCTATTTAAAGTCTACAAAGCTATAACGGGGAAAACGCACGCGATAAACCAAGGAGACGCCCCCATGCGCTGATTAGAAACTCCCCAGAAGCTTCCGCCACCACGGCTGAGGCGCCCCTATTTCGCCCCTAGCCATCTCCTTGGCTTCCTCCAAATCGCGCCGTCTTCCGGACTGTAAATCAATCTCATCATTCCGCCACAAACGAGTCCTGAAAGCAAGTTTATATCCAGCATATATCACGAAAAACAGCGGCAACAGGATATACGCATCGACAAACCCGCCGGCATCCCACGGGGAGAAGTTAGACCAGCCCTGAACGAGTGCCAAGAAAATATTCGCCGCTAAGCCAAAATAGGCGTTCCAGGGGTACCAGAGCGAGACAAACGGCAGGTCCTCTACCAGATACCCCTGAGCCACCCAAGCCTGGCGGAAGCGAATATGGGTGAGAGAAATCGAACCCCAAACCAAGAAAGTTGACACGCCGCTTAAGTTTACGATATAGCTGTAAGCTTTAGCGGCGCCAGTGGAGACATTCAACATGGAGATTGCGCCAAATGCATTTGCCAGAGTGATGGCGGGAATCGGCACCCCTCTCTTATCCGTCCACCCAAGAAAAGACGGAGCCATCCTCTGTTGCGCCATATATAGTAGTGTCCGCGATGAGATATAAATCGAGCTGTTGATGGCAGAGATGCAA
The DNA here is from genome assembly GCA_022497025.1 of Hypoxylon sp. FL0890. NCBI lineage: Eukaryota > Fungi > Ascomycota > Sordariomycetes > Xylariales > Hypoxylaceae > Hypoxylon > Hypoxylon sp. FL0890. The sequence continues at coordinate 633,047 of MU386558.1, read as the reverse complement.
GTGACCAAGATGAAGGCATTGATAAGATGCACACCACCTTGCCACCCCGCGTTTTGGATTGCGACGGTCATGGGACTCAGTAGAGCGCGGCTGGTGCCATTGACAAGCTGGTCATCATTCGCTGGGCAGGTGAGACCGAAAAAGAAAGCCGCGCCCATATACACGAAAATGATACGCCAGAAGACCTGGCGGATGGCAAGGGGGACGGCGACCCCGGGGTTCTTCGTCTCGGTAGCGGCTACGGCCACCGACTCGCAACCAGCGTAGAATGTCGAACAGAAAACGAAGACTTTGGCGACGCCGCGGAAACCTTCGACAAACGGGCCCGGATCGTGCCAATATCGAAAACCTATGGCATCCGCTCCCTTAACCCCACCAGATACATAGCTACAGTCGATTAGAATACTAGTCACACAATGGAATTCATTATGTAGAAACTCACACGATAGAGAATATGTAGAATGCGACTAGTCCCGCAAGTTTGAGAAGAGCTAGCCAAAATTCGGCTTCTCCAAACGTGTTAACACCAAGAAATTGGAATAGTAAAAACGCAGTCTTGGGGTGATGTTAGTACGGCGAACAAAAAAGAAGACTACCAGGTAGAGAGTGACACGAACCCATAATATCAAGAAATACCCCCAAACGGGCACCTTGTCGCTCCAAAAGACGAGAATGCTAGACGTTGCATTGTACTCGTTAGCAAGGACGCAGAACCATATGATGAAATAGTTCCACCCGACAGCGACGCCGAAAGCTGGGTCCACGAAGCGAGACGCAAGCTGAGTAAAGGCGCCTCCGGAAGGGTAAAGAGTGGTCAGTTCTCCCAGACTCTGCATAATACTATTCGCGGATTAGTATTGGGGAATCTTCCAATAATATGCAAGACGTTACGGGGTAATGCGATGTTACCTGAAAGCAATTATGCCGATGACGCCAAAACCAATCAACAGCGATGCCGGGCCACCGCTAGACAGAGCGCCTCCGCTTCCGACCAGAAGCCCGGGCCCTATGATTCCGGCTAGAGCCATCATGCTCAGATGCCGCGTCTTGAGCCCGCGCTTGACGCCTGACTCGGGGTCAATTGAACGGAAGTCATCTTGGTCGGGATCCTCGTCCGGCATCGCGATTGGCCGGTCGGAGTCCTTGGGGCTGTACATGGCGAGGAAACGGACTCAAAATGTCCCCGGCGCAAGAATGCGCAGTAATCAATCGCGATGGCAACCGATTCCAAGCCCCAAAATCCAATTCGGAAATACTTCCTCGCAGTTGTCGGTTCCTCGTCAATGTCAAAATATACGAGTGACAAGCATTGCGGCGGCGAATGAGATTAAATGATTTGGAAGAGTCTTGTTTTGTTATCGCAGCTCAGTTCTTTTCTGAGATTTCGGTAACGGCGCCGTTTATCCCATTATCTTCTAAAATTGCGTGATCGAGGATCCGCTCCGCGACGTCAAGCGCCAAGCTATCTATCTACCTAGGTATCAGGTACATGAACTTGCCAGGATCTGATTCCAAGACAGCAAGACTGCTTATCCCGCCCTTAAATTCATTCCTAAATGTTGATGCTAGCCACATGGATGATTACTATGATGTTTTAACATGTCATAATAGAAAAATAGAAAAATGTACGGAGGAAATTGGTCTTTGATTGTTGTGTTCCCTTAACTGGCGGACAACTACCTACAGCTTAGGTACCTACCACTTAAGGGGGTCAAATGTGTAGTGGTCCTTAGGGGGCTGTATCTAGATTTGGCCAATCAGATTTCAACCTTTAGCCCGTTGTATGCTACTACTCGTCCAGTGGCTATCGCAATTATCGCGCCGAAAAGATTTCATTCACCAACTGGTACAAGGTAGGGCAAACGCAGTATCGAAAGACGTTAAGGGCTTATTGCGTATTGCTGAAAGTAACAGTTTATAAGCTGTAGAAAAGAATAGGTGGATAGTCGATGTTATATTGTAAAAGTTTAGAAGAAAGGAGATGGGTGCCCTATTGTCCCCCATTGTGAGCTTATATACAAGGCCTACAGTGCGTCGCACTTGCTATAGTCAGGTACCACATTTCACCTGCTGTTACCTGATGCGGAAGTCCTGGTCACAGTATATACACACTGTCTTGTACTGTAGCCCCTTGACCACTCAGGTCAGCACCGTTGAGGCTTGATTCTAGACGCAAACTGGTTATTGATACAACAGCTCGGACTCGGTTATTTCCATTGCCTGAGGTTGTTAGTTCGATCTGACAGTAAACGACTGAGGTTACAACTTGAATATAACTCGAGTATCCGTTTCTCCAAGAGAAACGCATCGGCGATGATAACCTTGAGAAGAGCATCCATCCCCTGCATTATTCTTCATGCTCGTCATAGTCGTCAAAGTCATAGTCGTCAAAATCAGAGTCGTCAGAGTCGGGTTCGACAGAGTCGGGGTCCTCAGAGTCAGGGATCTCCACGTGAGTCGCTCAGCAATCCTACTATGAGAAAGCTATTGCCAACCCAAGCTGTGCTCCAACACATCAGCAATCGTGACATGTGTCGACATGCTAAGCAGGTCGGGACCTAGCATCAAGGTTTGCTTGTGCCTTCGTAAGCTGTCATGATGACCGAGAAGTGCTTGTAGTTCATGTTGATGAGCTGAGTTGCCGAGTCATCGTGGAGGAAAACCTCAGTGAAGCTAGGAAAATTACAAGCGCCGTCGTATGAGTGCAACTCGCACAAAGGATTCTGGACTGTCGGACTACGCGTATGGTTGGACAGGTAGCCCTTACCCCCAAAAGTCGTATTGTGATGTGGTGTCTTGGTATTCCTTGAGAGCCACTGACATATGAAGTGGGAATATTCGCAGAAGAAAGGCGCCGTCTAATCCCTCAGGTATTCTGGATTGGAGTCTAGTGGTATACCGTCAGTGCCATGTTCAAGCCATACAGGATATTCGACGGCGTCATCTTGTGGCCGTACATATATGGTGAGCAGAGTATAGTTAGGTGGCGATAGGAAGTAACTAGGAAGTTGTCTGAATCACTTCTGTCCCAGCCAGCAATTCTCCGCAGCGGTCTCCTTACCCATCGTCTGGTTAACGATTTCCTCTGCTACCAATGGCCTTCAAGCTCTGAGCTGTAACTTTGCATCCTTGTCCATATTACCCATAGAGGGCAGAGGCACCATGGACTGGTCGACGAATTGCCTCTCAAGTTAGATCCTGTACTCCTCTGTTTGACGTTGGACCTGGTTAGACTGAAAGGACTTGGCAATTACGCTCGCTGAGGGTCTAGTTAACTGTAAATATTGGGTGAGGTTGGTCTTGCTGGGGGATAAAAAGTACCCGAAGCACTGGAGTACAAAGACCGCAGAATAGAAGGGGAAAAAATATCCCGTTGTGCAAGCAGGCTCAAGAAGGCTCAAGAAGGCAAGCACCTGCTTTCAACGGGATGTGTTCTGAGGTGACTCGAAGGTAGTTATTGGAATCGAGGTAGTGCAGAGCGGGAGGGACCAGGAGGTAGTAGTCGACAATGAAAATCTGTCAAGTTTTGGCTACCAGGTAGAAGGCCACCCATTTAGCCTCGGAGCCAGATGAAAAGCCACTCCATGTACACGTTATTCATGAAATGATCAATTGAAGTTTGACGAAGGGTGGACCTTGCCTTGCTCCGATAGAGTATATCGTAGTAATCAGGGCGCCTTTTCTCAGGCTTCTGCATGCTGGAAAGCGACGATGAGGACCTCGCAGCCTCCAATGTCGCTAATGGGTGAGGAAGCATATAGATCTGATGTTTGTTAGCAGCGTAACAGCCAGTTTCCTATCCTCACCTTTCAGGATGAGGAGAGTCCTGCATATGTTGCAATGCAGGACTGCGCCCGGATTGCGGAGTCAATCTGAAGACCCAACTCCAGTGTCGTGGACGGTGAAGTGTGGCTCTTGCGTCGCTCTCTAGCCTCCCATGTCTCATATACACCTAGCCGCGTCTTCAGGGTAAATGTACACACTGTAAAGACTTGTCTTAATATCTGGTACCCGTTTCGTTGTGAGATAGTAGTCTTGCCTGTATTGTTCTATTTGGTTTCTCCGAGGCGACGCCGGATCCAGGCAGAGTATGTACTGAAACTTGAGCTTCGAGCCCTAGATTTCCAGATCATTGCTCACATACTTGCCAGTCGCCCCTTGAAGCCTATGCTGGCCCGCACTAGCCTAGCATAGCTCAAGTCACTGTGTCCTATCACCTGCCCCCCAACGAAAAGCAATGTCGATGCCTTCGTCGACGTGGTCAAGAAATACTGATGACTCAAAGCAACAGAAGGGACCATGCGATCTTCGATTGTTCCCCCATGCCATCTTCATGGCGTCAAGGCATAGGAATTAAAGTAAGGAACAGTTGTTGAGTGTGGCCTTCCTCCTAGACAGAGAATCAGGTGGCTGTGACATCTTGTGGTTGCTATTATGTTTGTTGCTGCCCCTATTAGCTGAGGAACGAGAAGATGGCTAAGTGATTCGCGGCTCGCACGTAGATGTCTGCTAATGCGCCACCACGAATGGCGCTGGCCCCATCCCACCAAGTTACTCCGGGGGATAGATTCCTAAAAGAATGGATCTCTGCACTTAGAATTGTCCGATGTGTCTGATGGTTCTGTCCAGAGACTCAAAGGCTGCTCCGATCCTTGTTGGTCTCGAAATCGAAATCGAAATCGTCAGTGGAAAGACTCCTCTTAGATGCAATGTTAAATACCGCTCTGGGATGGTGACCAGACACGGAAAGACACTTACATATTCTGAAACTTGAGACGGTTCGATATCAGCCACCTATTGTAACCAAATTCACCTTTCCGCCACTGTTTTCGGGCCCGGCCAGCCGTAAGAGTACCTAATGTCAGATAGTGCCTGGAGACATTGCTCTAGTCTGGTCGAACTAGGCTAAGACATAAAGGCTCTGGAGCTTTACATTGAGACCATGAAGTCAGGTCCAGCCATTAGCGAATCGCAGCATGTGGAAATTACGGAGCTTCTACTCCTCCATGTCAACCAAGCACGCGATGTTGTCCTTCCGCACAAAGCTGAATCCAGGACAAGACACGGCAAGTCGCTGTGAGATCGGGATAGGATAATATATCAGGAGTACCCATAGGGAAGGAAGAGGGACTTCAATCTGCCGCGATTTGGTTTCTTCCCGTGCAGGCTGGGGACTCGAGTGCCGGGTTCTGGCGATAATATGAGCTGCTGCACCGGCAACTGGGCGGACCTCAAAACATCAAATACAACTCGGGGATATTTGTCCTCTGTCGATGAACGAGACTTCGGTCGGGCGTTTGGAGACGCCTGAAGGCGCTTGGGAGAAGTCATCTTCTGCGAACAAAATTGACAGTAGTCCTGGAGGTTGAGTCATCGTGATTAAACATGTCGTCGGCGCTTCCATAAGTAGGCCTGCATGTATATGTAAAGCCAGGTGGGAGGCAAGGATGGTGTACGCATAGGGGAAACAGATTCCGAGTAGGCGAGGGTCACCTCAGCCACAAGAGCCTTGCCCTGCATCTCATGAATCCATAAGTCCAGATTGTACGGGTAGTCGAGATTCGGGGAGCTAACTTGTCCCGTTCTGTGTTTCCGAAGGTATCTTTAGTCCCAGGCCTTGAGACTTCCCTTCTTGCAAGGCACACGTATTTAGTGATCTGTACCACTGAATTATCGTGCAACGTCGCTAAAGTGAGAATTGTGTTTGGCGGGATATTTCTGACCGTAAACCCGTCGGCAATCTCGCTGGAGGGAAATGAGCGATGGTTCAGTGACGTAACGAAGACGTACCATCGTTGAAATAGAAGTTCAAAATAGACATTGCGTATGGATTTGTTGGCACAAACGTCCTCGAAGTTCATTGACTATGTCCATCTCTAACTTCCCAGACCACGTTAATGGTGTACAATGGTAGGTATATGTTGAAAATGAAGTGGAGACGTTTCGTACTACTTGTCGCTAACGCCGTCCAGATTTCTTTCGACCTCTCCCAGTGTGCGAGCATGCTCCCTGTGGACGTCGTACAGGCTGTCCGACAAGGAGTCGATGGTGTCCTGTACTTCATTCAGACCACGCCTCAATCTCTGTTGCAAAGTATTTGACAGATCCTTGTTGTCGTCTTTGAGAAGCTCGACGTTTATCACCACGTCGTAGAGAGATGTCATGGCTGGGTCATCCTCGTCGCCACTCCATCCTTGGGGGTACGCCCTTTTCCAAAAGGGCGGTATTCTGGCCTCGTTGGGTGGCTGCAATAGCCATCCAAGTCAAGTGTTCAACAGCTTCGGTGGATTGTTCGCGGCATTGTGCCGAATCCTCCCGCCGCGTCGCCGTAAATTCTCAGTGCTTCCAGCATGTTGCGGTCAGGCAACAACCATCTCATCTTGCCGTGTAATTGGTACTTACACCAAGAGTAGTTGTAGTTCTGCAACACGCCCAAGGCTGAAGCTCATTAGCAATAATAACTATATATCGCGGAAGATGTGAATATGGAGGTATGTTAGGTAGATGTGAGTATTGGTCGGTCGATTGAATAGAGTGCGCCACAAGCGACGTCGACTCAGACCGGTTGCCGAGTCGGCCAGAGACCACTGATTTGTCAGGTAAAATCTTTCACCTTGCGTGAATCGAGGTTTTGACCCTTAACCAAGTGAATGATTTGGTTGAAAATTGTGCTATGTGCTTCAGTCTTGTCAGTTTCAATGAGGATAGCGACGGTGGGCTTGGAGCAAGAGCCTACCTACTAGGTATGTAGGCAGGCTGTTTTCTGTCAAGGGAATTATCGTGGTAGGATTCGTGATCTAATTCATGTGGTGGTTGTTCCCTGACTTCAACGGTTTGTATCGCAATCAACCCGATGATGAGCTGCCCCTGATTAGCTTCAAGTAATGAAAGATCGGTCTCTCGGAACTCCTCATGATAGTGATATTGATAATCCACTCTTGTGTAAGTCTCCAGTACCTTGATATATAAGCCACAGTAGATCTTGCACCTTTCCACCCGAAATGTACCGAGAAGTCATAAAGGCTCTTCGCCGGGTATCTCCCTAGGTAGATCATATCCAGTTTCTAGGTCAAACTTGCGACCTTAACGTCAGTGGTGTAGGACACTGACAGAACTCCGAGTGTTCATGGTCCCATAGTTCCAAGTTCTCTTCTGTCAGGTCTGGGTATATGCAATTGGTGTTGATATATATATATACGACGCAGTGTGCGGCAAGAATCTCGGTGAAGATCCAGGAGTTTGTTTTTTTCGTTGAAACCTTTCCCGCTTTCGACCAGGAGTAATTTTCGTCCATTTGGTACTGTTTGGTAAGTTCGTGGCAAAGTCGAAGAGCTCATTGGGACGGTATATTCTTCGGTAATGGGTCTTTCGGATAGCCTGTAATAGTTGAAAGATTTAGTTAGCCCAATGTAGTATGACCCTGGGTAGGACAACCTGATGTTATTTGATTGCTAGCAAGTTGTCGGAACTTACAAGGTTTTGTATCCTTGCCAACTCTAGGTAACGACTGACGAGGACTTCCATTCTCCTCCCTGAGCAGGGGTCAAGTTATTGTTAAGTACATCTAACGGAAGGACTATGTAGAATGGAGGTAGGATAAGAAAGTGTCTGTCTGCTGACCCTCTGGCTCAATGGTACCCCCTTTCCACGTGTCCCTTCCAGTTCGTTTGCTTGTCTGCTTGCTGTAGTCCTATTGTCTCTTGGCTAGCGAGGTAGTGTCAATGGTGTAGGCGACCAAGGGTTTCTTCCCAAGCGCCCTTTCAAATCGTGGCTGTCCGACCGATCAACGTACTCGCTCGAGCGAGGCTTTAGGTGGTGGCATCTTCTTCCTGCCTCTGTTAGGTAGGAATTGAATATAGTGCAATGTTCGATCGAATTGGAGAAAAGAATGAAAAGAAAAAGGTTCTTTGGAAGCTTCTAACGATTGGTCCTGTAGTGCTACAGCGATATTTCTTGCTGGCTTTTAAGGGATGAAATGAATAACCTAGTGGTTGGTCTTGGTGTTCCAAGTTGGCTTGGTACGGCCATGACTGTAGGGATAGGAGTCCAATGGTGTAGAGGCGGCAACTAACCATGAGGATTAGGGAAGAGAGCAGATATTGAAGGGAGGAAAGGAAAGACATGCTGTAGAACTTGGTTTGGCATCTTAGGAAGCGGTGCACGAAAAGAAAACAATTTGATTATAGGCCAGGGGGCTTAGTACAAAAGATAATTAGGGTTAGAAATATGAGACCACTTCACGATCACTAACCTGAAAATTTGAAAGGTTCTAAGAGTGATAGGGTACATCATTTCACACCTACGTATAGTCATCTCTACATGTATAGCATAACGTGCTCCTTCCCGAGAGGCGTTACTTAAGGGGCCAACCTGACCCCTTACCAAGAACATCCCTTCCCCAAGAAGACCAAGTGGAAGGAGAGGAGCTGTGCAAGAACTGAAATTACAGTATGGATTTTGAAGTACATCCGATTAAAAGAGAGTAAAACACAAACATCTGTACGTAGGTATCTTGCTCGTGGTACTAATACGGAAAGCCTAAATATTGAATGTGAGCGGTTACTACCTGTACCTAAGGTAGTTAATACCTAAGTGCACGATAGGTAGTTCTCGCCTTACCCAGTGAACAGACTAGGTAGGTAGGGAATTCACTCATGAGTCGTTGCCTTGTCTCATATAACTTAGGTAGGTACACATGCAAATGTGACACATCCAAGCAGTCATCTGGCCCCGTATATCCTTGTCCCGGCGCACAATCCATTCTAAGACCATCATGACATGATCTTGAAAGGTTATTAAGGGTCATACCGACGGAATAAATGACTCCATTAATTATCTTGATAATTTAGGTAAACTTACTCCTCAAACGGTTATACCGAACAGATAAAATGAAAAGAAGGTACATACAGGTAGGACTCTAACTACGTGCATGTAGGTACCTACAGAAGATGCATGTATGTATATGTACCATGGATATAATTAATCCATTAACATTGAACTGCCACAAAACCATAGTACTGGTGTATTTTTGAGTGTTAGGTCGGCAAAACGCCCAATTACTTTAAAAGTTAGAGCACATGAGCCGATAACCTTCCTCAGACATAATAATTTGGCGTCAGTATCTCTTGTTATCCTCTATGTAATCAAAAGATACCGTAGGGCTCACATGTAGCCACCAAGTGGATAGAGGAGGTTGACCCAAAGCACCTGCTGGTCCAAGTCAAAAGGAGAAGGAACTTTAAGTTTCATGAGGGCGGAGCGGAGGAAACTACGCAGATTGTGGAACACGAGTGCCCAAATTAACTGGACGCCTAGAGCAAGTGGCAAAAATCAGGACCTTTCATACGTAATATCATGCAGACACAGTAGGGAAGCGATGACTCCCATACGTCTTTGCTGCTGTAAATGCCTCGTATAGATTGCCAACCAGCTTATAAAGGATATCGACAGTGTTCTGGGTGTTTGGACGCTGTTGTGGGTTCCTTCGAACCGAGCATTACAGCCGAGAAGCTTGTTGACTGACCATCCGGCATTGGGACCAGCAGTGCCGCGAATAATCTTCCGTCCATTATCGTTCGTCAATCTGTACATCTGTCACAGTTGAGCGTAGCTTAATATTGGTAGTTGGCTAGATAGTTGGTACTTTTATACATGGCGCCTTCATTTCAGACCTTCATTTTATAGGCAGGTTGTGTTACATACGTGGTCTTGCCAGCTCTTTTGACTAGCTAAGTATCCAAGCTAGCAGTGTAGCCTGATGAATCTAGTGTGATAGTTGAGTAATTGCTTAACTCTTGCTGTTTAGCTGGTGCACACAGTCTTCTGGCCGATGAGAGCCTCCCCGGGTGCTGTCATCTATGGTCATGTGGATAATTCTCAGCAGCTTCCTACGTGGAAGTTAAAGGCCCTGTATGATTCGCGATTTCGCTAGTCATGGATATCTCTGTAGAATGCCATACGCTAGAAGAGTGGCAATAAAATAGTGGCTTCTATTCTATCACGAGTATATCTATCAGACAAGGATGAAAACTATTGATCGATTGAGTGATGGATCAATTGAATATAGGTTGTACTCTTCTATTTCTTCGTACAAACGACAAAATTCCCCCATGTAAACAGTCATCCAGTGGGATATCACGTGATACCCCGTGTAGCCCTTACGTCACCTGACTAAACGCCTTTTCCTTATCAATAGTTATCATTATCTTATCTGACAATACGTCCCCTTGCCTTAATGGCAGATGAGGAAAATAGGAGAAGATAATGTAAAGGAGAAGTAAAGATCAAAATAGACTGAAAGATGAAATGAAAAGGAAGAATAGAGGAGACGAGAGCGATCGCTACAGCATCTGCCTGATCGCAGTGCTCAATTTCTCGAATCACTATACAATATTCAACCTTTAATCAGAACACCGTCAAACTGATGCCATTCAAAGGTCCAGTAGGTACCTATGCTTAAATGAAAGGATTTGTCAATCGTGGCCAGTGTGGTGACAAGACGTGCCTTTAATTTGCTATTTATTGGTTCGGTTTCTCATGCGAATCTCGGAGCAAAGCTATCATCGTCCCTAGAAACCGGAGACCCGACCTGCTCCGGAATTTTCACGGCTTAGTGGGATGAGATTCGCCATTAACTCCCGGCCACCGTTGCTAGTAGCACCCGTACAAAAGACAACTCGGAGTTTAGGACAACCATGAATTCTCTAATAAAGAAACCCAATATGCCGTGAATACGTGCAGCAAATTAGCTAGAAGGGTACTCGTCCTTTGCTAGCTTGTTGCTAGGATTTGTTAGATCCTGCATGCCATGATAATGCTAAGCGAAGGGGTACATCTTGACCAAGAACATGGAGACATGTTCAAAGCCGAAGAATTTTGAGGTTATTTCCTACCAGCTCCCGAATAACAATCAATATACTCTCCTTTAAATACATTCCTCTGGGCCTAAGCAATATATCGTATGAACACTGCATAGCAGTATATATCGAAGCGGACCCCAACTTTAGCCACACTCACCAAACCTATAATGTTTCCTTCCTTCAATTTTTTACCCTACTGTTTCTCAACTAGAACTATATGTCGACGGGGAGGAATAAGGGGGTTGGTTCCAGCAAATGAGGCCTAGACTTATGGATGTACCTGAAATCCGGTCAAAGTTCTAATGGGCAATTCCTTTGCGTCAACCCGTTTGTTCGTTTACATCATGCCTTACGTAAGCGGAATCGTAACCCTTATCTGGGTAAGGGATAGTAATGACTAATCTTCCATCTACCTAAGTGTAGGCTCTTTTTGTCAATGCTTCATCTTCGATTTAATGATTGACTACATGGTACCTGAGAGGTTTAAATCTTCGTATACCTGAGCTTACGGCCATTACATCTATCAGTCTTTCGATTTCCAATTCCTAGGGCGAATCGGCACTTGCATGCAAATATGGAGTCGCGATCTCACGGAACGGACTAGCAATGTACAGTAGAATTAACCAAACTTCGTCTGTACAGGTAACTCTACTAGACGCACCTGTATTTATTACACACTATTCGTAGCCTGATTTCGTGCCCATTGGCCGTAACAGTTGACTGGTTCGTTCATTCACCCTCCTCTGAGTCAAGGTATGGCGGCGTGGCCCCGCATACGTCGAACCTGAACTAAGGGCCGTAACAAGGCATCGAGCCCCCTGATGTTAAACTCCACCATGACATCTGTCTCGACTGCAGCAAATAGTGATGTGCAGCTCGCCGAAAACTATGCGCATCATAGCTGTTGGAGCCGACGCGGGAAGTTGTCTAGGAAGCGGGTACGAACCTCCCGATTGACCCTTCTTCCTGTTTTTTAGACTTGGGGAGTCTCCATCTCCATGTCGACACATCTCTGGAATTGTAAAAGAAGGCGTATTTACAGCTTTGAGTTTTTATCCAACGCCATAGAAGCTTCCCAGCAGCGCTTTATCGCGCCCCAGTATCGATCCGGGTGCATTCTCATATGACTGACATGCGGAGAATCATCAAACCTCTCCAAGACCGTCGTATAGCCTTTACTCTTCGCCGTTGCCGCTTGCGCCTCGACATCTTCCCACCATATCAGGTCGTCCGCCTTGGAGTATATATATAGCCTAGGGGCTCTGGGCGTCGCCATTGCGTGATTCAAGAATGCATTGACGCTGTATACGCCGGATTGTTCCCTCCCAATGGCTATCTCTAGGAAGTGCATCGCGTATAAAAATGTCCACCACATCTTCTCCGTCACTATGAACGGCCATGGAAAATACTTCGCGGATCCCAGTGCCATTGCCCTGGACCAGCGCCCTACTTCATTAGAGAATATCACGCTGCCTGGCGTGGAATCGCTCACGCATAAGTGATGGGGGAGCGCCTTGTCTGTACCATGGCGCTGCTGGTATGCATTTAATGTTGCAGCCGCATATATGCCCCCCGTGTTTGACACTGTAATAACTCCTCAGTCAGCTCCACCGCATATTATTGGCTCCTTAAATTGACTAAAAGGAGAAATAGAGAACTCTAAACACTGCATACTTGCTTGCAGAATGACCCTTTCCGAACCATCCCCTGGAGTCGGGAATACGGTGTCAATGATGGGCATCATGGCTCTTGTCCGTTCCTCAAGCGAATCATACGAGGCTCCAAAGGTGGACGAAATCACCATCAGAATCCGAGCTACCGGAAACAGCTTGTGATAACCGTCTACATACTTGGCTACATTCTTTGCAGTACCGTCGCCCCAGCCGTAGATAATGATGGCTGTTGGTTGGTCCTTTGGCGATGTTTTAGTGGTCTCGGCCGAATCGGAGTCTTCGTTGCGGAGGAAGATCCGGTCGGAGATTGGCGTAAACCCCGGCAATGTTTTAACGGCCATGATTGTGGGATGATGGGATTAGATTAATGAATAATGAGAAATCTATAGTCTATATGGAATCGCAATGCATTAAGACAATACCTTTGAAAAACAAAACACGTCAAGGCTGGGTAAGGTACAGTTACTGTTTAATAACTTCTGAGGTGCTAGCGCGATAAGGGATGTCAATAGACCTAACACGACGATAAAATGCGACATGGTAGGGATTCTGGCAGCCGAGGTATGTGGGGCCCCGGAGTAGCTTATCAATGAGACATATTCAGCTCAACATTTTCCAATTTGTATACGATCGCGGTTTACGTTGGGGATCACTTTTCGGACCATCGGAAACATCTGGTTAGGTATCATTTGCTCTAACACATTGAGAATTCTCAATTGCAAAATCGAGCAGACTGCTGTCGAAATCGGCGTTGAAAGTATCAGCCTTACGTATCCATATGGATCTCAATTGATGCTGGAGCTTTGTGTAACGAGCCCCTCGAGATTCACGAAATATCCTAGTTGAGTGACATCAAAAATTACCTAGATAGGAGGTATCTATCTCATTAGGTACCTACCCCTATATATCATGAGGCGATAGATTCAGTCGCCTGTTCTTTTCTGTCGTTGGCAAAGCCAAATGGCCATACTGGCTGGCTCTCAAACAACAGCTATTTCATCCACAATGTTGGATGCTCGTTACGATCGAAGTGGCCGCGCCACCTTGGCGCATAGGACGGTCGAGTATTTTGTGAAGTATCGCCTGACGAAGGAAAAACCACAAGACAGTTATTATGCCATTAGGTCAAAATCCACTTTTCCGTGCCCATCTCTGAATTGCGTCTAACACTTATATTTTATTATATTTTCTTCAAGAACGAGGAATTGTAATTTAATTTCAATGGGAACCGGCTATCGCGTACCTCCAACCACATTGCGATCCTCTATGGAAATGGTATTGTCGGTACTTAGACGTGGGCGATGAAAGTAGGCTAGGGAAACAACAAAGGTGTTCCAAGCGACTTTATCAATCTGGTATTATATCATCGGCCTCATGGACATCACTTTCCATTACCGGGCATACCTTTCCTCCGCTTCCCCCAAGTCCAATGTTTCCTCGAATTCTCAGCCAAGACCCTCATAGCCTTAGCATCAGCCGCATTCGGGCCTGACTCCCTTTCAACAGCCTCAACCGCAGCTAGCGCATACTTCCGCGCCTTTTCCTCCTCTCCGAAGAGCGCGAAGTTCAACGCTGCGCGTGTGTACACTTGTCCAAGATAAATGTCCAACCTCTCCTTTTGGTACAGCTCCACTAGTTGCGCCCCGGTGTCGGCGGTCACGATGGTTTCGTTGAAGTTCTCGAGTGCCCTTTCCAGTTCCTCAATTCTTCGTAGTCTAGCATCTGAGGCGGCGGCTTCTTCATCGCTCATGATGCAGTGCGAGCAGGCGCATTCGAAGCCCCACTTCCTCAGTCTGGAACGACGCTCTTCCCGCAGCAGCATTAATTCGATGTAGCTGATACTTAACTCCTCGCCCGGCGCAATGTCGCGCGCGGCAACAGTTATATGTGTCATGTTAGATATACGGTAGTGGACACTGTAAATTTGGTTCGTAATCAGCGGTGTTTCTTAATTATCAGATTCTGTTGTTGTGTGGGCTTACTTTGGTCGGCAGTCGTGGTTGAATCGAGATACCTCGGGGTAGCAACCCAAGTGACTGCCGGATTCATTCGCCCCGTCGATATATAATTGAAAGCAATTTGTCTCGACCTTGTCATGGACGTCCTTGCCCATCTGCCCCATAAACAACTCCCGTCCTTTCTTGGGGAGCTTTCCAACAGCGATGTCGTAAAGGACGTCTCTAGCGCCTGGCTCCATTTCCACATGAGGAGCAGTCTGCACCATCATTGTCGGTGACCGGACTAAGATAATTTCGCCTTTACGGATTCTCCTACTAGCTACGATGCCAATGCCTTTTCCGGATACTTCTGTCTTGTGGAACGGCAGAGTAGCTGCTGTAGCACTTGGCGCGATCGGGAAAGTTGCTGCTATTCTCGCGTTCCTTTGCGTTGTGAGGAGCACAATACCATCACCAATAAGCTGGTTCGAAAAGACACATGTCTCATTGATACAGTGCTCTGGTCCCTTCCAAGCGAGCTGTGGTGTGGCAGCGCCATGAGCCCCTTTTTGCGCATCTGAGGGCCCGCCCAACCTAGAACTTCGCACCGGGTTCGGGTCGGCACATATTTCGCTCTCGATTCTCTGCAATGGACTCCACGGACATATTTCTGTGGGGATCAAAGCCCGAGCCCCGGTACTGGCGAGCGCCAGGTAGCCGTAGAGGGCTGTGATACGCATGTTAGTAGTATATAACGGAGACTGCTAGGGGTTGCAAAGTACTAGGGCAATCGACGTGTATCCTTTTAGATCTTCATGAAAATCTCAAGATCTTTCATTTAAACAACTGATAACCGTGTTCGTATCGGGTGGGAAAGCGATCGTCCAAGATGTTTCCTCCTTGTTGGATCTATTCTGTTTACCCGGTTCTTAAGGGGTTGTTCATGAGAACTTTGCCCCAAGCTTTGAACATATTGAAGCCGTTATTGGTGCTTGTAATGAATTTTTAAATGATGGGAGTGTAGCCTGTAAAGTATTTATTTAAGTGAAGATGATCGCACTGCCATTGCCTGTTAGTAAGCATCGATGCTAGAAAATTGAGTAAAGTACGAGTCTTAGCCGATAGCATATTGCCCCTGAATGGATGAAGAAACTAATACTTGGTGTACTCTCAAGTGGGTTCGTGACATCGTAAAAAATGTAGGTACCGACCTCTCCATCCGTTAGTTAAACACCTGACAAGACAGGTCCAAACCTTCGAATTGACTAAATGATAATAATCTCCGTTACTGGTGCTTCTTCCAGCCATGTTTTCTCCGCAGTTCGTACACGGCCGACCATCCTGTATCTAGGCTCTGGCGAGTCATTCTCAACGGGAAGTAGCGCGAAACCGTATACCTGCGGCCAAGGAAATCCTATTCTTGCGCATGCCAGGAAATAGACGGATTCACACCTCATCTAGAGTGTCGAAGATTACCCATCCGACTTTGATACTAACACCGCGTGTCGTGGCGAATAGCGCAAGTCCAGCTGGATCTCCGGAAGGCCCGTAAGCGTGATCGATACGTTGCGCACTAAGTTTCCACAGCTTGCCACTTATGCACAGCGATCCGTTTCTTAGCTGGGCGAAATCGTCCTATTCCCGCTGGCGTTACTGTGATGCTATGTATTGTAGTGACGCCTTCTATCCTGTCCTGAGGCGGATACCAGCTCCAGCTGACAGCGCCTATCAGCGAAGCCCAGGACCATGAAGGAGCCGTGTACTGAGTAGGCCTGCAATATGTCTTGGATACGGTTTTATCCTTCTGGGGACAATCAGCGGCCCACAGGAGGCTGATAATTCCGTGAGATTCGAATAAACCGGCACGATATGCGCCCGGAGTAAACCCCGAAAAGATTTGTGCTACACCAGATATCGCGGGGAGGACATCCGTTTGGTTCGTTAGCAGCGACGGCTGTACAATTTTACCAGGCGAAACCATTCCGCTGCCGCTAGTAGCTTCTTCTCTTCCGTTAAGTCTGCACCGCTTTGGGAGATGCCCGGGAGCTTGTGCCCTACGCTATCGGTGTCAAAAACGCGCCTGTGTCCAATGACAGCAGCTGGGTCCTGCCATGGAAAATTTAGGGATGCTCTGAGTGTCCTACACTCCCATATCATTGTATCGTGGGAGAAGTGCGCAATTCGAGGTGAAAGCTCACGTTCCTGCAGCGTCCATCTCCGGGTTTGGAGCGGGTCGTCCTCCAGTGTTGGATTCCGTCTATTAGACCAGCCGAACACGCAATAGCACTTCTGGCTTTGACTACAAATGACGGGTATGTGTCGGATGGAACACAAGGCACAAGGCTGTTGTATACCCAACGACGGAAACGAATCTTTCTGGCCGTCGTTGGGTATACGACAGCCTTGTGTTCCTTCCGACGACGCTGAAGCGGCAAGCGTCACAAATGCGTTCGAATACACGTTCGCCATCTGAGCTGCTTCAGTTTCCCAATCTTCCCTGGGGTCCTGCAGAATGCAAAGCGAATCAATCTATACGAAAGGGACTTGAAGTTTCCGAGCTATCATAATTGTGTCCACGAAAGTCTCGTTAGATTTGACAGCTCCATCCCCTCCAGCTGCTCCTTCAACGTCTCCCCAAAAGTCTCGGCGCAACAGGGCATATTCAGTCCCCAGCAGTAGCTCAAGGCAACGTAACGGCGGTCCTGCTGTTCCATTTCTTGTGTCGCAACCAGGCGCACTTTACGACTCCTTCAGGTCCAACCTTGATAAGTCTTGTTGGCATGAAACCCTTGTCTGGACGTGGACAATCTGGATGGGTTTTATAGCAGGTCTGCACCCATTTATTAATCATTACGAGAGCTGCCTTGTTAGTATCATCCTTTTTATGACTCCATGCATCCTTCCAATCTCGCGGGATCTCAAGCGCCCGGAGTGTGCCAGAGGCATTAGGCGAGTTGCCAATCCAGTATCCATCTTTGACCAGCTGGACCGACCACGCCGCCAATCGAGATCTCGCCTGCTGGGTATACAGGTCTGCCGTCCGCATCAAGCTGTCCAGATTTCCTACAATCCCTAGATAATGCATCAAGAATTAATTGACATAATGCGCAACCATGTTCTGCAGACTTAACCAGATCTGCGCAGTTAGGCTGATGCGGATACCGCGCCATATTATATGAAATCATCCACTCTGCTGCTTCACTGAACGCTGTCCCCCGAAGGGAGATGCAGCATAAGCAGAACGTCATCACCTCGGCCCCATTTAAATCAGTAGACATGTTGGTTGTCGAGTAACTGAATTTTAACATATATCAATTGATGAGTACATGTATCGAAAGTTAAGGCTCACATAGCGCGAATGAGCAGTTGTTTTCAACACCGGCATCTTACGCGACGTTCAGCTAGACAGCCTGTAGTAATGAGACCAAAATAGGTATGCAGTAGCTTACGGAGAAGTCCGCTACGCCTCATTTGCTTCAGCACTTGGTCTATTCGATTTGGCCCCTGTATCGTTCGTAGTTCATATTTCGTACATACCAAACCATCAGGTATCTGCTGTCGCGCTCGACCCGGCCGGAATACTGCTTGAAGATGAGTCCTTCTAAAGTTCTTAGATCAATTAAAGCTAGACCTTAAGTTTTAGTACGAATAAAAGCGTATTGCCGTTTGCGAAATCGTTGATATGGATGCGCATCGTTTTAACTTGTTCGCAATTAGGGGTTATGAAGCGCTAACTTCGTGTTCTCGCGCTTCACAGAACATTCCCAAGGAATTCCGACGTCATTTCCATGGGCCTTTCCCTTCGCGATGTGCAGCGTAGCTTAAATAGAAACTTCGGGCCTTTCTACAATCGAAATCATCGGATAGAATGGTAAGTGGGCTGTCGCCAACGTTTTCTTCATGCTGGGCTTTCTCAACCAGAAGATGCCAAATTTCTCTCTCTTGGGTGCTAACCTGATCTGTTTGGCTCCTCAAGACTCATCCAATTCAGCAACCGGCTTTCTGATTACCGGATCGCTTTGTATCGGACGTTTCAACGTGGTATTCAGTTATATAAATTAAGTTCCTAGGTTACTCTTAAACACGAAGATAACGGCGCTTTGGGTCAGCTGGATGTCAGAAACCTTTCATTGGCGATGGTGAGTCCCTCTGTATTTTCTCTGGAAGATTGGAATATTCACTCCGGCAACGACTACCAGGGTTTCTTTCGGGGTAAGCTTTAGCGGCTAGAACTGCCCTAAGACGCTAAACCACTCCGCTATAACTTGGTTGTTGTTACAGCGAGCCCTGGAGCGATTAGAAGCCCCGGCCGTCGCTACCTAAACCTTAACCTGCGCGTTTAGGTAGGTACCTGTACCTATAGTCACTGCGCTACAGCTCCTCCCCCAGCGATATACGTCCATGGATTCTCATTCTGATCCGAATCATCGACAACTAGACGAATGTTGACAAAACAACACAGTTTGTAACTTAAATGACCAATATCCTACTCTAAGATGGTCACTCTGGTTGCGACGATGATGAAATCTTCCATTGATGCGCAAGTAAGCGATAAAGCAGATCGCTCCCCCGGGTCTGGATTGGATTCAGAGAAGCAGAGAAGGGAAGAGTCCGAAGAGGTAATCAACAAACCAGCTCTATACGGACCTGAATCCCAAGCCAATATGCTTGCTTGGGTCTTAAATAGCCAGCTAAATGAGGAAACGATTTCAGTCATATTGATTAGTTGGTTGGTTGGTTGATTGATGCTGTTTGCCGGAAGAAAGCAGAAACTCTACTACAAGGACTCCCTGTAAGTGATACTGCCAGGCGACGTGGTAGTAGCCACATGCAGTGTCCGCATCCGTTACTCCGCGCCGTACAGTATAACGTTTAGGATGTTCCTTATCTCGTGCAACGTCCATCCCGGGGATATGAATATGACATCGACCCTCTACAAGAACGGGCAGTTCTACCAATGCTAGAAACTCGGTATCCATATTCTACGCGCTAACTTGACTAGGTGTTCTACGTTCACCAACAATATGTCTTCTCTATCAACAAGTCCGGCAGATTTCGCAGCTCACAGTTTCGATTACCTTATCGTTGGTGGTGGGACGGCTGGTCTCGCAGTGGCAGCGCGCTTATCTGAAGACCCCAGCCTTCATGTAGGTGTCCTTGAAGCCGGCCCGGCAGCATCAGAAGAAGAAACTATCAACGAACCCAGTCAGATTCTTCAGACTCTGGGGACGAAGTATGATTGGCAGTTCGAAACGGTGCCACAGGTGGGATTGGGCGGGCGCAGTCTTGCGTGGCCACGAGGGAAGGTATTAGGAGGCACGAGTGCATTGAACTTGATGACTTGGAACCGGGGTAATAAAGAGGACTACGATGCCTGGGAGCAACTGGGTAATAAGGGCTGGGGTTGGGATGGCCTTCTGTAAGTCCCTCATGGTGTTACGAGGGGCGGCGGCTACTGAAACACTCTCAAGGCCGTTCTTCAAGAAATCGGAGACATTTCATCCACCTAACATAGCAACCCAAGATATCAATCGAGAATACTTCGATCACCAAGCTATCGGAACTAATGGACCAGTTCACGCATCATACGCCAGGGAGTATTCGGACACGCATGAACTCTGTTACGATACTCTTCTAGGACTGGGCATTCCAGAGAACAGAGCACATCATGCCGGGTCAAATGTTGGCGTCTGGACGAACTTGATATCTGTGAATCCCGAGAATAATACCAGGTCCTACGCTTCATCCGCATATTTCGCACCAAACTCATCGAGGCCGAATCTTTTCGTCCTTACCGATGCTCTTGTAGAAGAGATCACTCTAAGTAAGGATGGCGAGGAATGGACTGCGACGGGTGCTCGCTTTACGCACGGCGGGATTTCTTATGCCGTTCAAGCATCGAGAGAGGTCATCCTTTGCGCAGGAAGCGTCCAGTCACCGCAACTCCTGGAACTCTCCGGAATAGGAAACCCTCAAATTCTCTCCGATGCAGGAATCCAGCTCAAGGTACCCAACTCTAATGTCGGCGAGAACTTACAGGACCATATAAGTGAGCAATTACATGGTTTTCTAGTTGTGTACCCAATGTACTGACTCGCAACAAGTGACTATATCGGTCTTTGAAGTTGACCCGTCCTTACAGAAGGCAGAATTGGGAGCTCCAGGTACCCCGTACTGTTATCTTCCCATATCGGCGGTAACATCGCAGGAGAAGTTCAAACAACTTGCTTCGAAGGTGCACGCGCTAGAGCATTATCCCCCAGAGAAAACGGCCATTTTGCAGAGACGATTTGATCCTACCGCGAGGCTTGGCCAATTCGAGTATATCTTCGATCTTGAAAATTGGGACTCAAGTTTCAAACCGGAACCAAAGAGCGGTAAGAAATATGCTAGTATCCTACAGATTCTGCAGTACCCGTTCTCACGAGGAAACATCCACATCCGAAAGCCCCCAGAATCCGGACCTGGCAATGGGGTTCGACCAACCATAGCAGGCAAGCCGATCATTGATCCTAGATACTATTCCGGCCCCCATGGAGAGATTGACCTAGACATCATGACCCAATGTGTACGGTTCTCGGAGAAGCTTTGCCAGTCGCCACCGCTGTCCAGTCTTGTTCGTTCAAGGGTGACACCACCGTCTTCAATAGACAATGACGATGACCTCAGGGACTGGGTGGTGAAGAACACGACGACTGATTGGCACCCAGTAGGCACTTGTGCTATGGGAGGGCATGGGGGTATCCATTCAGGAGTCGTCGACGATCGACTTCGGGTCTACGGCGTGAAAAGACTGAGAGTTGTCGATGCAAGTATAATGCCACTTCAAATCAGCGCGCACCTTCAAGCCACGGTATACGCGATTGCAGAGAAGGGCGCTCATTTAATCCGCGAAGATAATTTAGAGAAGAGGCTTTAAGTCATGCGAGTCGCGGATTAGAGGGTATTGGTAAGCTACTACTAGCAGGCCTAGTTATGGATAGCGAAGCGATTCTCCTTTGGCCCCCCCTAAAGATTCAGGAATAATCTTCACCATAACTACCTAGGTAGGCACATTATTCTTACTTAGAGTTGTAAACGGCATCCAGTGTCGCAGCTCTCGATGTCCTACCAAGTCCTGTAAACCTTCTCCACCAACTCCGCTTCACCTTCTTCACCTCCCTCACATTGCCGATCCCCAATCTTCGGCACTGCCCCTGAGCCGCAAAATGGCAGTTCTCTACATTGAAACAGCGGGGAGCGGGATACCACACCGCGGCGCTATTGTCTATGATTTTCAGTTTCTTCGACCCCTGTACTCGTACCGCGACGTTCGTTCCGGTGAAGGTCCGTTCGTCATCGTCTAGCTGCATTTGACCATGGAGCAACACGACGGTACAATCATCGAATAGGGGGGGCGACACCGAGCAGCCGCCGGCGATTCGCGTTTTACACTGTGCAAACCCTGGGACGCTATCCCATTCCATCTGGTATCTCATTAGTAGGGCATCGCAGTTGACTTCTGGGGAGAAAAAACCACTACATACGTAAGCAGCGACGAACTTGGCTTTCTCGACTAGCGAATCGCGTCTGGCCAAGCCGGCGTTGAAAGCCTGGCGATCTGGGATTTTTACTCGCTCGGTGATGGTCATTTTACAGATGGAGATGCCGTCGTTGATACAGTACTAGGTCGCCGTTTGCGATTAGACAATGATTTCGGTTGGGAAGTTGTTAGCTGGGCTCTTCGGGGCTTAAATCGTACTTAAGGCAATGAAGGAAACCCCGCTCGTGGCACAGATGGGAAATCAAGGAAACCTGCATATTGGAATGGACGCTGGTTGGCCGTTGGACGGATGAGTACGTGCGTGGCTACACTTATTTACCGTCGTTCCAGATTTGAGTCGTTTTACTTGACTCTTTGTGATTCAGAGAATGATGGAGAATAATACCAGAAGAGCCTGTAGTAGACGTGGAATAATGAGGTAGACAGTCAGAGCATACCCCTAGAAAGATCGAAAGAAAGGAAAGAAAGGGGTAAGGAGTAAGTGTTACCAATGAGTCAAATAGAACCACGCATTACCATTCCAAATCTAACCATACCTAAGGTATATACACACGCAACCCCCAATCCCAACGCCTAAAGATGTCCCTTAACCTCATCACCACCAATCTACAACGCCCCCAGCACCTCCACCACCAGACTCTCCAGCATCCTGAGCCCATACCACTTCGCAACGCCCTGATAAACGCCCAACCTCCTGACCACCTCATCCCTCTTGACGCTCTCAGCCCAAGGACCGCTGCACGTGCAATGCTCCATAAGATCATTGAGCCTGACGCTGCCGCAGCGCTCACACTTGAGGTCCTGCGTGCTCCACTCCACAAGCAGCGCCTGCACATCCGCCAGCAACTTCTCCTCAATCCTTAGCCTCTCTAGCTCCGCGTCGCAGAACGGACACCGCCATACCTTGACCGCGGCCGCCTTCCGCACCTCAGCCTCGGTGCCGTCTAGATCCGGGAGCAGCGCTTCATCGCGGCACAAGTCCCAGTCGCGCGCAAGGGTGCACTCGGGACAGCTCCACTGTGCGACCTTGAGGCTTTCGCTGGGGTTCATGAACGCGCCTTCCTTGCTGAACTCGCGGACCTCGAAGAGCGCGAGGAGCTCTTTTCTCAGTAGTCGCGCTTCCATGGTGATGTTTTTGTCGAGTGACAGTACTTGCATAAGCGACTTGACGAGCTCGAGCACGGCGTTGCGGTTCTGCGAGTTCTTGATGTGGCTACCGGGCAAAACGGGGAATGACCAGTCGGACGCGAGTTCCGGGTGTAAGAGCTCGCGGGACTGCGTCGAGACGAGGGTCCGGATTTCCTTCTTGAGTTTCTTTTCGAAATCTGGAGTAATAATGGTTTGGATATTGTCACCGTCGTCCTTTTGAGAGCCATTGCGTATTGGTAGTTGGGTAAGACGCGGGGTTGAGTCAGGGTCTCCGTTTGCTAACAGTGGGCGCTTTATCCTGTGCATGAGCTGTATAAACTCGACGACCCAATACTGGAAAGTATCTTGCAAGCGGAGAGGTAAGAATGTCTTCATTTGCCAGTTCATGACGGTCTGAAGGTCCTGCTGCTCAGCCTCGACAACCTCCTGGCACGCCTTGCCACCATAGTTGAACTCGTCGTACCACACGAGGTAATCCCAGTATTCCTTGATCTCAAGATCGATGAAGTGGAACAGGGGCTTGCTCTTGATGCTCTTTAGGATGTATTGGCTATACGCGTAAGCGTTGCCTACTTCCGCCTTGGTAGTCTGCAGAAGGAGTCGGTTCGAATTTGCAAATACAACTTGTGAGCCGACTCGTCGGAAATCTGCCATCAGCTGTAACAAGGCTTTGCGGCTCATCATCTGCACGTAGTAATGAAGTGCCCGATCATACATGAATGAATCAGGGGACTCCACCCATCTTACTAGATGCTGAACCAGGATGTCTGCCATAGGACTACCCTTACAAGCTTCCGCCCACCAGGATTTGACCATCTCGCGGAGTACAAGCACGCCAGCATTGGCGAATGCATTTTCAGAATGCAACATTTCAGTGCCATCTGATGGCGCGGAGTCCGCCGCTGGATTGAAAGAGATCGAGTCAGCGCCCTCGAGCTCATTGATCAGGGATGACGTCAATATGGTGTTTATAGCGAGATTGCGAACTTCGAGATCAATGCAAACCGACGCGTATGTGCCTGGGTTGTTGACTGATGGCATTGAGACGGTATCGAGGGGACCAGCGACATCATCCTGTTCATAACCAGCATGATCTGGTCTGGGACCCGGAGACCACCATAACACGACATTGTTCAGCTGTAGACGGCGGGCGTACGCAACATCGATGAGAAATCTGGGGTCGTCTCGTTCCAAATTACAAAGCGGTATATCGCCATACCGCGCCAGAGCTGTGAGATGTAGGATCCACGACCCAAGGTTGAGGTAGTGGGAAACGAGACGTTTGGCAACAACGGATTGCCAGCCGAGAGGAGGGAGGGAACTGTCCGCTTGGTCATACCGAAGGGGCAGTATGGGAAACTCTGCGAGAGTAGGAACGTCATGAACCAGTAAGTTCTGTTGCGACGACTGGATAACAAGCATGAGAGGTTTTAACTCGTCCTTCTTCATCTTCTTGACAAGGTCACCAATCTCTAGATGCGCCTTTCGTCGTGTTGTGACCTGAGTCACCTTGAATGTCAGCTTCTCCTGATATGCAAAACATTCTTGCCAATTGGTGCCTTCTGCCTCTTGCCGCCTTCTTGCAAACATCTCACTATAGATTTTCGTAACATTCGGTAAATCTTGTCCGGTGTCCTTGGTCTTTTGAAGGATAACTATATGGGCCTCGTCTCTAGTCGAGGAAAACAAGCCAAATATCTGTCTCTCGCCCGCAGTAATATGGGATATGTAGAGGTATGCAAGCGGATTTGAATCTAGGTAAGTCTTCGGTTTCTTCGGCTTCATCAAGCCTCCAAGATCGAAACCTTGCTCCAGGCCTTTTCCGAGTACGCCGGGTTGGCTCTCGTCAATGGTACACAAGTTCCCGAGCTGGAGCATTGCTCGCATGTTCAAGGGAACTTGCTTTTCATATACACCCTCTACACTAGGATGATTGAATAGCAACGAGAATTTCTCTGCCTCAGCGAAGTAGATATCCTCCGGCACGGTGATCTTGAAAAGGTGCGTTGAGGAGTGTCCATTAGGTAGGGTATGATAGACTTGTTCAACTTCGCAGCCTTCTACTTCAATGTCGGGCAAATCCTTGCCTTTGAGGTTGAGGAATACCTGCTGTGGGACCTTGATTTTCAGTGGGTGAACTTTTGCGTCAATCAAGACAAATGCAGTGACTATGCCGGGATTGTCTGTTCCGCGGAGCTGAAGCACTTGCCATGTATTTCTGTACGTAACTTCTGCGCGCTGGCGGAATGTTTGTTGAATATTACCATTGAGATTGCCGCGGCGGTCTCCAAAGAGATGGCGTCGACGGATTCGAGCCTGCTTCTGGATCTTCCATTTCTTCTTCTGGTACTCCAAAAACGCAGGATAATCCTCCGAGGGGTTCGGCATCTCCTCTGGAAGTGCTGAGAAAGGGTCGGTATTCTCCTTTTCTGGCTCAGGAGATTTTCGCTTCGCTGGCGTTGGTGCTGGGGCTTGCTGGGATGCATTGATAGCCGCGGTTGTACTTTTCGGCTTCAGTAGCTTAGTGCCGAAATCCTCAAGATCGTCCAGCCTTGAACCTGTGAGGTTTGTTATATCCTCCAAAGGTCCCTTGGTGCTACTGAACAGATCTGTCAACTTCTTCTGCTTCATCTTATCGTCCTTGATGTTAATCCGGCGTTGGAGCCAGTCCGGATGAGGGACCCGTGGGACTGGGTTGCGAACTTTCTGCAATGCAGCCGGGATGGTGATCAGCTTCTGGATGACGGAACCCAAACGTTCTAGATAATAATCCCAGTCTAGCAGCGCCCTAGGATCCGTGTCAGACGGTTCCTCCTTCAGCCATTTTGTCAAGTATGTCCGCTTGGTATCCGTTGGAGCAGAAAAGATGGCGACCGGTACAGCACGTTCAGTGACTGGAGCATTGCGAGGCTTGGCGCAGATGATATACTTGCAGTTGAGACCCTTGTCTTTGACCATTTGCTCGCCCAAGAACTCTGCCAAACGTTTTGCTGTTGTGATTGAGGTGGACTTTTGGCTACCATATTCCTCAAGAGTCTTAGACATACTTCTGTTCTCGCAAATCAGGTCGATTAGCTCCTCGTCGGCTAATGTAGACCCCTTGTTGTGCAGGACGTCAAGCCATCTATTCGCGACCTTTGCTACCGCTGCGTAGCATTCGGTCAAGGTGGTTCCTTCCAAGAAGAACTTGAAGATTTGCTGTTGGAAGATCTTGATCAGTTTCAATTCACCTCTTCGCTTGACCTCGAAGCCCTTGAGTTCAGCTAGACTGCCGTCGTCATTAAAGACGGCATATCGCTTCTTCAAGTTCTTGTCTTCCTCCTTCGATGTCGGTAAAATCATAGCCTTGTAAGGGCCGTCAACTTCGAAAAAGATGGAGTTGTCGCTGTGCGTTTCGTACTTGAACGTCTTCGGGTCTACCAGGGTCTGATACTGGTGGTTTGTGAATTTGGCATGGACAAGGTGGTTCAACATCACGCAAGGGTATGAGATAGCACACTTCTTGCCGTTCTTGAGTTTGAAGGCGAAGTTTTCAGGAAATGTCGCAGGAAGCATACACCAGATACCATCGGTATCCAGTTCGAGTGGTCGTCCAAGGCGCTCAACGAGCGACCTTGCCAATTGAATGATTGTGGCGCCAGTTAGACACGTCACACCCGCCATCTCCATGGAATACCATCTAGACCCCTTTCGCATGACATAACCATAGAATGAATTTAGAATGACCTTGTGCGCAAGCTGTAGAGAGTCATAGAGGACGATCATCTTTTTAGCCGCGTCAACTTCAGATCCCGCTGCTCCAGAAGACTTGAGGGCCTCTGTCTTGCCCTTCCAGACTTTCGCCTTTCCCTTATAGTCATACCGACGATCTCTAAAGTCTCTTACGGTGTTAATGTAGAAAGGATTTTCTCGTTGGCAAATGATCGCTTCTCGAACAATGGTCGTTGAATCCCGAATCTTGTGGTAGACCTTTTGACTGTACATCTGTAATCGTTTTCTAATGAGACCGGCCTGCTCATCTTCCGGTAACTCCTGGAAGGTTCGCATGGGGGCGCCTGGCCGTTTTCCTGGAAATTTCTCATTTTCTAGCGCATGCCGGATCATATTGTACTCGTCGCGTTTCGCAGGTAGATATTCGCCTCTCCAAGCCCAGGGCAACCTTCTATCGCAAGTCTTTCCAGGGCGATTGAAGTCGCAAGCAGCACAGTCCGACTCCTGAATCATGGAGTCGGGTTGTAATCGATTTGTTGTCATGATGTTCGGGTACATAGATGCGACGTCCAAGTGATAGATTAACGGCCTCTCATTCCGGTTAGGAGTCTCCTTGAGTTGCAACAACCGCGATGCAATCTGCTGTTTGACCTCATCATAATTCGTGACATCATCTAGAGATTTCTTTTCCTCAATTTCAATAACGAACTTGAGGGCATTGTCCAGGTCACCGAGAAGTTCATCGATCGCCCCTGGATCCACAGCGAAGTTCACAGGAATATCCGCCCGAAATACTCCCGCCTCGATACTTTCGACGTGACCACCGACATAGGTCTCCGCCTCGAGTAAATGTCCATCCCAGAATGATTCTTTAGGAGACATGTGTTTATTCGGCAGTATGATTTCATGCTGGTATGCCTGCACCATCAGCAGCATTTCACACAACGTGCCAGTTCCCTTTCGCAGCACGTCGTCGCCTCCAAGGGGAAGGATTGTACATAATGAGAAGATAAACGGGTGGATATACTTCATATAGAGGTAGTAGGTGGCAACGGCGTCTGAAACTGAGTACTCTGCTAGCGTCTGAGGCCTCTCGGCGGCATACGGTGTCATAAGTTCAGGGTCAAGTTCGTCGGGGTCGTAACCAAGCTTGGCAACGGTAACAGCTTTCAAACCTCGACTTCCTTGAGGTAAATAGGAGTCTCGGTTGACCCATGCCAAACAATCCATATGAACACCATACGTGCACTTGTAGATATCTTCGCTGTCCTTCTTCCACCCGATTTCGCGGTACATATCGATGCCATTGACACTAGCTCTGGCTTCGACGAACGGCCAATCGAAAAAGTCTCCGTTGTAAGTTGCAATGACAGTTGGTCTTGCCTCCTTGACGTGCGAGAAGAACCGCTCAATCACGGCCTTCTCGTTGGGTTCGTTGAAAATCATAAACGGACCAGGGTATTCTGGTTTCGGCGTATACTCGAAATCTGATATGTCCTCGGAGACAATCTCCCGGTTGGTAATGAGGAATCCTTGCCCGTCGATCATGTACGACATCATCATAATCTGATCTATAGCGGCATCGGGGAATTTTAGAGGAGCCTTGGTCGTTTCGATATCAAAGGCCATGACTACGGGGTCTGCCTGGACAATGTGTTCTTCGTTAAGAGTCAACGTGGTAACGCCGTGTTTCGCCTCCACGAAATACCATCTTCCCGCTCGAATGTCTGATATTCCCATTAGCCTAGAGTTGATATAGGCTGGTAGACTAGACTTACTCAAATCAATCATTACTCTTACATGGTACGGCACATCATACTCTCTAATGTCGACTATGTAGTCGCTGGCGTCCGCAAATGAAGCATTATTTCGTCTATCGTCGTCTCGTGAATCATCAAAGAGGTCAAAACCTGCTTGCTCACTGTCGAGCAGGTTAGCGTCCGATCATTGAAGCATTCTACGTTTCGAAGAGGAAGAGGGAGACCCACGAAGCAACCTCTGCATAAACATCAACCGTACCCATGGTCTTCTTGTTCTTCTCTGCTATGGGCATAATATCCCTCCTCGCACTCATTAGGTCCGACACGTTTCTGAACCGTAACTCGAGGAACGTCCTTCGGTAGCCGAGTAAGTGGTTCGGCATGGACAGATCCTCTTTCTCGACCCTCCGGACGCTGCGTACGACGCCACCACCGGGTACTCGTTTCAACCATTCCTCGACTTCACCTTCCCTCCCTTTTCGACAGGCAATTACGAAGTATGGTTCATATTCAATAGTGGCCTTGAACGTCTGCCCATCTTCCTCGATGAAGTAGCAGTCTAGTGCTGCTCTGCCGCCAGGGGATCGGTCGTCGTTGAGTGCTACGGTCGTCGGTTGGACATTGACAAGCCATCCCTCTTTTCTTCGACCTGATTCGTATCTGGCAAAGCCCATCGACTCATCGATCTGTTGCGCAAGGAGGGTTCGCTCGGCTTTCTCGTCGGCTGATGTGGCTTCGGTGCGCGTGGTCGAGGCAGCGAACGTTCGAGCCCGGTTCACGCCATGGTAGGCCTGCTTGCCGCCCCTTCGAACATAGCCCTTTTGGGGGCGACGCAGAGATGTGTTTGGCATTTTGGATTCGGTCGAGGAGGGGTGACCCGAGGATTACCTCGCAGAAAGAAGATTAATTAAATTAGCTAGGACTCATGAATTGTCGCGATGCAAAGTCCTTTAAGTTTCATTTGTGACAGCGAAAATTCGAACAGGGCAACTCAATTGAGATCTTGAACGTCACCCAGAAGAACTAGTTGCTGTCGAAAATCTTGCTATCGACTATAGTGTTGTGGTTGTAACAGACAGAATCGATAGTCTCTATCAAACGCACTACAAAACCCCTGTACGCGAGACGCGTCTTACACTTAGACGCGCTTTACTCGTGTCGCGTTCTTTAAGTGCTCCGATACTTGCATAATAGCATCCAACGTTGTGCACCCCCATAAATAAATATAGATAGTGGGTCCTGCATAACAGCGTCATTGCTCATAGCTCCAAGCTGCGATTTTCATAAAATCCCACTCGAACGATATAAATCCCACTTCAGCAAATTCCAGCGCCAGCCCGCCATGGCGCAAGACGACAACGAGCCGCCTCGAGTGCGCGGCCCTCCGCCGGGGGCAACAGCGCCGCCAGACCACGTCAAGAAACCGCAGATCTACGAAATATTTCCCGGCTCGAAACCCGAAGGCGAAGCGGGACCTACCGAGGGACAGAAAAGTCCTTCACAACCTACGATTACGGACGGCCTCCGATCTATAAAACCGGACGACTTCTTCAATGTACATCAAATCCCATGTGCGCGCCAGGGTCTCATGACTGGTATTGGAGCTGGGGCGGCGGTGGGCATGGGCCGATATTTTATAGGAGGTACATCAGCATACAGCCCAAATTTTACAGCTCTTTATCCCCCAATGCGCCTTGGCTAATTGTCACGTCGTCCAGCACAAGTACCAAAGGCGGCGAACTGGGCCTTTGGTGCGTTCTTCATAGGTTCGATAATACAATGGGAATACTGCCGAGCGCAACGAGCGAACGAGAAAGCTGCCATGGCGCGAGTAGTCGAGGTCATTGATAGGAAGCAAGCCGAGAAAAAAGCAAAGGCCGAGGAAGCAGCAAGATTAAAACAAGAAGCAGAAGAGAAGGCGAGGCAAGAGGCTGCTACAAAGAAAAGTTGGTATAAATTCTGGTGAGCCCTTCCAACCTATGGGCATTCCGAAGCCTAACGCAACGGCTATTGTACTATATCATTATGGGGTATGTCTCCAGTTCGTGTGCCAATACTCGAATTCATGCATCTCTATAATTAACTTTTCGGACAGCTAGGGCTCTGGTAGAGTGCGCCCTGCAGTGGTATCGAGTCCTGAAGCTTTGTTGTTCGGGTCGTTTAACATAGGAATGAAACAAATAAAAACATCCCAAATCATCTCGACCATGTTAATGTCATGATCGAACCGCACCAGAAACCGCCCAACGCCGTGTGGACTCCATCATAATCAGTCGTGTGCACATAACGCCACCAATCGTAAGGGAAAAAAGGTGTTCCAGGTCACATTGCGGAAGACGTGTGTCTCTTATCAAGTCGTAACTACTGTAGTCGGTTCTGCATCCGAGAATCGCACTCGTACCATAGAGTGTTGTCGTTCCAATACCGCAGCATTCTCGAGCTGTTGTCGGCGCCGCTGGTTTCTCTTAGCCCTAGCTTCATTTTCTTCGCGCTTCTTGTACTCAGCGAGTTGTTGTCTTCGTTTCTGTGCCCGGGCATATGCCAAAGCAGGGGTTGGCTTGAAGCCGATACCGTTCATACCGATACCGTCATCATCCTTATCCTCGGGGTCGTAAACAGTGATTTCGTCTTCGTGCCACGTAAGCGCAGCACGGATAGGGTCAACAATAATCGGTTCCTCTTCCGCTGTGGGCTCTAACGTCTTACGCTTCGTTAGGGGAGGAGTACCTGCTCGTTTCCGGCTGCGCGACTTTGAATCAGATAGTCGGTTGATGGATGGGTACGACTTCTGCAGACGACCGAGACCTCCACTCTTTGTTGTTCTAACAATCGCTGGGTCGACGGCTGTTTGCAGTGTGAAGCGAGGAGACTCGTTAGGCTGAGGGAAGTTAGGATTAATCGCATTCGCCTCTCCGTTTAGCCCAATTTCATCGTTGTCTCGGTAGTCGGGTAGGTTGGGAAGCTTGACACGCTTACGCGACGCACTATCGTCATCGTCAAGCTGCATGTCTTCGGCAGACGTGCTGCTGCTACTGATGCCATCAAAGTCGAACACAGGCAGTTCTGGCGAGAATCTCGGGCTGTCGATAGCAGGTTCCGGGCTAGCCTCATCGGTGCTTGCTCCCATAACAAGTGCTCCATCGGCGTTGTCCTTGTGGGTTACCCCGCCCCCACTTCCAAGGGCAAGTTCTTGGAATTGCTGAGCCACCTTACTACGAGGGCTGCTATTACCGTCTTCGACGGTCTCATTGTAAGGCTTCTCAACTGGTTTGAGGGTGGGAGCTTGAAAAGAGAAAAGAGTCTTGGATAAATTAGAAGTGCTTGGGCCAGAGTTGAGAATGCGTTGCTCGTTGATTACGTCGTCACGCTTGCGCTTAGGCGTCGACTGCGGCGGTGATGATTCAGCCATGGTTGCTACTCTAGTTCTTAGAGATAACGATAGTAAAATAACTGGTTGATGACTGCAATGCTCGGTGGGAGAGCATATAAGAGCTAGAGTCTGGCCATCGGAAATTATTCCTAGGCACAAAGATTAATGTAGTTCAAAGTTGAGTCTTGTTCTTGTTCCTTTGAAATGTTGAAGCGATGTTGAATAACGGATCCTTCCTGGTTGGGATGCACAAGCGTGTATTAGGACATTTAGCGAGTCCTACCAAAGGTGACGATGAATGGCACCTGCGACCGGATGTAAATAGCCAGGTACCTCCACGTGGGGTACCTAATATGTAGCCACGCAAGTGCAATAGTGTAAGTGTAAGGTAAGTTCGAGTTCCTTGGTATGCCGGGCTCTTGCCTAATGAGAGGTGAGGATCATAGGACTGGGATAACGATTGGTCCCAGAGTGTTTGGTGGTCAAACGGCAGGCATCCCCGGCTAAGTTTCGAGATCGATAGGGTCTTATCGAATCGACGTATTATTTCTGTGACGAAGAGGATTATTCAACATTGCGAACCCCGTACCTTACGCACAACTTTAAATGAGAGAATTATTTTATATATAAGGTATCTTAGGTAGAGTTAGAAAACGATAGGGCTTGCATCGTGTTTTGTACTTTTTCCCTTCTGTTTTCACATTCCTGCTAGGACATCAAGGTCGTCAAACACATTACTTCGCAAGCCTCAAGCCACAATAACAGAGTACCATTGACTCGGTTGTCGGCCACCAACCAATTCAATCAGGTGTAGCTCCACTTCCAATTCTCCGAATCGTACCTTTAGCTGCAACTTCCATCGTAGTAGTCCATTACCTAACATGACCATTTCTAAATGACTTGGGAAAGTCGATTCCTAAGCAATGGATCGCGACTACTTCGGTAGAATGATGAGGTAAACGGAGTCAACAATCCGCTTTTGTACCACCGAATTACCCCGCCATATCTGGTGCTACCCCGCCATCTCATGATGCTCTAGGTTGTTGTAAGTTAGCAAACGGCTTGAAACTCTCCCCACACTCGTCATCTGTCTCGGGGACTTCGTATATAGCCTGAATACCAATGCTCGTGCGACTGGGACAAAGCACTCAGATTCTTCTCCCATATCTAGCTGCTATCCCGCCTTAATCTAAGCTCCCGTCTTTAGAGCATCCAACTAACCCCCACACCCCACGATAGTATCAGTGACTACAGTAGCAAACATCTACCATGGCCGACGAGATCTCCTTCCTCCCCCTCGGGGCCATCATCCAGTCCTTCAAGGTCGGGGGAATCGATATTGTCCAAGGATTCCCGTCCCAAGAGCTTTATGCCTCCCACAATAGCCCACACTTTGGCGCCACAATTGGCCGAGTAGCGAACCGCATCTCGAATGCGAAAATCGAGGGCCTCAACGGGGGTAAGACATACAGCTTCGTTGCCAACAACGGACCCAATACTCTACATGGTGGAAATGTAGGTTGGGGCAAGCGCATCTGGAAAGGCCCCACGCCCGTAGGCCTACGCAAGATCCCCGGCGTCGATGGAGAGCTAAAGGGTGGGGAGACTGTCGAATTCACGCTAACAAGCGAGGACGGCGATGAGGGTTTCCCCGGCGAGGTTTTGGCCAAGGTGTTCTATACAGCCGGCAAGGTTGTTGAAAACGGAAAAGAAGTCACGGTTCTTGGCCAGGAGTACGAAGCCGAGCTCACAGGAGGAGCGGAGGAAACTGTTATCAACATGACGAACCACTCGTACGATTCTCACAATTGAACTGGAACCGGCCGGTGAGACAGTAGGCTAACTTGAACAGATACTTCAACCTCTCGGGCGGACCGACCATCGAGGGAACTGAGGTCCAGCTGTGCACCGACTCATATCTTCCTCTGAGCGAATGGGGTATCCCAACGTCCGGTCCGACCACCTACTCCAAAGTGAAGACGACTACCCCTTTCACACTTGGTGCCGAAGAGCCGGATTTCGACGACTGCTTCATCGTCAACCCTTCCTCGTCCCCTAACTCCGTACCGATAGACACGCGGAATCTTCCTCTAACCAAGCTCGTTTCGGCTCACCACCCGGGGAGCAAGGTCCATCTAGAGGTTCTAAGCACCGAGCCGGCATTCCAGTTTTACACCGGAAAGTGGATCGATGTGCCGGCTGTAGGAGGAGCTCCTGCGCGCGGACCGCGAAGCGGCTTCTGCGTTGAGCCGAGTCGATATGTAAACGCCATCAACGTTGACGATTGGAAGAACCAGATGATACTCAAGAAGGGCGAGAAATATGGAGCTCGTATCGTGTACAAGGCGTGGAAGGAGTAATGTGACATTATTGTACCGAATAATTGGCAGCTAAGTCGCTTATCTAGACTACGAGCCACATGCCTGTGATTAAATTGCTATCACTAGCCAACTTAATTGAAATGGGCATTTACAGCTCCTCTTCGTCGTCTTCCTCAACCTCCTCATTAGTAGGCGCGGGAGGCGCTTTAGCCTCCTGCTTTCTATACAAAGCAGCTAGAAATTCACTAGTACTAGCTTCCTCAATGCCCTTATCTTCGCGCTTCTTCAAGAACCGCGGGAACCGCAGACTCAGCCCTCGGTCTTGGCTCACTAGCCCAATGGCAGCCGTGTAAGTAGGGGACAGCGTGATATCCGCGAATGCCATCTCCCACACCTCCTGAGGCTCAAACCAGACATCCGGCTCCGGGCCAGAGTACTCGACGAAACTAGGTTTCGTCTTTCGGGTATTCTTATATTTCTCCCCGCTATCCTCATCCGCGTTCCCGTTACCTTCTTTCTCGTCCTCCTCCGCCGTATCCGCATCGGGTGGTTCTTCTCCAGAGCCGTCGTCGTAGAATTTCTTGTTGGCTTTGTAGAAGGCGTCTGTGAAGCCGGACATGCATTTGCACACGGCCTCCAGCGAACCCGTTGCGTCGTTGCGCACAGCCATCAGGATTGGCGACCACCACTTAGCCTTCCGTCCTTGGCCATGCCACGCAGCGACCGGCACGAGGTCTAGTGTGTCAAACGAGCTGCTGTAATCCTTCTTAACCTTGAGCCATGAGTCGAGGCGCTTATCGGGTTCATACGTGGCAAGCAGCGGTTTCCGTCGCGAGGAGGGTTTCTTCTCTTCCCCATTTCCGTTATTTGTCGCAGCTTTTGCCTTGCTTTTGCCTTTTTTCGCTTTAGATTTCGTGGGTAGGGTAAGGGCCTCGCTTTCTTCAATTTCTTGTGCCGTCTGGTTTGGATCTTCTGCAGCTTCGCTTGGTGCTGGTAGGTCCAAGAGGTTATCAAGGATCTTGACCATGATGCCTTCGCATTTACTGTCTAGCGCCTGCTTGAAGAAATCCAGTACAACCTCGGAGTCCTGGGATGTAGCGTCTATGCTCTGGACCCAAGTGAAATGATGTGGTATTTCGGTAAATAGGGAGCGTAGGAGCGACCTCCGTTCACGGAACGGTCGATCGAGCAGCGGCTGACCGTTGAGGTACATAACGTCGAATGCAAACAAGCAGACGTCAATCGTGATGCTCCCTATCGCAACGTCCTTTCGGGCACGGTTCGTGAGGGTTTGAAAGTTCTTCAGTTCCCCGGTCTGCCGGTCCACCGCGACTACTTCACCCTCCATGATGAAACTTCCCACCCCTTCACCGCGAATCTTCGGTACCAGCTCCACCAGGTCAGGATATTTGTCGGTCATGACCTCCAGATGTCTCGAGAAGATCGATACTTTGCCTTTCTCATCGCAGTGGACCTGGGCTCGTTGACCGTCATATTTGAACTCGCATGCGAAGTCTCTCCCTTGCAATTTCGTAAGCATCTCAGATAAATCTCTCGTGATGCTTCCTAGCATGGGTCGCAGGGGTACGTGTAAAGTCAGATCACATCTTATCAGCAACTCGTCGCACACCCCTATCTCAAGCATGGCAGGTATGAGGTCATTATAATTGGGACGTCTCGCAAAACAAGCCTTAACGATCTCCTCAGCTCTGCTCCATACCTCCGCGAGCTCTTCCTTCTTCAGCCCTTTGAGCTCGTCCACGGATTTCAAGGGGAAGTCCGCTCCTGGTGGTCGCGAAAGTAGAAACGCACGTGATAGAGCGATCAACATTGTGGTCTTCACCGCACCTATCCGGAGGTGCTGGCACAGCGTGCGGACGATGTAGCGGCTCTCCTCGCCGCCCCGAGCGTCCTGGAGTAATCGATCTACAATCCGCTGCTTCACCTCGCCGCTACCCTGCCCTTGGCTATTTGCCACCTTGACCAGAGATTGGTAGACGCCCTTGATAGTTAATGGCTTAGGTTTTCGCAGTGTGAAGCTTTGTTTCTTCTTCGCTTCGAAGGCGACATCGCCCGCGTCGCCGTACTTGTCATATATAGCCTTCAGGGACCGACCGTCTAAGCCGCAGACATTTTTCAACGCTTTAGAGATGGCTGAACCACCCAGTCCAAGCTCTAGTGAGATGTAAGGAGGTGATATTGAGTTTGTAGCAAGCCAGACCTACTTGATGTAATTAGCGCAATGTCTAAATATGCAGAATAGAGAAGAGAGGTACCGCTGGGAGTAAGCTTTCAGGGTCTCCTTCTATGAGAACGCGAAGACAGTTAACTAGAGTATCTACTATCTTTATCCGGCTGGTTGTGCTATTGATGAGCACAAAGCACCGGGTAAGAAGCGCATACGATGCGTTACCGCCGTCGCTCGCCCAATGCTCCCGAAGCTGCGGTACGTATTTAGCAGGATCGAAGGTCAAGGGGCTCTCATCGAAGGGGATAGCTTCGGAAACAGTATCGACAGAAGCTGCGACAGATTGCAGTGACAAAGTGCCTCTGCCCTTATCTTCGACCTTCTTTACCTCCGGAGCAGGCGTTGGAGTCTCTTGCCGTGTGTCGAGAGCTTCGGCGGCGCTTGGAGTGGCATGACTAACGGGCATTGCGGGAACTGTCGGAGATCCGGAGCCGCGTCCCGCAATTTCGGCCTCATTGTCCCACTCGGCTTGGAGCTTTCGCGCCAGTTCCTCATCGGTCATCTCATGGTTCTCATCTTGAGCCGCTGAGGGTTCGCTGACCTTTTTGACTGCTTGCTCATCTTTACTAGAATCGCCATTCTGCTTCTGCTTAGAAAAGAAGTATTCCAGCCCTCTGGAAGGTAAGCCCGCTGATTTCGCGCTGCTATTATTTAGCTTCCGCTTTTTTGCCGGGCTGGGCATCGTGAGTCTGGGATGCCTCGGAAGGCTGCGCAAATGCCAGGGACCTGTGTTCCTACAACATTACTGGTTCATGTTAGAAACGGCTTTGGTCTAGTGAGATTTACACGTTGTTCCTTGCATTCTGTCGCGTACATTCAGTGATGATGAGGCAGCATCGATGATGCCGTCGTTATGTCAGCAGTTAATCTTTGCTTTTTGCTTGTCGCATTCAACTATCCGAGATATGTACGATCTGAAGAGCTGGTTTGATGACGTAAGGTATCTGATGAAATTGCGGGGCACTTCCGACCTCCACCCTTACATAATGCCTTGCATATTAAGGGGTTACCAATGGCATCCCCTATCCGCGTATAGGATAGGCGAATATAAGTCATTTTCTACTTTGGGAAATTTGTTTTTACCCAACCATACATAGCCGACGACACTCACGTTAACGAGTTCAGAAAACGACACCTCGAATCTATTTGTCATGACATCACCACATTCAAACCTATTATCGCTCTTGGAAAAAAATACGGCGGGGTAGCGAGCACTTGAAACCTGATAAGAATAGACTAATTTCCGATCTGAATGAGTGTATTCAGTCCGCTATTCCAAGCGGCAGACTCACATCCTACGATACCATGGACGATATGGCACATCATGCTAAACCAAACCAAGCCATATCAAGTTGAGGATGCACAGGTACAGTATGACCAACATTGGCTGCAGAATATCCAACCAATTTGGTGCCATCGCCGTACACCATCTGTGTATAGCCCGACTGAGGCGTGTTGGTGACGTTCTTGGTAAACTCAACACCAAGGAGGGCCGACCATTCTTTCAGCTGCTCGGCCAGGTTCAGGTAGTCCACGAAATGGTCGGCCGTGCCGTGGAACGTCTGCATGCGCGGATACGACCCGTTGAACCCCGGATACATAGCCTTAGCTTGCTCCGCCCACTGCTCACCCGTCTTGACGTTCTGACCGCTCGCACACTTAGGGTCCGCGCTCTGTGGGCTCGACCCCGGAGAGCCTGCGAGGCAACCCGCGGCGACGCCGGAGTAACAAGATCCAGCAGCGAATACATCGGGGTAGACAGCCATGAGCACGTTGGTCATCATGCAACCGGACGATGAGCCCGTAGCGTAAACCTTGGTCGGATCGGCGTTGTACTTCTGAATCAGGTACTTAACCATGTTGACCACGCCAGTGCTATCACCTCCCCCGTTGTGGGTGAGCGACTTCTGAGAAGCAACATCCTACAGAAATATACGTATTAGCCAGAAACTCATTCAAATCATGGTCCCTACAGCGTGAACAAGACCTACCCAGCAGTTGTTGTCCTTCTTAGTAGATGGGTAAATGACAATAAACCCTTGCGCGTCGGCATAACTGTCGTAGTTCGCCATCTGATAGTATACCTGGCCCGTTCCTCCGCAGAAGTGCAGCTATGCCTACTGTTAACTCATCTGTCCGACTAGTAGGAGTCAACATATCTTACAGCAACGACGATTGCTGGCTTCTCGGCTAACTTGGAAGGGAGATAAACGGCCATCTCAAGATTAGTAGGGTTTTCACCCCAGCTTGTAACCTGGGTCAGCGCCGCATTGGTCGTTAAAGAAAAGAGCAGCGTAGCTAAGACGCCGATCAAATTGATTCCACGCATGACGGCTTAATTTCAGGGGAAGTAAGCTTAGGTCTACGTCTGAAGTATTGCAGCGCGTTCGTAAGACGAAGATGAGACTCGAGTCGAGTGGATACCTTTTATAGAAGTTTGCTGGCTCAGGGCCGAGGCCTGTTCACTTAGGTAAACCAGGATCTAGAGTCGGCTAATTAGACGTCCATACAGGAACGGCCAAGATATGTGGCAGGGTCTGATGTAACCCAACGTCAGAGAGGGTCTGAATCGTATAAATTCGAACAACCTCGTATCCCCGCCTCCAAGTCTATCGTATCGTGTTGAAATGCCGGTCTGAAGAGCCGTGTATCTATATACCTACCTACCTAGGTATAGCTTCCAAGGCGTCTTAGTCTTAGATGTGCTGCCCCCAAGCAATTGCTGTAAGAACCATGTATTAGTGGCGTCTGTTTCCTGGAGACTTAATATCTAAATTCTCTTAACTTCATTCCCGCTCTCTTTCTTTTGTACTATCTGTAATCCACTTTTCCCTTCGTCTCGTTGAACAGTGCATATACTGATAGCCTGTTCAAGGATATTAGACGAGAACTTAACAGTAATGGGTTGAGCCATTGTTCCATTGCAAAGTATATCGTGGACTCACAGAAGAATTGTTTCGCGTCTAGAGAAAATAAATACCTAAGGGTAGGTACGGATATATATTACTGTCGCATATGTATGTGCGCTCGATATGCTTCATATTCCGCCCAAAAAACGTATATCAGCTTTCAATCTCCTAGCTGCTTGTCCATGTGATTCTTATTTCATCTACGATCTTTCTGCCGCAAGTTCATGTGGTTCATCGCGATGACCCGCTCCGTGATGCATCGCATTGACATCGGATGCATCAAGCTCCTGCGGCCGATCCGGAACTTCCATTTCTGACTTGACCACGTCGTTGCTGGGCAGCTCGTGTCTAATCGATGCTTGATGGCTCCTTCGTCTACGGCGCCATAGAAAGAGTCCCCCTAACATAATAATTGAAGCCCCAGCGACTCCACCAACAACAGGACCAGCAATCCAGGCGCGGTTTGGAGATTCTGATGGCTCAGGACTAGGAGTCGGAGAAGGCATATCTGTCCCTACGAACTGTGAGTTGTAGGGTCTGGTGGTAAGTTTGCCTCGAGCTTCTGAACAAGAGAACTTACCGTTCGCAGATTGGCTTACCGCGCCATTCATAAAGTCGGTCGGCAACTGGGCATAGGTTGTCGTAAAAGTATATGTCTGTAGAGCCCCATTTACCGTCGTTGTAATTAGGACAATTGTTGTCGCCGGTATCGACGCGTATATTGTGACATCCGTTGTAAAGGACCAGGTCGTTGGAACACCCCCGATCGTAACTATATCTAAAGTAGAGTTAATACCAATCATCAG
Source organism: Hypoxylon sp. FL0890 (assembly GCA_022497025.1). Taxonomy (NCBI): domain Eukaryota; kingdom Fungi; phylum Ascomycota; class Sordariomycetes; order Xylariales; family Hypoxylaceae; genus Hypoxylon; species Hypoxylon sp. FL0890. Next base: position 592,761 of record MU386558.1, on the reverse strand, counting down.
GTGCAGGTTCGGTGTGGATCCTTCATGACAGGAGACTCGGAGGTAGGTATTCAACTGTTAATTCTCAACATACTACAAGGAAGTTAGTGGGATAAGTCCCGAAACGAGTACAAATCGAATCTGAGAACGCAATGTCTACACATCCAGAGTAGGGAGATGATAATTCATTACATACCATGGAAGAACTGTTTCCGTGACTTGAAAAGATAACGCGCCGGAGGTGCTTTTCGAAGGAGTTGTTATACTGCTACCGCCGGGAGATGTTGTACTTGTAGAACCAATGGGGGAAACAGGGAGTTCCCCCTCACAATACACGATAAATGGAGCGAGTTCTGTAATATTGCTAGCTCCACCTTGCACCGTAGTACAAATGTTGCATGCTCCGTAGTAAGCCGTGAACACTGAATCCGAGGCACATAGGGCAGGCGTTTTCCCTATTTGCTGGGCTTCGATGTAAGCATTGTCTATACGGACATCAGCAAAGAACTATCTCTGATAATCAGGCCATGAATCCCTACTGCATATGTCATAGCAAGGGGCTGGAAGGGTATTATCTCGTGAAAACAGTGCACTCGCTCCAAGAAGTAGTCGTTTCAGGATATGCATCGCAGCCACTGCAAAGGGTGTTCATGCTGAAGAAAAACGGTTTTGAGATGTGTAGGCTAGGACAAAGTCGAATTTTCAAGTGGATTCCTTTCACTTATATCGATATTACCTCCCCTTCCTGAGGCATGAGACCTGCAGCTTACACTGCATAGTCCACTACAGGTACCTTGTACACCTCTCCTTGTCTATCCTGTAGGTTGTTCCTCCATGGGAAGTGCACACGACTCGCCACTGCGGCTTATGCGAGGGACTCTCGCCTTTGAGTCGATGATTGATGCGGACGTAAGAGATTCCTCCTATAAAGTTCCTGTTCAGTCACCTTGAGGGGATGTTCATAGAGATAGTAGAGATATTGTAGAAAAGAAAATTTACACGGAGGTGTCTACGCGACTCTTCCCTGATGTATCGTTTTGTGGCCCCCTTTTTTTCCCGTAAGTGGGGGAATTCTGCATAGCTTCCTCTGCTTCCATGCGATGATCATTTCCTCTCAGGACTCAGCAAAGGTCAGGAAATGATCGTGTTAGGCGTCTAATCCAGGACCCTATTGGCCGCCTTGCGTATAACATGTAGTGTTGTTTACTGCATAGACCGTGTAGCTTGTCATCGTGACGAGTTAGACTAGAATAGCTTTCTACCACCCGCTCCATCGCTGGTAAAGGATGGAGGTAGTAGAGAAGATCTTGATAGATTCATTCACGCGAGCGTGTTAAGTCAGAGCAACGGCCGTTCCATCGACGTACTGTATTACTAGGTAGATCCTAGTGGTCATATCACATACCTCCTCAGCGACATGGCTTGGAAGAGCTGAAGACATTAGCTTAGTATTTTCAACCAATCACAATTCCAATTCTACTCGTTTTTCAAGGTTGCTTATCTTGAAGCGCGGGATAACGTTATTCCGTGAACCTCTCCTATTCTAGGTACATAAGTACATAATCACCTTGCATTATATTAGACAAGTATGTCAATTCTTGATTGATTGAGGGATGGTTCAATTAAGTCTAGGCTGTACTCTCCTATCTCTTCGTACAAGCGACAAAATTTCCCTATGTGGTAAACACTTATCCAGTGGGATATCACGTGGTATCCCGTGTAACCTTTACGTCACCTGACTAAACCCCTTTTTCCCTTATCAATTGTTATCATTATCTTATCTGACAATTACAGTACAGTACTGTAGATACTCCCGTTCATTGCTGTGTCCTGTCCCTTTTTCTCGACCCTTTACTCTCCCCACTTTATTCAGCTCTTATCGCAAAACTCACATTGCTATTGAGGCATTGGAACTCCTGCCACTTGCGTCAATCGAGAATCACAATATGTAAATATGATTTTCGCCCTTCGCTTCACTGCGAAACCCTTGATCAGAACCCCATGGCCTAATGTGGGTACTTCTTCAACTTGATGTAAGGGTGATTTAAGGCTAGGTGTCATCGAGGGATTCTCTGGGGAAATGCCAATAACAATAGTGGATCACTCTAACCAGCAATAACTGAAGCTATTTGTAGGCTATAGTTTGTATGCCTGCACCGATCTCCTGTCCTGGAACAGGAGTTTGTTTCATACATACTGCCGATATCCGAGCGTTATCAAAATACGGAATAGTGTCAATATATATAACCCCTTGAGAAGTTTTCGCGGGCTTCGCATCTCATTTCATCCCATCTTTTTCAACCAATAAACCTATTTGCCTGTGTTTTCCTATATCCATTCGTCAGTATAGCTGATCAACTATCCAACATGGTAAGTTCGCTGGGCCTATGTCAGAAAAGGCTCAAGAAAGTCTTACTCAATTAAATGGATAGGCTCGACAATTGTCACAAGAGGAGATACAAGTCTTCAAGGAACTCTTCGATTCATATGTAAGCACTGCCATAGACATGTTCTCACGAAACAATCTGATGTGGGTCTAACGTAATGTAGGATGTAGACAAAGGCGGTTAGTACTACCGGATGCCACACATTTAAAATTGATTGGCTATAACTATCTCTTTACTCGTTTACTGACGGGGTCACCAGGCAACATTAGTGTCGAGGAGTTCGCCAAAGTGATGTCACAGAGCCCAGGCAAAGCCCCAACTCAAGCCGAAGTAGAACAAATTGTCAAGGAGGTTGACCTTGATGGTGATGGAACCATCAACTTCAATGGTATGCTTCACTATATCCCGTATATCTCCTTGCGCCGCCAGGTAAACCATTGAGGAACCACAATTAAAAAATTCAATTAGACGTATCATTAAATCTCGATCTCTAGAATGCTGTGTAAGCTTAAACTCTAATCGAATTCTTGTTTCTAAACCTGATTCTATTTTAGTTGCTTTAACTAAAAAAAACAACCATCACCAGCCGCAAACCCAGATACTCAATTAGGATTTAATTTTTCACAGGAAGCATACAGGAGCCCAAGATGCAATAGGCTGATTTGTGACAGAGTTCATTACTATGATGACTGGGCAGCCATACCCACCCCAAGATGAGGACGCAGAGTACGCCAAAGCATGGAAACAATACGACCCATCTCTGAATGGATCAATTACACAGAGTCAATTTCGGCAACTGATGGCCGGGCTGGGAGAACCTGTGACTGATGTTGAAGTTGAACAATTAATCAACAATGTGGATGGCGAAGGAAAGCTCAGTTGTAAGTCGACGTCCTATCTACTCTATGAGGAAGGCTTAGAAAGAAAGTCTCGGTTAACAATTATCCAGACAAGGAGTTCGTACACTTCATGAAGAATAGGAATGTGGAGAACGATATTGTTAACGGGTATTCGTGAGCTTGGCTTGATAATTATGGCCTGACACGATATTCGAGACGCTATATGGATACCTATACCAGTCTAGAGGGGAATTAATAAATACAAGTTGTCTACAAGTGAAATCTTCGAATCTGAATGACATCTATATTCACGTGCATCGCAGGTAGACCTATCCCCCTATTTACTTAGGTACCTAGGTACCTACCCGGTTGGATAGCCTGTGATTGGTTGATGAAAAAATGTCGCTGAAATGGCACTTAAAGGGGTGGAGGCGAAGGCCGTAGCCTGCTGCATATCAGTCTCAAGACGGATAGATCAGCTGTCGCCCAGTCATGTAGGCTTGAACATTTATTCAATTGCCAACCACCGGTCGGGGATCGACTGGCATATTATTATGTTAGGGGGGCTGTGTCCTGGTGTTGTAGGTTGATTAACGGACGCATACTTTGATTGGAGGGTAAGTAAATGAAGTTAGGAAGCAGACTGAATTCTTACAAACATAAAAGCTGGCTAGTACCATCGTCTTGAAGGACGAAAAACAAAAGACAACGAAGTATTTTATGGTGAATTTGGTATTCTATCAAGAGCATTCCTCGTCCTTCCCCTATTTCACCATGACGACCCCTAGCTCCTGGAGTATCCCCAAGGAATTCGAAGACCTTATTGTTACAATTCGAGCCGGTAGGATTTGGAAAGGGCTACGTAATGACACCAAACGCCAGGCACTGGATGACCGAATGGATCAGATACTGTCAATGTCTGGCAGCTATCTGTGGAACATTGAGGACCAGTTCAAGGCCGCGATACAAGCTGGGGTGGCCGAAGACGATTGGAAACCAAATCTCTCACTATATATTCGAATCCTGTGGGCCCATATTTATACTGCTGCTCGATTTTGCAGTGCCGGGTACAAGGACAGGCTAGTCGTTGAGCTTATGCTCCTCCATGGGACGGGTAGCATGACATGTGTTGGGGACGATAACCAGACAATCGTGGCATCTATGGCAAATCGTGTTTTGTGGACCGATATGCCGTTCTTTGCGGAGGACATGGTTTACTTCTGGAACCTTGAATTTGCTTCCATGAGCCGTTGGCAACGTCGAAATGTACATTACTTCCTCGCCACGGTAGCTGGCGGCAATATTGTAAGCGACAAGCTTTGTGCCGTCGGCATTCTCGTCTTACGAGAAGCTTTTGAAACCCCACGCGAAATGGGTAGCGATAACTCTGAAGATAGCGAAGACGAGAGCAGGACAATCCAAGACTTGACTATTCTGGATCTGCTTGGCTCTGCTGAGCTCTGGATGCTGAAAGCCAGGGACCCGATCATCAGGCTTTCGGCGAATAACTTTTCCGACTACCCTCCAGAGATTGGACGTCTCGGTCCACTGGCACAGGAGGCTGGTGTGCCGGATAATGGTGGCTTCAGCCAAGGAAGATTGGACTTTTGGAGGCACCGGTTTCATGGCATTGTTCGCTCTATGTACCCTGAAAGAGATGGCCGTATTCCACAGCAACGGTGGCCGGATTCCTACCTTATGGGAGTTCATTCCCGGGGGAGAGAAGGCATCTAGGACTTGAAGTCAAGGACATGATGATAATCGGCATTGAAAGTGCGCATGTAAATTCGGCAGCGAGGCCCAAATTCAACTAAACAGCACAAGATAAGTTGAGATCACAGACGACCGTCGATCTATGTGCAGAGCAAAGGAAAAGGGGGGGAGAGCGCGGGGGCCAAGACCAAATGTACAGTTGATAGGGAAGGTGAACGATCTCAGGAATATGTCTTTAGATTCGGTAGCTGTTAATGTATAAACCTTCTTGAGATTGGCAATCCCCCTAAACTTTTAAGCCAACGGAGGACTCTCCGAACCTCACCAACGACACCAAAATCATCAACCCAGTCACCACCCCCGCAACAGCAGCACCGGCAACACTAACTCACACCTTATCTACAACCCCGGAAATCTTGCCGCAGCAAATATTGGCGCTTTATAGGTGGTCGAAGATGTGGTCGATTCTCAGGTTTCCCTTGGTGGTGTAGTTCGCAACGTATCGCTCACCCCAAGGCTGCAGCTGGTTGTCTATATACTTAATTAGCTTTTGCAGACATGCACTGCGGTTTTTAAAGCCTTACCGTAAGTTTGTTCAGGCTTTGTAGCGCAGATAAAGATGAAGGTGTCGTTGGTGGCCTGCTTCAAGTCGAAGTTGGGGTACTCAGTGATGATTTGGGTGAATGTCTCGTTAGTCACACCAGGTCTCAATCCATCATAGTCGACGGAGATTCCCATGCTAGTGAGTTGGACCTCGAGCTCCTTGTAGTAGCCGATCGTGCGGGTCGTGTGCAGGGCGATGGCATCCCATACCAGCTGCGTGCGGCGAGCGTCCCAGTTGGAGTCTCCGTACTGCTCGATGAACTTCCTCGAAGCGATGGCGCCATCGACTTCGAAACGGTGGTCGTAAGTGGTGACCGGGGAGTTCGGGGTCGTGTCCCAGCCGAGATCGTGCAGAATCGCGGCTACGGCGTGCACTTCGAGGTCGACCGAGTTCCTCAGCGTCTCGTTGTTGGCAATGAGGAGAGTTCCGAAAAGCCAGGAGCGCATCTGGTGCTTGTAGACGGCTTCGGAGCTGTGGTTGCGGGTGAATTCCCGGGCGAGACGGACGATGGGCGTGTCGATGACAGTCACTCCAGCAATCGTGGTGTTCGGGTAGGGCTTGTTCGAGAGGACGGGAACACCGTGGGGGATGTAGGACGGTCGTGCCGGTCCAGCGACGGCGGCGGCTCCGATGCTAGTCGCGCTAGCGAGAAGCAGGCAAAGATTCTTAGAGAACTGCATTTTGACGGCTGGTTCGAAGACTATCGAGGACGAGTCGAGATTGTTGCTGGTTTGAGTGATTTGATCTTTGAAAAACTCTTGGATTTTGCATCTTTATATACACTTCATGTCTCCTCCAATACCGTCAATTCTGTACAACTGAACGTGCTAATTTGTCACAGATCTCCAACATCTCGTTCACGCAAGGTATCACTGTTGCTCACAGGGCTAGAATGCAAGTGTCATGTTAACTGCGTGAAAGCAACTGTCGAAAGAAGATCGTATTGGACGAAACTTGATGACATAGTAAGAAAAAAACGTGACCGCCGTGAAAACTTCTAGAATTAGTAAGTGGAAGAGAGCTGAGAGGGAGGAGTAAGGCTAGCTCCCTAATTGGTACGGGGTATGTTCTACCTCCAAAGGGTAGCATTGAGATTACTAGTGCGACTCCGACGGAGGTATTTCACACCCTAACAAATGTGACTTACTCTATGCCCGGATCTCTCCCAGATAGATTAGGTATCCGGAGGTTGGAGGTCGCTTACCACCGAAAGCGGCGTGGTAATATGGTAGTAGCAGTGCTGCCAACAAATTACTAAGGGCCAAAGGGCGATCATTTCCAAACGAATATATACAGTAATAATCCCCAACATTCCGAATTTTTGGAATTAACTATAATGAAGGCCTCACGCGGCAGTTGATGGCCGGATATGGCTTAGTAGGACGTAGATCTAGATCAAGCTTCCTAATCTACTCCATAATCCTTGCCCGCATCGAAGTCCCTGCATAAACTCCGATACGATGCTTATGCTGTCGATGATTGGTAGACACATTCCCATCAGATATGGTCTGCAAAGCTTGTTGGAATGAAGAGCGAACTTCGGCCGTCGTAAGAAGCAGCTGCAGAACCTGCGATATCTTGCGTGCTTGTGGCGTGCTTCTACCTGCCAAGTTTACATTCAAGTCCTTAGGTTTGCGGGTTCCTTCTCCTGTTTCTACAGTAAATCTAGTCTATAGCGATATGATAAAGACAAAATACTTGTCATAGAACACCACCCCTGGGATACGACGAGAGTAGCATAGTGGTAAGCTCCACGGAGCGTATCGCAATAAAATCTACGCCCATTTTCGATAGAATAATGCGATTAGATAGGTATTTAGGGGCATTGTTACCCGGTTCATATTCTATGAAATAGTGATCCCAAACTCGCCGTCGAAGGCAGGGGATTCTTATTTTTCCCATTTCAAAATTCTTCATGCAGTCGACGATAAGCTAAGTTCCCCTATTCAATTCCCCTGGAGCGATAAGTCGTTGAAAACTTTTCCCTTTCACATCTCTTCCGATATATCGTCCACTTGGGGTATCACCGTATTGACGCAATACATATAGTGTTAGCCAAGCCCTGTTGGTCGAGCCATATAGCAATCTTGGTACCATAACGCGATAGCCCTCTTTTACTGTATCCGGTTCATGGGGTGCCATGCCCCAACGGAAAGGCTATGGCACATATCATTGAGTGAAGGAGAAGCGCGTGACAGTAGTGATGAAGGGGTGAACTTGGAGAACTGCATCCGCTAGAAGGCATGGAAGGCGAAGTAGTGCGTGATATCACGTTGAGCGGCTGTCTATTATGGTAGAAGGTCCTCGCTAAAGATACTACCATGAGCTACAAAGAGGTCAGCGTACCGTAGTTGGTACGCCTTATCTGCGTCGCGTGACATCAAGCTAGCCAAATTAAATTCAAATACTTTGTTCTATGATCTTTCGTTTCTCTCACTCTTGCATACGTTTGGAATTGGTTGAGAGAAGCTCATTGCACGAATCAAGAAAGTGACATATTATCTAAAGCCAAGGGGGCATCGCTTATCCTTTAATATAAAATCTACAACAAGAACAGTCAACTCTTACATCAGCTCGCAGGTCGATTACGTGGGCATTGATAGTCAACTAAGGATAACCCCACAACAGATATATGTTGATGGACTCTTAGGGTTAAACATCATAAAGGGGTCTAAGTATCGTACAAAGTACTACTAAAGCAAGATACAATGTTGGAGCTACTTTTGCTTTGAGCGGTCTATAGTATCTCTGAAAGGTGGCGAGATGTGTACCTTATCATAGCCACGTACGTGTACTTGTACTTCCCAACTCTTCAACCTCGAGGGTAATCTAACTTGTGTGTATTTCTTGAACGTCGTCAGCTCGAAGTCCTTATGAGGAAGTAATGTACCTAGAAGAGGCTTTGACTCACGCCTGATTTGTCACGTCCGAAGTGGCATAGCCTGCGGCATCTCTTGGCTATCGTGGGTCTCTTACGCGTTTAGGTAGGTTTTAGGTCTTTGTATTCATAGATCTCTTACTGTTTGAGGATAATTGGATACGTTAGAAGCATCTTATTGCATGTTATGTGGCATCGCCTCCTCTTGGTTCTCGAATTTGGGAGCCTCTATGTTGAAGATAGGGTTCCTTGGCTGCCAACAGTTTTAGGTTGGAGTTGTTTCATTCCTTGGCTCTCAATAATACCCCGAAATGATCGTCGAGTCATGAAAAGATAGAGTGCTTCTTGCAGTAGGACAAAGTTTAAAAGGGGGGGCATCCCATTCGATCATGTATATCTTGGTATCAGATTCCTATAGTGTTTGCCTCTATTCTTTATTATAGGATTTTAGACTGGATTACCGTTTTGCGTTTGGAAGATCCAGGAGAAATGGAAAAAGGTATCCCGTCAGCCCCAGAATTTATTACCACCTGCCAGTTGGATGGTTCCTCAGCTCTCACCACATCGGCAGAGAAACATTCGCTGGAGCCGTACGCCGAATATGAGGTAGATGGGACAAGCCGGAGTTTCCGTATGAGCGGTACACGGGTCAACTCACCAGACGCTTCAATATATGATGGCAAGGAGGGTCACGACCTTGAGAAGGCCAAGAATGACCGCAACGATATCGATATTTACGATCCTAACCGACCCAGGTTCAATCTTTCTCGGCGAATGTAAGTAGGGATCAAGTATTTTCATCGTCCCATTTTACCAGTCGCTTAATATCAATTTACACAGAGTTCACTTTACCTGGGCTTGGTTCACACTGTCTATGAGCACCGGTGGGTTAGCCCTATTGATATATGCTCAGCCTCATCAGTTTCCTGGCCTCCGACAGATTGGTTTTGTTGTCTACATTGCCAACATCCTAATCTTCGCTGGGATTGTTGTCGCCATGACGATGAGATTTGTACTGCACAAGGGCACCTTCACGTCATCAATTACCCATTCTCGAGAAGCCTTCTTTGTCCCAACCATTTTCCTCGCTATAGCGACAATCATCACGGGCACCCAACGATACGCGATTTCCGAGGGAAGCACCTCTACGGAATTCATCTCTGCTCTCTTTTGGGGATATGTGGCGGCGTCCTTGTTTGTCGCCATTGCCCAGTACAGTTATGTCTTCAAGACACACGACCTTGGCCTCCATACCATGATGCCAACATGGATCTTGCCCATCTTCCCCATTATGTTGTCCGGAACAATTGCCTCAGTTATCGCCGAGACTCAGCCTCAAATGAATGCCGTTCCCATCATCGTGGTTGGTCTAACGTGCCAGGGACTGGGCCTCTTCGTCGCATTCATGATGTATGCTCATATGGTAGGGCGTCTGATGTCGCGAGGTAAGTTTACCGCAATAACAGCTAAAAAGCTTTCAACTAAATCGCTTCAGGCATGCCAAATCGCGAGCATCGAGCAGGTCTCTTCATGAACGTTGGCCCACCGGCATTCACGGCACTGGCGGTCATTGGCATGGCGAACAGTATACCCGATAACTTCGATATTAACAAGGGTATGATACTTGATATGACGATCATCAGACCCATAGCAGTGGTGGCTGCTATATTCCTCTGGGCCTTATCCTTATGGTGGTTAGGTATCGCTTTGGTGTCCGTCATTTTATCGCCTCCCCGATACTTCCACCTTAATTGGTGGGCGATGGCCTTCCCGAACACGGGCTTCATCCTGGCTACCATTTCCATCGGAAACGAGCTACAGCATGAAGTTATTCGCTGGCTCGCCTCTGGCATGTCGATTTGCCTGGTGCTTACGTACTGCTTCGTGCTATATAGCCTAGTTCGAGCAGTCATTGTCCAGGATATCATGTATCCAGGCCGCGACGAGGATGTCCTAGACGGCACAGACACCTGATGGAGTGATTAGCACGATTCTTCCGTGCCTGCAGGAATAGTAGACTTCAAACATGACGTTCGCATGACTATGGGAACTAGGATTTGCAAATCGGATATTACGTGAAATCAATGGATAAGAGTCATAATAAAGGTAGATACACATGTATAGACTGAATTCTACACGGTACGCATTGCTTCTAAAGGCTTCGGGCGAGAAAAGGGGCTTGTATTGTGGAATATAACGATATATGCGAGCGTCAGTCATTGGATCGGGATGTGAAGCGGGCGAGGCCTGCCTAGACCTAAGCAGGCTCTCTGCGAAGGGCTGATGGTCTCCTTTTCTAGTGCTTGTGTACCTACCTAAAATACAGCCGGTGTTAGTTAACTTACAGTGCATACTGCACGGTCCCCATTGCGGTCCGGTAGCTGCCGGCACCAAGTGGGGTCAGCTTATCAGATTAAGCTCTTGGCCCCGCGTATTATTTTAGCTGGTCTTTGATTGGATGACCTCACCATTTCTTTTCCATCTACTTCATCAACTCGACGTCTTTTTCCTTTCTCGACGGCATCAATTCGCCTTCTGTGCCTGTCTAGAGGGACCATCGACAATGACTTAAGGGCCTCATAGAGACGACCCTATCAAGTAACGAAGCATTCGTATGTGTTGTGTACATTTGGCGACTACCGGTTGATCCAAACCCTCCTACTCTGTGACCATGCCAGTCCGTCGAGCTGCATTGCGCCAGACCTCCCTCCTATGTCGCCCATGTCGCCCTGTCAAAGCCACGAATCCATTGACTCGCCAATGGCCAAGATCCAATCATACAGGAAGTGAAGGTGGCGATATAGGGCGCAGGCGCTGGGGTCCCGGAAGAATTCTGGCCGGTATGCTTGTAGCCGTCGCAGCTGGAGGCGCACTTGCTCTATACCCTTATTTGACCAAAGAACCCCCGAAGCCGCGCGAAGCAATCATCGAGTACGAGAAGCCACGGCCAGTGCCCGAATCAAAGGAGGATAACCGAGATCTGATCAGCAGTCAACATATCCAAGTAAAGAAGAGCTGGGAGAATCCGGGCGTCTATGCTTGGGGCTCTAACTCAGGCCGAGTAGCCGCGCCCGACTCTACAGATAATGTCGTAAAGACGCCGCGCAGAATACCATATTTTGACGGTCAGCTTCTACGGGATCTCAAGTTGGATCGTGACTTCGGAGCGGCCGTGAACGAAAAAGGCGACCTTGTACAGTGGGGTGTGGCGTTTTCAAAGGCAAACCCAACTCCTGCCGAGACGTTGAAGGGCAAAGATCTCGTCAAGATTGATATATCACGGGATCGCATCATTGCCCTTGGCAAGAACGGGAATGTCTACTCTGTACCTGTATCCGCGTCAGACCAGACGTCTGGCGAAAAGTCCGAACAGTCCTCTTCCTGGTCCTCCTTTTGGTCTAGTCCAGAAACCGTCAACTATCGACAATTAAAGCCAAAAAATTTGGGTTGGGGCGAAAGTATTGTCGACATAGCTAGCGGCTTAGAGCATGCTCTTCTTCTTACATCGAAAGGACGTGTGTTCGCCGCCGCTTCCAGCACATCCGATTTTCCTTCTAAAGGTCAATTGGGTATACCAGGTTTGACCTGGGCCACGCGGCCTCAAGGACCGTATGATGAGCCGCATGAGATTCTCGGCCTGAAGGGATTCAAGATTGCAAAGGTTGCTGCCGGTGACTATCATTCCCTCGCCCTCGATAACGATGGACGAGTCTTTGTATTTGGGGACAACACTTCCGGCCAGCTCGGATTCGAGGTGGAGCCCGAATTCCCATTCATTGACGCGCCAATCCCGTTGCCATTCAACAAGATCTACAGCGGCACCGGTCAGCAACCACGCGTTACGTCAATCGCTGCCGGTGGAGCAAACTCGTTCTTCACGGTGGATGCGAAGCGAATTGCGGGACAGAAAGAAGATGCTGAACACATTAGGGACCTAGGCCGAATAACAGCTGACACTTGGGCTTGCGGCTCTGGTATCTTTGGTAGCCTAGGCACTGGCAAATGGACGCACGTTTCACTTGGTCCTTCCAAGATCAAGTCGCTCTCGGGGCTTTCTGAGTGGGACGAAAATACGGGTTCAGTTGTCCCAATCCGCCTGGCGCGATTGAGTGCTGGAAGCACACATGCTGCAGCCGTGATGGATAATGTGACATCCGTTAATGCATCAGACATCACCTCGGACAATGATACCAACTGGGGTGCAGATATCTTATTCTGGGGTGGAAATGAGCATTACCAACTGGGAACTGGAAAACGGAACAATCTCCCTTTGCCGACTTACCTTGACCCCCTGGATGGGGGGAAGGCCGATGCCGAGAAGGGACGAAGAGGCGAGCACCACAGATTCCAGATCACTCCCAGAACAACTGTGAGGATTGGCGAGGGCGGCACAGGACGAAAAGTCAGCGTCGAACAACGAGTGGAATGTGGTCGTTTCGTGACGGCAGTCTATTCTGCAACATAAAAGTTGGTCTGTACATGTACTATCATGGATTTATCCTTGGATGTATATTAGAACCCAGTCAAATGAGGCTGGGGCGGGTTTGGTTCACGGACTGGAGATGCTTGGTTAGAGCATAATGTCCTCCGATCATTTTGGATCTATATAGATACCCCCTTCTCTATCTATCAAGCATGTGTGTTCATACCTGACGTTCTTTTTACCGTTGTCGGCTCGGGTTATGTCATCGAGTCTACCTCCCTAGGTAGGTTTTCTCTAAGCGACATATCGAGAAGACAACAACTCGGGGCAGACTTCAACCGAATGCCTCTCTATGAACTCAACTGAGGTATGTTGTTCGTACACGACCACTACGCAGGTAAATCATACCGATTCTATTAAACGAATGCCACCACATTTTTCTGAAGTTCCCCACGCTGAACCCCTAAATCCTCAAAGATGGCTGAACCTGATCGGTTCGAATCGCTTATCAGTCCGCCTGGCCTGCTGAAACAAAACCAATTCCCTTTCATATTGAACGAATTATTCGACGGCTTGTTTCGCCCTATGATTCATCGTCTTCGCATTCTAAGTCAATGTACCGGATTTCATCCTGACAGGCCCGCTTGTTTCCCCTCATCACCAGCCGAGTCGAAGGGCGGTATGTCAACCAAGAATCATCTTGGAACTCGTGTATCCCATGGAGAAAAGTCATATGAGGAGGGATTTCCACTACCCATATCGTTGGTATTTTCAACGCTCTAGCTCTTCTTCGCCGTAAAACTATGGCTGTTTCAAAACCCCACGCGGCATCTCAGCCAGACTGGAAAAACCTCGATGTTCTTCACAAGAATTAGGTACTCTTCCTCCACGAGTTAACTTCTATGTGAACAATTCATGGGAACATGCTGTAGCATACCTTATTACTAAATCTAACACAATAACCCTGTCGCACATTCAACAGATCAGGTGAAATCGCGATTCGCGTCAAAGGCATCCCGAAGGGAGAGAATCTGCCTCGTACATTACCGCGTATAGGCCTCAGCATATAGCTACCAAGTGGTCGATGTCTCAGAGCTCTGGACGGACTACGAGTTCCCGCAGGAGGGCGGCAACATGATTGGTACGCGGTGTGTCAAATTTACCCACGCAAACGGCGAGTCGATCACAGCGCCGTTTGCGGATCTCACCACTCGGGGGAAGGGGAGGGGGAGGAAGTTGTTTGATTTCAACGCCTCGCATTACCGCATCCCTGCTGTGGCGGCAGCGAAGCGCCCCTACTAACTCCACAGGAAGCAAACGAGAAATGTAGTCCTAAGGCTCGATGCGGCGCACCATGGATTAGGGAGCGGCTCGTGTGGGCCCCGGACTGGAGACGAGTATTCGCTGCTGACCTCCACGTCAAGCTATTCCGTGATAGAGCGGATAGCCACACATTATTTGGAAATAAGTGTCTGATAATCTCGGCGAGACGAAACGAGTTAGTCAGTATCACATACCTCCTCGTACACTGGTCGCATAAAATTCCATGTCCCCCAGAGCGAGAATGTCTTGTTATGATAGAGAAGACTCGGATCATAACATTTGGTACCAACAGAGAAATTGTATCATTCATTTCACATCGCATCTTCAAGTCGGCCATCAAATAAAGCGGCTAGGGAATAATGTCTACCACAAAACCCTTCGACCCCTTCCGCTCAGAAAGGCTCGTATACCGGGCCGTGAACGGACCGTTCGAAGATGACAAGTTCGTACACTCCATCTTTTCAGATGCGGAGGCACAATCCGGTATCAGCTACAAACTCTTCCAGCCTGAGACTCAGGCCGCAAGCAGAGAGTTCAAATATATGATAGATGCTGGAAAATGCCTCCTCGGTGCCATTATCTGCCTACAGGCTCCTGGGTCCGAAGACGGCAATAGAGACGTAGCTGGACAGCGCATTGGCATCGTCTGTCTCAAGTCCACTTGGGCGGATTATGCGCACCATAGATGGGCGAACATGGGCGTCGATATTGTGAAGAACCATCGCGGACAAGGATACGGCAGCGAGGCTATCTTGTGGTCCTTGTGGTATGCTTTTCAGATGGCGGGCCTGCACCGTGTTCAGGCTGGATCTTTCTCGTTCAACGAGCGTGCCAATAAGCTGTACAAGAGGCTCGGATTTAGGGAGGAAGGCAGACACCGCGATGCTGTGTGGTTCGATGGTGGTTGGCATGACTACCTCATGTACGGCATGCTTGAAGACGAATGGCGGGACATGCAAAGGGAAGCTGGCAAAGAGGTAAAAGATACGCGTGCGCCGCTTTTCTAGAACCTATTGGAAGGGTTGGGGCGCAACTTGAGGTCGATCGTCTGAATGAACTGGTGTGAACTGGCTCGAAGTGTGCTGGCGTTTTGTACTTAGTCTCGAAGAGTGGCTCAAAAGCTTGATACTATTGTTCAGATTAATACTAAAATATGACAACTCGCTTATAAACTTGATAATCTCATTGCCCAAACTATATCAGGAACATTTGAAAATAGGTAAATATGCGAGTCTGCTTGGGGTTGTTGAGGTGACTACAATTACCATGGTCATATTTCATCATGAACTGTGCCTGCAGTCTTACACATACGCCCATCCTTGTCGACCGTGTAGACTTCACTACCGACAGCGACTGTCGCATATAATAGGTTGTTCGGATCATATTTCTTCTTAATTCTTAATAATTCAGGATAGTTGACCCCGAAAAACGTTTCTTGCCAATTGCTTTGCTGGAAATCGGCCTCGTTCATGTAAGCCCCGGCGCCAGGGGTAGCGGCTTCGATGACGGGCTGTACGTCATTGGTGATCCTGCGCTGCGCCTTGACTCCCTCTTCGAAGGGGACCTGGAAACTCCACGGGAGAGTAAGAGGAGCGTGGGCAATTGAATCTCGCCATTGGGGTAGTACTGAATTGACTTTATCCTGTCCAAACCGAGACACATTGAGACCCACGCCAATAAAAGTGACACCCATTTCTACGAGTGCACGAGCGGTGGGCGAGAAGTTTGGCAGCACTGAACGAGGGATCAAGCGTCCTCCGAAGAGCTGGGTGCCGACTTGGATGTTACCCGACGGCAGAGGCCCCCAGTAGTGGTCGTAATGATCAAAATAGGTCGAGAATTCAGTGAACTTAGGTTCAAATGGAATTCCCAGGGTGGAAAGTGAGTTGGCAAAGGGCTGAAGAATCCTCTCGACTTCTTCTCGAGTCTTGTTGTATGCAGTCATGGCTAGGACTTGCAGGGAGGTGTTCGTAAAGGTGTAAATAATCATGACACCGGAGTCGACGATACCAGGTAGGGCAGCATGTAAAGCGTCTATGACATCAAAGACCCGGTTCGGGTCTTCAGTTGAGCCATTGACCAAAAAGGTTGCGCCGCTGACCGTGGCATCTGGGTGGGCGCGGATAGTCATCGAGATTACAACACCAAAGTTGCCCCCACCACCTCCACTTAGAGCCCAGTAGAGGTCATGGTTCTCAGTTCGCGACGCTGTCACCAACTGACCAGTAGCCGTGACGACCTCGAAAGAGAGTGCGTTATCGGCAGCTAAGCCGAAATTTGAACTCAGTGCCGAGTGTCCTCCGCCTTGTGTATAGCCTCCCGCCAGGCCTACTGTGGGACATTCGCCAGTAAGCACGACGAGTCCAGCGGCATGCGCTGCGGCAAGTGCTTCGTAACCTACAACTCCAGCCCCAATCTTTAAGGCCTTGCCCTTATAATGGGTGTCGTTCCAGTCTAGAATTTCGATGTTCTTCAGGTGGTGAAGCCACACCGAGAGCGCGCCCGCGCCTGTCGATCGTCCTAGGTAATCATGGCCAGTATTGCGTATGACAAATCGGACATTCTTCTCCTCGGCGAATTTGAGCGCAGCAATAACATCATCTGGCTCAGAAACGTTGACGGCGTAGCTAACGTAGTTGCCGAGAGTGCATGGCTTGCTCCGTGGTTGCCAAGGATCACAGCTTTGATTTGCGAATAGAGGTGCCATAACAGAGGAGGATGACTCCAGACTGGATTAGGGTAAATAGGAATGCGAGATTCATATGTGCGACTAGATGGAAGCAGAAATTGCTCACTGGACACTAGAGTAGAGCCATTGCCCTTGCAAAGACGCGCATAACTCTTCATCATACGTGGGATCGTGACACGGTGACCCCAAGGGAATGGTAGCAATTAGTCGGCCGTAGACCGTATTGTTCAACGCGCTCCATTCGTCTAGAGACGGCCAGTTGGCATCTCCAGGTAGGTACTTGCATTTTGCCGGCTGAGTCGGCGATATGAAAACAAGGGCACTTTCAATCAACGATAACAAGAATGAAAATGGCAAAAGAGCTGATAGCATAGTGATGGCAGATAATTCGCCCCAAACATCTCACTCTGGAAGATACTCGATCGGATGGTGGCGCGAAGATCAGAACGTTCCTCTGTTGGTAGTGCTGATGAGCATGGATGAGACCTGGTATCAGCTGTATAATCGGACCCTAGGTGTTACCTGTTGTCAGAGCTAAATTGGTTCGTTCGTTGTTGGAGTGGAAGTTGAACTGCCTTGTACATTCTTTGCGGGTAGCAGCATGAAGCAGGAAGCAATAAGTTGCGGAATATCGTGTGGTGGAACTCGATCAACGAGCAGCGCCTACGCCCCGCTTCCGCCGATAGAAGTGGGGGTATATCAGTTCTAACCAATCATATGGAGTCGTTATAGGCCCTTGGATGGCAAGGGTAATTGCCTTTACGTGCACGTATTCGTAATGGAATTCAGTATATTGATTGACATTGATGATGATGAAAGGAAGAGAAGAGAGGAAGATCTAGTTACATGTGGGGAATATGTAGGCAGACACCCTTCGGTGGCCCGTGCGTTGCCGGGTCAGGACAGGTGTCCCGACACTTACAGGTGGCTTTAGCCTTCTGAAAGCATTGGGCTGTAGTGGCCGGGGAGGGGATAAATGCCCCCCTATATTGGATGGATTACAATTTCTCTTCTCTGTCAATACGAATCTTGAATCTTGACCCTCGAAGATACTGAGGCTCATGCACTTGTTCACCTATGATAATTATAGGGCATATATGCGTACGAGTCTTATGGAAGTGTAGGTGCTTACCCGATTGAGGTGCCAACGTCGCCGACGTCTGAACTCAACGAGGTTTTCCGCCTCGCCAATTTTCGCACATACGTGCGTACTGCAGACGATACCCTACATTTCGCGCCACCAACATGCTCATCTGAATGCACCAATGACAGGCGTGAAAAGGTGCATTATGGGTAACAGATCCATGATAATACAGATCTGCGACGGTGCTTCCTCCTTCTAACACAACGGATGCAAGAGCTCACGATAGTCCAGGTTGCTGGATTGTAGCTATGAGAGCGAGGAGAGCGATCGTTGTGTAAGTGGCCTGTTGGAGTATTCTCATATTATACACGCGATTCCGAGACTGGAATAGAAAGCACAAGCAAGTACACGCGCTTAATTTAATTCCAACTCTACAGCCACCATAGCTAGATCGTCGCATACCACCACGTCTCACATTGAGGAAGAGTAACGGTAGCACGTCCAAAGTAATATGCTCTTTGACTAGGTAACGTATCTATATATAGTCCTTAGTAGGGAGATATGAGATCGGCACACTTCAGTCCTACCCGGTATTTGATACAGTTGCGACGAGATTTCTCTTCGTCGTACTGCATGTGCACGGAGTATTGAAGATCCCGGTGGGTGGGTGTCTGGATCTCTTAACTCAAGACTGAAGGCCTGCATCTTGTAATGAGTGACATGATGAGGATCTATAACTTATTGCCCGCCGTATCTCGCAAGGTTTTATCCCAAATGCCTACCCTTCATAACGTACCTGGCTGAAGAACGATAAAAGTACTCAGAATTGCCGCAAATTCTTGATTTTGAATAAGACCCGATGACATGAGTTGGACTTATAACACACCTGAGGGTACGGTGACGGCGGGACCCGAGATCACCGCCATTGCAATAACTTTCACCGGATTCTCGCTCATCCTCGTTTGTCTGAGAATGTACGTGAGAATATGGATTGTGAAGGGTTTCGGACACGGTAAGCTAAGGCGCCAAGCTACCTGCGCTCGATAGTGATGTTGGACGAATACTGACGGCAGTTCTTTGCTAAACCAGACGACTGGATGATAATGGTGTCGTGGGTATGGCAGCTTTTGATCCCCGGGGTTAATTGCACAGAACTGATCAGAAAGATAGGTCGGAGCGTTTGTCTGCTCGATATGTGCAGTCGTTCGTATGTACAGCTACCTGATTTCGTTACCTTCTTCAATCTCGTTGACTTCACGATAGAGACGAAGTACGGCCTAGGTTTGACGAAACAAGAGGACGTGCCTCGCGAGAATATGTATAATTTTGGACTGGTACCATCTCATCCCAGATGATTACAAGATCATGCACTGACTAGTCAAACAGATTCAGTATATCGGTGCTCCGTTGTGAGTGTAACGAGAATACCTTGTCTCCACTCTCTAATACTAAATTTTTACAGCTATATTGTTGGTATATGGGGATTCAAGATGAGTCTCCTGTTATGCTACCTTCGGTTCTTCCCTAGGGGCCATCGCACGACAACAATTATCATTGCGGTTTTCTGCACTGTCGGGCATGTAGCGTTCGTTTGCGTCTCCCTATTCCTCTGCAGTCCGGTATGTAATTACTTCAAGCATATAGAATGGGACACTACTGATGTACCACGATAGATTGAGAAAGCATGGAACCCCAATGTGACATGGGGCCACTGCGGCAATGTCGCTATATACTATCTGGGCATGTCGTGGGTAACGATCTTCATAGACCTCATGGTGTAAGTTATGCCACATTGAAAGGAATACGACTTCCTCTAACTGCCCTGAAACAGAATCGGACTCCCTTTTCCAGTTCTCTTAAAGTCCAAGATTCCTCTTCGGCGCAAGGTCGCTCTTCTGGTCCTCTTCGCGCTGGGCCTCTTCGTCACTGGCATCCAAATCATCCGTATTCTTCTGATTGCCAGTATCGCGAACTACCTTCACTACGCTCATGCTATCGTGTGGTCCATCATCGAGACTAATGTCGGCATCATGACCACCTGTTTACCGACCTTCGGGCCCCTTTTCAAGTACTTCTCGGAAAAGACCCGCACAGGGACGAAATCCACCTCGAAGAAGCCCGGGTCGCGAGACATACTGCATACGTGGAGAGAAGGAACGAACGCGCTAGGAGGTAATGGAGACCATCAGATACAAATCACTGGAATATCCCCAGGGGATAGTACTGAGCGATTTCTGGATATCGAAGGCATTATGAAAAGGATGGATGTGGTAGTAACAAGGCAAAAGGTACACGATAGTAATACGATAGAAGAGGAAGAACTCAGCATAATTCAACATCGGTCTATTTTGGCAGGCGTATCCAAATAGGGTCCACAAGGGATTAGGGAGGATATAAGAAGCGCAGTGTAATGGAACGAGCAAGGGGTAACTCTGGTAACCTATATGGTGTGGGGAGAGACTGTGGCTTATCCCAAGTACACTTGAGCAAGGTAGAACTGGCTTTAATATGACCATGTCTGGATATTAAGAGTTAAGATATAAATTGCCAACCCGTGATCGTAATGTTACGGCGCTTTGCCATATTCGTCAACCGGTAATCCAACTGCTAATCCGCCCCTACCCAAGTTATGTCTGGAAAGAAAATACAGTGAAGTGCCTCCCTGCTTCCTGACCCCGATATATACCAGTTATAGTGCGAGATATGTGGCTACCTAGACTTCAAAATTAGGGTCTAGTTCGAGCATTTTTCATTGATATTGGATTGTAGAATAACTTAGAGTATCAGCGCCCTATAACTGAATTTATTCTCCTAGACTCAGCATCGTCTGCCTCGATAAGCTGAAATCCCAATCCGCCATCATTTTCCATATTTGCGACTAGTTTCAGTACCGTCGGCTTCGATATTCCGCTTAGGTTGTAATCGAATATATATGCCAGGGACGTATAGTTGGAGGCGATATTGGGAGCGTCCAGAGTCTTCCCGGGCTTGGGCCAGTAAATATGCATTCGTGGCCTGCTTTGGATTTCGAGTTGGTTGGCGATTTCCTTGAAAGTCTCCGCTAATGCTTCTCTGGCTTTACTTTGGACGCTGTCGATGGTATCGGTAGGCTCAAATGAAGTTATTGACGGATCAATGGAGCCGAGTACATCGAGAGGGATCTCGATATACAGCCGAAAGGGCTTTTTGGGAAGTGAGGGAACCGACAACATCTTTATTAAGCAATTAGTCAAGTAGGAAGTAGGGCTGCGATAGACCTTCGGTGGTAGCTCAAGTCAAAGTGATGAAGAATATACTCGCGGGGTTCACCCGTGCCATTTCAAGTGTCATAGTCCCGCTCAGGGGGTTGCATATGCAAGCCTCAACATCGTGCACCAACAACATAAATTCATTCCGGCATAGATAGAATCGTCCACGTCACCACCTGCATATACGCATCAAAGTAGCCCCGAATAAAAGCTATTTGAAAATAATCGTTATAACCCAATTGCCATATGCATTTGTGCCCCGCCTGATAGCTAGGCTCATCCAAAGCATACTCTCACTCTCATATCTCTTCCCATTCCGGGTGAATTGATGTCGATATCTATTAGAAATTATTGATTGATTGAGTGAAGGTTCCATTGAATCTAGGTTGCATTCTTCTATCTCTTCGTACAAATGACAAAATTCTCCTACTCATCCAGTGGTATATCACGTGATACCCCGTTGTAACCCTTACGTCACCTGACTAAACCCCTTTTTCTTATTAATCGTTATTATTATCTTATCTGATGATATCCGTTTGTAACTCTTTGAAGTTGTCGTCGCGAATGGAGCCGGACGGCACCGCAGCTCTTAAAATTGGTCCACTGGGGTTGTGCTCTTAATATTCCTTGTGATAATACCCGCGATAAGCAGTGCCGAAGTCACAATGAGCTCCTCAATAACCTCTAGACCCACTCTTAAGCCAAGACTGCCTGTGACCGGATTCAAGTCCGGGTTTTCGGTAAAGAAGTAAACGAGTCTTTCCAGCACTCGGATACCTAGGAACGGTATTGAGAGAGCAACAGCTAGAAGTAGAGTCTTCGCTCCACTGCTCCCTGATAACTTGGTCGAGGTGTGAGAGGAAGTATGTTGAACAGCAGCAATGCCCGTCGCAAGAGTCACCATCGCAAGGGAGATCCAGCCCAAGAGCAGCATGACCATTCCTCCTTTCACTAGACCCTGGCTGCGCTTCAACTGATCCGGCGGCAGCGAGGTGTTGTTGAGTTTTGCCGCCCCTGCAGCAACAAGCGCGATGGCAGTCGTGACAAGGAGATGGAAGAAGACCATGAATGGCGTGTCAAGAGCCCGTCGAGACTTTGGAATGAGATAAGAACGCCTAAATATAACATGGTAAGCATTGGCGAATCAGTTAGAAGTATTTATGGGACTTGACTTACGACTCATGAAGAACGCCGCAAGCAGCAGCAAGAAGAGGTGATAACCCAATGCTAGCCACTAAGGCAGCACTTGTACTGTGGGCATCGTGCAACTCGATGGCGCTCGAAACAATCCTGAGGGTACAGAAGGTGAAGAGGAAGAACCAGCCTATTATAGCACCGTGTTTTAACCCATGCTTAGAGGCGACGTAGATTGTTGGCGGAGATAGGGTGAGGTAGATGATCAATAGAGCCACAGCCAAGCCTGAAACCGCCATCTTCCAAGGATATGAGGTAGAATATATGCGAGCCAACTACTCCAGATGGAAATTTATGTGATGTTGTCTGTAGAGCGAAGCTGACTGATGAAGAGAGATTCCTACGAAGGCATCGGGGCCAAGACCTCTATAAGTACTGCTCAACTCACCTACCTCTAATGAGAACTGACCTATATTGCCGTAGGAGATCATCATTGAGTGGATGGGACTTTGCAGCACTGCCATCCGACCCCATTGTATTAAATCTGTCGCAAGGACTGAATGTTGACTAAGTTGTCAGTTTCGATAGCTACTGTCCTTTGGCAACTAATGATTGGGCAATTGGTGGCCGACGTAGTAATGAGTAATCTGGAAGTTGGCTCAGCTGGTTGCGGCGCACATGTTCTAAAACTGGTGTAAGGCATCCACCGTCTCGCTTAAGGCATCAACTTTTCTGTTAAATACAGCAGCACCCCACCAAAGACGGAATCCTTGGTCTTTGGAGACGCGCTAATAAGTTGACGTCTGGTTTCGCATACTGCCACCAAAAGTCCTCGTAAACTACGATGCCTTATGCGACAGGCAGAAATGAGTCGGCGGCCTGGTTCAAATCGAGACAGTCGGTATTTACGAGAGTCCATGGTACTCCAGCTATGCGGCCTGATACCCAAGCCAATTGCAACTCGACATATTTTCCGCATTTATATGAACTTCTTTCTGAAAGACTAAGAGGCGGAAAACCGCTCCTGACAATTCAACTATACTAGATTCTACGAAGAATGAAGGCCTAGGTACCACGATCGCGCACGACCAATACCCAGTACAGTGGCTCTCTTTTGGATTGCAACCTCGATTTAAATATAGTGTCATCGGCCTTTGTATTCACTCTATGTTTCTAACTGAAAACGCAAGTAATATGCTGGGAGCGACTAAGCTGGGTTCAGGGGTGAACTAAAACTAAACTATTAATTGCCCTGTCAGCCACATGGCCCTATCTAAATATTGTGAGGATGTCCCTGAGCAAATCATAAACCCATCTGATTTTAGAAATATCAAAAGTGTAGACGAGTGTGCAGGATGAGAGACATGTTTCCTTTTACGAAGAATACCTACAAGTATAGGGCTATCAGAAGACATGTAGTTACGTAGGACCAAAGCATATAAAACCGCCCTCATGCAGATTTTCGTGACCAAGCCTTCGGTTATCCGATACCTACCTACCGTTATCTACCCGCTGCCGCTGTGTTGGGAGCAATTGATGAGATCCAGCCCGCCAAGTATGCATGCTACCGTGTCGTCCTCCAACAAGCCAAACCCCTCTGCGGCTGACCACCGGAGAGGGGAAATGTCCGGTCGGGCCAGCCCAAGAGTGCCCCCAGGTTTCGAGGGGCTCTATCTCTCGAGTCCCGAGGACTTCCGACTCAATCTCCAAGATCTGATTACGTACCAGAAACGACCAAATGCTCACAGCTCAAGGGGTTCATCTTTTGCGATGACCCTCATCCACTATGGCGGGGCGTTTATCACTATCGCAACCCTGTCAAACATGCGGAACGAATGCCGAGAAGACCTTTACTTGCATTCAGTGCAATAACCTGGCCTTCTGCGATGCCTGCTGGCCGAAGTGGGTTTTACACACGCCTGGCGCCGTTGGTTGGTCAGTAAACAGTTTCAAGAAGTCTTAATTCCGGGAACAACCACGTTTTATACCCACATTCCTAGACGATATTCTTAACAAGGTAGACTATATAAGCTAACCATAATGGATGATCGTCAGGAACGGTAAACCGCATGAAAAGGCAGACCCGCTTGTCGTCCACCGTCTTCGCCAGATCTTGGAACCAACGCGCACAGAAGCAGAGCACGAGTCCGAACTTCTCGAAGACCGCGATACGACTTGGTTCGGATTCGGTCGCGATGGCTCCGGTCATCCCCTGTTCCACGATTATGGACGGTTCGCCGCCATTATGAGCGAAACCGTCACCGATGAGACGGCGGAGCGATATCCTCAATTGGCGACTTTCATCGGAGAAACTGGTAGGACCCGGTAGTCATATATCTGAAATTCCTGCATGTCTCATTTAGCGAGCTCACAACTAACTGAACTCGTAGGTGTTGGGAAGAGCACTTTGATAAAGCTCCTCATTGACCGTCATGATTTGACGGCTCCCGAGGGTTCCAATTATTATGCTCCTGTAACGTCCTCCAGCCATGACCGCATATCCACCACTGGCGATGTCCATCTGTATGCGGACCCTTCTACGTTGTATAGCAGTCACCCGCTACTACTGGTTGACTGCGAAGGCCTTAGTGGAGGGGAAGCCATTCCGAAACAACTGCGGCATAGTCCGCAAGGACGGAGTACTACGGACTCAAATGACGCGGGTGTCCATCGGCATTGCCTGACTAGACGGATCGCATGGGCAGACAATCCTTATACACAGAAAAGAGAGTACGCCGTCGGCCAGCTCTATCCTCGGATCCTCTACACTTTCTCTGATGTCGTCATTTTTGTCTTGCGAAATCCGAGGGCATTTGAGTCAGTCGTCCTTGATAAACTAGTACGATGGGGCGCAGCCTCCAGTATGTATATTCGATGTTCCTCTTATTCCCATCTCTCTATTTCCCATGTATCGTACCTATTGGCTACCTACCGGTAGTCATCGTCAGTATATGGTGCAAAAAGATCAGACTTTCAGCTCTGAAGTTAATTACCCCTATTGACATTTGATATTACAGTTGATAAGTCACTCAACCAGCCCGTACTTCCTCACGCAATCATCGTCTTCAACGCCACTGATATTAACGTGGACGAGAAGGAATGGGATGTTACTAAGGCGACGCAATTGCTGATGCAAGATATTCATAACGCTGTCGTACGCGAGCCGGCTCTACAGGAACATGGTATGTGCTGGGACTTTGTAGATTTCCACGCTGCTTTCCCTGGCAAAAGCTGATTGGCGCACAGTATGTCTGAATGTCCCCCAAGGCTGCCCCCACCCCATTGGGTGTCCGTTTTGATGAGAGACAACACGATACTTACATGTGTCATGAACTTGAATAGGTACATGCATGGCGAAGACGCGGAAAGAACATAACCAGCACTAAAGAGCTTCTCGAGTGTTACTATGCTTCTATAAGCGTTGTCCGCATCCCGTATAAGGGGTCATATAGTAAGGGATTTTCATTTACTTAAGCTTCGTCACAACCCCCTTTTCAAGTAAATAGATGAATTCCGATAGTTCTGCCTCAGAGAAGTCATAAATGACGGTTACTGACTTAGAAGTACAGTGTTGATGAATGAGCAAGTCGGAAAGCTTGCCGACCTAATCAAAGACCGCTGCAAAGCATCGTATCTGAGGAAAAGGCAAGTTCGCATGCTGGCGAATACCGAGAAGCTCCAGTTCTACCTCCAAGCAGCCTACGACCACTTCACTAAGGACCTCAATACGCCATTCGATTTTGTGAAGGAAACCCTTCGACATAGCCCGGCATCCCGAAACTTCGAGGGCAATATTTTGAACTTGGCCTTGGCTATCAAGGACAAGTCGAGCGATCCACTCCTGGGTGGCGATGCGGAACAGATCTTCAGGGCGATGGGACCGATGATAGCATCATGTGTGATGCTCGATGCCGTCCGCCAACATTTACCAGGTAAAGTTGAAATCTCACCCCATGGTAAGTCTCTTGATACTCGGTGGCCAACTAGTTATTATTTCAGGTAGCGCAAGCCGTCTTCTAGACGATCGATACGCCAAACCCTGCGCTGGCGCACTGCAGACATTCGCCGACCTGTATTGTCCGTGTAGCTTCACGAACCCGTCGTATGGCGGAGAGCTCGGCCAATGCTGTAACGTCAGATCCGGCCACAATCCCAAAGGACATCAGAACAAGCAGGGGAAGATCATTGGCAACGGGGACTACCAGTCCAACTTCAATGTTTCAGCTTTTCGCCCGGTTTGGGAACAACTGCTCAAAGCAAGTCTAGCCCAAGTCCAAACATCCAGTTTCAAGCTTGGACAAGAATTTCCCGATAGGAATGAGCTCCAGATCGCTGCGCTTATTCACCAAGAGCGTCTCAACGAGCTCTACTCAAACGTACTAGGTGCTGCGACCAATTACATCAGCTACTCTGCGTGCCTCTGCTGCTTAAGGGAGCTGCCAGAGTGTGCATTGCCGTGTGGCCATGTTCTCTGTTTCCCCTGTGTCCAGGTATATGGTGTCAGAACTTCGAGGACGACCATTGAGATTAGTCGCTGTCCTTTACACGTGCGCGACGTTATTGCCAGCCCGCCTTGGGTTATCACGACCAAGCCGCGCCACGCTGGCGCTCGAGTTCTGTGTCTTGATGGGTAAGTCGTCTGCTTCGTCACGACGTGATACGAGAAATTGTTAATGAAGTCAACATAGTGGCGGCGTACGCGGTATCATTCAGCTACAAGTTCTGTTAGAGCTGGAAAAGGTGTTGGGTCCAGATTTGCCTATCCAGCTATTCTTCGACCTTATTGTTGGTACGAAGTGAGTCCATGCAGACCTGGATACTCATGATATTGCATCATGCTGACCATCTGATTAGCACCGGAGGTATCATTGCGATTGGGCTAGGGGTGAAGAAGTGGAGCGTCAATGCGACAATGGAGAAATTCAAAGACTTGTGTAAAGACGGTTTCATGCCTCGGGAGATGACTAGTGTACCGCTGTTCGGCGCCTTGTCGAGTCTCTATCACGGAAGTCTTTACAAGACTCAACCTCTTACGAAAGCACTCAAGAGATACTTGTCCGATCAACCATTCTTTGGAAGTTCCACCTATCGATCCCATGTTGCCACTTCAACAAAGGTTGCCGTCACGGCTTCGACTGGTATAGAACGGCAAGCTGTTATCTTTGCCAACTATAACCGACCGGATATACCTGGTAAGAGTGCGTATCGTCATAAATGGACGCTCATCAACTTTGCTAATAAGACTTTTTAGGGCTTCCTTACCGATTTGTTCGATCCGATACTCCATCCAAGGAGATGCGCATATGGGAAGCGTGAGTTCTCTGGTCTTGTATCTCACAACGGGTACATCATACTAACCCGATATGAACAGTGCCCGGGCTACATCAGCCACTCCCCCTTTCTTTAAGCCATACCTCAAGCCCGAAACTAACCAGGAGTACGCTAATAACGACTTGCGCTATTCCTGTCCCGCTGTAGTGGCTCACTACGAGGCCAAGTCAATATGGAGCGACATAGCTGACTGTCCGCTCGACTTGATGCTTTGCATCGGCGCAGGTCGGAATGTGGGCGATCGTAATGTAGACGACTCCAACGCACCCAGATCATCGCTATCCATGACCAACGAGACCGTTTTCACTGCTAGCCATTCATCCAGCGCCGTGGTTAGACAGGGTCGAGGCGGTGCCGGGAACTACAAGCGCCAGAATACGCCCGTGTCTACGACCTGGGAGGACCCAACCCAGGGAAAGGCAGATCGCGGATACGTTATCCGCGACCCCAAAACGCCAATGCTCGTATCCTTTAACAATCCAATTCCTAACCAGACAGACAAGTTTAATGACCAGCGGCAATGCGAGAGAGCCTGGAACCGCTTCATGTCCAGTAGTGCGATGAAAGATGAGGAAACTCGTCGGCGGCATATGCGCATCTGCCCTGAGCTCCTTGTTAAGCTACCCAAGTTTGACGACGTACAGAAGATGGAATCTGTAGAACAAGAGACGGCGGAGGTCCTTCGGCAGAACCGCCAAGATGTTGTCGAAGCTGCGCACAGGCTGGTCGCGAGCACTTTCTTCTTCGAGAAGGATGCTGGGAGCGTGAAGCAGAGTTCTTCTGGGTATACTTGCACAGGTATGTTGCGTCTTACCACTCCTCCAACTCAATGTCGCGATCGCAATCACCTACTTTCTTTTTCAACTCTTTAATAACCATGCCACCACAGGTTCTATCTTCTGCCGATTCCGACTTTCCTCGCCCGAGCTCAGGGCTCTAGGCTGGTTTCTCATATCTCGACTAGACGGGGATTTCGAGCCATACTTCCTGCTCGAGGTCCGCGAGGAAGAGGGCGCGCCGTGGCCTCCACGACAGATTATCCTCACGAACTCGATATTGCAAGATATACACCTACAAGGCAATTTCCATCTCAACCCCATCCGGATCAATTCCGCGACGGAGAACGCGCAGATCAGCATCTCGCTCTGCTTGCAGACTTGTCCGTATCCTAGCGGAGTCACAGTCCTACCGATTAGTGGCTTTCCACGGCAGCTCATGAGTGAGGATGGCGGTAGTCTGCTCTTTCAAGCTGGTAGGTGTCTAGCCGAGAACCCTCGAATTTAGGCAAGTGAGATGCGGGAGCCAGAAAGCTGATAAACAGTTGCGATTAGGTCCTTCATCTTCGAGATCTCGTGCCTCCGTCATCGAAAAAAGGTCATCGGGTGCCTCGGGTACGACTCCTACTTTCAGGGCCTCCCAGGCAGATCCGCTCCCTAGTCCTGCGCCTAGTGTCGACTCGTTCGGGAAGCTGTCGCTGGGTAGAGACTTGGATTTTCCAGCGGAGTTAGAGGGGTAAGCATCGAGATACTCGAATCGAAGAGGACATGGATATGAATAGGGGTGTGTCGCTCAAGATGCAATTCACTACCGTTCCGGGGTCCTTAGAAAGTGTTGGATAGGTACTCGGGTACTTGGTAGGCAGGCTGTAGAAGGAGTTGGGACAACTTTATCTGCTTCATAGTCGCATGCGAAAATATTCGCTCTCGGTATTATAAAACAGCAAGTTATGCAAGAAGGCACAAACTAATTCGTCGTAGATGCAGTTTTCGTGAGCACATCAAGTCGCGACGCTCGATACTTTCTCGCGGCTCCTGCTTCGACTCACGTTGTAGTTGACAGTATTAGAATCATTCCCTGGTAGTTCACTTTAACCCTGGGAGATAATTCCTCCTCCTCACGTAAGCCCAGCCCTACGGTTACGATGCTGCCAATCAGATTTAGAACCGGATCAAGCTCTGTCGGCTGATCTACCGCCTTGAGTGGTCTCCGAGATAGTGAAGTTTAACTTTCCGATATGGAACTTAACACCATTTGAGAACGGATTGGGTTGCATTGAGATCTGGATTAGGTGAGCCCAGCAACAGATCGTGATCCACTCTGTCCGAATTGGGAATATGGTACTTTCACCCAGCATATCTCATTTCACAGCTGACATGTAAGATAAGCATTTAAGTAAGGAACAGGGCTTAATAACGGAATACCTACCTGGTCAAAGTTACTCATCAAGCACGGTTGTCTTATGCCTGAGCTGACAGTATGAGGCTTGAGGTAAAGATGAGCGGTCGCTTAGGGAGAAGGACAGTTACTATGCTAGAATATCCATGGTCTAGCGGCAAAATGAATCTCCTCTGATGCTGATGTAAGGGCCCTTTGAGATTGACGACTGCCCCAATTCGAATGCGACGCATTCACGCGAGACCCGAGCCAGTAGGGCTGGAATGGGTTCATTTCTTCATGGATCATAGCTGTCAGCGACTTGTGGATGCATGTGGATATTCGCCTTCATCTTCACTCATGACTGATCAATCTTGGAGGCCGAGGTAGCTTCTTGAAGCCTCTTCTCCTAGCGAGTGAAGAGATAGCTGTCTATCTAATATAAACAGGATGGTCAGCGGATAACGGGTAAGTACCACTCTCCTCATCTCATCAGCTTGTCCAATCCATTGTCATAGCAGCTAAGATGTTCGCCTCTGTCTTATTAGCGCTCGGCCTTGCTGCCACGACCTTTGCCAGCCCATATCCAACGCCTTCAAGTTGCAAGGAACTCACGATTCCCGTCACTGTTAGCGTGCCGCGCTTTATCATCAACGCGACCGTCAATGACAACTGGGATGTAGTAGCCTTGACGCTGAATCTCACCAGGCGAGATTTCACTAATCCCACGGATCCGTTGCCTGTTGCTGGCACGACTGCCGCACCGGTAGAGAGCAAGTTCAATGTCGGCGCGACGTTGTGTGGCTCAGGGGGGCCGATGCTGGTCTTGACACATGGGATTATCGAGTCTAAAAAGTATGCCCTCTGAGCGCCTTTAAACCGAGATTCGGGATTTAGACTAACCTGAGTGTAGATATTGGCGTCCGACGTTAGAGGGCTCCGAGAAATACAGTTTCGTCGACGCCGCAATCGCGGCTGGCTATTCCGTACTTAGTTACGACCGCATAGGTGTTGGTTCATCCTCCAAGTAAGCGCAAAATCGAGTACACCATTCAGAAGCTACTGTAATTAACAAGTTACTCCTTCCCGTATCAGAGTTGATGCTATTTCCGACGCACAGTTCCAAGTAGAAGCCACAGTGCTAGACTCACTCGTAGACTACGCGCGACACACGGCGAACGCTACCAAGGTCGCCCTCGTGGGCCACAGCTACGGCTCATATCTGACAGTATCATCCGCCGCCAGCAAGAAGATAGCCATTGATGCCATCGTGTTGACTGGTTTCGCGGGTAACTTCACCTACTTTACCCCTTTTCTCGCCGGGTCCGCATTCCGAGTCGCGCGGATCCAGGATCCTGCTCGCTGGGGTTCCTTGGACGCAGGTTACTTGACTTCTGCGGACCTATATGCTGAGACGTACGTGTACTTTGGCCAGGAACAAGATTTCGAGCGCCGCGTTGCCGAATGGTCACATTACGTGGGCAGCGAGCCGTTCGCTGTCGGTGAGCTACCGTCGCTGCTCGCAAGTAGCCCCCTCGACTTCGGAGCAGTTACGGCGCCCGTGCTTGTCCTCCAGGGCCAATTTGACCTCTCGGCATGTGGTGGCAATTGCGTCGGCCTCCTTGATGGTCTCAAGAGCGAGTTCGCTGGTGCCAAGGTGGTCGAGACTGTTGATAACCTGCCGTCAGGGTGAGTCCGATTTCTTTTCAGCGCCAGTCTTCATGCAGTCCCGCTGACCTACATTCTGCAGACACAATCTAAACTTACACAAGGTCGCTCCGCAGGCGTTCGCCAAGGTCTTTGACTTCTTGAAGCGCCAGGGGGTGTAATGCTGCTGTTGACGGTTGTAGCTTTCATATACTAACATCTTACCTAATAAAAATGTACCTAGTATAGTGTAGATAATCCTTTTTGGTAGTTGCGTGGATCATATCAAGTGCAGTTTATGAATGTTAGGCTTAGCTTACTTAGGGATATATGCCTTCCAAGCTGTCAACGACGTAGTAGTCCTCCTTGATACCAGCACCATATACCGTGCCTCAAGAGCCCATGTATGTATTAACACAGATGATTCATCCCTTCACACTTTCAACCACTGTGACGGGCCAACGTTTCTGTCCGCCTCACTATGTCTTCGGTGGGAATACCGGTCTCGGAAGGGCCATCATGTTCAACAGCCCAAACGAATCGATAGTTAGCTATTTCTTGAGCAAGCGCCTCCAGGAGGTTCTTGGACATATTCTTGGATAGCTCGGAAGATAGTGCATATCGATAAACTCGTCAAGATCCGTGACTAACTCGCGTTTCCTTTCGCGTCAGTCTCAAGTCGCTTCAACCGAGCCTGCTTCGTAGACTCTGTGCTATGAAGAATATCAAAGCCATGAGAGCCCGACGGATATCGAAACTTGCGAAGACCGTCTTTCGGATCAATGACCTCCTCAGGGCTTAGGTTCGGCATCTTGTCGTACGTCGACCCTGAGCCTAGTAGCCGCAGATATCGCATCGCTAGGTCGCAGTCAGCGTCGGCCGGACCCAGCCATAGTAACGGCCCTAGGCGCCGCGTATATCATGGCCATCAGAGGAACCTGTTGGCTCTTCTCCTCATCGTCCTCCTGATTGATGCATATGGCATCAATCCACAGGGTACCAAGATTCGTAGTATCTCGTCGCCGACGAAGGACGGTTTCGAGGCATTTTTTAACGGGTACAGTTATGCCGTTGACTATAACATTCTGGGCGCTCCATTCTGTTCCCCATGAATAGGAGAGGGCCTCAAAAGGCTCGTCGGGATATGTAAAGTTGGATGTTTTGCTATTAGGGGCACTGGCCTTAGTTTGCCATGGAGATCGGGGTCGAACAGCTCGTTGGGTTCGAGATCAAATAATCGGATTTGAATAGCATCGTCGCTGACCAAGGACTCGTACAACTGCAGGTACTCGTGCGGTTTAGTAGGATCGAGGGCCATGTTATCACTTGGCCTTTCGGAGGTTCGTCAATACGCAGAGCTACGAGGGTTCACTACTGCTTCTCGTGCCAATTAAACTACGAGAATAGCGTTTGATTTGAGCTTATGCGATATACATTAGTCCTATTTGGAATATTTTGGGAATGGTGCCTTACCATAATCTCCATATGCACCATCTCATGACAGTGGCCCAACATGCAATACCATAAAACGAACTAAGTTGTACCGCCGTCGTTTCCGTTTAGTGTAAAAAACCTGTCTCTTCAATCTCTGAGTACCTAGTCTTGACCATATACTATCACAATCTCGACTCGTAATGTGCTGCGGGGGTGTTGAAAATGAGTATCTTCCTCTCCGAAACTCAGGAGACCTAGGAAATATGTGTGTGGTATGATAAATAGTACATGGCGTAATAAATTACAGGTGCTGTTCGTTTTCGGGGAAATGATCTGTGAATGAGGCCTTCGCCTAACCCCCGCTCCGCTGTTCGTTCATCAAGTCGTCAATCGTGAAACCCATCTCTAAAATTCCAGGTAAAGTCCTTCTCCCGGATTCTCGTAATAAATCCCGCCCATTTGCCTTATTAACCGGCACCGTTCCTCCATAGTATAGCAATTGTTGATTCTGCCGGCGCCCCTCGCCGCTGCATCGTCGTGCGTTATCCTCAGAACCCAAACTCCACCGCCGGGCGGCCACCCAACAAAAGTGACGAGGTCGCCCGATTTATCTGGGTCCATGGCTTTATGCCGGTATGCTGCTTCGCTCTCCCACCACGTCGCTCCGAGCCTGCGCATGTTGTTGCAGTGGGCGTCTTCTTCTTCTTGGTCCAGTGATCGCATCGCGATGTGGAAGCGATCGAGCCCTAAAAAGTCGAGCTCGACCGGGGTGCAGTGAAGAACGTAAACCCCTCCATAGCTAGGATACCCACGGACCGCAGCGCCGGATCTAACACCGAATTGTGTCCGAAATTGAGGTCTGTCCAGCACTATGAGAAAGTCACCGTCGTCACCCGAATCGTACACCAGTTGCTTCGATTCGGCAGTGGCGGTCGGCTCCTCGGTGGCTGTATTGTCGTCCTCGGAGTCATATTCGAGGTCTCGTGCTCGGGTGCCTGTCGCTAAATCTCTTGTTCTTGAATGTCTTGAATGCCTCGTCTTGGCGGAAAATAGGTAGCTACCAGACAGTGCTGCGAGGAAAAATATGGCGGGCGTTATCAAGGACATGATGCCCGGAGAATGTCGTGTTCGGAGTTTGGAAGACATTTTGGGCTTTGGGGATCTGGATCTACTTACTTACCTATAGGTACCCCCCAGTAGGCACCTCATAATAAGTTCCACAGCGTAACGACGTGGATCTGCCCACGTCATCTTGCTGCTTGACTACCATGAATGACTTGGGCGCTGGCAAGTCGCCTGCCCCTCTACGTGTTATGCGACCATTTGCATAACGGCGCCAATCCATGATTGGGACAAAAGAGCGCTGGTATCAGGCACTATTTGGCCGCACAATATTTTCGCTTTCAACATAGGGCTGATGTGTAGCCAGGTATGTAGCCAATCATCTAGCCAGCTGGCACTCGCCAAACCAAGTTGCATACACGTGGCCACGGACACAACCACGAGCCACTTTTTACTGCCACAATTTCATATCCGCGGACCTAAGCTCCCGGCGAACAACAATCGTAGTTGATGCAGGTACAGCTCTTTTCTCTAGAGAAGGATGGCTATGACTTCATCAAGATTCAAACCACTGTCCCCTTCAGTGGCTGCCTCGTTGGAAAGACAGAATGTAATAGGTGCTGAGACCTTGACTTGGACGGCAGTAACCGCGCGGCTTCGGAGTTCGGATTCGAGTCCATGTATGTACAACACGACGACCTTCAGCAGCACACCTGCGCGCCAAGCTTTCGGTTCATGTGCCACCTACAGCGTTACAAGACAGCTTCCCAACAGGATCTAAAATTGGAGCGAACTTGACAACTGCCAATGTGTGGTATCCGTGCTAAGATAGACGTCATCAAGCAGTGAAGTTGCTCAGTAGGAGAACGATGAACGGATGCGTCTAGCAACCCCAACCTCAATTGTTGGTATGTGGATTGACTCGCATCGTGGGGATTACGGCGGGACGCTCTGTAAAGGCCAAAGAGAAAAGACATAGCGTTAATACGTTCAGGTGAAGACTTCTTCTATTGGAGATAAAATCTGAAATATGGTGCCCCCATCGTAGATGTCCCACGTCTTCTAGAATCAGTGCCACGGCAGGAATGAATGCCAGATCGTAGATATAGCCTAGCAAGGTGGACGGCGACACTGGATCAAACACGGCAAGCGTCCAATCACTTTATTTACCATCTATTCATTGAGATAGATGACTCCGCTGTCTTCATGCGAATTAGCATTGCTCCATTCGAAATCATTTCTCGGACAGTTCTTATACAGCCTTTTGAGGGGGGAAACGGTTGAGCGGATGCGTGTCTGATTTGCTAGTGAAGACTCCCTTGTCGCCTGCGGAAATCTTCACATCTATTCCGTATTCCTAGCTTTGCCCTTAAGTCTAGCGTTTGATGCAAGGACAGGGGGTTGTAGTATCCGTCTCACCGACTCGATAACCACGATTCCGGGAGTCGTAAGAGGAAGGTATGCTGTGATGGCTTTGAATTCTACAGGGTACTGTCTGTAGGCGAAATTCCGTTCATCCGTTAAGCACTCTATGGTCTGACTGGGTTTCAATGAAGAGGTAAGGAAAGGGACATTTGAAATCGGAACGAGCCTTAATCGGCGGTGAGCGCCAGGACCATCTCCACTAATTAGACCCTCAAAATGGCCACTTTGTGCACAGTGCGCTCATCGTGGATCTGATGTTCCCAATAGTTCTTGACTGGAACTAATCTTGTTTAGATGTAAAGTGGAGGGCTGGACACTGCGTCAGGGTCAGAATTATATAGATCTGGTTGATATATACCCGGTGGACTGGGCCAATATTGAGTCTAGGCGTATTTCTAGGGTCGTCGCTCTTGCCTGTCTACCAGATTCTCATGTGACTCTTCGTCGATATTCTTGGTTGCCGGTACTTGCACAAATAGCGACAGGACCAGCATGCCAAGGCAAGTGAACGATACGCCGATATACGGCAACCCGATCCACTCTCCGCCTAGTCGCATGCCGAGTGTGAAGAGACCCGCAAGCGCAGGCATCGCATAGATATTGCTAGCAATATCCAAGAGGGACATGATGGCGAAGAGCCTTGACCGGTGCTCAGCGTCGACGTGGGATGCCCCGATGCTCTTGATGAAGCTTGCAGACCCGGAACCGAGAGACATAATGAGGAGGCCGGCGATAAATACAGGTAAAGACGGAGATATACCGAGAACGAAAGTACCAACCATGGAGATGGCATAGGACCAACGTACCAGCACCAGATCGCGGCGCTTCTCGTCTACTACACGTAGCCATTTAGGTATAGTTGGTTGCACTATGAGGAAGGAGACGGCTGGGATTACCAACAAGACCACGACCATGTGGGCGATGCCGTATACGGATTGAACGTATCCAGTCTTTTCCAACGGGAGGTGGTAGCGTTTTGAAATAAATTGGGCCATGAATTGCAAAGTGCACACTAGGATTGGATATGTTAGGAGACAGATACAGAGAACCAAGGCGACAGATCGTATGCGAACAATGGACAAAGAGTCTTTTAGCTGGCCAACACCCCGTGATACGTGTGCTTTAAAGGTGAGGGGTTCGGATCCGGTGTCATCAGAGGGAAGGGCCCGGTGGAATGTCTCTGGGATGAGAGCTATCATAGCAGTAGCTATGGTCCAGAGTATGAGAGCAAGCAGCATAACCGGCCAAGGTCCTGTTAAAGACATCATGGCAGATGATAGCGACGGCGAGATCAAGTTGCCGACAAGGCTCGTCATGTGGATTCGCATGAAGGTGATAGACCTATGTGTTGTGAGCAAGCCGTCGGAATGTCACAGGGGAGTTTGACGGGTAGGTACATACCTGGTTGATTCGGGTACCACATCGCTCAGAATACTATAAATGCAAGCATTCATAACCGGTGCGCCGCCACACAGGTGCGCCAGCGACGAAACCCAAAGCAATCTAGGCGGCAGCACGTCTGAGAACCAAGCCACAATTATTGTTAATAGTATGCTTAGAACCATCCCTGTTGAGCTAGCTGCATATACCGGTTTGCGCCCGATGCTTGAATGAATGGGAGTCAGTCGGAGAAAAGAGCTATTAGGAGAATGGAGCTCATTCTTACCGGTCAGCTACGATAGCCCAAAGTAAGGCGACGAGACAGCTGATTCCAGCATTCAGGGCTTCTAGGACAGCGAAGAGATAGGCGAGATCGGATTGGATGGCGTCGGCTTTGCAGAGCGCCTCATCGATGGGTTCATCGGAACCCGGAGCCTTCCCGTAGTACTCATGACACAAGATATCCTCGAAGATCCTGGTCATGGGGATCTGCTTGAAGGCATCAGCGGCAGAGGCTGCGAAGGCAAAGAGCACGAATAAGCCGATGACGGCGCCCGGCTTTTGTGATGTTGGTAGGCTTATGCTGTTGTTGGCAATGGACACCAGTGTTGGTGATTTCGAGTCATCGCCTTTCCACGCCGGTGTGGGGGTGTCCTCGGAGATCTCGGAGATCTCCCCGGCCGCAACGAGACGAGTCCGTTCGGTAGCGACGGTGATCTCCTCGTCGCTGTCCGTCCCTTCAGTCATCGCGGAATCAAATGACGGCCTGGAATTGGATGAAAAGTAAAGGTTGGCGAAATCATCGTTCCAACAGATTACGAATAACCAACAAGGCAACCTCCAACGACAACAACCCGTTACGGATTGATGATTAATGGATTATTATTGTTTTAACCGAGCTCGTTAACGACTGTTCCTTGATATTGCATAGAGTGAAGTCTCAAAGATTGTGATTGTGGCTGGCTTGTCAACAATGGATTCGTGACCCAGGACTATCGTATTGTCAATAGTCTTAGGTCTGATAAATCGTATGTTGAGAAGCTTGCTTGATTGTATTGCTAAGAAGAGAAGGTTCGCAACCTTGAACTATTTACAATTGTGGTGGCAACACCGTTGCCACGGATCAACCAATTAGTCCGTTGGTTGCCAGGATCCACAAGATTACATAAGCTCGACTATCCTTGTCAAGCATTCCAGTGCTGTAGATGAACTACGTCATCTTGCGACTTCATCTCAATAGTCACATTTACAACATGTTTGAACCTCGCGCCATTGTCCGATATTGGTCTCAAATCTAGGTCATGGAACCGGGTCTGGCTGTTATCTCGGAAGCGCGGCAACCTTTGCGAGAAGGAAAGTAACGATGACTTCACCATCTGGCAGGATGCACAACGCGAGGATGACGGCAAACGAGAGTCGCTGATCCATCTACGCTACATTCGTGTTTACGCGTTCGGATCAGTTCGCCGCTACGAGCAAGTCTGAGACTCTGGCTTGCAAGCTTAGTTGATCGCCGATCTATCCGGCTTCCATTACGTCTCGCCGTTGGCAGTCGTGCTGGCTCAGCTGCTCAATTTCAACCTGTGGTCGATGCGCAAGGTGAAATATTGGCCCCTAGGATCATGACCTTTGCTTCTCGGGATACCGGTATCAACTTAATCTAGTCCGTAAGTATTGCTGCTTCATGGGCGGATTTGGACACCGTCCTTGCGTTATCCCTGATCCTCCTGGCCTTGATGGTGACGGCAATCAAGGGCGAACATTCACCGCTAGCCAAGGATCCCATCGTACGTGAGCTTTCCCGGCGTCAAGTAGTGGATGGATGTGCCCACCATGTATACACTATCACTACCTATGAGTAGCGAAAATCCGGCATCCCGACGGGAATCATGATATCCCTTATTGCCGAAGGGTAGATGCCGGGCTCTCCCGAATGGCGTCCATGGGTTGCGAGTATGCCGACGCAATAGAGGCAATCGCGAAATTGAAACCGATGGCGATGATTTAACGCGTACGAAATCACTCTACGAAAAGGTGGTCATGGCAATAGGTGTCGGCGCCCCGGGAATGATACGATCCGAGGGACGAAGCTGAACCATGATATGCACAGAAGGCTATCCCGATATCGAAGACATGGTCAGCCCTACGCGCAGCCACTTTCATGGATTATGTAGAGGCTGGCAAGTTATTGCGAAGAAAAAGGGGGGGAGATTCAATTTATTGAAGGCCTCGGCTAAAGACGCGGCTTATCATCGCGAGGAGTTGACAAATTGGTGTGGTTCAAGGTATTGATAAGGTCCCGTGAAAGATTCCATGGCCTTATGATTATCCACATTGAGAGTTTCAAGTATAACATTAAAGGGTGTACAGCTTACCTGGTTTTCGGGATGGTTGGGGGGCTTGTGGGGTGTACGTTACACAAAATGATATGTGATATGAAGCTACATATGCCCGAAAGACGCACTCCTTACGTATACTCGGGTATGACGAGACTCCGCTGTTGAGACAGCAGGATGTCAAAAATACACATGTGCGTATGTATGCACGAATTCGCCTGGCAGATAACGATGGGACCAACACGAAGGGAGTCCACTTGAGTCCACTCGGCGACATCGATCGCCATGCCAGGCTCGTATCGTACGCCCACCTGATAGACAAGCGCGATGCCGTAAGCACGTACCAGAGCCGTGTCTATCCAACCTTTTCTAGGTGTTGGACCTAAGGTATGCACGAGAACTCGCAGCAGCTGATCAGAATTGATTATTCTTTTAGGTAATAGACTTCGAGGTGAACGCTTGTCCGATGACATCGCTAAATATGTCAACTCTCGGTATCGACTGTGCACCTTGGTACACCACGCTATGATATAGTCGACGCCATAGTCGCGACTAACGTATTAAGCGCGGTCACAAGAATTGGTGTAATGGTTCTAGACTCTCTTCTCTTTAAACCGGACGTGGCCGCCCGCAAACAAGCGCTATTCGAGGTGGTTCAGCTCGAAAACACCATATAATTGTTAAGCCAATCAGAAAACCGAATCCCGAGATAGCTTCATTCAAAGTGCTTACGTGTGCTGCGTGGATGCGGGGCGCATGGGCCAACTCAAGATGATCAACTTGACAAGCTTTCAGCCCACCGCCCGTCATCCGGAGAATTGATGTCAGATATCGCTAAAAAGAAACTTGGCGAACATCATTGCTTGTTGAGGTGAGACATGGGCAATATTTAGATACCTACCTACTTTCCCACGCCTGGCATCCGAAATTAGTCGGTCAGATCCGTCTGTATTTCCGACTCCGATGAGGAAATCGAGACGCATATTAAATTGAAGGATGATGAAGCTCCTTCTCATCCATCTCGTCCATCTCCTTGAATTCGGGTCCGACTTGGATTGTACAGTGGGAAAGTCGGGCGGATTTTGTAGAGAGTGGGATGACTCTCGGAGTGCGTTACCGTAGTGCATGTGAAATGGACAAAAAAGCACGTGGTAAGATGCAAGGAAAGATTAAACTAGCCAGGGGGATCATCCAAGTTACTTCCCCGAAAAGGATGCCACGCTATCGATTGAAATACGATGCTGTACCCAAGTCCGTCATGTATGCCACGTCTTGATTCCGACTTTCCCTCGGTCCCGAATATGCGGCGCAACTCGACAATAACCACAGGAGGCACTACTGTGTACCTAGAGGAATCATATCAGCCCTTGAGCTTTGACGAGATGAGGTTTGTAGGCTTACTAGATGTTGCACAACACCGATCCCTAGCGAGAAGGCTCAGTCGATCCACCATGCCCTATATATGAGTCGGCGTCTGGCCTCCTGGCCGGTACGACAGCTCGCCCTCTTAGTGCGGCTAAGATGTATCTCTGAGGTTTGTTGAATATTCCATAGCCGTGCAACTATTGGCATCTACCCGTGCTTCTCAGCTCACTTGAGAAAGCCTACAACTTCTTCCCGGCCGAGTCATTTCCTAATATGCACATGCTTGGGAGCTCGGCCCTATTAGGGGCTTGCGCTGTCTTGTTGGGCCAGACGGCATTAGCCGTGCCTGTATCATACTATTTCGATCACGCCGGCGGCATACCAATGCCTAAGGAGTTCAAGAAGTTTCAACATGCTTATCAAAAGAACATAAGGGCATCGTTGGGGACACAAGGTTGTACGAACAAGAACATTGGGGTTCGTAAGTCGTGGTACGGTAGCACAATAGCCAATAGGCAAGAAGGAGAGAGATTATTATTGAACCTAACATGAATGATCAGGGACAACCTCGATGATCTCACGAGAGCAGATTACTTGCGCGCCGTGAACTGTCTGGCGGCGAGACCGCCACTGATGAATACGACATTAGCGCCCGGTGCCGTCAACCGACTAGATGATTTCACATACATTCACATCAACCAAACCAACATCATCCACGAATCAGTAAGCGGACTACGTCGGTAGTCAACCTTACCCTAAATATCATTAAGTTCCATGACTGAGTATGAGTTTTAGGGCTACCTTCTCCCATGGCATCGCCTGTTCCTCTGGCAGATGGAGACAGCCCTGCGTGACGAGTGTGGGTACAAAGGGTACCTCCCGTACTGGGACATAGCGCGGTTTTCTGAAGACCAGACTAAATCCAAGGTCTTTGACGGTTCCATGACGTCCTTCGGCGGCAACGGTGCCCCTGTGCCCCATGGACCCCGGAAGGTTATCATACCCGGCTTGGTTATAAGAAACTTCACACTACCGAAACCCGCTGGTACGGGTGGCGGTTGCATCACAGATGGCCCTTTGAAGAACTTCACTATTAGTCTGGGCCCCGTGGCAAAGGAGGTTATTGACCCTGCAAACAAGTATGGTTATAAACCAAATCCACGATGTCTGTCACGGGATTTCTTCGACGGTGCGAGTAAGGGAGTCCTGAACTGGGCCAATGCGACAACGATCGTGGCCTCAAACACAATCAAGGAGTTCAGGAACAACATCGAGAACCTATGGCACCTAAACTCACACACTTACGTTGGACTTGAGGCGGCAGACCCATTTAGCACGCCTAATGATCCCGTCTTTTATTTACTTCATGCACAGATCGATCGCTTATGGGCGATATGGCAGGGCCAGGATCTCCAAGATAGAACATACGCGATCGATGGGAACAGAACGTTCTTGGGTATCCCCTTAGACTACGCACCAGATGTTCCGCCGAGTTTAGCCACGATTGAGGACACTATGTACATGGCAATGGGATGGCAACCCAAGACTAAGGAGGGGATGCCAATGACATACGGTGGGAGATGCTATATCTACGAATAGGCGTCGTTGCCTATACATATTTTTTCCTTATTATTACCTCTATCATAGACGTAACGTTAACTAGGGACATGAGACATGAGATACGGCTGGAGGTATAATTTAGAATTTTCGGGCACCATCAGCGATTTGGAATTTAATAGATTTCACCATGAGGTAGTACCGCATATTGGTTTTTCAATAGAAGGGGAACGCAGCCCTAGATAGATAGATCTCGAAGGACCAGCACAGGATCTCGATCCATCAATTCTATCTATATGTTTCAGGTCAAAATCAAATTGAACACAGTAATCCCTTCGCCATGTTTCAGAAACCCATAGTCAGACAATTGGGGGTGTGGACTCATGTCGTCAAGGATTTTCCTCGGAGCCGAAGATCATGAACAACAACCGACCGGATTAGGCTCTGTCTCAGATAGTCCCCCTCGCGTGGTAGGAATAGTCTAGAGGCTCCCGATAACCTAAATATCTGCAGCCCTATATTAAGAATTACTAGCACTCCCTTGCATTGTGGCTTAGGCGGATGTACACCATGAGCTCCTTATACCTTAGCAAATACCAGTCTACAGAAGGATCCACCAAGGGGCAGTTAGAGATAGAGAAACGAAAAAGTAAAAAGTAACAACGCACAGAAAGTAGACGAAATAGAGGGAGAAGAATAGAAGGGGCAACACCGTTAGGGCAAGTAGCAATGATCGTAGATACATCAGCACCCTTGCTTGAATACCCCTTCATATACTATTTCGGCTATCTCGCAGCTCGGTTGCATTGCGCCGAGACCATACAAATTTTTGGAAATCGTAATGAGTGTAGACCTAATTTTAGCATGTTCAGTATGACGGCTCTTAAGCGGCTAAGCTGAAAGCTATACATTATATTGTACGCCATATATCTACATTGACGACGAAGCTCAACCCGTTTCTCTCCGTTGGTCTTGAACCTCCAATCGTCTTGCCCTGTAAGATGCTGCCCCAATGATGCAAGCCAATAATATTCAGCCTAATGAGCCAAGCACGATATAGAGGCCTAGAACTTTGAACGAGACCCGAGAATTCATTACGCGGGGTCGCATCTAGAAAGGTCACATGGAGTGTTCCATCGCCTAGAACGGAAGCTCCTTGAACCTTACAAATGCCGAATGTCAGACTTCGAGCCGTGTATGGCGTTATAAGTCGTCAACTATAGCTTATACTATATCTCATACATTTACTGATCTATAAAGACGGCCCAGCAGTCTTCGAAAGGATATCGTCATGACTAGCAGTAGGCATCGAAATCACGCTCTGCGTGGAGTCGTAGATCAACATCAGATCGCGGAGCAGCACAACAGTGACGATCTCTCTTGGCATCATGGTGTTTCATTCATTCATATTGATTATGGGACGACTACTGTTCTTGAGTAGCATTCTCTCGAGGATCGTCATAGCTAGCCACTTGTGCGACCGGGAAAGTAGTCCCAACCTTACGGTAGAGACCTTAACCGGGACCTACACTGGTCTACAGAACTCAGATTATCCAGGAGTTAGAGAATTTCGAAACATCCCCTACGCCGAGCCGCCTGTTGGCAAGCTCCGATGGAAGCCACCGGTGCCGTTACGACCATCCCAGGCCCATCATTACTCCCATAGATTTCCAGCATCATGCCCTCAATATCTTACATCCAAACTGTCTTTATGGAACGCCAATATCACCGACTTCTCAATCTTCACCGGTGACCAGAGTCACTATGCAGGAGAAATGGCACAGACAACTGCGGAAGACTGCTTAAGACTGGCCGTTTGGACACCTATCAACGCTACATCGCAGGATAGACTTCCCGTGGGCTTGTTTCTGCCGGGTGGGAGCTTCAAGGGTGGCGGCCTCGATGCCCCTTACCAAAATCCTGCTGGATGGGTCAACCGTAGTCAAAAGCACATCATGGTGACTATGAACTACAGGGTCAATATATTCGGCTTTCCTAACGCTGTTGGACTAGAGGACCAGAATCTTGGAATCCTTGACCAAAGGCTTGCGCTTGAATGGGTGTATGCCAACATCGAGGCTTTTGGAGGCGATCAGAGTCGAATCACTCTATGGGGTCACTCTGCTGGTGGAGTCTCAGCAGACGTTCTCAACTTTGCCTACCACGATGATCCATTAGCTGCTGGGTTTTTCCTCATGTCGGGCGCGGCGATGCGTATATTTGCTCAGGGTGACAACGCGTTGCAGACGAATTTCACTTATGTGGCGAAAGAACTTGGGTGTGAATTCCCAGACGATCCTAAAGCCGAAGTGGAATGCA
Organism: Hypoxylon sp. FL0890; assembly: GCA_022497025.1. Lineage (NCBI taxonomy): Eukaryota > Fungi > Ascomycota > Sordariomycetes > Xylariales > Hypoxylaceae > Hypoxylon > Hypoxylon sp. FL0890. Next base: position 548,450 of record MU386558.1, on the reverse strand, counting down.
TGCAGCAAGTCCCCGTGAATCTCATCACGAACTTTGTCGGTCATTATGGGGACAAGGGGAAGAAACCTCGCTTATTCTTTCGACCTACTGCTGACGAAAAGATCATATATAAGAACTATACGGAGAGAGCAGAACGTGGTCTACTTTCGAAGGTACCCGCGCTTATAAGTGATACTTCAAACGAGCAGTCGAGTCTCATTGCGTATCCTATCGATAATCTCATAGCTGGTCCTAACAAAACCGAAGTCGATCAAGGGACTCTCGATGACTTCATCTGCCCAGCATACAATTCGTCAAACGTCAGGGACTTCAACAACCTCACCACTTATCGTTATCAATACGCAGGGAACTATTCTAATCTGACCCCTTTTTCGTGGATGGGAGCCTACCATGGGGCGGATCTGCCGATGATTTTCGGAAGTTATAACCTCACGGGCGGCGCTACAGACTTCGAGAAGGAGGTAGCGGAGGCAATGCAGGATTATGTATTAGCTTTCTTAACAGATCCAGAGAATGGTCTGAAGAATCTAGGTTGGTTGAAGGGGCATATGGTGCGCTTTGCAGCAGGGAATACTATAGCTCAGAATATCAGCTCGGCAGAAGTGGATATTGCATGCATGGGCGAAGGACTCTATGATTCAGGCCCTGATTAATAAAGGCTCAAGTCAAAGTCTGACAATCGTCACCTTGAACCAAGATTTGGATAACTGTGTTTGCTGGGGTTCCCGACTTGCTCCTTTAAGCTAGTAAGAAAGTATTCTGAATCATCTCATTGTGCTCCATGATTCCCGATTTAACGAAGAGGTTCTAGTGACTCCTTTCGGTTCCACGTACAGTTTCAGATGTACAAGTAGCGATGAATCAGAGTTAAGTACCTATATCATTAGCCCTTCCACGAGTGTAGCACCTACTCAGAGAATGCAAGTATAAACAAGAAGTACCGAGAAGGATTACGGGGAAATAACGGAGGCATGTAAATAGTATATTATGGTATTATAGAGTAGATTTGAAAGGTGAGGATATACGGAGCTCCTTCTGCATAGACTTAAATCAGTGCGGTAAGATAGGCTTCCTTAGGGGTAAGAGGCCCCCGAGGCAACCATAATGATGCATCTCAATCACTGTGACTCCCAAGGCCACACGCTTGATCAATATCTGCTCCATTCACAAAGGGGCTCTCTTCGTTATCACCTAACTTACCTACTCAGAGGTGTATCCCCAGTCTGACTCGCTCCTACACGAGACAGTGCTCTCTTACTCACAATAAGTTTTCACGCAACGGCCCCTCCTATTCAGCAGTCAACTTATCAATATTTTCCGGAAAGTCTTCTTAGAGTCTATAAGAATATTCAACCCAACATGGATAGCTCACAGGATACCTATGCTAATGCAATTAAAAAGCTGACATCTAACACTCCCCAAAACCTCAATACCTCCGACCAACCATCAAGCATCCACGGCATCGACCTGTTGAAGCTCGCCACGTCTCGTAACTCTGCTATCGGTCACATATCAAGGTCTGCTCCCGGCGTAATGACAACCTCTAACTATTCGTATACGCCTATACTACCTCCGGAATTACCATTGATGAAATTACCAGAATCCGCCACGCCCCGATATCAGGTAGTATCTAGCCATGTCTCCTCGTGTAAAAGCTCTCAGAAAAGCCATCCAAGAAGTTCAACCGGTCCAGTCAGGATCGATGGCCCTTCGCGACCGAGTACCTCAGAGGGCAGAACCCCCAACCAGGAACCAGGCGTGTCTCTCGGGGCTATGAGGCCGAATAAGGCTCATACGCTGCCTTATACCATGTCTCATTTCGTGGTCAACGGAGACGAAATTATGGCGCAGGAGGAATGTGAATCAAACAACGATGAAAGATCGACCACTCAAAGTCCCAAGCCACCGCCGCTCCCTTATAGCCTCGGGCTCATCGAAGCAGAAAACCGACGAATGAGCGCCGAAGCTAAGCGAGCTGAGGATGAGAGAGCAAGACAATTGGCCAGAACAGAGCGCATGGAAGCGGAGCTGAAAGCTAACTTTAGATGGCCCGGCGATACTTCATCATATCCAGCACAAGTAATGGAAGATTTCGCGATGCCAAATTCCGAGTTTCGAGCCAAGGCAATCCACGTAGGCACGGCAATCAGCGAAAACTCCCCCTTTGCTGGCGTGTATGCCGTCAGACGCCAGTGTAACCCTAACATCGAGTACAGAATGGCTCGTGATAGCTCGCCATTAGAAGATATCGGCCAGGGCCCTTTGGTGGAGTTCCAGAATATCCGCCTTAACCAGTACTTCCAGAACATGAGTGAGAGCCAAATCGAGCTTTGGGTCAGGCACTTGCTGGCTACCGTTCCGGGGACGAACAACACAGTTATGAAGTGGACGTGAGATTCTGCCCACCAACACTATCTATATTCTTTGTCGTAGTTGCTGCTTTCTGATTCCGGTTGGCATTCTTCTCTCGTCCATGGCGAAGAGGGTTAACTTGGTCAGAGATTGGAGAAGGTCCCTAGTCGTACTATATGCTGTAGCTGGCGAACCAAATACGTATTCGTTTTGTCTTGTAGTACGTTCGTCGGCTAGTTGAGGCGAACACCCCGTGATGCCTAGACTAAGTTAGCCCACCTCTAGGCAAAGTCTCTCATTCTCAAGCAGTACTTGAATGAGTAATACAAGCGCTATCCTAGAGCGGACAAGGCAGATAAAATTTTCAAAGTCTCTATCAGCCGTTCTTCTAAGCTTTTCATATATTGTAAAAGCAAACGATCGTACTTTCTAATACAACTCGTATTCATAAAAGATGTTACGTAACCTTGGAAGCTGGTAGGGATCTCCCAGGACCCGTATATGTGCACAAGCCCCCTTTTCAGCTGGTGGGTCCAGCGTCCCATACGGACTTCGCGATATCCTGCTGTGATACCATCACTAAATTGGCAAGAGGAGGTTTAGAACTCTAGGTACCTAATAAAAGGCAAACCGCATATACAATCGTTCGACTACGACAGCGAACTTGCGTTCGAATGAGTAGGTTTTGAAAGTATGCGTTGTTTGCTTAGCTAGAAATTTGAATCCCCAGTAAAAGTGATCCTTGTAGGTCTTTTAATTAGCTGCCTCTCGGCATCGTGACATCACGTTTGCTGTCGGTGTCTTTCTTTGGATTGATCTGACCTTTCAATTATTCCCTAGGTAGAAGACAAAATAAATAGTAGTACATTTACTCGATAGGGCCCTTGATACTATATCCGCTCCAGCCCCATTGTATAAAGCAAGCCCATATCAAATTCCTATCTTGGGTAGGACAGACTTGTTCGGTTTTCACGTTATCGATCGCACACACGGTCGGCCAACATCAAAATCTCAAATTATCAAGTCAAATATCGACTCACCTCAATAACACAATGAAATTCTCAACCGCTTTCCAATTCGCCGCTATGACCGGCCCCGTTCTCTTCCAATCGGCATCTGGGTGGTCGTTCACTATGTACGACGTAGCTGGCTGCCCCAACTCGACGCTCTCGACAGACAAGGTGGAAAAGGCAGGCAATGTGGACTGTGACCCTGTGCCACACGCCAATCGGCATAAATCCGTTCTTGGGGCGATCCCTGCTGGCAGCGAGTGTCGGATCTCGTTCTACCCGAGGGCAGGTTGCGGAGATAGAGTGGCGTTCGGTCTTACCCAATACACCACCAGTTGCCTTTCCATCGAGGACTTCATTGAGCCTCTTGCATATTACAAAGCCACAAACTGCGCATGATTATGAACTGGGTTGAGATGGGGATTCTACGAGGTTGATGTGTCTGACGAGAGACGAGAGACGAGATAATGGATTCAATTCGGACATTGTTGTTTGAGAAGGGTTCGAATGTGTTCCAATTAGCGATGCTTGAAGCGAGCAAAGAACCTCCAGGGTTACCTATAGATATAGCAGGCTAGGGGCCTCAATACAATGACGTCTGCCCTATAATTCGCCTAATTGGCGACTCCAGTGATAACAATCGGCCGCTAGTGGAGGCGATCAGGGGCTATATCCCTGAACTGTACATACCATGGTTCAGTCTGCTGACGTAAGGAAACTCTCAGACATTCATGACGCGTCTAAACGCGACTGGGTTTGAGCCTTCACTCAAACGATTCACACAACATTGAACAGCGAATCTAAGTCTGAATAATTCACCTATGCCCTTCTAAGCTTGTCTTGTTCTTCTTTAATCCGTCCCTTTAGTGCGACTATGCCTCGCTCAGATGCCATAGATGACTATTTCGCGCGCCGAAGAGCTGAGGAAGAGGCTCGCGAGGTGAGAACCAAATATACAACCATGTCCCGTTATTAGGATTCAACTCACCGTACATTTCCAGGCTAGAGTTAAAGAACAATTAATTGCGAAACTTAAACACAACGGACTGCTCTCAGATGATCAGATGACACAATTTAAGTCGGATGCGGTGACCCTATACAACAAGGAAAGATTTGGGGGCCAAGACTACCAGCCACCAAACACTCGACGTCGACAGCGTGAGCTCGAGGAAAATTTCAACAGGATTTCGCTACATTATTTTTTAAACGCAGTCGTAGACCGCATCAAAGAACACGTTCCTAATGACCGGTGCATCCAAGTCTATGAAGATGTGATGTCGGTCCTCCCAAGGGAACAGCGAAGACCGCCTTCAACTAAACCTAATCCGCGTGAGAATCCTGAGACTCCGTTCTCCGCCTCAAGAGCAGTATGCTCACTCATGCACCTCGTTGATACAGATTGCGATTGCTGACTTCTGCAAGGCCCCAAGGTCTATCAAATCTAACGCGCAACTGATTGATAGTCTCGCATCAGCGGCAGATCTAGAACCCAGTACAGCAATGATGATCCGTGGCCAGATCGTATGGTGTGACTCGACTCCAGGAGGAAAAGGTACATCAGGCATGTTTAATATGAGGACTAAACTTGTCAGCGACGGCCGACTAGGTCGCGATCATATGCTCAGCGATGTCCCCAACCACTACGTCAGGGACCGTCTAATGGATTACATCAACACCCAGCTCGAGGAAGACCAACGAGAGAATGCAAGGAAAGCAGTATTCTCTGATCTCACCCCCGCTGAGATTGAACAGTATTCAGCCCTCATTATGAAGAAGGCCGAAGAAGATAGGCCAAAGACGCATGAAGAAATGATAGCTCTCATCGCGGGCAACAGGCGCATCGCGACAGCCCGCGAAAGAATGTATGTTCTGCAACAAGCAATGGCTCTAGAAGAAGTCGACACATACGTTGATCTAACACCTAAACCGGGGTTCGCCATCCGCGATTATCGTCGTCCAGGACCGATTTGTCGCTCCGTAGTCGAGCCAGGCCGTCACCAACTCACCCCAGCAGAGCAGAGCATTAACCCGGGAACAGATATCGACAGAGACTGCGACCAGATCCGAGCTATGATAGCGATCTTCATTACCAAGACGGAGTGGACTGCCGATCAATTCCGCCTGACACTTCAAGACGTCGAGCGCAAAGAACTGACTAGCTTTCTAGAGAAGGATGGCCCCAAAAAAGGCAATAAGAATGTCTTTGAGCTTGCGTGGGAGTTCTTCAAGAGACGCGAGATGCTCGGCTTACCATTGACAGGCGCAAGCACTCAACAGGATAGTGGCGTCCTTCAAGAACGTGACACCAATACGAGAAAACGCCCGAGCCGAAACGCCGGCGAGACCACTAGGAAACGCACGAAGAGAGCATAATGGCACGGCCTACCAAAGGAAGTCCCAGAAAGGCCGTAAAAATGCTTACCTTGGGTCCTTTTTTTCAAGCACGGATGCTCCATGTATATGTAATTTAGATGGAATGGGTAGCTTCAAAGCTAGTAATTTATTGTATAGATTTCTTTCAATTTAATGTCCTAGAGGCGAGTGTTGTCAATTGTGGATTTAGCACTCTTGACCCCTATCTGTATTACATACCAATGGTGGGTCTTGGACGTTTGCTGGCATGCGACTGTCCACGCATTATAGGTACGAAGTCTCTCACGACTTGAATTGATGTATCCTTTGGTAGTATTCTGCATATTGACATATCGCGACTTCTATTCATTGTGTTTCGCGTGGTTTAGAGTATAGTAGTTTTGTGATTGCTCATAATTCGCCCGGAAACACCACGCTTCTTCAGATGAACCTGCTTAACAAGGACAAAGACAAGGTGAAACTAGGCAACTTGTGAGGATTATAACTAATCTCGTAGGATACACTCATAAGAAATAAAGGACCTCTCTAATGAAAAGGATAGTTCACGAGCAAGCCTATTGTTTATTAGTCTGGCTTAGTCCTTTATGGTTCTTTGAGACATCCAGACACAATGCAATTCACAGCTCAAATATTTATACCAACTCAGGTCAATTACAGGTTCCCCAAGGAAAACTATCCAGTCCTTACAAGGCCTTACGGCGACGTAATCCGTCATTTCATTTGTAAAGAGAAAGAATTTGTGATCACATCCAATTCAACCAACATGCCAATCAGCGAAGGAACCCGGCCGACGCCACAATCGCTCCCCAAACTCACGATTCCGAAGGGACGTCATAAGCCAGAGCCCGAGGAGATAACGACGAGTCGCGTGGATGGCTTCCTCGACTTTTGTCGAAAGCACAATAAAGCGCCTCTTACGAAGCTCCCTACTATCGCTCTAGTCCTTCCTCCCCCTGAGTCGGACTCGGATTCAGAGGAGAAAGGCGAGGAAACAGAGAAGAAACCCGCCAGTCCGGACCCTGATAGGGAGCTGGATACCTTGGCATTCACGGAGAATGAATGGGAGGTGATAGAGGCGAAGAAGAGGGAATACGAGTATGCGAAAGCGCAGCACACAGAGTGGATTCTCGAGATGCAAGCAGATCCGAAGGACCGAAAGGCTTTGAATATGTGCAAGTACTGGCGACAGACTAGGGAGCGGCTGAACTTGGAGATGTCACTGATATGGCGGAAGAGAGAAATTCGTAGGGATTTTAGAAGGGATGCTAATAATCCCAAGGGCATAACGAATTGGTGAGTAAGTTAATTTGATCAACTAGTGAATAGATTAGGTAGGGTAGGTAAGTAGATGAGACGTAAGTGACGGTAACAATGTGCCATATTCCGACTGGGGGAACCACTGTAAGGTCCTCCTATAGTGTAGGAGCCCGAAGTCGGGGGAATGGGGGAATAAAGGGGTACATAAACGAACAAAAAGATTGTAAGTCATGGTTAGCTATTCATTTCTTCCAAGTTGCATCCTTTTGCTACATTCTAGAGTATATTTAGGGCAGTGTCACTGTATAACTACTTTGGACAAAGGTTGATTGAATTGTTAATGAACATGTGAGTAAGTTCATGAACCATCCCATTGTTTCCTATTGTTTCGTAACGTTGAGATTGTTCATCTAGCATATATAAACCGAAGTAGGTCAAAGCACTTTTGATTTTATTCAATTTCTTCATTAACACTGAACTATCTCCCGTCAAAAACACAGGTCAGTTATTATCTTTACTAAACGAAGTCTCAGACAGCAAACTCGCTTCTTACTTCGCATCCACGGACCGAGCATCATCCAAGTGCAGGACTTGGAGATTTCCATACCTTTAAGACAGACATCTCAACAAACCTTCTCTAATACCGCGATGTCGAGCCACGGTTGGCCTCGGCTTCGAAAAGAGGTAAATAAAGTCGCTCCAAATACCTCCTCACGTGAAGACGAAGCTCACATGGAGCCCATGAAGCAGAGAACAGACCCACGGGTCCAAACAACTTCGGGTGAGTTACCAAGACGTAGAATGGAGCGCCTTCCGGTGCCAGACAGGAGTAGCAGCCTCCCTGGCAATTCACATGGGCTAACATTAGAGCCTCCCCTAGTACCGTCCAAGCTTCCGCCCCCGGTCCCTCCTAAGGACCCTCGATATACGCGATCTCTACCGGTAAATCGTCCGACCGGTGTGCAGAACCCGCAGCAGGCGCTTCGGAGCGAGCCGAGGAGGGAAGAAAGACTCACCTCCAAAACGGTACGATGGCCCTTCTTCTCGAAAGATGAGCCGAACTCAGCGGGCTCGGGGTCATCGATTCGTAGGAGCAACGCTATACGACGGCGGACAAACACAGGAGCCACAGCTCAAGGTAAGCCTCATGATGATAAGTCTATGGAGGACTGCTCTTCTTGGTTCCCGGGGGATGACGCTTTCACCATAGCGATGAAGGAAGTTCGCCGTGGCAAACCTTTACTAATGTCACATCGTACAGGCAACACTCCTGCCCACACACCTGCCCCGACTCCCGTCCAACCTTTGCATCTCCCGCAGCGTCCGGACCGTAGCCATACACACCCGCCAGGTCCTGTGCCCCAGCGTCCTAGGACCGCGAAAGGTTACACGCCGCGCCCTTTTGACGAGCCCGCTCCGCAAAGCGTTGTAGATGACCTCCGCAACGCGTGGCAGGGAATCCAGAGGCCGTTGAAAGTCCATGCAATGCCCCCGGAGGTAATAAGCAGGCGTGGCCAGCCAAAGCCCCGCGGTGGGAGGTAGTCCAAGACTTACGACCAAGGACCATCCAAATTTATGCCTTCATGGTTGGGCAAAGACTTGTCGCATGACCGACGAGGTATGGTTGGGATGAAGGTGAGTCCTCCAATCTTGAATTGTGGTTGAAGGGGTGAAAGCACTTCTACTTGAAGTGTAGAACTCTTAGGAACTTAGCTCTTGAACTACGTGGGAGTGACAATCGTCCCATTGGTATTCGGGTAAGTGTTAGCAGAGGGTATTCTAACGGGTTGGTTAGGTAAGTCTGCTCATTCAGAGCATTCGTGGTAGCTAGGTAGACGACATCCCGGTTTGATGAAGATATAGGGAAATAATATAAAATAAAATAATGAATAATTGTCACATGACAGTAAATATTGGTGTTTGTAAGTGTATATATGTATTTTTGCTTGTGATGACTTCTCGAGTCGGTAGCACCACCTTGAGTATGCGTTTAGAATGAGCTTGAAGCCGAAGTGTCAACAGGATCGTCTAATGTGGTGAAGACGGACACATCTGAGGCATGGCCAAGAACATACTTCAGACGACCAGAGTAGGTAGTCGCCGGTATTCCTGTTGCTCGGGCATCATCGGCAACAGTTGCACCAGTTCCTGATCCCTGCGTTGAAGCTGATTCAAAGTTTGCTTTTCTCGTACGAGGCTGAAGCTCTGCTTTCGGTTAGACTAGTACGGTGCTCAATTAGTGCGTAACCGACAAAACCCTTTTAGGAAAGTAGACTTTAAGTTTCAACCAATCAAAACTCAGGAAGCTCACGATCGCAACCTCAATTGCAACACCTTAACTGCAACATAATTATTAATTGCAATATTAATTATAATAAAAAGCTGAAAAGATGTCTTTTAAATTTATTATTGTCGAGTAAAGTGATTTTTTTTCCGAATTTAATACGTACGAAAAGGGATTATTTCAAAGGTTATCGCAACATTAAAAGCAATCTCATTAACAGTATGCCTAATCTTAAAAAGGTAAGTGCGCAACTTAAAAAGGCAAAGCGTGCTAAGGCTCGGAGACTTTTTTTCTTACGCCCTATAAATTTAGCGCTTAGATACGCTAAAGCCTACTGTAATTATAGTGGGTTATAGCGCCTAAGGCACTATAATTACAGGGCTTAAGATGAATCGGACCAATTTTCGTCCGCGAATCTTCGTTTTGTCGGTTACGCACTAATGGAGCACCGTAAGACTAGGCGCAGAAGCCAACGACCCAAGACCGGAACCCCGGAAGTTCGCATCACAAGTGCTGCGTAGCATCTCACCAATGACGTCCTTATCACATTGCTAGCGTAGGGAGACGACTCCGGGTGCGTGGGACTGGGAAAATGAATGCAATCACGAAAAGGAGCCCGGCAAATACCATAATCTATTTATGGTCGCCGACTAATAAAGAGTACGAGACGCCCGGGCCCTAGGAAGGTTAAGTTTATGTCATAGACAGTAGCTGAGGCTGATGTTTCCGACGAACTGGGCGCTTTGATGTTGATCGGCGAGGGCCGTCAGCTCAGAGATCTGAGAGCTGAAAGATAAGAATACAAAAGGACTTGTAGACATTGTCCCACACAAGCAGTTTCAATATGAAGTTAGGTAGGCAAATAGCTCCAGCATAATAGTGAACACATGATTGCTGAGTGTCGGCATCTGAAACCGACGTCATATCAGACCTGCCTGTCTCCGATATGGCGGTGGAGAGCTTGTGTACGTGGCAGACGGGTGTCACGATCTCACAACCTGTTGAACAATCATGTGTCAAACAAATCTGTTGGACAGTAGACCTGTCATATGCAAGGTTAATGTTCCTTCTCGTGTTACGCGAAGCACAGGTACGCAAGTGCGTCTTGGTGTTCCTACGAGGAAGCAGGAGGATTTGGGGATTTGGGACCGTGTTTCGAGATTGACGCAGTCATCACAATTTCGAGCATGAGACTAGCGATGTTGAAATTCCAAAGGCTTCGCCCCGACAAGCTGGTATCGGGCATACGCGTGGAGGAATCGATTCGCTGCCCGACGCTGTTCCTGCATTGGTAGGTGTAGGTTAGGTATGGCAGCACTAAAGTGCATGCAGCCCTGTTCCCCCCCGTCACTAGACTACGACTAAGCTGACTAGCGAACGGCGTAGTGTACTTCACGGTGGTCAGCAGAACGGTTGCAATTTAGAAATACTCCGAAACCCCAGAAGTCCCGGGAACTGGGACACTAAATAAGCGCGCTTTGACCATTCCAATGATTACCTGCTGTACTAAGTACGAAGCTTCATGTTGATCGTAGTGCGAACTTTGCGCGGGCGACGAGCTATTCTTGGCGCAAGCTTTGCTGGGTCATCCTGTTTTAGCGGCTTCACCCAACGCAGATTAGGTTTTAAAGCCGACTAGAGTCAAGATTTCGGTAATTGGGGAATAATGTATCCCCAAACTTGAACAGGACTAGCAAGAAATAGCAAGTCTGGAAAAGAGAACATCGAAGTAAGTGAAGCTGTTGTATGCATTGAATGTGGGTGGTATGGCAAATCATTTAGGTGTAACTTGCGATTGGCGGTCCGAAATCCTTGCCGCTTATCGTGAACTTGATCGTCATTCCTCTTGGCTGATCATGGGTCCGGTACCTATTGTGATGTGAGCTTGGGACGAGGCGAACGAACGAACAGACGGTCAAGAATTTATCAACGAGCTTTTGAAAACAGCTCTGCGCAAGGGATTCCCACGTGTTGAATCTGCAGCCGCACACGCAGAACTCGATACGATATGCCAATCTTGCCTCAAAAGACTTCTTCGCAGGTCCGTAACCTAGTAGTCGATGGAATACAACCCCGCAAAACCAACCATGCCGAACATCCATGTTGATTGCTAAGGCAGTTAGCTTGAGGCACACATACTCTGTAGTGTGCAGTTCCTTGTAGCTTCGGGGTTCAAAAGCCACTATCGGGCGAGATCTTCGACTATGCTTATTACTGCATGGGGAATAACGGCTTTTTTACGCGTGGCAGGCAGCGCAGGGTGACAGGGTGGCTGTTGAAGCAGAGCTGACTTCTATTCCGCACAGTACTTGTGAGAGAGAGCATTGAGGGTAAATGCGGTTCTTAATGTGAGCGTTTCACTAGTCCGATCATGTTCCAATAACTGGATGAATAACTGGATGGCATGGTGCTGTTGAACCGAGTTGTATTCCTATTTCGTGTCTGTGACGTCTCTAAGCGCCCGCGTAATAAGAATACGAAAGGGTTGAAACAAAACAGGACAGCTGCAAGAAGCCTTGTTTTCAAGATGCCAAATTAGAAAATGCGACACTGCTTGTTGATGCTTCATGCACAACATAAACAGAGGCAAATGTGTCTAATGTGATTCGCACAAGACGGGAATTTCGTTTCGAGCAGAGACTGAATCTCAGGCTTCTAGAATTCATGTGTTTACGTTGCACATGCGCTTCGCGAGGCGCATTATCTCGATAACTCGCAGGCTTTGAGTTACGTGGGAAATCGGAGACTTTAAGCCGGCTATCTTAAGCCGTGGAGCCCCTCTCAACTCAAGTTTCCTTACCCCTGACTGCCCCTGTCAGACAAAGCCTTTATTGGTTCTTGAATGGTTGCGGTTCCTGGATAACTGGGGAACGATAGGAGGGAATTTATTCCGTCCTAAAGCGACTTACTCGTAAAGGACTAGCTCAAGCGTGGATCGAGATGGCCTAGTATAAATGTACCAGACATATGTACCTTAGTTATTCACTCGGATATACGTACCTCATCCTAAAGTGAAACAAGTACGGTACAGTTCAATGCTCTTAAGACCCAGACTAAGAGATATTTCCTTATTTTGGTTTCGAAGGAGCAACAACAAACACGAGATATGGTTCTTCGATTCTGATTATGGTGGCCGCGTCCATATATCTTTTACTGTATGTAAAATCTTTTCGGTGAGTCCGGTCTCGAAGAAAGGACGCTTCTTCATTTAGACCTTGGCCTAATGTTTCATACAAATCCTGTGTTCAGAGGCTTGTCGATCATCACGAGGTGTTTCATAGGATAATGAATAATGCACCAACGACCCGCACAAGCCACACAGAAACTTACAACTAAACTCGTCCTCGTTCATCTAATATGGCTTGCATTACATCCATGTCCTCATCCTCGTCAGCAATTCCTGCTGTTCGAAAACTTCATGTGAAAGCATGGCAGTGAATGTGGCTGGTCTTATTTTTGCGGTTTCGATAAAATGTCAGGATCATGATCGGACGCTCGTAGAATCGAATGGCCCCATTATCAACGATGCTATCGACAAGGTTGGAGGTGACGTTGTAACATCCAGGCGGAGTACATTACTTTATACAGTTTAAGTGATGGCGATAAACAGGCACGTTAACACGCTAAAATGTAACGGTTCCAAACGGAGTCGCGCCCCCACCTTCACCCACCTCACCCACCTTGCCCGCTTTCAATTCCCTTGGAAAGTTTCTAAGGTCCTAAGACAATTGGGGAACTGGGAACTTTCTTAATATCGAATAATTGAAATAATCAGTTTTTGTTACTGTGACTGTGTGACGACGGCCAGACCGCCAGACGAAAGATTGCGACCCCTAGCATTGACATACACACACACATGGTACACACCATCTGAACCATTACCTACATGCATGTACCTCCATTCGCCCAGAAGGGAAAAGAAGAAAAGAAAAAGGAAAAAGGGAACAAAAGAAAAGACGACTTGCATGTGGTCGAGGCCTATCGGTACATTACAAACCACAACTGACCTTGACCTTGGACACTTGCCTGCATTTTCTTTCTTACGTGGAATATGACGAATGGCTTTCATTTCCGAATCTCCTTCATCTTGAACTGACAATTCTCATTCTCATGGAAATTTTTTCTGTTCGGCATTGCTTGAATAATCCGTCTATAGCTGGTGAAAATAATATCCTGTAATAATCTTCCCCCCCTTTACGGCAACTATACCGTTAGTCACCTAATGAACCCACTATCCAGTAACTGCCACCTCGCTTCCCGTTTAATCGATAGCGTCGAACCTTCCCCTTCCCCTTCTGTTTTTGTACATACAGCCGACTAGTCCAACCCAATTGATTTTACCTCCATATCATTTTATTTCATTATTTTCTTCTCGTCGCCAGTGGTAGTACTGCACACTGCTAGACGTACATGTAACGACTGCCTTATTGCCCTCTCTCCAAACCCACCATCCCGCAAACCTCCCCTTTCTTGTACACCACCCTCACTCACGCACGCCCCCCCAGACCGAACCGCCTTGCGCCCTGTCGCAGCCCAGTCTTGAGCGCGACCCCTCTTCCCGCCCTCTTCGTCCTAGTCGATTTCCAATCAATTCCGTGCAACATCCAGCACGACCTCTTTTGGAGCCTATGTCTTGACGACGACTATCCGTGTGTGCGACTTAATTCTACCTGTTCCGCGGCTAGTTTGTCGCAGCGCAACCCAGCGCAGCCCTTTCATCGCCCGCCCAGACGGCCCTATGTTGTCAAACCTTCATTTACTGCCCGAGCGGACATTGACGATATAACTCAAGAAGCAACGAAGTTCCTCCCTAATTGGCCAAAGATAGAACCAAAAATTAGTCGCGACCGATCCCCCAGCACTACAATTAAAACGTATTTACACCTTGCTGGCCTATTAAGACCAACGGCCGAAAGGACCCTGCCTCCCTTGCGGGAATCCGAGTCAACTTCGCCGAGTACTCGACGGATCCAAGCCCTTCCGGTTTAAGCACGTTGACACTGGCGCCCGCTGGACCGTGTTGCCGACCTCGACACCGATCTAAGTGAAACAAGTCACCCCGAAATTCGCTGATAGTGAATTCAACAATTAGTACGAAGTCACAAGACGTATACGAACGAGACGACGCATCGACTTATTCCTACTATCCATTCAGTGTATATTTCCTTGCCGACTCAATTAATCATAGAGATCCGCGTTCGTGGTTCGACACAAGCCTGTTCGATCGCGCAGCAGAAGACTCCCAATTTTGGAATGATTGCAATTCATTGTTGCGCTTAGCTCACTATTATAGTTCTGTCAGCCCAACAACCGGCAGCACACAGACGACCGAAACAACAGAAGTACTTACTTTCGGAACATGTCAGTCATGTTACAAACTCCTTCTAGGGCATCGACGGCCTCGTCATCCTCCTTCCAACCAATTTCACGCCAGAACACCATGTCCTCCTACGAAGGCTCGCGCTCGGCGCGCCAGTCCAAGCGTTATTCCATGTCCGCTTTATACCTATCTATGTCGGCAAACGAGTCGGATCTAGAAATTGAAGATGATTTGGCGAAAGGTAGGAGGATAATTCTTTACGAATCTTCTTGGGAAAGTCATTGGTACTAACCTCAGTGAACTACAGCTCAGAAGGTACTGCGCGAGTTGAAATCTAAGATATCCTCCCAGTCCAAGAAGAACTTCGTCCTCGAAAAAGATGTCCGGTATCTCGACTCTCGAATCGCATTGCTCATCCAGAATCGAATGGCCTTGGAAGAGGTTTGTTGAGGCCAATCTTGTCAGTATCTGTCTCGTAGCTAACAGTCATTAGCAAAATGAAGTAGCGAGCCATCTCGAGGATGCGACCGACTTACAAGAGGGCGCATTCCCGAACGATGACAAAACGCAGAAATACGGCAATCTCATGTTCTTACTACAATCCGAACCTAGGCACATAGCCCATCTGTGTAGATTGGTCTCAATGTCCGAGATCGATTCCCTGCTGCAGACCGTTATGTTCACCATCTACGGTAACCAATACGAGAGTCGAGAAGAACACCTTCTATTGACTATGTTCCAAGTAGGTCGTCCTACATCTTTGCATATTAAGAGAGCCGTGCTTATTAACTGCTTTTAGTCCGTCCTGACCTACCAATTCGATACTACTCCCGAATACTCCTCCCTTCTTAGAGCGAACACGCCCGTCTCTCGTATGATGACCACCTACACTAGACGTGGACCGGGACAGAGCTTCTTGCGAACGGTGCTAGCGAACAGAATCAACAGTCTAATTGAGTTGACGGATCTAGATCTCGAGATTAACCCCTTGAAAGTCTACGAGCGCATGTGTCAGCAAATTGAAGAGGATACCGGTAGTCTTCCGCCTTCTCTCCCTAGAGGCATTACGGGCGAACAAGCTGCCGAGAATCCCCAGGTCCAAGCCATCATAGAACCACGTTTGACAATGCTCACGGAGATTGCCAATGGATTCCTGACCACGATTATCGAGGGACTCGAAGAAGCTCCTTATGGCATCCGATGGATATGCAAGCAGATTCGGAGCTTAACCAAGCGAAAGTACCCTGACGCGAATGATCAGGTTATTTGCACACTGATCGGTGGATTTTTCTTCCTGCGCTTTATCAATCCTGCCATTGTTACACCTAAGTCCTACATGCTCATCGACGGAGTGCCTTCTGAACGACCACGCCGAACGTTGACCTTAGTTGCGAAGATGCTTCAGAACCTGGCTAATAAGCCATCGTATGCCAAAGAACCGTACATGGCGAAGCTCCAACCATTCATCCAACAGAACAAGGATCGCGTTAACAAGTTCATGCTTGACCTCTGCGAGGTTCAGGACTTCTACGAGAGTCTCGAGATGGATAACTACGTTGCGCTTTCAAAGAAAGATCTAGAGCTCTCTATCACACTGAATGAGATATATGCTATGCACGCCTTGATCGAAAAGCACAGTGGAGAACTCTGTAAGGATGAGAACTCCCACTTGTCGCAAATCATCCAGGAACTCGGCAAAGCACCCGCGCAGGTGCCTCGGAAGGAGAATAGGGCGATTAATCTTCCCCTGTTTAGCCGATGGGAGACAGCTATAGATGATTTGACCGCCGCCCTAGACATCACGCAGGAAGAAGTCTATTTCATGGAGGCCAAGTCAATCTTCGTACAGATCATGCGCTCCATCCCTGCGAACAGCTCGGTTGCCCGGCGACCTTTACGCCTAGAGAGAATTGCTGACGCGGCAGCCACATCAAGAAACGATGCGGTGATGGTTAGAAAAGGTATTCGGGCTATGGAGCTACTAAGTCAACTCCAGGAAATGAAGGTGATCGATAAGTCAGATCAGTTCAGCCTCCTGAGAGATGAAGTCGAGCAAGAGTTGCAGCATTTAGGCTCCCTGAAGGACGGTGTTATTGCGGAGACGGCGAAGCTCGAAGAGGTTTACAAGACGATTAGGGATCATAACTCGTACCTCGTCGGCCAATTAGAGACTTACAAGAGTTATCTCCACAATGTACGAAGCCAGTCTGAAGGCACGAGACGGAAACAGCAAAAGCAACAAGTTCTCGGGCCCTACAAGTTCACTCACCAGCAACTAGAGAAGGAGGGCGTCATCCAGAAGAGCAATGTTCCGGACAACAGAAGAGCCAACATCTACTTCAATTTCACAAGTCCTTTACCCGGAACGTTTGTGATTTCATTACATTACAAAGGTCAGTTGGAGGAACCCGTTTCAATTGAGTCAAGGGCTAATGAGGAAATAGGACGTAATCGTGGTCTTCTGGAACTCGATCTCAAGCTCGACGACCTGTTAGAAATGCAGAAGGACAACCAAGACGACTTGGACCTTGAATATGTTCAGTTCAATGTCACAAAGGTACTTGCCTTGTTGAACAAGCGCTTTGCCAGGAAGAAGGGCTGGTAGTCGTGAGGCACCGGCATTTAGTCAGCATTCTTGGGCCTCCGCGGCTCATCTACAACAGCAACTTGCAGCACGTTTGTTTCTTGGAACTGGCGAGGCGTTCACGGCTGATTACGACTTGATACCATTTTCTTTTGCTATACCACAATGTTGCGTTCCTTCCAAATGAGATTTCGCGTCATACTCTCTCGGCTGCGCCCTATGAGGTGCTCTATGTGCCAATTACAAACAACTAATACCCGACCGGCCTGTCGCGATGGTCAAAGCACGGCTAACTCACTCGAATCATCCTTGACGGTACATGTCCAACGGTTGATCGATTTAGTGTTTCATTTGTCCTACATACGAATGACATTATCAAGGACTATCAAGGACATGCCAATTTTTGGCATTCCTATTATACGTTGCCACCGGAATACGTGTCCAATTATACGCGAGATGGGTGGTCTAGTTGATGAAGTCTCCAAAGTAATAGTCATTGACTTTTCACTTGCGGAGTTAGAGAGGGATGGCACAAAGGTCTTGTGACTCCAGTGTCCCGTTTTATTTGAGTCTAGTCAGGGAAGGAAGATGGTGGAAGGCGTCTATATCTAGGTTGTCGAACGTTATGAGAAAAGGCGAGAGGTTCTGAATCACGCAACGGGAGATCCCCGTGAGTCTATACTGCTTGGCTGTTGTTACTTCGGCTGGTCCGGCGGCTTTTGTCATGCCATTTCTGAGGTTGTCTATTTCCTCGAGTTGAGTAGGAACTGTGCGGAGGATCATGTAGCACTTAGTTGCAGGAGGGCTCGATACACATATTACGAATTGAAGAGGGCCTTGACGTCGAGGTTGACTGCACGAAAGGCGGCGGATACAGGAACTTTTTACCTAGGCGGTGACTTCGGATGCGTGACTTGTAGCAACCACGAAACCATTAGCCATTGTGCCATGTGTGTACGTCAAGTTCCATCAGTTCAGGCAGTCAATAATTACATGAAGGCATCCATTACTTGATTGTGTTTGCTCTTGAGTCCCTGGCACGCGACTCATGAGACGGGAACGATTAGCCTGTCTATATCGGGGCCCCATCCGTCCCCAACGCCCTCGATAACTATCTCATTAGTCCCAGACTTCAAATCCGTGTGTAGCGTGCTGCTAGAAACACTGCTGCCAGTAGGCAGGAAAGCTAGCTTCTGCGCGGCGCCTCCGTTAACACGCACATTAGCGTATCGCGGTGAGCTATCCCCATTCACATATCGCACGCGTATAGTCGTCCTCGCAGTCGCATCGCTACGAACGCTACTAAATGTCACGCTCCCCTTATCCGGGCCGCCTACGTATCCGGCAGCTGTCCCACCTGAGCACGATCCGCAACTCACATTACGCGCCTTGCCGCCGTACGTCGCGGCCTCGCCCTCGTAGGCTGTCTCCGCGGGCT
Organism: Hypoxylon sp. FL0890; assembly: GCA_022497025.1. Lineage (NCBI taxonomy): Eukaryota > Fungi > Ascomycota > Sordariomycetes > Xylariales > Hypoxylaceae > Hypoxylon > Hypoxylon sp. FL0890. The sequence goes on along the minus strand of MU386558.1, from coordinate 529,832 downwards.
TGGCGATGGATGCAGAAGATGAGGTTGTGCTGAGGTTCGGAACCCAGGACTCCGCGTTGGCCATTGTGACGGTCGTCCCGCTGATGCTAAGGGGCAGCCATACGTATGTCGACGCCATGAGGTTCGTGGATACCCAGCGGTCGCCCAGATAAATCGCCGCATTAGGGCCAACAGGCAGCACGGCATTAGTCTGCGACGAATACGTCTTGCTCCCCACATCCGCAAACGTCTTCCAAGCGCTCCACCCCGAAGTCAGACTCGTGGACGTGGAGTACATATTATCATTCGGATCCCAACCCGTCAGCCTAGAGCCAAACATATAGTACCGCCCGTTCAGCTTCAGAAGCGCCGGGGCCTCGATGCTGTCGCCCCAGAGATACGTGCTTGCGGAGACGTTCAGGTAGTCGTCGCTCAGCTGCATGATGCGCAGCCCGTTCTCGCGGTCCTCGCTTAACAGGTACCCCGTGCCGTCGTCGTCGGCGAACAGGCCCATGTCCCGGCTTTGATGGTTCAGCGGCCGGAAGGAGCCGTTGTAGGTGTACTTCCCGCAGACGGAGTTGCCTGTTGCGACGCCGACTTTGGCCTCGCCGTAGTTGCTCGAGTCGATGTGCATGTACAGCACGTACTTGTTGGTCCTGGCGTTGAAGAGCACCTTGGGCCGCTCGACGACGCGGTTCGGGCCTAGGTCCCCTGAACTGGTGCGTGATAGGAGGGCGCCGACGTAGGTCCATTGCACGAGGTCCCGAGAGGAGTAGCAGTTTACGTTTTGGAAGGCGGAGCCCGACGTCTTGTCTTCCCCGATTAGGTAGTATGTCCCGTTGACTCTGATTATGCCCGCGCCGTGGGCTTGGACGTGCTCGTTGTTGGACTGCGGGAGGATTTGTCAGCGAGCGAGTTGGTGTGGATGATTGGGTCTGTGGTGGTGTGAAAAGGGGTGGAAAAGGGGGTGGGGAAAGGGGCTGTTCCAGGGTGGGTCTTGTCGTGCTTGGAAGGAGAAAAAGATGGAGGGGCGCACCGCTGTCCATGTCCCTCCAGGTACTATCTGCAGAGTCGCCCCCGCGAGCGACATCACGGTCGCGAGGAGTGCGACGCGGAGAAAATGCATTTTAAAACAAGTAGATAATCAAGTTAGTTAATGCGACCTGCCGAATTGTGCATGCGCGATCGACATGCGATTCAATTGAACGCGTACCGCCTTGTGTTGCGCGCAGTCCTGTTCATATAATGCAGGAATCCCAGGGGTAAAGCTTCACCCGCGGTGGGGAAGCAATATGGATATCCGGATTTCTGGGGTAGGGTCTCCCGCGGCATCCGTGGGTAGATTGCAATACGAAGTCGAGGCCCGGTCGGAGAAGCCTGCCAAAGACAGCCTGCGTCCACCATTCAGGTGTACAATTAACTGAAGTCCGGGGTGGCCCAGGTCCACATGTATAGGTACCTAGATTTGCTGCGTCAAGGAATGAAGCCGATGCTATGTTAAAGACCTTCCTCTTTCTGTTGTGATATTCTCCGCGATATACATGCGTATACGCTTGTGACCAGGTTTTGATGTCTCTCATTTTTTTAGTTGCCATGCCGGTTGCAGACGCGGCTAAAGTCACACTTCCCTTGACCTTGTCGATTCTCTGCCTGCCCGACCATGTCAGTAGGGTCGGATCGGGTTTTACGAAGGTTATTCCATAAATAAAATCAAAATGCCAAGAGGTCGCATTGAAGAAGCAAGTTACCGTACTTAATGTGGGTGGGTAGCATGGAATTCGAGGACTTTGAGAATTTCAGTACTACGGTTAACTGTATTGAGCTGACCTTTCGAACTTATTCATACTTCTTTCCTTCCGCATATGAAGTACAATAGGTGCCTACCTAGCTATACTCAACTGGGCATCCTAAGATTGAACTTTCAGTCCTACTGTGTGGTTATCGCCGCCAAGGTAACACTTAAGGACCTTTATCCGTTTGTTCCCTCGTAGATAGTTTCGCCGTTAACATTATAACAGTTAAGAATTTCATCATATTGTAGGTTACATATATGAGAACTTGCTTAAATCCTTTAATATCTATTTCTCAAAGGTAAGCCAGATAGATATAAGGTAGGTATACATAGTACGAAGCATAGAGACTTTATCATTTAATAAGTATATTTTTAAAGCCGCCTTTCTCTTGACTCAAGGTAAGACAATATGGTAGAATACTTCTCCACAATGGTATCGTCGATATCAAAGCATTTAGCTATCTTGGTTAGGTATCCTAACAGAAGTTCGAGCTGTGTTCATTGTGCGTAAATACCCACCTAAGTATTATGTGACGAAGAACAACTCTAACCAAAATTTGGCCTTGACTTGTAACCTAATTCATCATAACTCTCATCAGTTATAGGATTGAAGGTGACATCAACGCATGTGATATAGATGCTTGTTGAAGAGATAATTGATGCAAATAGTGCAACTCAGTTGCAGTTACACTACGAATCAGTTCCTTACGTGGTTTGGGACACACTCATTCATCTTATGTGCTGTAGTTACACTACACGAGTTGCCCAAGAAAACCACGTAGCATACTTGGGTCCAGGTGCTGATTCACTCTCATCTGATCTTGGAAGCGTATCAGTTGTGACAAGGAGGTATGGCTTGGACACTTTGTTTAGCAGACCTAATCCAGCTCCAGCGCAGGAGATTCTTGAAGATGTAGTCCTTTGGACAAATTATAGCCTTAAATGTTACTGAAATCTCTGTTTCTCTACATTGCCAGCAGTCTGTGGCCTGCTGGGGATATTCAGGATCGCTTAGATCCAGTCTGTTAACAATGGATAGAGCGGTATTTGACACTAGTGTCGTTGTGTTCACCTTGAGCTTGCTTGCCGTCGGCCTGCGTCTTTATTCCAGAAAGCTAACGAGGGCGGGCTTAGGCTGGGACGATGGACTTATCTTAATCGCGACGACTATCGCGGTTGCATTATTTGGGCTTTCTATCTTCAGTAAGTCATTAACCCATCTTAATTCCGAGACTTATAATTTTAGGAGACGTCTCACCAGCTTATTTCACAGTTTGGAACTCCGGATACGATCGTATTTCTCTGGCCGGCCTCGTCGAGAGCAACCAAGCTGTTCTATCCGTAAGTTTATTCAAGGCTCCAGCTCTTGTTACAGGATAGCTCTTGAGCGGCTACTGACGATTTATTAGTTCCTTCTTGTCTTCCAGGTTCTATACCTCATCTCCATGTGTCTCGTAAAGCTCAGCGCGCTCTGTCTTTACAAGCGGATTTTTATCCAGGAGAAATTCCAGTCCCTATGCACGATCCTCGCAGCTATCGCAATATTCCTATACATAGCAGTGTTCGTGGAGACCGTCACCATCTCGGAGATGGCGGACGACATCTGGGACAATCCCGACCTTGGAAAATCGATAAACAAGAAAAAGGTCGATATCGGAATCGCCATATTTAACGTCCTTGGAAATGTGGTCGTTGTCTTCCTACCCATACCCCCTATCTGGAAGCTCCAGATGCGTGTTAGGACCAAGATCAGTTTGACCATCCTTTTCTGCCTCGGGTTATGGTAAGTCGTGATAACTAAAGTGCAGATATCTATACGAGGAATTAACACCAAATGTTTAGTGTCACTGTCGTATCCTTTCTTCGCCTGACTCTCGCCGTACGAGCGGATTATTCCTCCGATGAACTCATTGCCTACGGCAGCCGCGATATGCATCTCCAAGTCCTCGAGCCCGAACTAGCGATCTTTTCTCTGTGCCTACCGGTACTTCACCCTCTGTGGCGCAAGCTCGTGGAGAAATATCGTGGCTTGAGGAAACAAACGCGCCAGAGTAGTCAAACGAGCGACTTAACTCCCCTGAACCGACATGTTGACGACGGGCGTTCTATGGACTGGATGGAAGCCCTGGCCCATGGAGGACTCCCACAGTATCATGTTAGTATCAAGGGAGGTAGACAAACACCAACGTCGGAAAAGCAGGGTCAGAACAGCCCAAATAAAATCAGGCGCAAGCGGAGTTTTCTTAGGAGTCCGAGTCGAGAAGCCCGACCACCGCAACTTCCACGTATCAGTGTGGGGAGAACTTTCGATATCTCATACGAGGCGGCCACGGCTATTCATTGATATTCCCCAGGAAAATACTGGACTAATCTTAGCATTCAGTTAGCCATAATTTAATAAATTTGCCTGCACTTCCTTGGTAGTTCTTCTGTCTGTTTCTACTTACTATTAAGAGCACGGAAACCCAAACCTGGGCCGTTATGAGTTGAAGAAAGGACATCAAAAAATCTATACTCCTTTGGATATTGGCCAGTTTCATTTAGGTCCTCGGGACTGCTTCGAAGTCGAAACACCAGAGCGTTTTAGTCATCATGGGACTTGCTTGCAAATGCGCCATAGCCTTTCCCGCACAGCTGCGTGCTCCAGTTGGGAGAGGTACAAAAGCTTCATGCATAAGTTCCCTCTTGTCTCCTGTAATGTCGGGGGACAGCTAACGAGCAGGATTGAAAATGAAAGGATCCGGGAAACATTCTTTGTTATGGTATAGTGCGAAAATATTGGCTCCAACTTCAGTGTCGCGAGGAATGAAATGACCGTCGATGACGAGTGTCCCTTGTGAATTGTCGTTGTCATATGCTTGTTCTCGCCACAATGTGCATTATTGGTTCAAAGCCTTGCATGGAGTGCTCATTCACAGCTGAACCTATAAGTTTGCGTTTCGCGCGATGGACTTGTATATCAGGAGCTTTAAACAGGCTGTAGACATTGGGAGCTTCGTTGAGTGATTAGTAGGTAAATAGGGGAATTTATGAGGCGTTCACTCTGGTACCGGTAATATCATTCATTTAAGGTATGATAGGGACTCATTTGAGATATTGACCACCTTTCAGAGCTGCAATTGAATTAAACACTAGCCGATTAGGCCCATGCCTTGTTACGGGCCCTGCTCAAAGATGTCGCGGCCGTGGTCAGCAGAATATATGAATGGGCTACTAGATCGACAAGACGCGACCTAGCATATTTGAGATGATTTCTCCATGCAATGCATGGTAGAATACCAAGAGAAGCGCAGAAACCTCCTTAGCTGTCTGATAGTTTAGCTACAAAGGGCCCTGAACACTGCCTCAGTGGGTGGATATAAACGCGATAGCTCCACACTGCGCAAATCTTTTAGTACGGCTGTTGAACCTCGATAATGAATGAGACTTACATGAAGATGCATGAAGAATACGTCAAAAGTAGAAACGCGATATCCTGAACAGCCATGCTGCGCATCTAGGGAAGACAGCGTCAGGGGGTGACGGTTTTTCAAGTGTCTCCGAAGCCTACGTGTTGCCGAGTTAAAGATGCAATCATATCATAGACACTGTACCTGGGTTGTGGCACTACCAAACGCAATTCACCTTTGTTTGCCAAAGTTTAGCTCTTTGTCTGGGTTGGATCTTTACGTTTTCTAGGCACGTTTAACGTGCCAGGGGTCTCCTACAAATGACCTGGAGAGCTAACCAACACACATTATACCTAGACTTTATGATAGGCCGAAATACGGGCCCAATTCATCTAGTTTTATTCGCAGATAATGGATTCGTCCTATCAACATCGCGTGATATTTCCTATTGACTTGGTTGTCAGGGGTGAAAAGTGGACCAAGAGAGGCCCACTGTATATAAAGGCTACTATGCCGTCAGTAGTCGTGGATAACTGTCGTCTACTGAGCAATCGGTGTAGCCAGCGAGCCATAGTTTACTCAGAGGCTGATTCTTACTCTGTGCGTGGCTTAACTCTTTTCCCAAGAGGAATAATGTGACGGTAAGTTCATGCAGCCGGGATTCCTCCGTTTTTCGTTCGGCAGCCCTTCAGTCCCACCTCACCGCTCTTGCCTACGGATCCGATGACCATATACTCGGACTTGCAATGTACGGAAAATAGGTGGATAAGCAATCCAGAAATTGACCATGGTCGCCACTTTAGCCCATAATCTGTCAATCCAGGATGCCAATGTAGGGCGGATGAGCGGGTGGCCTATGAGCGTAGTACTTCGTGAGGTGTGGATTGTCATGTCGGGCACACGGGAGGCTCCACTATGACTGCGGGACGAAGCTAAGCTATTGAGAATCGGCGGGTTTCGGTGAATTCTACGACGAGGTCTCTGAGCGGTCTAAGGTTGGAATCCGGGTTCTGTGGCACCGTGCCACCAGAGAGCATAATATGGAAGAAAATAGGTCGACGCGAGCAGTGCTGTCAACGCCGGCTGGGATCGCTCGGGGTAGGGGTTGAGCTTCATATAGTCCTCGCCGCGTGGCTGGAGGGCGTTCTGTCGGAGATACTTACACGCGAAGAGAGAGTCGTAGAATGTATTTTTCCGCCTGGAGTTGTAGTATGGGCACGGGATAACATTGATGTGTTGTCTGCTTTGTTGTAAGCAGCATGACGGTGCTTTAGGTATGCACTTCGGCTTCATGGCGCCGATTATCTCGTATGACTACCTCCTTTAGCTGCGACTTTTGGGGGATCTTCCGCCAAGCGTTAATGTTGATCCTGCTGCAAACGTGCTTAGAAGAGGAGATCGACCTAATTATCAACCAATCCTGGTGTAGTTCCGTCTTGGTGAAACTCGAAGTAAGAGCGTAAGATGCAGATCCTGTAGCATGTCGAAGTAGACAGATGCGAAAAGCATAAGGCTTCGAAAAGATTTCGGCTAAGCCACCTCAAGTATGGAGATATATGAGAGCGTTCTGAGCATTCTGATACAGAACTATTGATGGACGAGTCCTGCAACATCATTAAGAGATGGAGACGAAATCTGAAGTCGAATGAGACTAACCCACTTCAACATAAGTATTAATTTCATCCGTGGTGGCAACCCATGTCCCTGTCGTTGAATACCCAGGTCTTGGGCCGCGGCTACAGTCTTCGATTTCGGTTCTTGTACGGAAATTGGGTCGTCTTGTTGAGCATGATATACACTAATGATAAGGGGAGAGATGATATGTGTTCTTCAACACCTGGATAGATTACTTAGGAATGACTGTTGCTCCGTAAGTGTGGAGGTGGATGTGGATGAGGATGATCGTGGTGATTTCTATAGCGGGACTTACCGAAACTTTTCCGGGTTGCAGATCATGGTAATGGTACGATATTTCTGGAACGACGAATGGTATTGCTACTGTATCATCTCCCTAAGTACTGATTGCGTCAATCAGGCATACGATCCCGAAATGGTGGAGACAATGAAATAATCCCTATCGGCCGAAACCTAACAAATATGGAAATCTGTCTACTGTACTGAAGTCTGTGTCCACCTGTGATGTGGAATTCTGCTTGGTAAGAGTTAATTTGAACAAATTGAGAAAGCTTAGCAGGGCGCCCACAAGATTGTTACGTGCTGCGTACACTTTTGGAAAGCAAGCCATTCAATATCGTCAAGCAATTGTCCCGAGGTTGTCGACCCTTGTCTTTATAAGTATTTTATATCTCACGTGGCAGCTCACTGTACCCCTGATGCAAGGATTATCCCGATATAGTCTCCGTCTTAGGGTAAGCTAGCATGGAGTGAAACTTGATTGTGTTGGACGACTGTGCGTGATAGTCAACGGTTACATATCTCAGCATGTAACATCGCTCTCGCTGCTAATCTTGGTACTGACGTGCTCCTCAACGCCCTACCAATTGGCCAATGAAAACCGCAGCGACGGCACATTATGGAAGTCAGCTCTTTTCCGACGCACAGGGGACCGTAGACCCTACCTAGGTAGGCAACGCTAAGATACACGCGGTTAGGTCAGGTCGTGCCGTACCCACTATGTCGGGAGAGGAGTCTGGAGAAACACCCATGTCAGCAGCCATTGTGACGAAGCCGCGCTCACAGAAAAAGCTGAGTGTTCCGGGTTCAAGTGGCGAGGATAATTTTAAACGCTGATAAGCATTTGGATGGCCAGTTGGGCGGAGCTCACTGTTTGTCTTCTCCACCATACTTAGCTCATATAATTGAGGATATCGTCCACTTGCCCAAGGCTATATATAATACCCAGACCTTGATGATCTTCGCGTAATACCTCCCATGGCGGTGTCTGGGTTGACCTGGGCTATAGTTCGGCGATTTTTAAGACTATAGAGCGAGTCAAACGCCGCACTAGTCGCGATGCACCGAACCACCTCTGTGGCAACGACCAGCAACACCTACCGAAGTAGAGATGATACCTTACCCATAGGCGAAAGGGCGATGTCTGCTAGTAGCTGGACTACGACGAGTGTAGCTGAAGCTTCGAATAACCAAGGCCTCTTCTTCAGCTCCCTCAACCCGCTTGCGCCTATCACAGTGGTCATGTTGCATGTCCTTCTGAGCTCGCATCTTGAGTGGGCCCATTGTTGGCCTCAGCTACCCGAGTATCATTTAATCATCCCCGATTTACCGCAACACTCGCGTTCACGGCACGCCGGGCCGTTTTCGTTTGCCCTAGCCGCCGATCTCGTAGCAGAATTAATAAGGGAGCACGCTCATGACGGACGAGCGCACCTCGTGGGGTTATCAACAGGCGGATTCATTGCGATGGAAATAGTAAGGCGGCATCCGGATATCGTCCTCAGCGCATTCGTGTCGAATGCTGTGCCAATAAATGACCTATGGAAGAGCCTCAACTCTCAACCAAAACTTGCCCACCTAGGGCTGTCGGTCTTGCTTTACAGCCCGAAGAGCTTTCTATGGAAGGCTACAGGATGGGCACCGGAGTTTCAGAATGAGGAGCTGCTGAAGGAAATCAAGCGGAACAATACAACACGCCTGTACGAAGCGGGCGCTCGCGACACAACTAGTTGGAGTCGGGAAGACATGGCGGAAGTTGGTCAAAAAGATAAGCGGATCGCATTAGTCGCTGGAGGAAAGCAGGACAACGTTGAGGAGGCGCGGGAGATGGGCCGACTACTACAAATGATGGGCTCGAATGACGGCAAACAATCACGCGCGTTTGTCGTAAAGGATGCTATACATGCGTGGAATTTACAATATCCGCATCTCTTTGCTCGAGGGGTACGAGCGTGGATTGAAAAGACCCCATTACCACAAGAATTTGAACCCTTGGAGCCCTTGGAACCCTTGGAATAGAGGGGCCATACCGTGTTTTATCGGACCACGCTTAAGGGAGGAGAAAAGAAGAAATGGCCTGCGCGACCATTTAAATCATATGAAGTGATTAGTTGGATATCGATTTATGGATTTCGAAATGAGCTATCGTTGGTTGTAGCTTTGCCTGCAGTAAATCGGTACTTATAGGTGAGCCGATGTTGAAGGGCATGGAGAGAGAAAAACTCAGAGGAGTCCGACCTGTGCTCGTGCCTTCGCACGGGTTATACCATTCTTCACTCAAAGAAGTCCACATATTTTCAGACGAGCTATTCTATCACGATGCCCACCTTACGCAGGGGGTACAACCTATGTTGTTCCGCGAGGGACTCTAAATCTATCTAGCAAGCTCTGGTATACACCGAGAGGACCTCCTTTGTCTGCGAGGGCTGTCTTAGACCCGAGCAGACCCCTACCTCTGGCGCCAAGGCCCTCTCGGGTCGAGCCCTGACAGGTCGCCTCTGACGGGTTGGTCCTCTGACATATTCATCGGATGCATATGGTAAATGTTGGAGTAGCGAGCATAATTGAGATACCCGCCATGAAGTGTTACTTTTGTTCTTACCCCATCCATTCCCATGCATTTCGTCAGATTATTTCCACCGTATTTTTAGCAACAAAGTCGAGTTTACGTCCATCCAGGCTGTGGCTATCAAGGATGCACCTAGACATGCCTCCTCAATGCCTATCGAAACTGGATCGTTGTCCTTGATGACTGGCAGGTCTGACCCACCTTATTGCTTGGTAGCAGCATCTGAACAGTGGAGAGAGATCGTTCGAAATTTCATTAATTCCGAGCGCTTTAGCTTTTACATGGGTATAATTGGTAAGTAAATTGGTATATTAATACCTTTTGAATTGATAATTAAAATGATTTGACAGATTAGCGGTAGTTGGGAGATTGGCCAATGTAAGGGGTAGGGTCCCCAGGGCACGGAAGATGTTGGTGCACAGCTCGACTCACCGCGTCCTCACACACACTCAGATGAGAACTAACACTTCGATCGCTCCTGGATAAAGAGCTTCCGTGGTGTCTTTATGTAGCTAAAGGCTTGAGAGAACAACCCCACCCCACCCAGATCAGTTTGCATCGACGATTCTTGCAGATGGCTTTTTTCGATGGTATCCTCCAAGTTGCCCAATACGCTGCATTACTATTAATTCCATACGTACGTAACTTTCATATGTATACCTGATAGTCGAAAGTCGTGCTTACTGACTTATAAGTTAGTGTCTATTTGTCGTTAGCTATCGCGTTCTATCACATCCCTTGAAGGACTACCCTGGTCCTTTTGTGGCCAAGATAACTGATGCCTATGGCGGCTTTCACTCCTTGAAGAGGCGACTCCACCAACGAACATGGCAGGACCATCTAGCGTATGGTATGCTACACTTCAATGGCTTCATGTTCGTGAACTTCATATCTGACCTCGTGTCGTAGGCCCTGTTGTGCGGCAAGGACCGAACAAACTGGTATTCAATTCTGCCACGGCGCTACATGGTATGAGCACATCCAAAATAGCTCGTGGCTATATAATATTCATATACAGCTTGAACAGACATATATCTTGATGAGAGTCTTTTCAAATCCCATTGCTACCAAGCGGGAAATGTCAATCCCAGCACCACCAATGTGTTCAATACCATCGACAAACGAGTACATCGTATCAAGCGTAAGCTTGTTGGTCCACTCATTACCGAGCGTTCTATGAGATCGTTTGAGCCTAAGATGACGGAGCAGATTGACATATTTATTAAGCGGTTACTGCTAACCTCCCAAGGCACGCCCAATAAGGCCATAAACATGACTGAGCGATGCAAGTATCTTGGCCTAGATATTGTGGGGAAACTCGCTTTTGGATATGCGCTCAACCTCCAAACGGATGATAAGCATCGGTTCCTGGTTCATGCGATGATGATTGGGAGTTGGCGCCTAAATGTTTACATGCAATTCCCATTCCTAAGGAGGCTCAGACTGGAGATACTCTTTTATCTTCTGGCTATCATTCAGGGGAAAAGCTTCCTGCAAACGCTTTCAAAGATGATCCGGGCTCGCCTCTCCCAGGATAAACACGCTCAGCATGATCTTTACTCATTCATGGTAGATGCTCTAGATGCCCCCGAAGGCGACAGAATCACATTGAATGAGATCTGGACTGAAGGGATCTTCTTCTTGCCCGCTGGAGGCGACACTATCTCAACCGCGCTTAGCGCTTTATTCTTCTATCTATCGCGGAATCCAGAGTGCTACGAGAAGCTCGCCCAGGAGGTCCGTTCGACATTTGCTAGCAGCGCTGAGATTCAGGGTGCGCAGGTTTCAAGCTGTCGATATCTTCGGGCATGCATTAACGAAACTTTACGAATGTCGCCTCCGGTTTCCGGGACGCTATGGCGGGAACGGTTATCTGAAGAGCCCGGCAAACCATTTATCGTCGACGGTCACGTCATACCTCCAGGCACGCAAGTTGGTGTGAACATATACAGTATCCACCATAACCCGGAGTACTTCCCCGACCCATTTACCTTCAAGCCGGAACGGTGGCTTACTGTGGATGACCTGGAGGGAAGCAAGACAACCGCGGCTAGTGCGTTCACCCCATTTTCCATCGGAAGCCGTGCATGTGCAGGCAAAGCAATGGCATATCTTGAAGTGAGTCTCACCATGGCCAAGACGTTGTGGTATTTTGATTTCGAGGAAGCTTCGGTACGAGGCGGTCAGGAAGTAAGCAGGAACTCAACTGAATTTCTACTCCAAGATGTCTTTACATCTACACATGATGGTCCTCATATTAAGTTCCGTCCTCGGGGAGATCCCTGGAAAGAGCTTGTCGCCGGAAAGCTATGATTTCAGTACGAGTATCAAGAGTCTTTCAATGATAGCTTCCTTACCCTCTTTAATGCTATAGTAGTGTTGAAAGAGTCTGCTTATACCGTAGTTCATACCTAGTGGCAAGTTCATCTGCGCACAGGTAGTGCTCTGGAGAGTACAAGATATCTGACAACCTCCACAGTGCACAACTGTTTCCGTGACTTGCCGCATGTCTATGCTTGCCTTCCTATTTTTAACTTCGGGCTCCTGGCTCGGCGCGTCTATGGACAAATGCCCATAAGAAACCCACCGTGGGATGCCACAGCGCTCCTGAGGTTTCTGACCTTGTCACGCCTTCGATCGTGCACATCATATCCTCGAAAGCGACTTTAGCAAGATGAAATTGAATAAAATCTTATATGCATGAATAATTCCTCTTGTTTTGGGGGGGGGGGGGGGGTCGGGAAATGGAATGAAGGGTACGCCATATCCGATTGGGGTGTGAGGTGGCAGAGAGCATGGATGTCTACCTGGTGTTTTATATGGCCTGATGCGATAGAGACAACACTAAGAAGAGCGGCGAAACTTTCAATAGTTCAAGCCAATGGCCTCGAGGTTATTATTGGCTCTTCAGACTTGTGGTAACCTGTGAGTCTATATGCCCAGAGCTAAATAAAATGCTGTGAGCTAACAAAGTTGGAACACGATAGGGGGTAGGTTAAGCTGCTTCTCAACGTGCCTGCCTTACCTACCTATATGTAACAATGACTGGTACCTTGAAATGAAATACAGTGAGCTTTAACTTTTGAAAACTGCAGGTGATATTAGAGAATCATGCATGGCCTGGCGAGGAATTTTGTTAGGCGTGTCATTGGAGCCAAGAGATGCATAGGCATTCTAATGGCATGGTACCTGACAGCTGTATGTGGTGGGCATGTTTAGGGATGCAAAATGATTTTGGAAAAAAAAAAAAAAAGTGTTTCGAAACTAAGCTCGAACAGTCGACCTTTAAAATATGAATTTGTTTCTGCAACTATCAAAAGTTGACAGACGAGTTTTACCGCTAGGCCAAACAACCGTACCCGCAGCACCTCCCCCGGACCCCTGAGCATGTACCTCGCGTCGAGATGGCGTCCAAACACCGAGGTCTACTGCGTCGAAGCATGCCGGAATACAGTTCTTACCGTGCTCCCATCAACCACCACATCATCATTACAACCTGTGAGGGTTTCAGCTGGCCATTATGTAGAGCTTGTAAAGTCTAGCAAGGCAAGTAGACAGCAAGTTGCATACTCCTGCAGCAGCAGCCTCTATGCAGACAACGTGGTAAAAATAAAAGAATTCTAGAAAAAAAGTCAAAAAGATTGTTCCCCAGAAGCCGACGAGTTGGAGCAACACCCATCCAGAGAACCGAGCGCGTCAGACTTCGGTAGACTGCTCATCCCAAATGCTTTTATGGCTTTGTCAACCCGGTAGATATCATCGAGGACGGTGGATGCCGCCCTCTAACCTACGACACGACTTGTACTGCAGTTACAAGCCGGGGGATTCCGCGGTTTTTCGCTCCGAAATACACTGCGCTTTTAGAGCTTATAAGGTTTCCTACGTTGCGGCTTTTTCTTTCCATAGCAACAACCGGTTGCCCCCCACGCACCACCCAGGTACCTTTCAGCATATTATCTTTGTTTCCAGTGCAACTGATACTTCGGAATCCCTATTTTATACACTAATAGTACCAAATTACTATGGATGCGATGTAATACCTTGTATGGACGACATACGTTTTAAAAGCAATATTCATGTCATAGTGATGAGCCATATGTACCCCTGAACTGACCATTCTAGACATTTCTTTACTAATGTAGGCTTTTTGCCTACATAATGTAGGGTTTCTTGTTCTTCTTCGAGAAATGGCCAAATAATGTAGCAGTACTCTTCAGGGGCAGGTTTTACAGCATCTCCAACAATTAGGAACCACTATACTGGTTAGTTATATCAGTGAACCATAGCTAAGCCGCTTGCAGAGAGTTATTCATTCGTTGACCATTCCAATACCTGAATTTGTGCTCTAATACTCATTACACGGCTTGTTACTGTTGAATTCCCTTTCCCCCGCGGAACCGCTTGAGAACAACTTCAGTAGCGCTTCTTATGTGGCCTTATTCTTGTTTAGTGGTATTTCTCACTCCAGTGCTACCAGTGACGTAGGATAAGGCATGATTGCCTTCAGAAGTTCGCCGTTACCTACTCCGTACGTGTGAGTTCACTTAGTGTCTTTCACAGAATGGGCCCCGAAGAACCACTCATCGACGGGCTCAAGGTCTTCTAACTTCTCGAAAAGAAAATTACAAATCCCAGTGACTCGTTCCTAGCTAAGGCAAATAACAGGGAATTCAGAATCCAACGAACATGGCATGCGAGAGTGGTTCTCCATGAAGTGCCACCAGATGTCGTGGATATCATTTCACCACCGAATACCCGACAGAAGTCTGTCACTCATGATCTCCCAATTGCACACCACATTCATTAATGACAGCATAAGGATAGCAATGTTATTCCATATGTGCTCTGATCACATGTGTAAGTATTGTCAATTACACCTCGTTTGTAATCTAGACATGGACATTCTACTGATTCCTTTAATTAAATATGTCCAAGAGGAAAACTATATAAATCCGTCCCTCCCCTGGCCCTGTTCTCAAGCCTCATTGATACAAATTCTTTATGAAGATTGATAACTACCACCCACCAAACTATCATCTTCCTAAGTTATTAGGTGTAACTTCATCTCACATCAATCAAGCTTCGGCAAGCCAATACCAGCCGGCATCGCAAACCAGAAAAGCCTGCACGATGTCTTCAATAGTCAATGACAGGGAACCGCACACGGAAGGCGGTATTAATGTCAGCGACATCGTCGCGTATAGGCGAATGACCCCAGAGGATATGCAGGCGAGTGACAGTCGGAGGCGTCGCTGCGGCATATGCGGGCAGCGGATTCCCACGTACATCGGCAGAGCTCGTCACCCAACACGTCCTGGAAAGTGGGTGCACGTATTTATCTGCCGCCAATGTGTTGATTACTACTTTGGCCCCTCTCGAAGGTAGTCAGTCCAAGTTACAGAACCTGGGGGACATATGGATGACTGGGCGGAGGCAACTTCCCGGAACATGTAGCGTCACCTTTTAGGAACAAATATATCTATTAATGCACAGAGATACTTTGAGTGACCATGATCCCCAAAGTTGCTCCATACCACTTTTGTTAGTTGGCTGTGGCAAGGATCGTCAGATTTCGTATAATAGGAGGTGTGTATATCAGACACAAAGCTACCAAGCGTCATTTCCGAGTAAACCTTTGTATTAATGCGCAACCTTCGTGGCTACTACAGTCCTCCCAGAGTCAGAGTACACTTTTCATGCAGATCCAGACTTATCCTCATTGACAATTATGAAATTTGAAACGGGCCACGCCTTACATGCGTCAAACACACTCGTTATGTTCAACCATGATTCATGGTGTTACGTGCTGGAAGAGACCACAATCCTGGTCATGACTGTATGTGGCGTGGGGGAAAAATATATAAACTTCGCGCATATCTAGGCTCTAGTAGAAACATAAATCAATGGACAGACATCAACTTCTACATAGAGAAGAGATACAGATATTCTACAAGCACTCATCGACCGACAAGGCTCCTCCGCATCAATCTCCCAATAATTCATACGACACACCAGAGTTCTACCGTACCACAGAGCAGCCGCGAAGATGTCAGAGCAAAGCCCACGCCTTGACGGGTTCTACATCCACCGACGTATCATCAAGCCCGAGGACGTCGTGGAAGTGAGAGATATGACTAAAGAGGAACAGGACGCCGGAAGGAACACAGGAACATGCGCCGGCTTCGGGTACACTCCATGGTCGCACGGGAGACCTCAGTTCGTCTTCGTAGTCAATGACCCGGACGGCGGCAAGAGTCAGGACGGCCACGGACACAGTACGTTATTTTGAGAGTTTCTTTTTCAAATAAATAGCTTGTCTGGGGAAGTAGGACCTTCTAAATAAGCTGATTACCTAGGAGTTATTTCTCCCAAGCTATGCCCATAGATTCCCCGTCATGAGAAGTAACCACTGACTTTTATCATCACAGTGTACGGATACGCTTGCTCTAAATGTGCCGAGTCACAGCGTCAACGCTTGTCTAAATCAAGTTCGAATGGTTAAGATGTTGGAGGTTACCAGGAGCTGGTCTTTTCACCTAGTTCGGAGGCAGTATGGCCGGCTAAGAAGTGAAAAGGGGAAGGAAAAAAATGCAGCACGGCTCCTAGGCAACGTTCATGTAGCCCTTCATCTTCTTGGTCAGGTAGTAAATTAGCAATAGACTGAACTTACGTGGAGTAATGTCCTTTTGTGTGGACCGATTCCTAGCTGTTAGGCGAAATGTGAATGGTCCTACCTATGAATGAGCATTGTCATTCAAGAGACTCCTTTTCTTACTAGGCAGAACAATCTTGCTGAAGACAATAACACCTTATTAGAGACCAACGCTACAGCATTTCCCTTTAAATCAGATTATCGATAGCTATATCCCGCGAAGTCATACGCCGCCTAACCTAAGTCATTCTTATCTGGATATACGCCTCCGTTTCATACGTCAATTTTTCCGTTTGTAAATTCGATCTTCAGAATCTTTGAATCATTCACAGCTCTAGAAACAGCCTTTTTGCGCCTGATGCTAGCACAAGATATTAGCAATAGGTTTTCATGCTTTTCACTGTTTAGAGGTTCGGTGACGTGTTGAAGGCCTGATCCGGGAGGTTTAGGCGTCGCAGGTCTGAGCTTATTGGGATAATATGATCTAAATAGCATAGAAAAAGGATACGGTCTCAACCACTAGCTGAGGAATGCTAGTTGTTAGGACAAGAAAGAGTCTACAAATTTGCTCCCTAAGAAATAGGGGTAAAGAGGGGTAAAATAGGGGCTTGCTAATTTGGACGATCATATGGTACGAAGGGTATCTGAACAAAAATGTAAGTCTAAATTAGTAGTTTGAAATGATTGAGATGATTAAATCTTCGAAACATATATTACGTGTTTCACAGCTCACTGTCCTTTCCCATTAGGTGACGCAACTGGCGCATTCTAGGACGAACGTGACTGTATTAATTTGCAGAAGAATATTTAAACCTCCGGACATCTAATCTCCAGTATGGAACCTAAATTTACCTATGTACATGTCACAGAAGAACGATCCTACACGTCTATCCCACTTTTCCAAGCCATCAACCATAACTTGGTCCAGTTTAGTTTTCGTACATTTCGCGCAGCAAGCCAATGCCAGTCGACGTCGTGACACAAAGGTCTTTATCAAGTCTGAACGATGCCTTCCTCTAACAGCAACGCCAACGTCAGATACGTCTCTGCCATGAGGCCTATGACCGCAGAGGAGATATCAAGGCACAGGGGAAGGCGCTGCGAATCTAGACAATGCAGAGGGACAGGGCAACCGAGGCATCTGCTTATGTGCCGCGACCTGATTTTCGCTCGTTATAGCACTCTGCTTTGTTGCGGCCAATGTGCGGCGGTTATCGCCCGCTCCTCGGGGAACGTCCGCCAGTGAACCGTCATGCGATCAAGCTACTTGAGCACTAGTTTTGCGCTCATGTTCTTGGTTAGGAAGCTTCTTGGTATATCCGATTACCTAGGTAGTTAGCATCGCTACCTACCTTACCTATAAATAACATGTCTTAGAAAATCTTCAGAAGTTTTGTAATAAGAATGCTATTGATTCTTTGAGTTGACAATACGTGGACAGCGATGGCTTGACTTACGCGAAAATAACTTTTAAAGACACCTGCCTACACTTGGCCACTTAATATATTAGTTATTGTATGCAACTCGTCCGTTCCTGCATAGGTTACCAGGTAACCTACCTAGTCACTTATTCTAAAAGCTCTTGGCTGTGATTAATCTTTTGTCACTTTGCTCACCCCTGTCTGCTTCATGTCTTTAATGGTTATACACCTGTCCTCATTCGGACCTAAGCAACCTAATAGCCCTTATCTCACGTGTACCAAGTATGGCATGATAGATATCGTTCTTACCAAGGATTCGGGCCCCTAAAAACCTCTTGTGAGCTATGACGGGCGAAATCAAAGTGCCGCTCCTTTTCAAAGGCTCGAAATACGTCTTTAAAGGATTTGGGAGTTGACAGGAACCCCTGGTAGTGGCTAAGGGGACTTGGGATAACTGCTGGGTGTGCCTCTATCATACCTATTCCATGGTTACTATAGCTACCATTACAAAGCTATGAGGTCTGATGTTTACGCAGTACTTTAAGCGTTTGCTTCTAAGTTGACAGGTCTGAGTGCTCTCGTAAAGCCACGGATAATTCGATGGCCGGTTGTGTGCAGGCGTCTTCGAAAGTGGTGTCCACGCATGACAAACCTTCTACTGTGCACCCAGTGCCAGTCTATTTATTTGAATGACTGTATTAATATCCATAAGCCAGTAGATTTGAAATAATGAGCCTAGTGATTCCTTCAAATAAGCATCATACGTGTTTATGATTCATTATCCCTTGCAATATCGTTACTTTACTATTATATTTAGTGCTGTGACTGTAACAGTTAGAGAATAATACATAAACTTCGAGAAATTCAGCCTCGAACACGGAACATAAAACTTACATCCACAGCAGACAACAGGTAGATATCCTGCACAGCATCATTCCACCCGCCGCGCTGTTTCGTTCCCCACACTAATTATCAACCTAACACCATCGACCATAACTTTGCCCCTATTCCGGTTCGTACGCTTCACCACAATAATCCAACACCAGCCGAAAAGGTAGCCCAGGTCCTAAGCAGCCAGTACGATGCCACCAGTAGCCTTTACCCGCGAGCCCGCCTTCAGCGACGTCGTTGGAATGAGGCCAATGACCGAAAGGGAATTTTGGGAAATCGTAGATGCGGGACACCCGAAGTGCGAAATGGACTTCTGCTACACTGACCCGCACCCCGATCACGTAATCATGTTCCAGGACCCAGGCGACTCTGCTTATGTGGAAGTATGGTGTTGCCGTGTATGCATGGAGGGCGTTATGCAAACGCACGCTATCATTTTCGAATATGGATGGTTACGAGCAGGCAGACGACCGAACTTAGTGAGCGGTAGATTCCCGCGAACATCTTAGGAACCAGCTTGCTTGGCAGAGCTTCTTGATTAGCATGGGTGGCTAGCATAGCTGCCTCATAGATAACATACCAACAGAAGATCTTCCTTCAGTAGTATTGTAGCCACACCGTGTTCTTCGTAAAACAAATACTATTTATTTGAATAACGATATTACTAGATATTAGTGTTCCGGAAATGACTAGTACAAGTGACTCCTTGAATAAAGCATCATACGACTTATAATTCACTATGTCTTGCTATATCATGACGTGACTTTGTATCTATGGCTGTGACTGTATTGACGCCAAAGAAGAATATATAAGGATCTAAGCATCTAATCTCCAGTATGTAACTCAGAACTTAGACGTTTACCATAGAAAACTACCTAAATATCATATACAGCCTTCGCTCTGTCCGCATCACTGTTCATTTTCTCACAACATCAGGATCCCACGCCATAAACCACTACTCTGCCGCGTCTTAGTCCATCAACTTCATAAAGAAGCCAACCTCGACCGACATCATAGCCCCGAGTCGTATATTAAGAAGTCAGTACGATGCCTAGCACTGTCGCTTTTACCGACATCGTAGGATGGAGGCCCAGGACCGCCACCGAGATGAGAGACATCCGAAGGAGGATACGAACCTACCCTTGCGAGATTTCCGGGCACACCGTTGGGGTAGCTAGGTACATCGTCATAGCCCGCAACGTGAATGATTTTGGTTATATGCAAGCGTACACTTGCGAACGATGTATGCAGGCCTACCTCGAGTTTTGCAAACAGCGGAATTCGGAGAATGGACATGTTGAGAATGGAAGTACTGAAAACGCGTAGGACCGAGCCGAGAGAGTCCCAGTCTCGCGTCGATGATTTTGGAAACACCGATATATCCCCTTTACTACCTACCTAGGAGGTAGCTCTGCTGTCGGTAATCAATAACATTTCGAGAGAGAAAAAAAGGAAACAGAAAACAGTCTTCAGAAACACTTTTAACCAGCCTGTGTAATTAATTCGTGCAACCAGTGCTATTTATCTATTCTTCGCGTATCCGGACGAATCACCAGCCATCTCCTGGACTTGTAGCTAGGTAGTCTAGATCCAGCACTACTAACGTGAGACGGTACCGTAGTAACCCCTCGTTCGTAGCACTTGAGCCTTTGGTGCATTGGAAGATGTACTTGATCTGACGAGTTACCGCGCACATGCCATCCCCTCTGTAAGGCCACGTACAATCGCCTCTCCCGAGTAGATCTAGATGTCACAAGATTAGGTGCAGATCGTACAACTACGCTTGTAGAATAATAGCTAGAAGACGATTAAACGCGCCATTCTTATCTCCGATATTGCGCTTTCGAATAGTTACCAGCCAGATCTAAGTGGATAAGTAGGCGGATCATAACTCCTTTGATAGGTAGTATATGAGCACTGATGATAGCGTTGGAAGAATAGGCTACGAAATATTGAGTATAGAGGTACCTAGGTATGTATTTATATTGAGTTAATGACTATCGATATCAATATTGGGTATTGTTCGGCTTTGGACATCGTAAGAACGAAGTCCATGAACGAGGAAGACTCCAACACCATCCAAACCTATCCGTTATATACCCGAAGCCGCGCTAACAAAAGCATAAGCAAAGATCATGCAAGTTCAACTCAAGAATGAGCTACAGGGTCCTTGTCCAGTCCCTGCGCATGCCGAACTTTTTCCTGCTCTGCCTGCGCTGCTTCCATAGCAGCGAAGTCCGCATCTGTATTCTGGCTGCCCTTGAACAGACTGTCGGGTAGAGCATTCAGGGCCTCCTCTTCGCGGTCCAATTTGCGGAAGTTGAACCAGAAGCCAATGCCGCCGAGGGCTGAGATGATAGCAACCGTCACATACAGCCATACTAAGTAGGGGTCGGTCGCGAGGGGCACAAAAGCCTGGCCAATGGCAGCTGAAAAGGCTTGCGAGAACCAAAAGACACCAGTGATGAAACCCCGCATATTCTTCGGGGCCTTGGTGAAGGCGTACTCGAGACCGGTGATTGACGCGCAGATTTCGGCGAAAGCGATGAGGATATATGCCGGCGCTTGGATCCAAACGCTCAGTGGTGGTTTGTAGGCGGACTCGGGCGCATCTGCTGGGAGCCCGAGAGACTCTCTACAGTTATCGACATGTCCATACCCATCAATTAATCTACAGGGTGACTCCATGTAGATGTAGTGCTGAATGATGGCGGCGATTACCATCGACAAAGTTCCGATGGCGAAACCGGCAGTAACCTTCTTGATAGGCGTGAGGTTAATATGGGCACGCCTCAGGGCAGGATAGAAGAACTTGTCGAAAATGGGAATAAAGATCAGCAGAGCGATAGGATCGAGGTTATTAACCACGTCGTTCGGTACACCATTGAGGATCATAGTTGCAGCTTGGGAGACAAGGTTGTTACTAAGTTGATTGTATGAAAGCCAGTAGATCGGGTACCAAACAAAGACGCTGCAGGCCTTGAAGCCACGGCGCACCTCGTCGACCCAGTGGTCGTCGAATGTCATCCACGAAGGGCGTTCGGATTCGGGAATATTGCTTGGCTTGACCCTCTCGAAGAAGCCAGGCTCACGCATGTGCTTGATTGTAGTGATGGGATTGATGGACCAGCGGCCCTTCATTGACAGACCGACCAAGGCGAGAGCTTTGCCAAGAACGGAACCTGTTGGTGGCCTTCGGGTGTACTTGTTCTTGAAGCAGAGCAATACTATGGGGCAGAAGATGAATAAGCCGGTAGGTAAGGTGTATGAAAGCCAGAAGCCGACGTATTTCTCGGCATATACCATGGCGATAGACCCAACCAGGGACCCAACGTTGATGAAGAAATAATAACGCATGTAGATAACGGAGATGGTCAAGATGGGGTCGACAACGACCCGTTCGCCGCTCTTTAGGACTTTTATGACAGCTCTCGGCTGTTCGCTTTCGTACTGTTCAGCAATCATAGGCGAGATGTTGGCCTTAAAGAGTCCGACACCCATGCCGAAAAAGACAAGTCCGACGGAGAAACATCCGAGGGCACCCTTCGGGTTGGCGATGACTGGGGGCAAGGCCGAGACAATGAGAATGATGTGGCCAAACATGGCTACCACGATAGCAACATGAATCGTCTTATATTTACCCCAGAAAGTGTCGGCCAGCCAACCACCTGTAACAGAAAAGGGAAGAAATTGGTTAGTATCAGCTTCATTAAGTGTCAGATATATAAGGCTGCTTACCGAATAGAGGCGTCACATACGACCAGAAACTATTAAAAAGCACTAGGCCAGTTGAAGCCTGTTGACCCTGACCAAGAGCGCCAGCTTGAAGATCCGTGCCGCCAGCACCGGTAGTAGAGCCTGCGGGGAGAGGCTGAGAAATGAAGTTGACGACTGTATGAATCCAATTAGACTTATTCAGAGGAGTCGTGGTGCATTGAACGTACAAACAGCAGTGGTGCCATAGAACGCGAATCGCTCGCAGAGCTCGATGAAAGCAATGGTGTAGATAATCCAATTAATAGGGCCTTTAATACGACGCAGAGTGTCAAGCTCCTCCTTGGTAGGGTATATCTCGCCATTGGGACCTCTGATGTGTACATCAATGTCCGAGCCCGAGCCAGAAGCAACAGCAGTGAAGTCGCGTTCCTTTGGTGACTTCTCGTCGATGGGAGGGGTGCTGTCGTGAGCCACCACGACACCGTCGCGATTCGCGTCGGTCGGCATGATTAAGATATTACACAAATTATACCAGTTGGTGATTTTCTTGAAGCAAAAAGCTCCTTATGCAAACATTAGTAACTATATCGTAGCGATGTAGCGATCGCTAGGTATGTAATCCAATTGCCTGGAAGTTATTTGTTTCGCGACGAACTCGCCTTCGCCGGCGTTGGAGTTGAATTGGACCAGATCGGCAAAAAAGATGCTGCTACAGCTGCTGGTAGCCGATAAAAGAGAAAGTAGATGTAACGCGAAACTTGGGGGAAAGAAGCTGGTGATAAGGGACCAAACCTTAATATGTACCTATGAATCCCTACCAAGTGCCTTCTGCTGAATAACCGTAGCCTGCGTAGTCACCTTTTGCCCCTCAGCTTCCTATCAGTGTCACGGTGCCACCTACCTAGGCGAGCTGGGTAGCCGCTTCGTCGTTGAGATCCACGGTCCAATAACAGCGCAGATAGCACATCAGATCCTGCTCATCCTGGAGTCTGACGATCTTGTCCTGATTGGTGACTTGCTTGGCTTGCTTGGCGGAGGGACAAGAATGCCAAGTGCAGACAATCTAGTCACGCCACAAGAGCTCGCAGGATAAGGTGTATCATTGGTTTATTTGTTTATTATTGCTGACATGGCAGGGGAGCTCAATGAAGACTATGTATTAAGAAGGAAGTTCAAAGGAGATAGAGTCCGTTTATGAGCTAGAAGGTAGCATGAAATGTACCGAGAACTTAATAGGTACCTCAAGTTTAAACGCCTTCAATGGTGAGCCTGGAGTGTATGACATTACGACTAAGCTTATTAATGCCTACACAAAGATTAACTCCATAGTGTGCCGTTTTATATATCACCTACACTTACATAATCTTCGCTAAAGGGAACCTTTACGCCTCAATTGCGTGCGAGATTTACGGCGTCGTAAGACGTTAGTGTCGAATAAGGTCAAAACACCCCACGTCCAGCGCCATTCTATTTCTCCGCAGGGCATATCTACTCGGAATGTATTGCGCACTCACCACTCTTTCACAGCGCAGCTGGGTCCAACTGAATCTAGCTGTCTGGGCGACCTACCTAGCCTACCAACATGCATACCTGAATTGGTAGGTTACCGTTTGCAAAGCGCTATCATTAGTCTATTGGAGAACCTGCATCTGGTGGTTTTCCAGAAGCTTTCCAGGCACAGTCGCAGCCCATGGCTGCATGGGTACAAACAACCTTAACCAGGCGCCACAATGGCAGAAA
The DNA here is from genome assembly GCA_022497025.1 of Hypoxylon sp. FL0890. NCBI lineage: Eukaryota > Fungi > Ascomycota > Sordariomycetes > Xylariales > Hypoxylaceae > Hypoxylon > Hypoxylon sp. FL0890. The sequence continues at coordinate 505,768 of MU386558.1, read as the reverse complement.
GGCGTCTAATTAAGTGGCCCATGTGCGAACAAGTAGAAATAATACTGTACTACACTGTATGAGCCGTAAACACGGTACCCTCGTCAGTGCTCCTGCTAGGTTCATGAATAACATACCGCCAACATGATGTACGAAGCTGAAACTTTGCGAATATATTGTACGATGGCTTCTCCTATCGTTATAGATTCTCTCGTAATTTTTCTACTGATCATTTCGTCGCAATGGCAAAGAGACGAGCGGAAAGAGGGAGCACACAGTGTAATATAGTACTATTACTACTTGTTCGCACATGGGCCACTTAATTAGACGCCTTTCTGAATGGATAGCCTTTACAGAACCCCCAGACCCCTCGTGCCCCTCCCCCAGGATTACAGCTGACATCCAATCAAATCTCCGTCGCAAACATACCAAATCTCAGCTCACATGGTTTACTTTCGGCCCGTCCTGATTCCTTACCTTACGCGAGCACTATATCCGAGCGTCCTGTTCAACGTCAACCTGCAGTGCTAATGAGCTTCCCGTCTACACTATGTACAGTAGCCGGTTGGATTTATCCCAGAGTGATCCAGCGCCGCTAAATGGCTGCTCTACAGTACAATAACTAATATGTGTCTACTTAAGTTTTGGATCCCGATTTACCTGCCCGCGAAGAAACGACATAAGCGAAAGAGCGGCGGGGATTCCACAAAGACTATCTGCATTGTCAACCGAGGTGCTCGTGTTCCAACTGGCTGCATCCGCTCCCCTGCGCTTGGCGTAAGCTTCAATAACGGACGTGCAGCCGATACGGGAATCTAGAATCCATAGCGTCGAGTGAACCGGGAATTTCGGTCTGAAGCCTCGAACGCAAATGATCTCGTGCTTGTTACTCATCGCCTTGTACTGATTCGCAGCATCCCTGTATTTCATCGAAGACGATCGATCGGCGGGCACCGACTTCTACGCCGCTCTACGCCTCATCGTTAGATGGCCGCAAATCTTGTCATGTTGTGTACATACTATGTACTCAGCGGCGATTAGACAACGTGGTTTAATAGTGAATGTTAATCAGGATACAAGCTCGCTCACACGAAGACTGATTGGGGACTGAGTTTTAGGTTCCTCCTTTCTTCATCAAGCTCCAAAAGAGTAAATCTAAAGGTAAGTCTTTAATTAACTACGTGACATATCGCAGTTAACTTCAAAGCCGACAGTGAATTAATAGGTACCACTCAACAAAGCAATAATATACTGCGCCATGGAGCTGCGCCGTCGGCTTTTCACGTACCATCAGCCTAGGTAGCGAACATGTTTAATTCAACTACTGAATTCATAAATCGAGGCTTCCTGGACAAGCTAAATGAGGCTGACCGAGCCGACCGGAGAGTGGAATGCGGGTTAGCCTACCTAGCAGCCCTAGATGCCGTCTCGTAGCTCCGCGCCACATCACACTCTCCATTATCTCCATTAAAAAGCCCCAGCATTGTGGATCATCTCATACTGCTTCATCCCGAGCAAGTGGTTCGCATTTCGACCTCCGGGAACCGACCCTATCGCCGTATGTTAGCCCGATAGACACGGTAAACCCAATAGCCAAACAACCACGGATCCGTAACAGCCTTTGGAACCCAATACACATAAATAAGCCCAAAGGTACCAAGTCTGGAAGATACTAAGACTCAGGGATCATAAATACACATCTAGGCGGGTTGACAACCCTAGAACGTTCCCAAGAAACTCGGCATTAACGTAACAATCAATTCACGACTCCAATCAAGATACCTGGTAGTCAATGAGCTGGTCAACGTAGGTATTGGTGCGCAAGGACCACAAGGCTCTGTGGCGCATGTTGAAGATGAAAACATGTTCATGCTGCGCCATCTTCCCTCCGCTAATTGCCCGACGCTCTTAAATGTTTGCGGGGTTACGAATACTGTCTCGATTCTCTATCGCTCATCTCCCACCTGTTTCTTGATCCTCAACAATTGCACCATTTTGCACTGGCTCAACATGCGGCTCTTAAATGGTCCCAGTTTGCAAATGAAAGAATTCTTTGAAGAAGAGCTTCCAAAATATGCAATTCTATCTCATACCTGGGGCGACGAGGAAGTCTCGTATCAGGATTTTCAAAATGAATCCCTCCGCGAAAGAAAGTGTGGCTTCCGAAAAGTCAGAGAGTTCTGCGCCGCGGCCGCTCGTCACGGATATGAATGGGTATGGATCGATACATGTTGTATTGATAAAACAAGCAGCGCTGAGCTTTCTGAAGGTACTTTTCCGGATTTCCCATGTGATGTGTTGCCGGAGCATCAGCGCTGAGTCGTACAGCAATCAATTCCATGTTCCGTTGGTATCAGATGGCAGACCGCTGCTTTGCTTATCTTGCGGATGTCGAGAACTCTTCGGTTCTACGGCATGAAAGCCCTGATTTTAGGATGAGCCGGTGGTTCAGAAGAGGTTGGACGTTGCAAGAGCTTCTAGCTCCTGAGACGGTATGGTTTTGCGATAAGTCATGGAATTATATCGGAGACAGACGCTTTCTCAGTAAAATCATAAGCAGTGTAACAGGTATCCCAAACTTTCTTCTCATTCGGTCTGATAGGATACGAAATACTCCGATTGCACAACGATTTTCTTGGGCAGCAAACCGCAAGACTTCTAAAAAAGAAGACAGAGCGTACTGCTTACTGGGACTGCTTGATGTCAATATGCCCCTTCTATACGGAGAGGGTGATAAAGCCTTCATTAGGCTACAGGAAGAACTGATTAAACGAACATACGATCATACTATCCTAGCCTGGGGCTTTGGAATACCGTTCTCACTACAACGGTCCTTTCTACTTGGTAATCATGGACCTCGCCAGGATTGGTTATCACCGCCCTGTCTTGCAAGTTCTCCAGACGCGTTCGGCGCATGGAACAGTGACTTTTCGATCACCACAACAGGAAATCATTATCTTTCGACAAACCTCGGCATATATATTGAGCTGCCAACCATTGTCCTCAATGAAAACAACCAAAGCTATGGTCTCGCTTTATTGGACTGCGGTCTCCTGCATGGAGCTTTCCCTGAAAAGATGGCTTTACCCCTCGAGTTACGTAGGCGAGAAAACGGTACAGTTCTTGCGAGTAGAGCACAAGGAATCACACCATTCCTCATACCTATGCGAGGCGACTTGCCAATCACAAGAATGCCATTATACCTTTCGTCCACAACCTCGGAATGGTCCGTTTATCGCTTTAAAGTGAAAATATACTTGTATTCTCTGGTGAAAATTGGGTATTCCATTGCCGACTTCTTTCCACCATGTGGCATTTCCATTCCCAGACCCAATTTCTTTGCCAGCACACCTCTTTGTATATTTGACAGATTGAACTGTCGAAGACTGTTCCGGCTCTGTCACTCAGACCACAAAACGATTCTTCTATCAGTACAACCGATCTCTCCTAATCCATTGGAACCATCCTTCCCAGTTGCTGAATTGAAGATTGCGACTACAACAAGTAGCCTTACGTCGTGGCAACATCTCATGGAGCCTACCTTCTACACGATTGATTTCGAACGGCTATACAATTCGTTAGTATGGGTATCGAAGGGACATTTTACACAGACTTTATCAGATATACAGGCCGACTGGGAGGGTAGAGTAGAGTTAGATCCCATCGAAATCGAGAATCTCCGCATCGAGAAGAGCCAGGACGGCTTAGGCGCAAAACAACGCTTTCTTTGAAGCTTTGCGCAACGGAGTTCCGTCGTGGCGAAGACAGATAGTGAATGACATAGACGACTTGTAGGTAGGCTTCTACTCCATCAAGAGAAAACATAAATGGTGCTAGAATGATCTTGTCAGAGGACTGACCCGTCACAGGTGGCCTGTCAGGGTTCGACCTGAGAGAGCCTAGAGTCTAAGATAGCATGGACAAAGGATGCGTTCTCTATGTATACCAGGAGCTAGCTAGTTAGGTCTAGAGTCCCTTGCGGAACAACATAGCTCGTACCCCTACCTAAGGTTGGCATCGTGACAGATCTGATGAGTTCCATAGTGCCCGGGTGAGGCCGTGGATACAGTACTTTTGACTGTTTAAGGAACTCAAATTGGCTACTTAGATGTTATACTTATAGCTATTCTAATATTATCTTAAGAAGACTTTAGGGTTACATTTATTATAGGTTATCTTATAATAAGTTCCCTACTTATCTTCATAGCGATTAATGATATGTTAGTTATTATCGCTACATATTATTAAGTATTTTAACGTGGTGTGTTTACGGGTTTATAGAGTTATAAACGACTTATTATAAGATAAAGATTATATGGCTTTTAATGAAGACTTAACAAAATCTAGTAAAAATTTAATGATTTTAATGGATGTAAGATAAGATAAGTTAAAGCAAGTAATTAGATTTTTTTTTTTAAAGGAAGCTTTTTTAATCTTAAAAAGCTACTAATATTTTTACATTTATTTAATAATTCGAAATCTTTTAAAAAATATTTTTTAATATATTAAAGTTAAAAAAAATTATAAAAATTATTAAGATAAGTAGTAGAAAGCGGTATAATTAATTGTTAAAATTATTAAATATTTTAAATTTTAAAGATGTTTAAATTTAAATGTAGTAACGTATTATTTATAGGTATAATAAAAAAAACTTTTATTTAAAATGAATATGTAAATAAAATAAAAAATAATAATAAAGTAAAATATTATTTTATAATTTAATATAATATGTTTAAATTTAAGTTTAAAAATTTAAAAGGAAATGTTGAAAAATTTAACAAGTATATTAATAAGGATAAAAAAAGTTAAGCAAATAAACTTAAAATAAAAAAAAATATGTTAAATATATTTTAATAAAAAAATGTTATTTTTTAAATTAATGATAAAATCATTATTAATATTAATAAAAGTTTCTTTTAAATAAAAAATAAAAAATAAAAAGAAAAAAGATGAATTTTTAAAAAAGAAAAAAAGTAGCGTTAAGATTTTATAACTAAGATTTAAAAAAAAAAAATATTAATTTTGTTAAAGCGATATTGTAAGGAATTATGAATTTTATTGTAAAATTTATTAAAAAGCTTATTAAATAATTTTTTAAATAATCTTTTAAACAACCCATTAAGTAATATAATAGATATGAATGACTTTTAATATAACTTAATAAATAGCTTATAAAGTGTACTTAACTTAACAAGATTAAAATAAAAAATGGTTTTATTAAACTTTCATTTTTACATCCCATTAATAATGAAGAGTTATCTTAACGATTAATGGAATATATAAATAATATATAAATTAAAGATGGAATGAAAAATAATAATCTTTACATAAAAGAAAATAATAAAGGAAGATAATTTAAATAAAACAAAGATTCTTCTCTTTAATTAACGTTTTATCTTAATAATAAAATATACAATAAACGAGGAAAAAGCATAATATTACCTAGTATTATTTATGGTAAAGCTACTTAACTTTTATAAAGCGATATAAAATTATTAAAATTTAACGAAATAAGTAAATCAAGCTTAAGATTATATTATATTAGGGATGATATTAAAAATGTTAAATATATTTATTTTAAAGGATTAATCTTTAAAAATGAATAAAAAAACTTCTTAATAATATTACTATTAATTTTTAAAGAAAGGTTAAAATATTTACCTTTTAACGGGTTAAGAGTTTTAATGTATTTAAAATTAATATTAACGTTTATTTGTTGTTTTTTAATATATTTAACACCTTATTAAAATTTAACGCTTTTTTTTTTTAATAAATTATGGTAAATAATTAGGGACCCTTTATAATAAAGCAAACGTCTTTAATATAAGTATATTAACTTAAATAATCTTTTTGAATAAATCGCTAAATATTAACACTTTTATATTTATTATAGCGTAGAAATCCCTTAACAAGAAACGTTTTAATTTAAGATTATTAACTAGCTTGTTTTTAAAAAAAATTAAATGAGAGTTTTAAAAGCTTTAATAATTTTAATTCTCTCCTATAAAACACTTAATTTAACACAGTTAAGGTTAAAATTATTAAGTAAAAATTGGAAGTTATGGCTATTATAAAGAAAGGTTATAAATTATGTTTATAAAAATTTTAATTTATTATTTAAAAAACGTAAAAAATCTTAAATAAACCTTCCACACGTTTAAGTTAAATGATGATAAGTATTTATACCTTTAACTTTTTATTAAGTTATAAGTAAACGAAGCTTAACTTAATACTTAAATAATAATAAAAGTATGTTTAAAGATTAAGGTTAACTTTAATTATTTTTTAAAAATATATTATTATAACGTAAAAGATTAAAAAATTAAATATTTAAAAAAGGTAACTATAAACTTCCTCATTAATAAATATATTAAATTAAAATATCTTAATAACATAATTTACAATATGAAAATATAAAAGTATAAAATAAAAAGGCTTAAAATTTAAATAATCGATAAAACTTAAAAAACGTTAAAATTAAAAATTATCGCTAATCTTTGTTAATTAAAATAGTTGATAAAGAAAGATATATGTTTTTAAATAAGTACTTAAAAATTTAAAAAAATATTAAGATTAAAAGTAATAATAATTTTTAATAAAAACGTAAGATTATTTAACTTTATAATCCCTTTTTTATATAATTATATTATAAAATTTAAGCTAGTGAACGAAAGATCTTTAATTTATCTTATATATAGAAAATGAGATTTAAATTATATTTAAATCATTTACTTATAATTTAAAAAAGTGACTTTATAAAGTTTCTTAATTAAATATTTTAAAAGGATATTTAATTAAATGTTTATAATACAATAATTATAATAACATTTAAATTAATTATTATTTCTTTTAATATTAATAATATTATAAACTTAGCTTGTTTTTAAAATATGTTTAAATTAATAAGAAATGAAAACTTAGATATTTTTATAATTTAAAAAGTTAATTTAAAAGAAATTAATAAGATAATATTTAAAGTTAAGTAATCTTTCTTAGTAGAGATAATAAAAGGTAAAAGCTTTAAAAAAGGCATTACCATTATTATTAATATTAAAAAACTAATATAAGCTTATATAAAGAAGGAATTTAATAAATATATAATATATAAAAACTTAAAAAGAAAATTTATGATAAATAAAATTAAGTTTTAAAAAAGAACTATTTAAATAGTTAATGTATATGCCTTAATAACATCATTTATAGTAAGAATAACATAATTTTTAAAACAAATTATTAATCTAATAAATTATAAATTAATAAAAACATTTAACACTTTAAAAATGTCTTATAATTTTATTATTAAAGATTAAAATATATTAAAGTTTTTAATGGATAAAAGAATAAAAAGACCCCTTTTAAAAAATAAATTAAAAATATATAAAAGCCTTTTAAAAATATTAATTAATAAATAAAAACTATAGCTTATAAATGGATAAAAGAAGTGTAACCTTAAAATAAAATAATTTTCTTTTAAAAGAAAAATAAAGTTTTCTTGCTTTGATAAAATCTTTATTTAAAAAAATTAAATAAAATATTTAGTAAATTAAGATATATTATTAATTTTAGTAAAGATAGATTATTATTAAATATAAATGATTATAAAGCTGTTATTTATAATAAATAAAAGCTTAAAACGTTGGTAATTATCCTTTAGTATTATGTTATTAAAAAAGTATATAAAAGTTTATTAAGATATTTTAGATGATCTTAAAGACTTAAACTATATAACTAGTTAAATATGCTTAAAAGAAGTAATTTAACATTATTTTAAAATGGATAAAGACTTAACGCTTAAAACTTATTAAGTAAAGAAGTTTAATATTTAAAAATTAAGGAAAGCGTTGATTAAAAAGAGGGATAATATTTTAAATTTAAAATTTAAAAGGTAAATTAAAAATATAAATATAAAAGAATTAATATTTGATAAGTGGCGTTAAAAGAATTATTTTTATAATGCCTTAATAAAAAACTTATTACTTAAAGAGTTGTTATTATAATACTTTTACTTTAAGGTTAAATTAAATATTTTAAATACAGCTATAAAGGCTTTAAAGGAAAAAGATGGAATGAGGTATATTAAAACTATTACGGATTGTAGGGTTTTTATTAGGGTTGTATTGATATTTAGTACGTTAAGCTTGTAGGCTTAGAAGGGCTATTTAAATAAAATAATGAGTGTTATATTGATGATGAAGATGATGAATTAAGAGTATAATTAAAGGAGTGTGTTGAATATAAGAGAGACTTATCGTTGAAGGGATAGCCTTGTAGGGCTATCCCTGTAAAACTAGTTATCTTTAATAAAAACTACGGGAATTTTAAAAATAATATAAGATTTTTATATTAAATTATATAACCATAAACCATTTAATTTAATAGTTATAAAATAATTCTTAAGTAATGCTTTTAAATTAAGTGTTAAAGAGATAAAGAAGTTAATTAAACTTATTTTAAAAGCGGAAATAATAGTAATTATTAAAAAGGCAGCCTTAAGAAACTTACTTAAAAATAATGGTATTTTTATAGAATTTTATAAAACTTTTATGAAATATTAAAATAAAAAGTATAAAAATGGAAAATAGAAGTATAAAGTTATTAAAGCTTTAGTTATATTTTATAAAGGTTTTTAAAAAAGAGATATAATATTTAAAAGATAAATGGATGAAATGTTAGTGATGTTATATAAGAAAAAAAACATAAAACTCTTAAAAAATTATAAACTATTATCTTTAATAAATATAAATTATAAAATTTTTATAAAGATATTAATACAACAATTAATAAATGTCTTAATTAAGGTTATAAGTTAATAATAATTAACTTTTTTACTTAAGAGATTTATTAATAATAATATTTAAATAATGTAATAATTAATTTAAAATTATAATGGAAAGGAAGATGGAATTTTATTCTTTTTCTTAAATTAAAAAAAAGCTTATAATAAAGTGTCTTATAAATATTTATAAGCCTTAATAAAGTTTTTAAAGATTTTAAAACTTTTTATTAATTAAGTTTAAATTTTATATAAAAATGTAAAAATTAAGCTTTTTATGAATGGCTTTTTTAAAAACTTTATATATATCTTTAATGGTATATAATAAAGCGACTTAATTAATTATCCCCTTTTTATTATTATAATAAAAGCTTTAACTAAAGTTATTACATTTTGTAAAGGTATAAAAGGAGTTTTATTAAAAATACTTATGTTAAAATTATTAATATATATTAACAATATAATAATTATCTTATAAAACTAAAAAAAAGTAAATTTAATAAAAAAAATACTTACTTTTTTTAACTTAATAAATAGCTTAAAAATTAACTAAGATAAATCTTATTTATTTAAGATTAGGGATTATTTTAAAATATATCTTAATTAAATTAAAATATTTATTAAAGAAAATTTATATAAATATTTAAAGATATTTATTAAGATTAAATTAAATTATATAAAAGTTTTAAAAGCTTTTTAAACTAAGTTAATGATAAAGTGTTAAAAGATTAAAAACTTATAATTAAAGTGTTATCTTTTTATAAAAGGACGTGTATAAGTGGTTAACTTTTTAATTATATTATAAATTTAATATTAAATTAAATTCTTAAATATAAAGGTTTATAAAGAAGATTTTAAACATGAATATTAACAGATAATTTAAAACAGTTAATAATATAAAAAAGGTGTTTTTAAGGTTTAAACTTATAAACTTTATAACGTTAAAAAGGTAAAAGCTTAAGATTTAAACTAAGTTATTAAAGCGTTAATATATATAACGATTAAAAAAACGATTATTTAATTAAAGTTATTATAAGCTTAATTAATTAAGTGTTTATTTATAAAGAAAGTTTAAACTAAAACATTAATTTTTTATCTTATAATAAAATATTTATAAACATAATAATTATATAATAACTTTTTATAATTATAAGATTTTAAATAATTTTATTTAAAATAAAAGTTGATTATAAGTAAAGATAAAGATGGCATTACTTAAATTAGCGAACTTAACATTATTAAAGAAGTGTTAAATATTTTCTTTTAATACCATTATTAAGTGAGTAAAACCTTTAATTTAAAAGTTAAAAAATAAGGATTTAAAATATAAACTTACTTATAAAGTAAAGGATATAAAATGTTAAAGGATATTTAAAATGTTAAAGAAAACTCTTTTATAAACTTATTTAATTAAAACTTATAAAATATATTAAAAGTGAGAAAAGTTATATAACTTTTTTAAAATATAATATTAAAAGAATAAAAACGCTTATTTTTAAGAATTAAAGAATGAAATAAATTTAATGATTTATATTATTAAGTGTTAATAAATGGTATCTTTATTAATTAATATAGCTTTATATAAGTTTATAAAAAATTCTTAGAAGATTGTATTAATAAGGAGTAATTTTTAAATAATAATGTTAAAAAAGCTATAAAAGCTTATTAAAAAAAATTTAAAAAAAAGTTAACAAAATTACGCATTTAAAAAATGGTTAAGATAAAGTTTTACGTGTTAAAAGTTAATAACTTATTATAAAAACTCTTATATAAAATTGTTTTAATAAACATTAAGTTATTTTAAGAGATTTAAAAAGCATAATATTATTTAATTAATGGATAAGATTGTATTATAAGTTATATTTAAATTAAGTGCTTTATAGTAATAAAGGTTTAAAGGGAATTTATTAAAATCTGGAAAGCTTTAAAGGAAAAAGCACCCCTTATTCCTTATAACCTTAAAAAGCTAATAATCTTAATGGCTATAATACCAGATAAGGTTAATAAAGATATCTTAAAAAGATGGCTTATTTATTATTAAATAATAATATAAATATTATAAATAACATACTTAAACTACTTTTACAAAAAGATTTATAACTTTTAATTTTTATAAAAAACGGTGGGATATTTTAAAGAGATATTACGTAATAAAGTGATATTAAATAAAATTATCGCTTTAAATAAAAGATATTAAAATAAAGAAAGAAATAAAAAAATGTTTTACTTTATTTAAGGCTTATTTTTTAAAGATATCAAGATAATATAAAGCTTTTATTTTTTAAAAAAAGTAAATAATTAAAGCTTAATAAATAATAAAAATAAATTAAACCTTAAAATTAAAAAAAAATAATTAAATAATTAAAATAATTAAAATAAAGCCTTAATTTTTACTTAATTATTATTTACTCTTTATTTTATTTCTTATTTTTTATATATTTAATTTATTTATATAGATATTTAAATTATAGTATTTTATTAAATTATTAGGATCGGTAATCTATTAAAATAATAATAGATACGCTTAGGTTTAACTCTTTTCTTCATCTTCGTACGTAGGTATCTCATATAAAAAGGTTATTTACTAGCTACCTTATTAGAAAGCTGCTAAAGATAATGATAAAGGGGGGAGGAGAGGATTGGAACGTTAAGTAGGAGAGGATATCAAGAAGGGCTCCGGGGGATCGTAGGAAGCGGCTAGCTAGGATAAGATATTGGCAATCAAATAAAAGATATTAAGCTCGATGAGTTCCATAGTGACATTTCGATACTGATATATTACCACATTCACTTCCTACCGACTCTAGGCAACCATCTACCCCCAAAACTCGAATTAGCGGTGGACGACATCCAATGCAATCTAGATCAATGTGCTATTCGAGCGCTATCACATCGCTTCTAAAATAAAATAGGGTCATACACGATGCGCCATAGATGTTACGCCTAAACAAACTCCTGGAATATCTCGTCTTCGCCAGGCATGCAATTAATACAATATATCACTTAGAATATACCTTCTAGAGACGACTCTTCTCAGGGCGCCACATCTCGTTAAGCAGACGAGTCGCGTTGACCCTCTCAGGGCGTGCCTCATCGAGCGACGTAATGCCCAGAAGCCGCATGCCCAAGTCCAACTCCTCAGCGAGAACTGTGCACACGTTAGCAAAAGCTCTGCAAAATCTAGTTGTAATATCGCGAAGAAAAAAACGTACTGTCAATACACCTCTCCACGCCCCTCGCCCCATACGCGCCCAGCGCGTAAAAGAACGGCCGCCCCACGCCCACCGCCGTCGCCCCCAGACAAATCGCCTTCAACACATCCGCGCCGTCGCGCAGTCCGCCGTCCACGAAGATCTCCAGCTTCCCCAGTACCTCCGGAGCATACATCCTGATCTCGAGGAGCACGGTGAGCGCATCGGGCGCCGTATGCGCCTGTCTGCCACCATGGTTACTCAGCAGGATGCCATCGCACCCATGCTTCAGCGCCATCTGCGCGTCCTCAGCGCACTGCACGCCCTTCAGTACGAGGGGTCCGCCCCATGCCTCCTTGATCCACGCGATATCCGCCCACGAGAGCGCGGGCGCGAAGTGGTCGGGCGTCGCGTGGCTGCGGCGGCCGAAGGCAGCTTGCTCGGCCGCCTGCTCCAGACCTAGCTCCAGCGCTTCCGAGGCTTGGATGCGGCGGTCGCTGGTGCGCTTGCCGAGCACCGGCGTGTCGACCGTGACCCACAGGCTCTTGAAGCCGGCTGCTTTGGCGCGCTGGATGCGCGACGCGGTTATGGATCTTTTGGCGTGGCAGTACAGCTGGAAGTGGAGCACCGAGGGCGGGAATTCGTTGGTTGCTTCCTTAGGTCCGGGTTTACTGGCGAGCTTTTGCTGTTCGTCTGTTAGTGCCGCGGCGATGTCTTCCATGGTCTGTGTGGACTCGGTGCTGATCAGTCCGTGGGCACCGCGTCGCGCTAAGCCCCTTACGAACTCCACCTCACCGCCTGGATGCGAGCGGCCTAGTTGTCCCATGGCGGATAGGTAGAAGGGGAATGGCGAGGCGTGGCCGAAGATTGCGGTCCGCGGTGATACATGCTGGACGCCGCGCAGCACGAGCGGCCGGTAGCTGATACGTGACCATGATGATAAGTTGGCCGCCAGCGAGATGCCGGAATTAGCAGAGCTCGAGACGTACGAAAGCGCATTGTCCGAGAGTACGCCTTTGGCTGCCGCCTCGAAGTCATCAGCCCTTACGCAATGCGCGATGTGCGGTGGCCCATTGACGGTTGACGATGCAGACGGGGTGAGAAGTGGCGACGAGGACGATGACGAGGACGAAGATGCAGACAAAGTTGCCGGTCTACTCGAGGATACCGTCGAGAGCGAGGCTACAGCTGCGGGGTCCATGTCACCAAGGTAGCTCTCGCTCGGCAGGTATTCCAGTACGTCTGGGGAGTGCACCGTGCGGAACTCGGCTGTGGCGTCCTGCTATCGTGTTAATTCTACAGCACAACTTGAAGTTGAGAAGTCTCGTCTTGTTAAGGTTAACCTAAGTTGCACGTACTCGCCCTCCTTGCTTAACCAGTATGGCAGCTCCGCCTGGGTGTTGCCCCAAGTATGGCGTCACGTCATACACCTTCCCATTTATGACAATCCAGCACGAGGAAGTCGTGTTGTGCTTTGCGACCTCGGCGGCGTTTAGCAACATCTCCTCCGTCTAAATAAGCACCTCTATATATTATAGTATATCCAAGAAGTGTGAAAATTCCTCGTAATATCGTCAATGTCACCTATAAATGGCCTTGGAAGAGGATGCAAAACAGACATCCAAAAATCGAATCATCGCCGAAATATTCCCATCCTGTTGAACTTACGGCGAATTCGGTTTCGCTCGGATCGCGTTCGAGCGAGAAAGGGAACCCTTGGTCAATGCCGGCGTATCTCCAACCCCGCAATATCATCCTCGACCGATTTCACCAAAGTCTGATTGGTGGGCTCGCAACAATCTAACTGGGGTCAAGGTGAGTTGTGCAGTGCTTATATTGTATTGTTGGACAATTTCCATGGAAGCTCTCAAGTTTCATGTTCATTACACTTGACGTTTGAGCTGGCCTTGAGCGAGCAGACTAGTCGTGCAGGCAAGATAACCACGTTGCTCAATTGCTGGTTCAGAGTAGACGACCTTCCGTAACTCTAGCCATTGATTTTGTCATTCGAATACGGCGGCCGTAAGGTTGGAACGAGACACGAGGGTTACAAAGGACCCGCCCGTGGGAAATCCGACCTCGAAGTCCCAGATGATAGATTCTGAGATCCATGGTGACCTGTCACAAGTTACCGCTAAGATGCATAGACAAGATTTGTACTGATTATACCTCGGAATTTCTTTGTTTTCTGCTGGTTGGTAGCCATATCCATGTCTCTCGAGGTCAAAGAAACTGGCACATTGTTTCTAGCGGTTGCCGTTAATACAGGTTTCCCATGATGGGTTCCTACCTGGCGACATCATTTTCGTTTTCCTCTATGTAGTTATTGTGATATATATACCAGAAACCATACAATGAAGCGAAGAGATGACTCGTATTTCGCCAAATCAATTGGTGCCTTCTCATGGTTGAGCCCAGGCTCGCGTATGATTGTTTGACTGTCCTTTGGAGCATCCGCCAATATGGATGCATGTCATAATTGATACCAGATTTCGCAGGAGACTAAAATACCTGAAAGAAACCCTCTCTCCACAACGGCTGCCCTATAGGGCTCTATATAGTCTCAGATCGCTTTTGTGGCTTGACCGGACTTCCTGGATTGAGCATGGGAGGATAGGCAATGTCTCAGCCACCTTGTGACCAGGTAACGCAGAGACGTTACATGACGAGAGGCAGGACGAACATCCTATACGGGTATTGGCGATATTGAAGGAAATACGACACAGTTAGAAATATAGTCGCCGTCAAGTAATGTCTTGAGAACGACACCATAAGTGCTAATGCAGGAACTTTCACATACTGAGCGGAAATGGCATTTCCACTCAATATTCTTAGAAGCAGTCTGGGACTTCCGTTCAAACTGGCAAATGGCTGTCATGTCGGATCCGACCTTTACTGACAGGAAGGAAGGACATCAAATAGCTAAGGAGAATAGTAAAAGAAGCTAACTATGAAGAAAGAGAATGTAAGAGTATAGAACCTACGATGAGATAAGAGTGATTGACGCAAACAGCAAACTAGGGTACTTTATAGTATCTCAACATAGAAAAACTCTACACCTATCCAGACGCCCAGTGGACGGAATGGCGCATGCATTTCTTCAGTTGGCACAATAGGTACACTTAGAGGTATAATCTTAAACTGAATTCCAGTTCCTATCAGTATTCTGGAGCGAAAAGCAAAGCGTCTATAAGTAGTGCTCGATCATCCACTATAAAGCATTTATGCGATCGCCATTAGCCAACCACCGTTCATCCCTCATAACTTCATGTGGTAACCGCAACACCATGCAAGGAAAGGCACACCAAAAGGCTGCTCAAAAATTGTGCTGAACTGACAACCGGGTGATGCTTAATGAGCCATAACCTCATGGGACTTGGCTGAATCGACAGGCGTCTCGTCGACCTCCATGGCATCATCGCCGCCTTCAACAGCCTCGCCCTCAATTTCCTCCTCAAGCTCGTCCTCGCTTTCATTCTCGAGGTCGACGCTGCCTTCGTCAGAAGCCTCGTCCTCTTCAGCAGGCTCTCCGCTCTCAACACCTGCCATCTCCGCATCTCCGTCGGCGGCATTAGCAGCACCACCAGCGGTATCACCGCCTTCGGCGGCACCCTCGGCTGCCTCCTCTTCTGCTTCCTCCTCGAGCTCATCTGCTCCATATTCTTCCTCGTCAGGCTGGAGATCTGCCTCTGGCTGATCGGGGGGGAACTCGGCGGGTGCAGATGCCTCGGAATCCCTGTCAGGCAAGTCAGCATATAGGTCGTAAATATAATGATAAGTGTCAATAAAATGATCCCATATCAACGTACCACTTGATAGCAAAGCGAGTGACTCGTGGCTTATCAGCAAGGATGTTGCGTCGAATCTTCTCGATGATGGGCTGAGCCGGGGGATTGGCATTCAGCTCGTCAGAGTCGTATTCGTTGTTCACATAGTAGCCAACGCGTACAAACTCGCGACCGTCGTAGGCGCAAGAGAGAATTATTACAGTCACGCCGAGGATGTCCGCGTCCGGAATACGGTTGGTCTTCGGGGCGTCCGCTTCGAAGACGAACTTGTTGAGACCCGCAGGAATAGGTCCGACGAGGAGAGAGTCGAGCTCTTGGTCGTACTGGTCACTATCGACCGAGGTCAGCAAGCAAACATGGCCAAAAAGCAACTGGGAACTTACGAGGTTGCAGAACCAACGTAGGTCAACTTCCACTCCAAGTCTAGAAGACGGTTAGCAAATTCCGGTTTCCAATTTCCAATTCAGTTATAGGATCCAACGTGAAAATACCTTTCTCTAGGGGCTCGGCACATTGAAAGGTAATCTCAAGCTCATAGTTGTCAGTGAACTTGGCTGGGTTGTTGAGAATGTCGACATTGAGGAGAGCTACGACCGCCATGGCGAAAGGATTCTAGCGATGTACGGAACTTGTAAAATCTGTAGTATGAATAAGGGAAACTCGAGTAACCGAAGATCTAGAACAGACCGATAGTCGAAGTGCGGTAGTGCGGTAGTTTGTGGTAACGAGAAAGATGGTCGCCTGTTGGAAGTTGGCGGTGGGCGATTCTCTAGTGTTTATTTTGCAGCGAATGGTACTTGGTGACTTTTTCGTGGGCTTAGCAGGGGTCCTTCCTTGAGCAAGAGGAACGCGCTTTCTGCAGAAGCGCGTTCAGTGCTTGCATTAAGTACCTCTAGGATAAATGATTGGCAGTCGGACCACATAGAAGCCCGTGCACCGATTGTTGACTACCCCATTTCATATTAGGTAAGGCGCTCATACATCAGGTACAAGGTACTTACGTACTTTTGTGGGACTGTCCTACCCGAGTGCACCTACTTATGTACGATCTCTCTTTGGTAGTAACGAGGAGCACAATTGGTTGACTGAACTTTCCAACCAGTTTCAAAATTATGACTGTGCTGCAAGGAATGTAAAGAAGAGCCTTAAACGCCGTGTTCTAGCTACCTGATTTACCTAGGGAAGGTACGGGCCACCTGTATTTTCGATAGCTTCAAAGGTTAAACCCCACTGACGAATGGTATATGTACGTACTTATTGCGTCGATCTAAGCCGCGCTAGACTATTATTGATTAGGTTAGACTTTCAGATCTTTGCTTGTCTTGATAGCACTATTGTTTTGCACTGAAAGCTCCAAACCTTTGAAACCTCTCAACTTTTTCATTGTGCCTCGGTGTCAAGTCGCCGTCCATTCACCGTGTTCGCCTACGATTTAACGGATCACCTTTGACGAGCTTGCAGACGTCGTTGGTCATAATTATATTATCGCTTCCGCTAGACTTAGCGGTCGGGAGCCCGCAACTTTCGCGACCGACAGCTCATTCAACCGAGGTCGTGCAAGTCATTGTGAGAGAGTCGCAAGAAGGTCGACAAGCATTTCAAGACCAACTTCGCGCACCCTATCCTACCACCTCTCAGATCTACGCGATCAGCGATACTAACACCGATACCGAACCCGTATCGATTTCGCCTACCTCATACTAAAATGGAATCGGGGCTCTCACGAGACGCTCCTCCCCAACAGGACGATGCTCCTGTGTGGAGCGCAGATGGTTGGAATGGTACTGACAACCAGATCCCGGCTGACGAAGAAGATGGAGGCGAATACGATCCGGAATCCGTCATTCTCACATCTATGCCGCCGCCTGTTGTGGAGCGCCCAGTCTCTGAATCCCCTCGTCCATCTAAGAAGCCCAAGACAGCAGGAGGTTTCATTATTGAGAACTCTTCGGATGAGGAGGGTGATACTCCAACTCCCGCTCCAGCGCACACATCAAACGCTCTGAAGCCTACACCGTCGGACGCCCAAACTAGACCCTTTAGTCATTCGCCCCTCCAGCAGACTACCACGTCCCAAGACATCACGAGACACTCCCCCCCTCAAGCAACCAACGAGCCTGCCCCAGAAGCAACCGCGTCTACGGCCCCAGCCGCTAGTGCGACACGCTCAAGACTTCCTACTGATATCGTCGGCATCCTTGAGGACCGAATTAAGGAAGACCCTCGTGGTGATATCGAAGCTTGGTTAGCTCTGATTGACGAGCAGAAGCGACGAAATAATGTCGAGGATGCGCGAGCCGTCTATGAACGCTTTTTGAAAGTGTTCCCCCACGCTGTAGGTCCTCTAGCCTGATTATCCTTTCCCGGTATACTAATTAGTTTATAGGCGGAAATATGGGTTTCATACCTTGAAATGGAGTTGAGCCTCGATAACACCGTCGAAGCCGAGTCAATCTTCACGAGAACGCTACGCGCGATACCTGATGTTCAGCTTTGGACGTGCTATCTGAATTATATACGCCGTAGGAATGACCTGAATGACCCAACGGGTAGGGCTCGACAGACTGTTAGTCAGTCTTATGAGTTTGTTCTCAACAATATTGGTCAAGATAGAGATGCCGGAAGCATATGGCAGGACTATATACAGTTCATCAAGACCGGGCCTGGTCAGATTGGTGGTACAGGCTGGCAAGACCAGCAGAAGATGGATGTCCTCCGCAAAGCTTATCAGCGAGCCATCTCCATTCCCATGGCAAATGTGAACCATTTGTGGAAGGAGTATGACCAGTTCGAGATGGGCCTGAATAAGATGACGGTAAGTGGCAATTCGCATCGAGCACAGAGAGATAGCTAACATTGTCGTAGGGACGGAAGTTCCTTCAAGAACGATCGCCGTCGTACATGACCGCAAGAAGTGCCAATACTCACCTAGAGAATATCACGCGAGGACTCAAGAGAACAACTCTGCCCCGTCTTCCCCCGGCACCTGGCTTCGAAGGCGATCAGGAATATCTTGAACAGGTTCGACTGTGGAAGTCTTGGATTTCCTGGGAGAAGGACGACCCGTTGGTGTTGCAGCCTGACGACCAAAATACCTATCGACAACGAGTTCTGCAGGTCTACAAGCAAGCATTAATGGCATTACGCTTCTGGCCGGAAATGTGGGTCGATGCCGCTGAATGGTGTTTTGAGAATAATATTACCAGCGAGGATGGCCAGGACACAGGCCTCCAATTCCTTATTGATGGCCTTGAGGCCAATCCTGAGAGTCTTCTAATAGCTCTCAAACATGCTGATCGTATCGAGTCCACTCAAGCCGCGCGTGAGGATGATGTTAACAAGGCTGCTCTTGTGCAAGCGATCAGAGAACCTTGTGATCGAGTGCTTGAGACGCTTTACGGGATGATCAAGAAGTTGAAGGATCAAGAAAACGCAATTCTCGCAAAGATTGAAGAAGAAGCAGCTTCGAATACGGCGTCAGGGAACGTAGATGCGGATGAGGAAGACGAGGGAGAGATCAAAGAGAAGCCTTCTGCAGAATCTATTAAAGCTAGCAAGGTTAAAGCCGTGCAAGACGGTTTTAGTATTCAGATTCAGATGCTGTCGCAGCATATAACTTACGTCTGGATCTCCCTTGCGCGCATTTACCGGAGGTTACAGGGACAAGGGCACGGCAAGGGTACACCATCCGTGGGCTTACGAGGGATTTTTATCGAAGCTCGACAGAGAGGCCGCCTCACTAGCGACATCTATGTTGAAGTCGCAAACATGGAGTGGGATATCTATCAGGATGGCGTAGGCACTAAGATCTACGAGCGCGGAGCGAAACTCTTCCCAGAGCAGGAGGATTACTTTGTCGAGTACCTGAAACATCTTCACGCGAAACGCGATTTTACCAGTGAGTCCCTACTAAACCCAGATACGTTACGGTGTATTGCTAACATTATTCAGACGCTAGAGTTGTGTTCTCACAAACCGTCAAGCGGTTTAAGGAGAAACCCGACTTAATTCCTAAGCTGAAGCCGATCTATGCCTATTTTCACAGTTACGAGGCTCGGTACGGCGAGCTAGCTCAGGTGAAAGAGCTTGAGAAGCAGATGGCCGAACTCTTCCCCGAAGAATCCAGCCTCACCCATTTCGCGGCTAGATTTTCTACGCACCGCTTCAACCCTATTACAGCTCGAGTCATAGTCTCGCCGGCTAGACAAATGCGCCCCAAGGCTATTATGCAATCTGTTGAGCAGCCGTCTTTTTCTGCTCGCAGCAGTCCCCGACCCGTGCCACAAATAGACAGAAGCCCTCAATTGCCGATCATCAATTCTCCCAAACGACCTTTTGAGTCGACCGACCAAGATGATTTCCCTCCGCGGAAGTTAGTCCGCGGCGCTTCGCCTCTGAAAGGTGCAGCCGGCAGACGGCTGGATCAACAACGACGTGCGCAAGGGCAGAGCACCCATTCTTACGTTACGGCGCCGGCTCCTCTTCCCGCAGACGTCAACTTCTTTCTTAGCCAACTTCCTCCGACCGAAACTTTCCGTGGTCATATCTTGAGTGCGGAACGCATGGTGCGCTTAGTTCAGAAGACCTCGATACCAAGTTTTGGTGAGTACAGAGCTCTGAAGGAGGGGACCGCTCAAAGCACCGTATCTTCAACCAATATTCATATTCATAAAGCATCAACCGAGTACGCGCCGTACCGAGATTCGCCGGGCCCTGCTGGCCGGCCTGCCAGTCCTTATGGAGTAAGCCGCGCAATGGCTCAAGCATCTTCGTACCGCAGCTCGCCTCTACGACCCGGTTCAAGTGGGTCATACGAACCGCCCTCAGCTGCCTACCCAGCTCCCAATACCAATCAGTTCAACCCGCTCGCTCAAAATCTCAACCCTGGAAACCCCGGTTTCGCGGGTTGGCAAGGAGGCTATGCACTTCCCTCGCAATATAATACATCACCTACACAACAGCAACAATACGGATATTATCAGTAACGGACATAATAGATCATGGTGGCTGCAGCGATCTTTGCTTCACCTCGGCCTAATGGAATGGATGGAACTTCTATTGGCGTTGTGTACGAAAAGCTAGACGCAATGCCTTGCTATTAGCGCATTTTCCGGCGTTCAACTTCGGAATAACTCGATATTTTAGAGATGAAGCCTGAGAAGATAATCATACTGGGACGAATCTCGTGGGCTAGATTCTCAGATAGGCAAACAGATGGACTCTTAACTTGAAAGCTGTATCGGCTGAGCAAGGCGGTCGATGCATTCATAGGTACCTACAGTTAATAAAGCGCATCTCAGAACATTGCTATATTTTCCTATAGATGTATCCTTGCCTAACCTACCTAGGGAAAGAAATATTGGTGGCACGAAGCAGAATATCCCTATTATCACCAATGTATTTAAGACGTTACCCAGTATTTCCTAGCTGGTGGTGGTGCATTCACGTTGCATTAATTACCTACCTAGATAGTAGGGCACCCGTCAGATATTGAGTACCCTGCCCTCCTGCCAAAAATTAAGGAGTCGCAAGACGTAAGGTGCCTAGTGTAACCTGTGAAATATAAAAGGTTTAGAGCAAAAGCCAAAGCTATATCTGTATTATATACCATAGAAAGAATCGTCAGATACCGAAGTAGTTATAAAGCTCTCCGCGGAACAACGCCGTCCTTCGCCGCACTACATACTGAAGGGAGCTATTCTCCAGTCATAGAAACCATTACAATTGCACCGAATATACTAAATGCCAATATACTAAATCGAATTCCAAACCGATTCACTCTAATCTTTCCCCAGCGTAAACAATCTCTGATGAAATAGTGTATATTCTCTCCAAGTGAGAATACCCTCGTCTCAATCAGCCAAGAAGAAATATATGGAAGGAGACACCCTCTTCATCCCCCGAACTCCTACATTGTGGACATGTGGAAACAAAGTTCATAATAATCCTTCAATACTATCTCTTATGTTGCTACTTGGTATATGCCTGAATGAGACGCATAAACCTGCAAATTATACGTCTTCTAAACCACCAGAACAGGCCCTATTATGCCCCTCTACCTAGGTGATTCCATAAATCAGTTGCAAGTAGGTAAATGCACTAGGCCGCAATCCAATTCTGATAGGTTTCCCCGGCCTAGTATCTATGACATATGGTTTTGAGAAATTACGTTGAGGCGGCTTAAGGAAAATTGTTGATTTGTTTCCCCAATTACGTACCTTCCCTTATGCACTTATTATACACGTGTAGCCACTTGCTACTACCAGCAGAGCTCTAGAGACTCTTTCCCACCCCATGTACGCATTTAATTTCCTATTTCTAGAGAATTTGCATGTGCAAATAAAGAGCAGTTTCAAATACGGCGATGTCTGGTTATTTCCTTCTAGCTAACAATACCTAAATGGTACCTACCTACTTATATATTTGGCATAGAGGTACATGTAGGTAGGTAGGTACCGGTAGGTATCCAATCTGTTTGATTTTCTAGGTAGCAAGACAACACGTACTCACAGCTGATAAAAGCATCTCTAGAAACTCAAGACACCCAATATGAGTCATTGCTCCACCTACCATGAAAGCAAATTAATTATTATTCACTACATTTTACAGTCATAGCATTCTAAGTTTCTCTCTGTATATCACAGCCAAGTGGATGCCGGTTATCGGAAAACGCAAGCGGACTTGTGAAGGGGCAAACGATCTTATGCACCTGAAGAAATTCACTCTGGACGTGATGGCTGGCTTTGAGACTTGAAGAATGGTATCTATACGTAGGTATATTTCAATATGATTATGTACATGTAGGTAGGTAGGTGCATCTAAGCCATCGGTCTACGATTCTCCATTCTTCTCTCTTATGCTCCCGCTGTCTTAGACTGGATCATCCTTTCATAAAACGTAAACGTGCAACGGTTTGGAGGCAACTTTACGGCTTTAAAAACCTTGTTGAACGTGACCTAACATCATGAGTCGAAGGCTAGGTAGTACGACCACCACTTGGTCCCGGTTACCCATTGCTATTACCTTGCCTGAACACATCGTATACCACGAACATGTGCTCATATGTTTTAGGAAGCATGGGCGATTTGACATAAGAGCCTAGTTCATAATTATATGCAGAAACATTGAAGGTTCATCAATACCTTAACTATACTACCTTAGTTGTGCTCGCCACCATGCCTACCTGTAGGAGGTGCCCTTTCCTGCTCACTCAATTAGCAACTGTTATTCTGGGGCTTAACATTATATGTATGTACATACTTAGCATCCATGTACATATGAGGTAATTAATGAATAGGTATACTTTCCACCCTCCTACTTCCATGTTCCCACACCTCAGCAAGTGCCCCTAGTCTAAAGTTTCAAAGTAAATCACTGAAGGAAACAACTCCATTAACTGATGGACCACAACCTTGGTACTCTGCTTTCAACACTTCAGAATTCTCGGCCAGTATTCCGATATCCTAGTAACCTGCATATTCAGACTCAGAATCGGCCTTAGTTCTCACACCGATTCATCTCATCACGTCCGCCTCGTATACCTCACTAAAATAACAAGCAATTTACAAGGCAATACCTTCAAGAAGGAGCTCTAGCTATTACCAAGAGGGTCCTACTAGTAGGTGACCCGCTTATGAGGTCACTGTAATCATTCTAGAGTGGTAGGTAAGTGCAGGTCCGCTCTACATTTTCGATCATGTGCTCAATACAAGCCCCGTAAATCACCCCATCCTACTTCATCACAACCTTTCAACTTCCCTTCCTTGACAGAACATCATCCAAACAACATCACCTTTCATCTCAACTTCAAGGTAAGCAGACGAGTTTCCATTATATCCAAACTGAGCAATCCCAGCCAAGCCGTATTACCGAATCATCTCATCACCTTCATTCCCAAGACCACCTTCACTCTAGGCAATACGCGTCCCAAGGCCTGGAATAAACATTCCTCAAAGATACCCTTCTGTTGAAACATCTTCCCTACGACCTTCCACAGCAACATCTCCCTTCACAAGTTTCTATCCAGCTTTTAGGTAAGCCTGACCAGCATCCAATACCCTTCTCTACAACTAGAACTGGATTCCCTTCCACATCGCAAATACAGCCATTGATCTCCTCCCACATCACCTAATATCCATGAGTAAACTACCCACATAGATTCCCTCTGTACCTATTTCATATCCTTTAGGGATAATCAGCTGACTAGGAAACTCAGGTACGTGCAGCAGAGAAAACAGAAGAGAATCACCTTAGAAAACATATCCCATACACCATCTTCCTACTCCCTCCCATCACAGCACCTCTCCTGTCCGACCTTGGCCCTTGACAAGTTTCTAATTCTCACGATACATATACATTGAGGAAGGCCCTGTAGCCAGGCATTCGGACTAACAGTGCATACAGGTACGTAAGTCTCAGCATCTCGGCCATTGTCCCTTAGGTATTACCGTATACACGTTCTTCTCCTTTCCTCCTCATACCTTCATCAGTCACCTACACAACAATATCGGTACAACATATAACAGGTGAGTAAAACCGTTCGGTGGTCGACATAGTGTGCACAAAGAGCAAAACACATTGGTACTACTGCGGGCGAGCCAGAGGCGGATTGTCCAGTCGACCGAAAGGCTTGTCCCCAGTGCAAACGACTTCCGAATTCCATAAACACCTTCATTACAATCACACAGTCCTTTCAGAATTTCCCCTGCTAATTTTTATTTAACCTTCATCATCACAATTCTTGACCCAGTCAACTTCTTTCCCTTTCATCACATCGACACATTTCTTCCTTAACTGTCAACCCTCCCAACTTCGAGACCCCAAACTGCTTTACCTTCTAAATACTCTCTCCAGAAACACAATCCTGACAGGTTTTTAGCCAAGAGGTAATATTTACACACGTCTTCCCTCCATAACTACCCCCATTCAGCTCTTTCTTTCTTGCAACACTCTTCTCAGGACAATCCCACCACAAATATTCATTTACTGACATCCAACAGTTTACTGACCCTTGGTGAACTGCAAGTAGGTGAGTATCCGTCATTCCATTCTTCCTACATTTCCTTAACTACCTCCGTATTATTCCCTGAACTGGGAAGAGTCAACAAGTATTTCTCACATACCTCGTTGAAACTTCCCTTGAACTTCTGAATCCTTCACCACTCAGACACAACGTCAGGTCTTGGCCTGACACATCACTTCTCATTTGTCCATTGACTTCCAGATAAGTCAAAGTACCCTTTCACATTACATCATCCATCTCTATCATAGCTCCGACTTCTATTTCCTGATACCCCCCGGCAGCCCTGCAGTTACTGACATTTCAAAGCCTCTCAGCAAATTGTGCACAGCCTAGCGTCTACCTACGTACCTGGGTGGATACAGAGCATTCCTGTGCCATTGACTCGGGGTAAGTCCAACCCTATGGTTTATACCCGTCTTTTGTTTATCTTGAGTTGCCCACCTTGAATGCTCTTCACTACCTACTTCCAATATCCTCTTGTATCATCACCACATCTATTTGCCTTTCCAGTTACGTTCGCAACCTGCCTACACCTTGGTTACTCAACACTTGAGTGAACACCTCATCCACATTACCGGCTTCCTTGAGCATCAGCAACTCGATCGTTTCTTAGAAACACTTCACCTGATTGATACGGACTGACAATCGCACAGGATTGCAACCTAACTTAACCCGCCGAACTATCCTTCATTTCGGTACGTTATACATTTTCATCCCTACCATTCTCGTCTACCTACTCCTTAACCAATAATTTGCCTTCACCCGCATCGTACGCCTTGAGAAATATGTAACCATACTCCCGCTGCCCACAACACAAATCTTTCGTGTACCCAAAATACTTCAGCTGTACAATTTCCTGGTCATATCACATCTGGGGTTTTTTCGTGGCGCGACATCCGTTTCCCCCTCTCTAATCCCGGCTCTTGAGTTGAACCTACCTTAGGTAGTCATTTCACCTTTCCCCGGCAACAACCGTTATCACATCCCGTATCACTCCTTTTCTCTCGGGCATTTCCCTCGTTATTCAATTACATCGGTCTTTATCCGCGACTTTCACAGTTCTACATATACTGACTTCGCAGGTACTCAAGGATCAGTCATTATGTCTGGTCGTTCATCCGGATCGGGCCGAGGCTCGGTCTCCTCGAAGGCCGGTTCACAATCCGGCTCTCAATCCGGCTCCCGAGCTGGCTCTCGAGCTGGCTCACCTACCCGAAGCCCCGGCAAGCCCTCTGGACCCCAGAAGGGTACCGGTCTCGACCTCGCTCGCGATGGTCGTCCGCTGACGGCAGCTGAGCTGCTCAGCAAGCGCGTCGATCTGCCTGCCGACGCATTCAAGACGGTATGTCTCTAGCATTTGCCATGCAGCAGTCATTCGCATCTTTGGGGATGATGATTTGACTAATACCTGTGTATAGGGTATAGAAGAGACCCGTTTCACTGCTCGTCCCAGTTACAGTACCGAGGGCAAGTCGATCAAGATGCAGTTGAACATCTTCCCGGTCGTCACTTGGCCTGACACTGAGGTGTATCAATATGATGTGAGTTTACCATGATACCCATTCAGTTTCCTGACTAATCTGTGTAGATCTCTGTGAACCCTAATCTCAAGGATTCCCATGCTCTCGTGAAGAAGGTCTGGAACACTAAGACGGTGACAGAGGCCTTGGCGAAGCAGGGCGGCATGTGGCTTTACGATGGCCACAAGCTAGCTTGGTAAGTAGTACTATTGTCCATTAAATAATTTCAACTTACACCTACACAGGTCTTCTAAGAAGATTGATCGCAATGAGACACGCATTACGGTTGACCTGGACTCTCTCAAGGAGAAGGCTGGCCACGAGGACATCGTCAAGAAGGTCGCCCGCCAGAGCGTCTACTACCTTTCGATTCGACAGACAAATGTAATTCGCCTGTCTTACCTTAAGGCCTATCTACAAGGCAAGGTCTCATGGGATACACACGTCCTAGAGTGCATCAGTAAGTTTCCATCTTTATAGTTACATGGCATCGCGATCCCTGCTAATACATCGTCAGATTTCTTCGACCACTGTCTTCGTCAGTATCCTTCGGAGCAATGGCTTACCATTAAGCGCAACTTCTACGACCCTGAGTTCCCTGGAGGTCATCTTGGAACCGACCTTATGACGAACCAAGGCATCTACGTTGCCCCTCGTCTCAGCGAGGTAAGCTAGCAGACTTTGGAATATTCTACGACAATGGTTGCTAACTAATTATGATCCAGTCCATCAACAGAGGTGGCACCGGCCTAGCCATCAACGTAGACAGATGCCAAACCGCATTCTGGCCCGGGAACAGGAGCCTAGACAGGCTTGCGTTGGAGATTTGCCAGGGGCAAAAGGAGGAATGGAAAAGATGTAAGTTCTACTTCCACTCATGATTAAATCTTGAGCCTAATGCCGTTACTATAGGGGATCAACATAAACTCCAGTTCAACCTGCGACACAAGGAGGAAAAGATCAAAGATACTGATCAGTGGAAGATCGTCCCATCGGAAGCCTTCGCGTTCCTGCGTCGCTTTGCCAAACTGAAGTTCACTGTGAACCACAGAGGCAAGATAGGCAGGCCGAGAATCTATACAGTCAAGGGCCTCGTGTTCAATGCAAAAGATGGCCTTGACGGAACGAATGCCAAAAGCGTCACGTTCGAGAAGAAGTTGGAAGATGGCAGCAAGAGAGTAATCTCTGTCTACGACCACTACAAAGAGCGATGGGGCTTCGATCTCCAGTATTGGAGGCTTCCCATTATTGAGACCCCCCAAGGTCATCTTTTCCCAATGGAGCTGTGCAACACCGTTCCTGACCAGCGCTATCATTTCAAGCTGAACCCCAAGCAGGTTTGTTTTCTCATATGAATATTCAGCATGGTATATGGTTCGTGGGCTAACTTTACATCTAGACCGGCGACATGATCAAACTGGCGGCTACAAGGCCGCCGAAGCGAACGGAGGATATCAAGGAGGGTGTCAAGTACCTGAAATGGTCTGAAGACTCCTACCTGAAGGCCTTTGGGATCAAGATCAATGCGAACATGATGGTCTCAGATGCCAAGCTCCTTTCGAACCCTGAGGTTGCCTTCGCCAATGCGAAGATCAACCCAGGAGTGTCTGGACGCTGGGATCTCCGTGGAAAAAAGTTCCTGGAGCCCAACGCTTTCCCCTTGAAGTCGTGGGCGTTCATCGCCTGTGGAGATGGTCAGACTTGCTCTAAGCACGAGTTGGAGCACTTTGCCCATCAGTTCTCCAATGTGTACAGAAACCATGGTGGCAGAATTGAGAAGCCGGCCTTCTGCGAGTGTATCCCCTTCAGCGTTGGGGATTACTCAAAGATCTGCGAGAAAGCGTACAACGACACTGGTACATTTACCAAAGACTATCCGCAGCTCATCTTCTTCGTTCTTCCAACCAAGAACCAGCTCGTCTACGAGCGTATCAAGAAGAACATGGATTGTCGATTTACCATTGTGTCCCAATGCCTTCAAGGCGGTCATGTCCAGAGGTGCCAAGCTCAATATCTGAGCAATGTTGCCATGAAGGTCAACAGCAAACTCGGTGGTGTGACGTGCAAAGTCCCTAATCCAAAATCCGGCTCTCCTCCATTCTGGACTCGACCTACAGCAATGATTGGTGTGGATGTGTCGCATGCTTCACCGGGAAGCAGTCAGCCATCTATGGCTGCTTTGACCATGTCCATGGATAAACATGCTACTCGGTTTGCCGCAGCTTGCCAGACGAACCATTGGCGTAGGGAGACGATCGAGGCCCCTGTTATGCATTCAATGCTTCCAAAGCTTGCCAACCACTGGGCTACCGTCAATAAAACTATGCCACAACACGTGTACTACCTCCGTGACGGTGTTTCAGAGGGTCAATTCCAAGCTGTTCTCGACGAAGAGGTCTCGGAGATGAAGCGCATCTTCCGTGAGCTGGGAGGTGGAATACCTAAATTCACGGTAGTAATTGCCACGAAGCGCCATCACGTTCGCTTCTTGCCGAAAGACAAGAAGGATTGTGACAGGAATGGTAACCCGCTCCCCGGCACGCTAGTCGAGCGAGATGTGACGCATCCCCAGCATTTCGATTTCTATCTGTGCTCGCATGTCGCCATTCAGGGCACTGCTCGTCCCGTTCACTACCAGGTCATCTTGGATGAGGCCGGCGTTAAGCCGAACGATCTAGTAAAGATGATCTACCAGCAGTGTTACCAGTACTGTCGCTCGACAACGCCGGTGTCACTACACCCGGCGGTGTACTACGCACACTTGGCGTCGAACCGCGCTCGTTCCCACGAGGACCTCTCCGCTGGCGATATAATCATGGCATATGGCAAGCCAGGTTTCCCTTATATCAAGGATGACTCCGACATCTATCCGGGAAGACGGCCTCTACAGACGCCGGCCCTTCTTCGGATGGAGAACGATAAGGTTCCAAAACAGCTTGTCTCGTTCATGAATACCACTATGTGGTATGTCTAAGCAATTCTCTAATGGATTGTAATACCTGGATGGGCACAAAGGTATCTATGCACTTCTCTCGGTTTCGGCTCTCTGGTTTATGGTACATCGTAATCGAGGAACACAACACTCGGCTGTGCTTTCTCTGCGTCTGAATTCTTCTCTGGACTTCTTTCGCGATTCCTCTAGTTTTGTTTCACGCGATGATATTTCCTTCGGTGTCATCACTTTCACAACACGTCTGTTTCTACCCATAACCTCATGTAACTGGAGAGGGAAGGCAATTTGTCTCGGATCCACATCCGAGCTAGGGATGGAATGTTAGCTAGGTAGATAGTCATGACCTGGAATCCATTTTGCGTGTGCTAATAGAAGTTTCCCACACTATAATCTATCTGTGACATGCTAACAACCTAGCCCCCAATCCACGAGCAAGATTAGAATCTAGTATTCTGTAAGACACTGTTGATGGTTTGTGTTTGTGAGGGTTTTAGTGTCTAAAGCGCACGATGAATCTTGGATCCCAGATAGACCTCTCCATTCATGATGATTGTACTGCACGGTGAGTCCAGTAATACGGCAGTCCGGGTACGACTCGGGCGTTGCGATCCATTTCCCTACCGTCAAATACTTAGGTACGATTCACCATTAGCTAATTTCAGGCACGTTTTCTGTGTCTGGTTTACGAATCAGACAGTGCGAAATTGAAGTCTATAGGTACCTCCTAACTAGACACTCAATTTCGATAGCTGAGTAGTAGTTGGTCGAGCTATTATATCAGGAGGAAGCTTGGCGGCATGTGGGAGAGGGAGATTGTATTATAGGGGTTTGTGCTTGGGTACCTATAAAGGGTGTGGTGGGTGTTGGGGCGGCAAGGATAGTAGTCGGTTAGTTGATGATAGGTTAGTGATGATTTCCTTGGTTGTGGTATGGTTTGGGTTGGACTGGACTGAATGGGTTGGGGGCGTTGAAGTTGAAGTTGAGGGGTGTTAAGTGTTTTGAGTGAGGCCCCCTTTTTGTTACATGGTAGAGTATTGGACGGATGGATCTTAGTGAGATCAGATCTGATAGGTATAACAGGTCAATGGTTATTAATAATCTCTAAAGAAGTAGGACTAATAGGTAGGCTTGCCTAAATGCTAATATAATGGGACCTATGCTCTGGGAATGAAAGGGAATGTCAGAACCTCTTGGGTTGAGAGCGTCACCTTTCTGCCCAACTAGAGAAGTTCGCAGGGACATGAATTGGGAGACCAAAGGGGTGATTTCATGTTGCCTGCGAGGGAGGATTCTCGAGGTTTGCTGGCTCTGATCTCCCTTCGTTATCCCTGCCTCCAAATCCCAGTTCCCAGATCCCTGGTACGGTGGTGGCATATAGGCTATTACAAGAGGTAGCCATAATCGATTGCCTATTCAGGGAACAAACAACTCCTCTCTATTATCCATAGATTTCAAGAGGAGCTAGGGGCGTGGTGACGTTCACTGTTGGCTCTTTTCGAGAACCGGTTAAATGTATGATGCGTGAGGGGATTCTCGTGCTTCAATTCCGATACTGATGCCTACCTAACCTAGGTATCAAGTGGCTCATATGGGTAAGGTCCTCTATCATCCAAATGGTACTCTTTAAGATGTGAATTTGGCATTTATTTCGAATTATATTGCCCTTTAGTCATAAGGCCACGTAGAGACGTCAAGTCCCATTAGCCCCTAAGCAGACCCATCTTCAAATACCCTTTTCGCCCCTATCCGGGTGGAAAGTTATTACGCCATAAAGATGACATTCCTTTTTTTGCTGGTTACTTTTTTGAACTTATTTAAATACCGTCAGGGTCCTTAGTTGACTCGTTCACTAACCGTGTCCCGCAGTTCGCCTCCGGGCAATGAACCCCTCAACCCTCGGTTCATGGCCTCGCTTCTCCGTTACCGGATATCCACCTTCATGACAACGTCTTGACATGGTTTCCATCCCAGAAATTATTCCCGTGCCGGGCGCGGCACATGGCGGGACCTCGCACGAGCATGAATGTGCGCTGGCTCATGTATCGGGCAGGGACTATCATGAGATACCTAAGCCCGGAGTTCTGGATTTCAGGGGCGAATGAATGATTCGTTGAGGTGTAAGTCGGTGAAAGATTTAGTTAACCTCTGGGCACGATGGCCTCGCTGGACCTGGAGCAGATGCGAGTATTTATCTGTCATCGTCCCGGCAGGGTTGAGGTAGTTTATGCGATGGGGCTGATAGTTGGAACTTCATAAGCTGCTCCCAGATCAGTTAGACTGCTGCTTGAGTAGCACCTCTTACCATCTACGTCGAAGAAAAGCTTTTACGGTGATGTAAAGGCGGGTTCGATCCAGGCCTCGTCGGACTTCCACTAGTGAGGGTCTTGCTGTAGCACCCACGCTGCCCATCAGGCACATCTTGGAGTCGACCGCGTTATCCAGGAACCTCAATAAAGTCTTGATCTACTTGGCCTAGATAGGATGGTCAACTAAATCTTCTTGCCCCAATACATGATATTCGCAGCGCCGGTGTGCAGGTATAGGGCATGGGCAGTGTGACTCTCTATGGTCCGCTGCTCAAGTATGAGGGTATGAGCCCGACAGACCCAGTACTCTCAGAACGGTTTGGGCACTCATAGAGCCGGATTGGCCGCTCATGGGGCCCGTCGATGGTGTAGTTTTTCGTGGGCGAGGGCGGCTTCAACAAGGAAGCTGGCGCTCTGATTTAGTGGATCGTCCAGTCAGCATGAACATTAGAATATGCGACATATCGTCGACACGTACAGTTCGCGACCGTACTCGGAGTGCAGGAAGAAACAAGCGCCAACAATCCATCAAACCATGTCGCTGTTGCAAACGAGATGGGTAGGGGCGTGCTGCATGAACCTGTCCGTGTAGGCGCCATCTCAACTTCAGGCTGTTCAAGTTGTGTACGGATGGCTGTCTTCGAGAATGTATTCCAGTGTATCGAGAGCGTTCACTCATCATGGGAAACGGTTCGCTTAAAATTGACTGCGGATGCGATATAATGGGAGATACTTGTATTCGCGTGTTTACCTCCTTCATGCTCTGCAATGTTCTACCCAATAGGGGGGTGACTGCAGGGGCCCACCACTAGCTGGAAAAGCCGATCCAATAACAGCCAAGCATGGCCAGCTCCACTTCCCTAATTCGCTGCTACAAAAAGGCACTCCACCAATCAGAGCATTGCGTTTGGTAAGCTAAGGGATGCAAGGTACCGTGTCCGTGGCAGTCTATCATAGAAACGAATTCTAGGTGATTCTCTAAGGTGTTATATGCTTTAAGTTCTGTATAGTATGAGATGGATCTGAAGAGCGTGATTTGCCCCTCTTAGCAGAAATAATACCTTAGGTAGGTACTATACGACGTTATGTACCTAGGTAGTCACTATCCGCCACGGCACGTCCCAGGGCAGCGGATAGGAGTTTGCCGGCCACCTAAGACATGCGCATGTAAACTGAAACATGTAATCACATGACGATAGTTATCACCTCTCAGAAGTGCGTCTTGGGGAAAGTCCGAAAGACGCCCTAGAACATACTACCCATAGTCTCTTC
This sequence comes from Hypoxylon sp. FL0890, assembly GCA_022497025.1. Taxonomy (NCBI): domain Eukaryota; kingdom Fungi; phylum Ascomycota; class Sordariomycetes; order Xylariales; family Hypoxylaceae; genus Hypoxylon; species Hypoxylon sp. FL0890. The sequence goes on along the minus strand of MU386558.1, from coordinate 472,964 downwards.
GAAAGCGACAACGGGTAGGGGCAGGGGTGGGGATTACAGTTGTCATTCGCTATATGAACATGACCATATGTAGGTAGCCTATTGCCGAATCGATTTTCTTGGTAGAAGACTGAATGGCTACCGGATAAGCGATGGTAACCCCGCCTGTCATCATTTTCCTGGGCATCCTGGATGCTTGACGGCCTGGAGCTCCGGTCCGTAGGATGCCTTTTTACGGTCGCGTTGGGTCTTCCCTATGGCTAACTCGTTGGAATCTCCCTCCCACAACAGACATCAATTGCCACAGCTCTATGATCTACTACAATAGACGCTGGTGATATATATTGCTATTAACATCAAATTTTCCAGTCTTTGAGACGCTGTAACCAAATACTCTTACAAGGCCAACACGCTTCTGCTAAGCACTTCCGAATTCTTTTCCAACAGTCCCTCCTATAATCTCACAGCCATGTTCAGACGGTCTTGTTACCCGCTCCTGTTACCCGCTCCTATTCGAGGTATACTAGCCCGGGATCGCGTTCCTCCGCCACGTAATCTTGAAGCTTCTCTAGAAGAGCAGGATCCGTGAAATTGGCTCCCTGGGGGAAGATGTAAGGCCATCGCTTGGTGATAGTGTTCCTGGATCTTGGGTGTATACCGTACTTTTTCCAATCCCCTGAGAAATTCGTCAACGATAGCATCCTAGAAAGGAAAGAGTCAGAATCACACCACAAATGGGAACTTATAAACCTTTGAGACAAGGAACATTACATCTGCAATACTTGCTCGTAGTCCTACTTCGAACGGAATTGTTCTAGTTCTGCTCGGACGACAGCTCGAACATCGTACTTGCGAAGGTTGGATGGGCGGTCAGAACAGGGCTCCGGGAGGAAGTGTCCGAAAACTTCGTCAAAATTGGGCGTAGGTTCTTTATCCTTTAACCTTACGGGTGGCCTCAGGGCTAGCTTGCGGGGTGTAATAAGAGTAGCGTGTGGGTTTGAGGGTTTAAGAGACCCCCCAAGGCAGCTGATGAAGCCCTTTGGGATGCTGTTCGGAGACTCGTCTATACCAGAAACCTAATCATTATAAATGTTAATACAAGAAGCCCCCTGAGTTTGAATCTTCACTTCATCCATGAAGAATTCCCGAGTGATAAAATAGACGCACCAAAATTCGGTCATATTTTCGGTAGTACGGCAAGTTGCCTACTAGATCGGAAGTCTTGATTTCCTCGAGGCTGAATTTAATGCGCAGACGGTATAACTGTCTGTGGAAAGTCGTAATGATGTCGTCTTTAATGTAATAGTAAAGCTTGCCGAATATGTCGTCGTTTGCCCCAGAGACGAAGGTTCTCTTGTAATGGGACCGAGACCATCCACGTTCGGGTGACATGGTGTCGTCTATCAGCCATTTAGGATTTGTGTCGTCCGAGAAATCGAACAAGGTACTGAGGATGTGTCATTAGGAACAATCTGACTTGTGGAACACGAAAAGAAGGAGATTGGCATATGAGCAAATTCTCTTAAAGCATTGGCTACTAGCATACTCACATGTTGGGCTTGAAATATTCGTACTTGGGACAGGAAAAAGTGTGTAATATCCCAAAGTCTTGGAACCTCTTGTGGGAAAGCCGTTCCGGGGGAGGTAGTTTCACTAGGTGGCGGTCCCTACTATCGAGTCTACTTGGACAGGCCACCACTGCCTCCTGAGCTAGATAAGCCTGTCTTTGTGACGACTCTTTCGGGCTTACATAGCGTTTCAGATAAGACCAATTGGAATAATTCAACGTAAGGTCGATATTCTTTTTCGTCATTATCGCAATTGGTTCCCAGGCGTCGGTCTTGCCACGAGTGGTTATCCTGTCGACGTTTACTACCTTCCGATAGCTACGGCGCTGCTCGACCATTTTATTCAGGGCCACAACCAGCTCATAGAGAGGATCATGTATCCATTTGTCCATAGTTTCTGTTACAAAAGCCGAGTACCAGAGATGTACAAGGTGTTCTGCTGTGGGCTCCTCCGGGGGGTAGTCGTAAAGGAAGACAAGAATCATCCAACTGCGGATCAATGAGTTGATGTCGTTGTCCCTGATCGTGATATTGATTGTCCCCGGATAATCTTCCGGGATACCGTTGACAGTCATCATTACGTCTCTGAGATCTCCGCAACCTAGAAAATAATATATGAGCCAGGAAAACACAACGGGTGATTGGCAAGTGTAGGGTGGGAACGTACAAGCAAATAATAGATCCAAGTCCTCCGTATATAACGGACCCTCGTTCTTATCGAGCTGTAATATATCGACTACCTCATCACTACCCCAAAGTTTGTTATGCTTGCCCTTTAGCGAAACGGGTCGTTGGTTATGGAATTCAGGTACTCGCTTTTCCCTATCCCAGGCTGGGCGCCAGCTCGACTTGCGAAGTTCAGATTTGCATTCAGGTCTGTGCCCGAGCCTGTCGGCGACGCGGCATGTCTCCGAACAGTATTGGACTTGGGAACAGTGAGGACAGGGGCGAAACGCGATTTCGGTGCAGCGGGCTGCGTCGCAATGAAAGTATTCAGGCATGATAGAATTATTTTGAGCCTGATATAGGCGTAAGTGCTATTATATTTCAGAGTCGGAGAAGATTGCTATGTTCACGAAAGAACTATATGATAGAATGCTGCTGAACTCATGATATACCTGAATGTATGTCTCCAGTTAGTCCGATTTGAACCACATAAAGGCGAGGAAGGGGATGATGTATGTTAGGTACCTATATATTACCAAGCACCTCCATCTTACCTTCCGAGAAAGCAGTTATTCAAAGTCAACCTACTGGATCCACCGTGTTTCAAGAAGGAAAGGCCAGTAAATGACTATGTGGCGAGGGAGTTGCAATCAACATTTCGGTCACGATTGGAACGCCTCAGATTCATCGTACCTTGTATGTACCCATCCTTTTTCACAATTGTGTCGAACGTCGCAGATAGCACATGCATTCAATTCGATTCATTCATTCGCTTATCGGGTATCACATTACGAGTCTCTCCTCCTTTTTCGATTCTCAAGCTCAACGTCTTCCAGTCCTTCAACAGGCTCTATCCGCCGCATACTCTTCCTGCTCGCCCCGGAACTGGACCGCGATATTCTTTCTCCTCCCAGGAGCGCCTCCCGGTCTTCCCCCTTCTTCTTTCCTAGGCCAGCGTCTCCATCTTCTTCTTCATGTGCCTCGGGTACACTGTTCAGACTATGCGCCCTCACCATTCCGGCTGAGGGGGTCTCTAGGGTCGCTGTGGAATTGGAAGTCCTGGTAGTCGTAGTGCTACTGCTACCGGCCCTGCTGATACTCGCCTCTAGGCTGTCTTGCCTTGTCGACAACGAGTCGCCCCTCGCCCTCACATATGATACCGGTACAGAGCCCGAACTGAGCACGCTATCCCTTTGTTCGCGACCATCTTCCCAGCCAAATTCAACGCCCAACACCCGATCTACGTCCATCTTGGTACACGAACTCGACCGCTGCCGCATGTAATCATCAAATCGCGTATCGCGCTTGTGGTCATAGCTCGTAGGTCGCTCCACCGGGGGAGGTTCTACTAGAGGTGGTGAGGGTTGGGGTGACACGAGGGTGCCAAGCGTGAGGGATATGCGGCGGCTGGCTCCTGAAAGGGAGCGTGGTCGCGTCGCTGTGGCAGATGGCTTCGTCGGATCATATGGTACTGGAGGCTGGAGCCAGGATGAACGATATCCTGTGTCTTCGGATTCTTCGGCACTAGAATAGCCATACGGCTTGACATTGCCGGGGATATGGTAGTCATCGTAGCTCAGCAGCCGCCGGTAGATAACGACGGAGTAGAACGCTGGGACAATAGTAAAGAACCTGAAATACGCTCGTCAATACTTTCGTCCGGCATGATTGGTAGGAAGACCTCTGCGAATTGGGTACATGGCTTACAGGAGGGCGCAGTCCATCGCTAATCCGGCCAGCGAGTACTGTCTATCGGTGTACCTGACATAGACCACGATGTCTAGTGCTAGGACAGCCGACGCGAGAACCATGTTCATGATATTTGCAAATAGCAACGGCAGCGGCGTCAGCACCTCAGCGATAAACCTCGCTATCGTGACGAAGGTTATTACTAGGGAGACGAACGAAAATACGATGTTGACGGCTTCCCATCTGCATCGGCTCAAGTTAGTTTGACGGATTCCAACGCTCCCTTCTCGGCTTAAAGTCGTCGACATGCTCCAAAACCAGATTGTCTCAAGACTTACACGAACTCCACCATAGGAACATTCCCTTTGTCTTCTTCATCTTTCCATGTTCTCACCGTATTTGAAAGTCGGTATGAGAACAAGCCCATCACCCCTAGCATGATTGCAATTTGGGCCATCCAGCATGGCAGGAGGACTCTCTTCCTCCATCCTGCACGACTGAAATGTGCATTATCCCGATGTGTATAACCCATTGCCCACTTCTTGTTCGTTTGTCTTCCTTGCACTTCGGTGAGATCTTTCGTTATCTTCGTCTCAGAACAGCAGCCGTTGATTCTTCGTCTCGTTAGTCGTTGGTTAGCCCTTGCTTATGTAGGTAAGAGCTAGAGGTCCATCCTCCGAGTACTAATTATCATTACGCTAAGTCACGGTTGTGGTTGTCGTTAGATGTGTGAATATGATTATGGAGCGGGAGCTAACCCAGCCCTACGAAGCAAATCCGCGGGGCGAGGTGGTCGCAATATAAAGGCTCATATGATGAAATTAGGTGGAGAGGGAAACATGATCTGCGCAGACATAGCCTCAATAATCCCCATCCAGCCAAGTCCTTCACCAAGAGCTTGGTCCTTGTTGGAGGCTGCAGCAAGCATCACTGGTGGAGATTACTACAAACCACATTTTGTCCTCAGCCCGAACAATATGTCTCAAGCCAAGCGCGTAAGCGCAGAAAGAGGCGCTCGTAAACAGGAGAAAACGCTTGCCTTCTTACCACTACAGCACCAGACAAGAACGCCGTGTTCTGGCGTCGACGCCGGTTTCGTCAATGAACGGTCGTCATTGGGTAGTGAAGGGATGCGTAATGCGTCCAACAACTAGCATCCGCTCAGTCCACTTCGTGCAGCGAGTCCTTATTCTCATGGTTCTGACTAAACTCAGACGGGTAAAGGTAGGGCTTAAAGATGGGTTGCGGCTGAGTTTGAGCTGTGAGATCCTTGGACGGGACGCCCGGATCTAGTTTAGCTGACATTGAAAACGCCAATCAGAACTCATCGTATGATGGAGAAAGGATGAGGTGTCAACAACGGACGAATCGAGCTTGGCAACCTGGCTCTGCTTGCAGCTCACCAGTCATAATAATGTTATGCCTTACAGAAGTCCTTCGGATGGAGTGGCTTGTTTGTGAGGGCGTCCCAAGTCTTTGGTCGCGGTACGCGATTGAAAATCGGGAGATGAAGTTTCCATTACCCCTGTGAGTATGAGATTCAAATGAATTCATAAAAAATCTTAATATCTTGGGCCAGCGAATTTCGCGTAGCTCATCTACCGGGGGCGCGTTTTGTGGACTGACCACCATCCAAGCAAGCTTCGGGTGCGTCGATACTTGTCGAGCCGCGCGGCGGAGACGTGTATGGCGGGCTCTCCTCTGCTGTAGGCTCCAGCTTTTTCTTGTTGTTGAATGGATCAATATTTTTTCCTTTTAAATCCATTCAGTTTATTCCTGGCGGCAGGCGGCAGGCTGGTTGAGAGTGTCCTTTGATTACACTACGTAGTCAAAGGCCCCCAGCCCCATGCTGTGCTACTATATTTAGAGGCAGCACGGTCCAATAGCTCCACGCTGGACATGAATATCGCAATTGTTCAAACTACCGTTGGGGATTGTGCTATGCCAAATCCTCGTGGCTGTGTGTCGCGTCACATGTGTTGCGTGACTCTTTGATCCGTACTGTCGGTGTAGACCTTCTATTTCTTTGAATGAAATGGATATAGGATCCTGAGCCTCAAGATTGCCCGGAGGATTGGACAACTACTTTCTTTTCACTGGTTAGACTCAGCCCATCGGGCTCTAGGTGGCGACCGAGAAATAAAGAAAATGCCGATGATTTTCTGTCCTTCAATTAGTATTCTTCATCGTTGTACAGCATCTGCGCGATTAGCCAATCTAGGAGTTTTGCGTCGAAGCACGGACTTCTCGGCTGTGACCGACAACGCCTAGTTCTCGGCTGCTGGCTTCTCCGCATTCGTTTATCTGGCTTGATTCCTCCCTTTTCTCCCCAGAAACAGTGATGATATCCCTTACATGGAACCGCCGGCAAACCTCAACTGTATATCAAAGTCGGAAGCAAGCAACGAAGGGAAATCACTTGATAGCCCTCGATCCGTTGCTTAGAGCCAATATAGGTAAAATTAGACAAGCACACTCATGACGATAGAAAACTTGAGATTTGGGGGTGATTGATAAATATTAACAGATATTCACAAATACTCTAGGTATAAGTTCAAGCTCGGCTCGATGATTCGAGCCCTGTGTTCCATTCCCATTCCATTTCCCATCCGCGCGCCTTCGTGCTGTATGATTATTATTCTTGACGCCGGGTAATTGTACACCTTGCCACGGTGCATCTCTTGATATGCTGGTCATAGGATGATTGGCGGATGTATGGGTCGTTGGTTCGACTTGATATCCTTCACCCTCGTTGTCGTGGTCCATCCGAAAGCACTTTACTGGCCCTTGGCAGTGGCGTCCTTGTAGACGCCGGCGGTGTCGAAAGGAACGGCTTCTCCATTCGCATTGGCCATGGCGGCGGTCTGGACCTGTGTCGAACCATCCTGTCGAGCGACGACGGCCTTTTCTGAGCGAGGGACCTTGGCTAGATTGAGGGTTAGTATATCGGACTACGAGCCAGTGAATTCCGCTGTTTGGACATGGACATACTGAGTTCCGCCATGGCGACGGTGCTGAAGATAGCAAAGATAGCGATCGAGAACTTCATTTTGACTGATTCGTCGTTTTCTGCTGAAGAGACTGAATGAACGGTATAGGTCGGCCGGCGACGAGCTTGTGTGAATATGCTGCTAAATGGAAAGTGAAATGAAAGCTGATCAACTTGAGTAACTCACAGAGGATGAGGAAAGAAGGGGAGGGAATATGGAATAGAGAGGTAGGCTGGGCACCCTTTTGTAGGATGATCCCGTCCCATGGCATTCCATGCTGAGATGAAAATAATGTCACTATGACAGGCTCATGATTCCAAGCTCTAGCAACTTCCTTACTGATCTTCGACATAGACGAGGTTACTTGAGACGCGCGGATAGCACAGTTCCCGTTAATACTACTGGATCGGGAAACGATCTCGAGGAATGTCCGGGGTGAGACTTGGCTTTGACATGGTCCAGGCCCGCAGGGTTTGTTGAAGAAACAAACGAGAGCCTGCCAACTTCTAGATGACAGGAATGCCAACCGCCCCACCGGGGGAATAGATCTTCTGCCAAAGATCTCTGGGGTTCCCCTTGAAAAGTAAGGTTAACAAGCGGATCCTAAGGAAACTTGGAAGTGGGAGAGGGCAAGAACTGGACGAGACGCCCGGGAGGCGTTGGAACCGGCAGGGGTGTGAGACGGCGCTGTAACAGACCATTAATGCTTATTTGAGCCGCGCCGTCGCATCGGACGCCGCTGCAATGCGACGCTGCGGGTGGAAACGTGGAAACTTTCTTGGCATCAGAAGCCGAAGATCAGGGACGGCAGTCAAGCTTCCCGTGTTCCAAGATGAAATCCGGGCAGTGCTGGGTCTTTCTGGTTAAAATCCTGGGGCTAGACTCCTGGAATACGAGCGGAGAGAGGAGACTCGTCATCCAGTTTTGCGTGTTTAGGTCCTCTTGTTTTTGAATGTCCATGCGAATGGTGAGACAAGGATCGCCATTTTTTTGTGACCGATAATTCCAAGTAATTTCACTGGCCACACTTACCAAGTTTACTACGCCTTGTTATTATTTTATGCTGCTTCTATTTTTAATTTAATTCTTACATTTATGAGATTCATCGTGAAGTATTCAATGAACGCTCCCTTTTGGAAAGAATGGGACGATATAGATGGCTGGCAAGACAGGGATATTACAGCGCAAGCGAGGGGCTAGACCTAGCCACCACAGCCACACTGAAACCCCCACTCTTCAATCTTCAATTTTCTTTAGTTGAGACCTGAAAATGCCAAAGTCGCCAAGAACAATCAAGAACAACCCAAGCACCTGAACGTCAGACCAAAATAGCCAATACCTCGGCTGCTGGGGTTCGTCTCATTGTCAAGTTTACCAAGCAGACGGGAAACCCTGGTGATTTTGCCTACCTGAATACGAGCCCGCTTTGGGCTGGGTGTCTGCACGATGTCAATCGTGGACATCGGCCGTCTGGCAGATCTTCAACACACGAGGCACTCCGTAACACTTTCCAATGGCAAGCGCCTTGTTCTGTTCCGCTTACCAAAGATTGACCGGAAAGATGCTGTAGCACAGCCTATCTTGGGGAGTCCAGATTCGTGGTCTTACTATGCAATGGAAGCGGAGTGTCCCCATGCTGGCGGACCTATGACCGATGCTCACATAGACATCGAAGACTCGTCCTACATCGCCTCTTGTCCGTGGCATGCGTATGACTTCAACGTAGAGACCGGTGAGTCAAGTTACGGTATCAAAGCCTGCACATTTCCGGTTACCGTACGTGATGGAAGAGTGAGCATACATGTCGCAGAGGCCGAGAATTTGCATCTCGCCAAGCTCGAACCTGTCAGCGAGAAGGTGAAATTCAAACATGGGCCAAGAGTTGAGCCATCTGGCTCGCCAACATACCTTGGCGAAGATGCAAGCTTATGCGAGTGGTGCGTCCACATCTTGAATACCTCTAACCCCGAACACAAGATCGAGCTCACAACCCACCTTTTCTCCTTGTTCGCAACACGTGAGCAGTCTTCGTCGCCGATGCAGATTGGGGCTGGAAGTATTACCCCTCCCCAAGAACCGCCAAGGCAGAACCTGACCCAGGTGAAACCGGGGCAGATGCCCAAAGCTGGCAAGGGAGGGAACCTTAAAAACAGGATCATGATGCTCCATGCTCTTGCAAACATTGAACAGTGGGCTATCGATCTTGCCATCGATATTATGGTCCGGTTTGCGACATTCCAGACAACTGCCCCAAAAGAGGACGTTATCTCGCAACCTCTACCACGCACGTTTTTCTACGACTGGCTCAAGGTCGCAAATGATGAAGCAAAACACTTCTCGCTCCTGCGAGCAAGACTAGAAGAGCTGGGAAGTCACTTTGGCGCATTGCCCGTCCATCACGGGTTATGGGAATCGGCTACAAGAACATCCCACGATTTGCGTGCTAGGATAAGCGTCATCGCCCTCGTCCACGAAGCCCGCGGCCTTGATATCAATCCTCTAACCATCGAAAAATTCCGCAATGCTAAGGATGATGAGAGCGTCGATGTGTTGAATATCATACATAATGACGAAATCACACATGTTACTACGGGACATAGATGGCTCACCTGGATCTGCCAGCAGGAAGGCACCGATCCGGTTCAAGTCTTCCGGAGCAATGTGCAGAAGCATTTCAAAGGCGCTGTGAAGGGACCGTTCAATGCCGAGGCTAGACAGCAGGCTGGGATGGACAAGAGTTACTATGAAGACCTTCATGGCCAACCGTGGAAAGGGGAAGTCATTGCTGGTGGATGAACTTTTCTGGCACCGACTATAATTCTAGACAGATTAAGATCATCGAACAGCATCAGAGTGCCTAAGGGCCATGCGTCCGAGACCTGGAATGTTCAATATTAAATGACGGACGTTCCGAAGCAAATTGATGGACCTTTTTGCGGCTACATTATTAAGCGACCTTTTCGATAGCCCCGACGGTTTAGCCGCTCATTCCCGTGTACTAGCCAGGTGCATTCGACGCCGTCCTTATTTAGCTTCCCCAGCTCAAGCCCGATTACCTCAGAGCTGGGAAGAGAATTTCACTAGTCGGGAAGTGAATAATATAACTAGGATACTGTTGATATAATGAAATACGATTTGAATTGAACATTAACGGATAATGCATTCACATCTAACTCGTTCAGTGGGGGGTAAGACGGGATTTCAGGTTGTCGTCGCACCTCCGACCTGAAAATCGGACTTGCCCGAGCTGAGGGGAAATAAGTGAGGCTGAAATTGCCAAGACAAGGATTAAATTACGGTAGCCCCAACCTTGTCACTCAGGGTTTTTTTTAGCCTTAGATCGGGCTATTGATAAGATTATGAAAATTGTGCATTAGACATAGCAAACGGACAAATCAATCATGCCAAGAGCCTTCGAGGTCTCCGCAGAGACTCCATAGCTCCAACAGGAAGCGGGGTGAAGGTTCGGCGGTTAGTTCCAAGGCTGCAATGTCTGAAGGTTAAGCGGTTGTCTCCGATCCATTGCTTCCCATCTCGACCCAATTCTACAACAAGCAACAACACAAAACAATCCACACAACATCCACATCACCCGATAAGCTTACTTGGAAACTTTCCATGCAACGATTCGACTTGACAAGACCCAATTTTCGTTTGTCATCTCTCAGGAAGGGGAGTCTGCACCCTTTTCTGCCATCTTACTGCGTCCCAGCCGATTACATCCCCCGCGCCGCTCCCGAGACACCCGCGAATAATTCAAGCACGCAAACATGGCTACAGAACCACACTGTCTATACTGCTTCGAGACGCTAGTTTCGCACCTCGAAAATCGTGAGGGCATGACCCTCAAAGAAATCGAGGAGTCGTACGATGAATACGAGAAAGAGTTGGAAGATGCATCCTCGGGCAACAAGGCTGAGAGCCTCGACAAGCGCATCCCGGCTCTCGAACGAGTAGCAGTATCTAATTCCTCCGATTCGAGCAGCACGTCCTCGCCTGCCTCGGGCTCGACTATGTCCCTCGCGACCGAAACACCTGCTACATCTACCGATTCCCTCCCAGAGTCCGAGGATGAGGTTATCACCGAGTCCCCGCTATTCGTGACGTGGAACACGGTGTCTCCGCGAACGGGAAATACTTCTTTGCGGGGCTGCATTGGAACCTTCGAGAGCCAGGAACTAGCAGAGGGACTTGCGTCGTATGCCATTACCTCGGCCATGCACGACATGCGCTTCGACCCCATATCTAAGCGAGAACTGCCTTCACTCGAGGTGGCTGTCACACTCCTAACTAACTTTGAGGACTGCGACGACGCCATGGACTGGGAGATTGGGACACATGGGCTGCGCATCAGCTTTACGGACCGAGGCCGCCGCTACGGCGCTACATACCTACCGGACGTGGCGCTGGAGCAGGGCTGGACTAAGGAAGAGACGCTGGTTAGCCTTATGCGTAAGGCTGGGTGGGCAGGCCGCAGGGATAAGTGGCAATCTGTCGATTTAAAAGTCGTACGGTATCAGGGCAAGAAGAAGAGCCTGCAGTACCCCGAGTACAAGAGATGGCGCGACTGGGCAGACGCGAAGGACGAGGATGAAGCATAGAACGGGGGCACTACATACGATGGGACATATACGCACACGAGCCAGCGAGCAAGCATACGGGGTGCGCGGATACATTTACATTGGATGGTAGGCGTCTGAGGCACGGAATATAGAGTACGGCGCCTGGAGCGGTAGCGGGCCAGGTGGGTGATTTGATGATACAGGTAGATCTCGGTCTTCTCTTTGCGTTTCTAATGTGAATGTTTGATCGAACACTATGTAATGCGAATCTACCTACCTAGGTACAGTACCTACCTACCTCTAACCCATGGGTATCTTACGACTCTTCTCCTAGTTGACTTTTCACTTCTATCGCATCCCTTTTGTGCCAGCCGTCGTTCATTCAGTCTATTTCGTTACCCGTCCCCGGGGAATATAGGATTAGCATATTCCCCTACTATAGTACGGTTACGGGAAGAGTCGAATGACTTAAAATCGAAACGAGGGATTGCGTTAATACAGTCGCAAGAGCCGGTTTAGTATTGAGAAGCTCTAATTACAAATTCCATTAACCCAAGTGCAAAGAACAATTTACCAAACTGATCAAAAGAACCTTTCCAATACTCGAGACCTCATACCACCCAGCCTCCTAGGAGAAAAGTCGGTAGACTCTCCCCTGGCATGTGGTCAATGGACCATCCGCCCTTCGACTAGATCTTCGGTTGCTGCATCGACATACATGTCTCAGGGGTTCAGCCTCCCCCTTATACGCCCGGCAATGGAGAATAAATGTCTCTCTGCAACATGTGCCCTGCATTCTTCAACACCTCGCCTTTAATTTCCGGCGCCCGCCCCTTGCGCTGGCAACCGGATTCGTGGCCGCATCGCCTAGTTATCGCTTTCAAATTCCAGGCTGGTTTATCTGATATACTTCGCCATGCGCCCCTAGGTTTTTCGGACGTGGGTTTTGTGAGTTTACTTCTTTTCGTCGAGCCTTTATTTTTTACTTTCACTTTCGACTGCGGCTTTAAAGTTGATCGAATACTACCTAGGTAGAGAATCAACAAGAGCAGCATGTCGTCTTCTTCTACACTTCTTCTTACAGCGGCCTGCTTGCTGACGGGCGCGGCGCAGGCGGCTTGGTCTGTTAATGGGACACATAGTGGTCCTGTAAATGCGACTTCTTTTTATAAGAGTTCGAGCGAGGTCCTATCGATTCCGTTGAAGCGAGTCGAGCAACAGGGCGTCGGGACGCCGAGTCTGGCGAGACGGTACTTCGGGACGGAGGTGCTTGGAGTTTATGGTGCGGCGTATTTTGCGGAGCGTATGTTTGTCCTTATTCTCAAATTCTCTCATTTCATTATGGTAGGGGAGCAAGAGAGATCCTAGAATTTGTTGCTAACAGGTGATAAGTGGCTGTTGGCACCAGTGCGAATCCTCAGACTGTCAGCGTGCTACTCGATACGGGCTCATTTGAGTTATGGGTAAATCCAAATTGTAATTCGTCGAACGTGAGGGATTACTGCGAGGCGTTCGGTCACTATGACCCGACGCTGTCTCCTACGGCGAAGAACTTGAACACGAATTTTAGAATTCAGTACGGGCAGGGCAGTGCGTCGGGGACTTACTTTATGGATGACGTTTACCTCTCTGGTAAGTTCCATTCTCATTTTTGCAGATCTTCTTAGTAGAGAGGTATTAGGAGCTGGATCAGTCAAGGGGAATGGGGGTTTTGAGATACAAGGACTAACGAGAACATCAGGTGCGAGAATTCAAGACCAGCAGTTCGGCGTCTCGAATCAATCCGACTCGGTCTGGTTCGGCATCATGGGCTTGGGTCGTGGGCAGGGTGGCGGTGTTGTCGAGTACTCTTCGATTGTAGACTCATTGGCTGCTCAGGGGTATACGGAAAGCAAGCTCTTTAGCTTGGACTTAGGTGGCCAACCCGGTCCTACTGGTAAGTCAAATCATGGTTTGGTCTCGGATGACCGAGAACGGAATATGGCTGCGCTTAGATACTGCATATGCTGACTGACTCTTATGAAGCTGCCGTCACGGGAGAAATGGTATTCGGCGGTGTAGATACGAACAAATATGCAGGCAACCTGGCCAAAGTGCCTACCGATCCAAATGACGCGTAAGCTACCTATCTCCTATCAGTAGCTAAAGAGCCAACTCATCTAACCTCCAATCTGCCCAGGCATTACGTAGTAACCCTCAACTCGCTCTCCCTGCAAGCTCCTGCGTCGGCTTCTGGCTCCACCTCAAACAACGCCATCGCCCAAGGTAGCAAAGCCATCAACGACCCCAGCTTTCCTCTCCAAGTCGTCGTCGATTCAGGTACCACGCTCTCGCTGCTCCCAGAGTCCATCGTCTCGGCGCTGGCTGCCGGGTTCCCTGGAGCTAAATCCGATGGTAACGGCGGTTACACCGTTCCGTGCGATTTACGAAACGCGACGGATGGTCACGTGGACTTCGAGTTCGCCGGGGAGGGCGGTTCAATGGTCACGATTACTGTCTCGTATTCTGATTTCATATGGTACGGCGGTGATGACTGCTTCCTAGGCGCCTGGTACACTAGTGACATCGGTGTATGGATTTTAGGAGATACGTTTTTGAGGGGTGCTTATGGTAAGTCTACCTAGTAGACGAGGAATACTGCCTGCACGGGTTGAAAAGCTAACGTTTATTAAAGCCACATTCGACCAAGACAACAACGCGCTATACATGGCAAACTATGCTAAATGCGGCGATTCAAATCTGGTCCCCGTGCCGGCGGGCCTAGATGAGGCAGCTAAGATCCCCGGCGCCTGCGAAGGACCTCCGGTCATGCGCCCCGCTTCTCCGGACGGGCTCGATCCCGATTGTATTGACTCTACGGATCTACCTGCTCCTATACCTTTTACTACCGTTGCCACAGTCAATAGACAAGCGAGCTCAGCCCCGTTGCCTCCCGACGAGGACTGTGACGATGATGAGACTCCACAGCAGCATGTTGCCCAGCTTACGCAAGAGATAATGACTGCTACTGAAACCTTCACGAGCACGATCATTCGTCATGTCGTGTACACAATGAGCAATCAGGAAGTCACGAGCCGTGAAACTGTCGTGACCACATTCTGCCCAGGGGATATCTTGCCTCCTCCATCTCCGGCCCCGGCCCCGGCCCGGCCAAACACTCAGATCCATCAACAACCAACCACTACAGCTATGCCATCGCCTGTGGTTCAAGTAACACAAGCACCAACAACAGTCGTCACGCAAAGACTTCAAGTGACTACAACAGAACGCTGCGAGACCAGTACCTTCACCATCACATCCTGCGCCGCGGACTCCTCCGATTCATGCACTGTGGGCATGACCACCACCCAAGTCGTCACCTTGCTCGAGACGGTGCGCATCGCCGCCTACCCCTCTCCCTCCCATTCTCTTCCTCTTTCTTTCTCTTCTTCTCCTTCACCCACTGCTATCTCCCTATCTTCCTTCTACACCCACCCCTTACCCCCACCGCCCCCACAAAGCGCGAGCGCAGGTGCGGGTGCGGGCGTAGCTTACGGGGGCATGAACTGGGGCTTCAACAACGGCAGCAGCAGTAGCAGTGCCAGATACAACGGGGTTGCGGTCGCGGGTGGCGCCCCGAGCAGAGGCGTTAATGTAGTGGCTGCGCCCGCCGGGCCGACGAAGACTACGGCTACGATGAGTGGACTCGTGGTGCCTACTTCTGGCGCGGAGGCGGTGAGGAGGACAAGGGGAGGGGCGGGGTTGTGGACGGTGGTGGTGGTGATGGGGCTTGCTGTGCTGATATGATGATGGTGTGATTTTTTGGTTGATGATTCATGAATGTACGAAACAGGGAAGGGAAAGGTAATAAGGTGCAGAAGGGAGGGATCTATTGGATGTCTACGTAAATTGATGGATTTTGACTACGGATAGGATATGGGTCTGGATTTGGGAGATACCTCGGTTTTTGACACGGTCGGACAGGACACAACAATTGAGAGGAACGGATATTTAGATAGATCATTGCTAATAGACAGAAAGCTTAATTGAATCGCTTTAATCTACTGACGCTGTGGGATCTTCTGAAAGATACAATATGGATTGGATGGAATGGGTCTGAAGTATGGAAGCTATGGTCTAAATAATGGGTGTGCAATAATTTATCCCCTTTAGGCCATGGTATGCTTCGATGTGTCTAGCTGCTGTCGTCAATGTCGCATTCTGATAGATAATAACTGCGACCATAGCTTGGTGCAGTCAAGTAAGGCAATGGGGCCGCCCTCAGTGCTACCCTTATATGCACGCCCGCCTCATATAATGAGGGACAATAAAATGTCGTGGGCATGACTTACTGATGCGATGCTACTAGACGATGACACCGGTACCGTGAATGACCACCTCCCCAAAACAGTAAGTATGGCATGTGACCGGATCTAGACCCCGTTTCAACTGAGATATGCCGGGATCCGCATGGCCTGCCGGACGTACGGGACCCAATAATCTAGACGGATACCTACCTGTCAGCCCTGTATTCTCCAGCGGGTTGTTAAATGTATTCCAATGGTTCGTTGGGCTAGAGCGGCCCTCAGATATATTTCGTTGATTTGACGTCGGTTTGACAGTGGACCTGCATATCTAATAGCATGTGCTAGTGTTTAGCGCTTAACTATGCCATGGTTTTCCAGCGGCATTCCCACAGCCCTTTACTCGATATGGCGGGGTGCAGAGACGACCCCTGGATGACAAGAGTCCGGCCTGTGGATTCTGGATGCGCTATGACCGCTCCCTAGAACGTTTAATCCCTGAGCGCACGTGGGCCAAAACGCACCCAAAGGAGACAAAGCTAGACCTCTTTCGTAAGGGCGCGAGCGGTTCTCCTCATGGCTTCGACGAACGTAGATTGATCACCTCGCAAAGTACGGCATCTTATTGAAATTCTTGCCGAATCTACTCATCTAGAATGTCATGATGATCTGTCGGAAATTCTCCGACCCGAACCGTCTCCCGATGCAGGGCGGAGAAAAGACTTCGATCCTAGACGATTGTCAGCTGCGCCACGGCCCAGCGGGGAGGCCAATCGCATGGCTGCTCCTACACTATGGTGACCATCAGAGGAGCCAGATCAGACATGCAGATTTGCTTTGACTCTGAGGATGGCCAGATACATATATTTATTGGAAAAGGGGATCTGAATCGTCGGCGACCTATGCAGGACCTGTTATGAGAAAGCCGCCGGCGGCCGAAGTGCATAGGTAGAAACAAATTAAATGGTCCGAAACTTAAGCACTGACAGCAAATTCCGGCGGATCAACGAATCTGACAAATATTGCGAATGCAGTCGGTTGGGTCTAGTCTGCATCGTGAAGCCAATCGGTTCCGCAGTGTACAGGACGCATGTTTTGCTTTTCTAGGTTACGAGACTGTATTGCATGACAAGACGCCGAAAGGTTCGGTAAAGCTTCGGTACAGGATACGGAGTAGTGTGGAAGCGCCATTTGAGGGGACGATTTATTCTAAACCTCATGATCGCAAATTAGATGGGAAACCGTCCAAAGTTTGTCTCTTTATTATCTCGCCCCCCTAACCTTGGAATCTCGAAGCACCCCGGCCTATCGAGAAGAATGCCTCAAGCCCCGAATCATGGTAACCAATCAGCGGTTGACTCCGATGAGAGGGCTCTAGCACCCTGCATCTCGACACTGCATGCGAGTGTGCGACCCGCAAGGACTAGGGCCAGCGGGGAGACACGGCCGGCAAAGGAAGCCGTACCTATCAAAGCTGATAGCGACCCAACATCACCAGCTTCGGCGGCTCTGGGGGATAACGTCCGGCGAGCAAGGAAGAGGCTCCTCCAACGCTCGCCCTCCTTTTTGAAAAGCCATTCTTTCTATTTCTATTCGACGCTTCGTCATGTAAGTGATATCCCAACATCTGCACGTCCATATTATTCAAGGACATGGCGAGCAGGACTATCAGTTTTCCGGATTACTTGCGGCGTACATATTCCCTGCAGACATACATGGCGCCATATCCAACCGTGCCGAGGGCAACTGAAAGCGTATTTGCCTGCCCGTTAAAGACTATGAATAGATCATCCGATGAAGGGATATCTACGTATCCAAAGCTACACGTCAGCTTGTCAACGATGGTCGGAGCCAATTGTGTGTGGTGTGGGATTTGAAAACCTTGGGGTTGATGCCCGAGGCCACTTGTGACGAGTCTCGCAATCACAGATCTCTAGTCCCCCTTTATTATTTTATCGTAGCCGAATGCTACGTTTTCCTTTTCTTTTCATCTCTTATCCTATACGTATTATCTGATTTACATGTCTTATATACCCCCCTTGACCTTAAGAGTCCAAAGTTGCCATTACTTGGACCTTTAGATGTTTGAAACATACCACATTCAATCCTCCACACACCAAACAACTCTTATAAAGACATTCCTTCTTTCACTCTTATTAGACTTCTATGATCTATATTGTTAGTGGCACTACTGTAACAGTGTTTCGTCGGTCGGTCGTCCGATCTTATTTTGTTCTGTTTCTCCGTCGTTGGTAAGATTTTTGCAATTCCTAGTTCCTTCGGCGATTATTTGCAGGTTGTTATATGTTGACGATCTGTAGAACTCGAGGCTCGAGCGCAAGCGGTACTGACAAGAAAAGGGGGGGGCGACCTCGGATGGGATTGACGAATTGAAGTTGCGTCACATCAAAAGCTTCAACCCCTAGGACCCCTTTCCACTAAAAAAGAGCAACCCCCCACTATCGACCCCTACACTTGACTGCCCACCTAATTCCTCCACTACGGCGGGCTTTTACTATTGTCGGGGTACCACGGTACGCGTTGCCAGCGCCTGATGCAACCGTTGCAGTCAGGTACTTTGTACATCAGGTACTCGTTGCAGCTTCCCTTGCACCAGCCATCCGGGTTATCGCCGCGGTTCAATTTTCAGTCGCTCGACTTTGTAACTTCCACTTTCTCGCTTCCAAGTTTCAACCATCGCGACAATCGCATCAATCGCATCACTCACTGCGTTAGGTAAACAATTTATTCGTCTTCCTTTCGACCATCGAAGCCCAAATACCCCGCTTCCTCTTTTGAGACGCTCAATACGACGTTAATTCGAGTTTCTGCGGCTCTTACTTCTTCTTACTTGTTCGCTATAGCCCTAATTGTTCAGGCCAATTGGTTTGGTTTCGCGGTCCAAGCACACGTTTTGACGTTCCAATCGCATTGCATCGCATCACATCACATCCTCCCGTCACGTCCCGGTCCTGTATAGGACACGCATTAGTTTAGATTCAACCCAGTCCAAACGAAACACAAAATACCATTTCTTCCCACTACATTACTGTCTTTGAATTTTTAATTAGAAGTTTTCTTCAAGTGGTTGTGTTGGAATCCTCTCAATAATAATATATCCACTCGTTACCCATCTCGACGCCTCAAAACGACTTACCCGACAGATTGGCTCGTTTCCCGCAAACGCTATAAAGTCACGTCTTATAAGTCAATCTAACAGCGCTTAGACCCAAACGGGGAAGGCTGTTGGATACTGGTGGACCTGCGCTAGGTAGAGACCACGAACCCTGCAACCGTGCAACTCCCCTTGGTAGTTGGAAGGCGAAGGGGGAAAAAAAGAAAAAGGAAAATCTACAATAGCGGTGATTCCATTCTCTTCTAATTACATATTATATACGCCGCCCATACTGCCATTGCCTCTTCCGAGAAGAATACGGTCTTTACTGTTCGAAACAGAGACGCGATCATCGGCGGAGAACGAACTGCTACATCTTCTACTCGTCCATTCGCTCCCTCTGATCGACAACTCTCCTTGACCGACTTTACGTACCTGCAAACCTATCCAAAGCACATAACCAACGAGGTACACTCGAACACAGGATATAGGCCAAGATAGAGATAGATAGCGAAGGAAAAAAGTAAAAGAAGGAAAGATACCTACACAAGCAAACGCAGCCATGCACCACCATCAACAGCAACATCAACAACAACAACAACCACAACCAGCTCCACAACCGCCGGTACCTATATCAATCACAATATGCGGTGATGGTGGCTGTGGTAAGTCGTCCATCACTTTGCGGCTGGTCCGGTCACAGTGGACATCCGAGTACGACCCAACTATCGAAGATAGCTATAGCATCACGCGGCGAATCGATGGCACCACGTACCACCTATCCCTGACGGACACGGCTGGGCAAGAAGAATACCGCGGAATGTGGGCGTCTTCCAATCTCAGCGCCGATGCCTTTCTACTCGTCTACGATATTACTTCGCTTGATAGTCTCGACGCTCTGAACTACTTCAATGACTTGATAGACATGGAAGCCGAGACGCGTCTGGACAACGCGGCGCGAGCGCAGCGGGCCGGCTTGGGAGCAGGAGCGAGGAGGAGTGCTGGACTGGGAGGAGCTGGCAGTGGCGCAAGGACAATACCGCCCGTCAAGATCGTCGCTGGAAATAAGTGCGATTTGCAGGAGTCGCGGCAGGTACCAGCAGCCCAGGGACTGGAGTGGGCGCGAAAACGCGGCTGCGGTTTCATGGAAACAAGTGCGCGACTGGAGGTCAATATTGAAGAGACATTTGCTCTCATCGTGCGCCGCGTTGTCGAGGGCCGCCGCTTGGCTGAGATGGGCGTTCTGGACAACACTGAGATGGACCGCCGCGGTGTCACGAAGCCCCTTACCCCCTTAGGCACCAACGACGACCGAGATAATGACAATGAAAAGTCGGGACGCACAGGTCTAACAAGGGGACCGAGACTTGGTGATGGCCAGAGAGTTGGCTTAGGTGGTAAGGGTAAAGATGGGTTTTGGAGGAGTTTACGATGTTGGTAGACAGGGTTGGCCCTCTCTTAACTGCACAAATCATTGAGTCGGCATTGCGTGGCGATTGGATTGCAAACAGACGATAGCAACACTGCACATATTGAACGACAGACTCGAAGAAGCAAAAAAGGTACATGGTTCTGAGGAGATAGGGCTACAATGTACAGAGGCAAAACGAAAGGGCATCACCGGGATTACCTTACGAGTTGATGATTGTCGATCGGCCTTGGGTGTCAACCGGAGCAAGGAATCGAATTCGAATGGAGTATTGAACATTTTCCCCTTTTCTTTCTTTTCACACAACACATTATATCCCGGGGATACAGGCGTTCTACATGGCGAGGGAGTGGAAGACGATTGCACACATCAGGGGGTCTTTGATATTTCTCTCGCTTTCCTTTTTTCTGCGCCAAAAAGGGGAGAGGTTGGTGTTTTATGTACCTACGCTGTGATCAGGGGTTGCATGCATGGCAAAGGAATGGAATGAATGGACGGCCGGACTGCAGAAACTTCTTTGATGTTGGCAGTTTGCTCTGTGATAGATATCCGACTCGCTTGCTCGCTGGCTTCCGTGCTGTAATATTGACGTCCGTTATACGTACTTTTAGTTATGTACTTGCGTATGGACGGGGTGGGTTTCGTAGATGTGTCGAGTGAGAATAATGGCTGATCGCCTCTGCTGAGCTGAGATTAAAAGCTGCAGCTTTACGTTATAGGGGTTTATTTACCATGTTCAGATGATGAACAACTTTGCTTTCGCCATGTCCAGATACCTCCAACGCTTCGGGAGTGAATTCATCGAGCAGTCAAGCCTGAGCCGCTACGTGCTGCAAGAAGGGGTGCTAGTAGGTAACTTTTATCGCTACGTACAGTGGGTCTGTAGCAGAGGTTCCTCCGAATTTGGTTGATAACATCGCCGATGAAAGTTTCTCAATTTCTGTATTGAATTATTAGGGTAAGACGAAGAGGCTGGTAGTAGACACGGCCGAAGCCCCTTTTGTCTTTGAGTTATTACCATTACGCAACATCAATGTGCGGTCCCTTGGTCTCATCGCCTGAGGCGTTAGAAGGGATAGTCGGGACATAAGTATAGTTGTACAACGCCAGTATCTGACTGGTATGGAGCGGCTCTCATCGCCACAGGCAATTCATATCAGCCTCTAAGGGGCTAAGCATCTCGCAAGGAGGTAGCTAGTCAGTCTGTCATGACTTAAACGATGCGGCAGAGGGCACACAAGCAGAGGGCACACAAATCTACAATCGGGATAGCTTGCTACCACTCCAGGACATTCAATGTCGTTAGTTAGTTGAATGTAATGTGTCGGTCCGAGCTGACGATGTCCTTGACGCTTCGCTGGACGTTCTCGAACTTCGTGTAGCCGCAGCTCTCGCTCTCGAGATGGTTCATGAGAGCGGCGAGGGAGCTGAACTCGCGACCGCAGCCGGCGCGCTTCGGGCAGTGGTATAGGTTCTGCTGGTCTAGAATGGGGGATATGTTAGCAACAGTCTACCTACGTGGTGTGTTGGGGAATATCGTTAAGGGGCTACTTACGTGTAGGCGAGCTAAGATGCTGGTTCAGAGATCCTAACTTCTTGAACTGGCCATGGCAGAAGTAACACTCGTACGCAGATCCGTTCCACGCCTCGGCGGTAGCTTCGTACTGGGGGGAGCCCTTCCAGCCGAGGAGGTTCTTGGAGATGAGGTTGGTGGGGTCCTTCATTCGGACGAACTTGTAGATGTCGTCTCGGCTCACGAACGGGAGGCTCGGGCAGTTTCCGCCTTCGAGATGATGCGATAGGCCGGTTGCGGTGGCGTAGAGCTTGTTGCAGAAGGGACACTGGATGTTCAGGCCGCGGTGGACGCGCGAGTTGAAGTGCTATATGTGAGGGTTAGTCGTTAATCACCATACGATTCCAGCTGATCACAGAACGGAGGTTCAGTCCATAGGTAGACATATTGATGTCACTTACCATCCTGATAGCATTGTAGTCGCCGAACTGACGGTCACACTCGGCGCAGAAGTAATGCTCCTCGATCTCATGGTCCTTCGCCTGTTCCTCAGTCTGGAAAGTCTTGTCGCAGAGGGTACACTCGAAATAAGTCCAGTGCTTCTTCGCGTTCATGTGGTTGACGACTGCGCCGCGAGACGCGAAGTACTTGGAGCATCCATCGCACTTGAACTCTAAAGCCGTATGGCCCACGGCCATCATATGCTGGTATCGAGCTTGCGCGCTCACGAAGGTGCGGGAACAGGTTCCGCACGTTGCCATCTTGCTTGTGTCGCGATCGTGAGCATGTGATGGTTTAGTGAACGTGAGAAGGGAACGCGTAAGGATGGTTTAGGTTGTGTAAGGCTTAATGGAATAGCTATGGCTAGTGTCGTAATCACGTACCTGCAGATACACAAGTACGTATGCCTAAAGCGTGAACAAAGGTGAACAGGACTTAACAGGATAACACGTCAAATCCTTTTGTGGTTAGTTGTCGACGTGAGTAAGTCACCTGTGTGCAAGAGAGTACCAAAATACCAGAGTTGATCTCCACGTCTTGTTGTGTTGACGTGGGTGAAGTGTATGGGATGATATGGCTGTCTTTCGTTGGCTGGGCATCCAGAGCAGCTGCCTACGGAGCGTTTGCAGCTTTTCCAGCCGAGAAGGCCTGCATTCAGGTATCCATGCATGTAACAAAGCCACGCGACGTCACGGTTACATTCCATGCACATTACCTGCACCCTCCCACGCCGGTCAAAGAGTAATTAATTTCTAGAGCATCTAGCTATATGAGTGTTGTTGGTATTGAGTCTTATTTTAGCACCGATATTTGGCAATACGTCTCTGTCTTTGTCTTTTGGGTAATTATGGAATTACCCTTAAGGGGGTATTTAAGTGTAAAGAGGCTTTGGTGAAGTAGGCGATATCTACCTATATAGGTAATATTCATCTCATTTCAAGCCTATTAATGGCTACTGTAGTCTTGTCACGATGCCAACCATAGTTGTTCCCCAAGGAACCCTAAACCTAACTAGCTAGCCCCTGGTATATATGGGAAACGACTCCTTTGTCTACGCTGTCTCAGACCGAGCCCTGACAGGTCAACCGAGCCCTGACAGGCCAGACCTCTGACAAGGAAGTCTTGCCTCTTGTAGATCCAGCCATACGGCAGCTAGCGTACCACTTTATGTACAGTAGGGATCAAACATAGGTCGATCACCAGGGTGTTTCGACCATTTAGTTCTCTTGAAGCAAAGTGCTTAGCTCGCAGTGACAACGGTCATTTTCGCACTGGAGATATATGCTAAGGGGCGGCGGTTGAAAGAGAGTTGAAAAGCTAATCAAAGTTTCCCTCCCGATGTGGAAACGTATCCGAGACAATGGCCAGATCTGTCAGGGGGCTAATCTATCTCAGATCCAACAATCCCAAGGGATCCAGACTTCCTACATCCAGACCCCATACGGTAGAACCTCCGATACATTAGTCTTCTTGTGTAATCGTTGTGGCTATTGCAATTAATACGCATTTTATGATTAATGGAAGTCTTCGAAAAGGAAAAGAAAAAGAATTCTTTGTAGTGGTGGGTGCTGGATTCGACAATGGACCGTCTGCGCCAGCGTAGCTGGTAGGTAGAGTCCGTCCTCTAATCTAGCCCAATCATGCCTGAATTGCCCAGTCCAATGGCCGTCCTCGGTCAACGTCGAACTTCGCTTGCTTGTAAAGTATCCTGTTATCTTCCCTTCCATCACACCTCACATCATCTCCTACCTTAGGACACCCGGAACATGGTCAAGTCTATATGGCTAAGAGCCGCAACGGGCAGATAAATAGTAGTGTAACTTTCTAATACTCCTTCCCGATACGTTGAAGTTGTCACAAGAGGATATTGGAAGGCGCTATTTGCTTGCCGCAAACAGCGGTATCGCTTTTGCGATATGTTTTTTTCCCCGCTAGACAAAGACTAATGCCGGACTGTTTGGGAAGTCATGATCTCTCATGGCATATTTGCTCCCTTGAGAATGCATGACACATTCATTAGGATTGCACATATTAGGTAATCGTTGTTAGAAAGTTAGAAATGAGCATGGGTTTTGATATAAGACTGGCTATTTAAAGAACTTGGATGCCCAGTTTAAGGGCTTTTTGGCCCCTTGCCCTTTGATATCGCACTTTTACTTAGCCACCACTTGAGGGTTGCCAAATACCCTAAGGCAAGCCTGGTACTTCCGAGTCCATCAAGGAAGACGTTAGCCCGGATTTGTTATAGCTCAATGGTTATCTAAGCTGTTATATAAATTCAACACAAAATTATCACCGGAATAGTCTTACGGATCTTTAACCTAGTCGGAAGGTATAGAGATAGCTCACAAAGAGATCCCCCTAACGAAACGCAAGAACACGAACGAAAGCAGGGTCAGTGTAACTAAAGAAATTGACATAAGCTATGGAACTATGAATACCCCCTTGAGTGGCAGATAGCAACAGTTCAGGTACAGTAGTTCTGCAATAGCCTAACCACTTGTAAGAGCTACAAAGTGCTATACTTAAACTGTTGCTGTCTGCCACCTGCAGTTAAGGGGAGAAGTTGGTACTACCGTGCTTTAGGTACCTCCTTAGGTAACATGCAAATAAGGCCCCGCCGCTCCTTAGTGGTCTAATTATATAATAGGCTAAACCGAAACGGGAAGAACCGGGGATGGATATCAGATACTTTAGGTAGGTACCTCCTTACGAGTGTTTAGATGGAAGATCTAAGTCCATACCTTAGGCAACTAAGATAACATTCAAGGTAAGTCATTTAGGTAGCTTCAATACCACCCGCAAATTCTACAGAAATGCACCGAAGTACTTTACGGACAGGTGTGTTTATCGACGGTCTGGTGCTGATACTTATGTACCTAGTTGAGAAGGGCGATCGATTCTCTTGCAGGTTGCTCGAATTAAGCTTTTCCTTCCTGCACGTCTGATTGGCTCTACTCCCCACACTGTCCACTTGAACCCCGGCCCGGCCCGCTAACGGGCAGTCAGATCAGCCGCTCACACATGTACCAACGGACCTGACAATAAGGAGAGCGGCTAAGTACTGGAATTTGTACCTGGAATAGGGTCATATTGGTAGGTATTAGGTGCCTAGCTTTTGCAATTATTATTGTATTTACACCTGGTAGATGGTAAGTTAGGGGTACCTAAAGTGATTCCGAATCACCACGGGGACCAGACTAAGGTATTTTTTAAACGCAGCTCGTCGTTCCAGTTTCTTCGAATCCAGAACCACTTCCCATACATCATCCACGATCTCTTTCTAGTTCAACCCACCATTAATCACATTTCTTGTGATCACAAGCTCATTGTCGCTTCAAGATGGCGCGCAGGGGACAAACTATTCCGCTTTTGCCTGTGCGAGGGGATACCCTATACCCAACCAAGCTCACTAAGGAAAGTCTTACTGAGTTATTTTCCTTCAACGCCCATGATGAAGGAGATGTCGTTGTGACTCAAAATCACTCCGATTTGGATCAAGAAGTTAGCACAGTCGCTATGACTAGAAGCCGGGAAACTACCTTCGCCCTTCCCATTATCAACAACGCCTCCATCCTCCCGCCGAAAAACGTCGCAGACTTTGACGACGAGGAGTCTAACAAAGCGCTCGAGAAGGCCTCTCGCCGATTCTTCGTGTATCCTGGTAGGTCGCTATACTGAATCTTCGCGATTTCCGCTGAATTTGATGGCTAAGAATGAAATATAAAGGCCAACGACCCTTTGCCAAGAGCCTTCCGAAGAATCAGAAATTCAACGTGCCCAAGTACCCGGGAAGTGAGCGACCAATTTATGCCTACGAAGATACTGGTCGTGTGGCGATATGCACCGGCCGTCATGACCAGATTCGAAATGCGTCGTTCGTTACGAATGCTGCTACCTTGTCGTATCTGTACTACATCGTACTGGACAGAGACAATAACATGGCTCACGCAAATAAAGACCGCAGCATTTCGATCACAGTCCACGACGTTAACGGAACGACATTCCTCAAGGCTATTAATAGTCATCTAATTGTCGGCAATCACGGGAGGGCTGCGAAACAGCACCTGAAGGCGGAGTCCCTTGAACATTTTTGGGAGGTGGAAGACGTCGAGTCTCACGCAAATGTTGATCTGAATGTCTATAAACGGGTAATCGGTTACCGCTTAGGTGATTACGACTTGGTCGTGGAGGACCCCGACCAGGTCACACTGGTCGACACCGACGCAGAGGATTCTCACACGGAGCGACTCAAGCGTGTAACTGTTGAGTGCTTCGATCAGGGGCGACCCAGCGAAGACAACGCTGCTGGTTAGGAACTGGCACGTGGACCCGGAAAAAAGGATCTTGTCCCAAGATACGCTTTCTTCCGCGACCAAGCACGCAAGGAAGATTCGCCTTACGGCAAAGGCGGATTAAGACTTTTCACCCACCGTAGCAGCACCCCTTACGAGCTGATTAACGCCAACCTATGGTTCTCGGGATCTCGTTTTGCCAAGGTTTCGGTCCACACTAAGGGCCAAAAAGGCACGGCTCCCTTCACCGATCCATTCGTGTGGCACTCCCCCAAACTTGATCCAAGACCAAACGCTAACCGTAATCGTTCTTGGGAGAGTTTTAATGACGATGTCTTGACCGCGAAGATAGACCAGTGGACAGACGAGTTTGAGAACGGACGGGGCATCAAACTACTTTACGGACTTCTGGGCCGCATCAAGAAGCTCATATTAGAGCTCAAGGAACAACAGGAAGAGGGGGAAATGACCAGCGTGGTGTTCATTTTGAAGCATTTGAACAAGGTGGACATCCATCTGGCCGTTGGTGAGGTCTATGGTGCGGGACCTCCGGTCAAGCTTGTCTCAGACGAGTTGGTCAAGGCACTTTGGAAGGAAGACTAGTTGGGATGTAACCGAACATTCTTATTGTGTAGATGCTTGTTGCATCTTTGACATCAAGATTCTGTCCTCGCCATAGTCCGAGCCTATGTACATCGCACTACATTCTCAGGTCGTAATAATTTGGCCCACGGATTTCATCCGCTGCAAGTAAATCAATCAAGTGTGTTTTCAGAAGTTCACGGACGTAAAGTAATTGATGAAAGAGGTTTTCGTGTCATGAAGCAATCAATGGAATAATTAATTATTAAAGAGGAAAAGAAGGAAATCATAGGGCAATATGCCGTAGCTAAATTATTAAATCTTACCTCTAGGTTAAGTTGTCTTGAATGGTGTCAGGTCTACTCGCTAGGTAATGGCGTTGATTATGTAAATTTAATAATTGTACAAAGACGAAAGGGTTATATACCGTAAAAGCATTCCATTCTGCAACAGTGGGCGTGACAGTTCTGACTTGTCGCCGGGGGTGCTCCTGATGATTTGGCTCAATGGCTGAGTGCGCGTAGTTTACAGGTACTTAGTAATCTACTCGGTTACTACTTACATTACTATGGTTGGGTTAGAAAGGAGGATGGACCACCTTACGGCTACGCTGGCGCAGACGGTCCATCGGGCTTCCTTTACAGGTCGGTGGTTCGAATCCAGCACCCACCCCTAAACATTTTTTTAAATTATTTTTAAGGTACGTATTATTATTATGAAAAACAGGCCCCCGAAGGATATGAAGGCGCTATCTGCCGTTAATAAGCCTCCAATTAATAACTACCCTTTACTTACTGCATCCTGATATTTCTGCGTGACATCCCTGTGCCTTATGTATTAAGCGAATGGCCGAGATATTGATTATGATGGCTGTAAGTGTATGAAGGATTCTACGATGGAATAAAATGTCACTATCCTTACTTATTAGCATGCCTAGCTCGATTGGAGGCTCCATTAGGTGAGCATCAAATCAAGGCTACGAGGACGGTCCCTCAGAGCGTGCCTACAATCGAGCGTCTCGTTAGCAGGATGTACGAACGACATTGTTCCGCGAGAGACTAAAAATAGGTATCTACAAAGATCGAGATAAGTATCCAGTATCAACGACCATTATCACTTAGGTAAATACCCTTTGATGTCACCCTAGTATGGCCCCACTTTTAGCCCCTGACACCGCCCCCTTTTCGTTGAACTCGGCGTCTGGACTCTCGCGCATAGTATTAATGTCTATAACAACACTGTTGAAAACCTGAAAGAACATTTTCAGGAAAACATCGGAAAATGGACTAGCCCCACCATCCGGCATGCTCCATGCCATATACTCCTGTGATGATTCTAGAAGTGCGTATTAATAAGATTTCGGTATAATCCGTGAGTACCTAGGTACTTTTTCACCCAGTTGTAATTCCCTTCTCGGCATGTTTTGTGTTCGTATTCTCCTCTACCTTCCTCCACTTCGGGCCCTTAGCCATCACCAACCATAGCAGGGGACTTAAAAGAACCCAGACTCCAGCGACAAAGACCCCCGTCCAGCCCATTCCTATCCGTTCAATGAGTGGAGCGCCAACTGCCGCTGCTCCGGCACCGATAAGGCATCGACACAGATTATTCGCCGCCACCGCAGTGGCCGGCGAGCTGACATGTGTATCTACTATCAAGGTATTTAGTCCGTTCACAACGCCCACGAGGAAAACTGCGCAAAAGAATAGCGAGATCTCGATGCCTGCCAGTGACGCTTTACTCTGAAAGGCCCAGCCGTAAGCGATGATGATGCCGCTTGCAAGGTATACGAATGGTAGCGAGACCTCGAGGCGTATCCTCTCGATGGGCAGGCCAACCATGTCTTGCTGACGGTTGTGACTGATGACAATGCCGGCGGCCTTGGCGTGACGTCGAAAGTTCCAATCTAGTAGAAAACCGCCTGTGTATCGGTCTGTTTCAATGAATGAACTCCTGTTAGTATCTAGGTGCTGTATATGAAGGCATTCGAGATGTCTCCCGGTCCTGTATCTCCAGAACAGAAGAACAAATAGGGAGAAAACTTGCTCTGGTACGTACTAAGCGAGAGTTAGCTACAAAGCAATTACATGACAAATGTGATTAAAAGCCGAGAACGTGCAGGGAAAATTCCATTTGCATACCATATTAAACTTCCGAAACCTAGCGGGAGATAGCATACGCCAATAATAACAGAAGAAAAGCCGAAGCGCGAGGCGAGTTCGCTCGATAGGGTTGTCAAAAGCAAATAATAACCGCCATACATAATAGAGCCGAAGAGAAGTATGATGCCACCTTGCTTCTCGAAAAGGATTATGAGGGACGCAAAGGGATTAGGGCGTGTGCGGGAGGGCTTGATAGTCTTAGTATCGGGCGCCACACCTTGGGATCTCCGACGACGTTGTTTTATATATGCTAAAAGAGACGTGTTCCACCATGGCGATGGGATGCTCCCGTTACCCACAACGTTCCGACATGTCTCCGGCAGAAAGATGAATAGAATAAGGAACAATACACCGGAGAGAATGGTCAAGAACCAAAAGATAGCTCGCCATCCGAGGTATTGGTCAAGCAAACCCCCGATGACAGGCCCTAGCGCCGGGCCAAGAGTTACACCCATGGCGGCATATCCCAGATACTTGCCACGTTCAGCACGAGTAGCTAAGTCCGCGGACACAGCGCTACCTAACGCAATTGTTGCACTACTTCCACAGCTCTGAAGGCAACGGAGAGTGATGAGCGCAGCGTACGAGTTCTGAACTGCGAGACCTATATTGGCCGCAAGGTAGATAACACAACAGATCATATAGGCCGGGCGACGGCCATAGACGTCGGCAAAGTTACCGATGAAGGATGGTGCAATGCCCTGAAGAATCTGGAAGTAAGACGCTGTCAATAAATTCGGTATGCACCGCTAAGAACCAACAGCTTACCAGGTAGGTTGTCACTGTAAGGTTAATAAGAGACGTGGAGACGTTCAAATCTCTCGCGAGTGATGGCATGACGGGGAGATAAACTGCCCCTGACAAGGGTGAGATCATGGCCGTAAAGGATACCATGAGAATCATGACTGCCTTTTCTCGATGAGTGAAAATAGAATAGGGGGGTTCTGCAGTTTGTGTGCCTTGTTCGCCGGATTCTAAATCTTTGCCGGCATCATCAGTCGTGATCTCTGTAGACATGGAAGATTCATTAATATGATTTGATATCGTTGATAGATGTTCATTCGAATCTCTATCTGGAGACTTTGTAAACAACTCGCCAGTCTTTTCATTCCCAGCCATTTTCAGAATAGGTACCGATAGATCCGGGTTTCGGGCTTTAAGGTTTATCTAATCGTTCTTTGTGTTATTCTAGAATAATTCTCGAAGTATCTTCATGTTATTTAAGTATAAGGCAGATGGAAGGAGGTATACGACTGTAGCAAGGTGCGACACACTATGCTTATGTACCATATAAGTCCACACCAGTAACACCATCTGGTCTCTTTTAGACCTTTACAACACAACACAACATCACATATCCACCTACTACTATTTAAGGCCTGCCGGACATTTAACTCTTACGTGAATCAAGTCGATAATGCGGTTCGGCACCGATATCTGACATTTCGGCTAGTATAGCGGGTCCTTGATTTGAGTTCCGGAACTTGACTGGTTCGTCGGAGCCGAGAGCGGAGACTGCCAAATCTTCTCCCACTGAATGTTGTTGAAACATACGTTTTTTTGTCAAACAATCGATTCACCTTTGAGTTCTAATACGTTCGAACATTATCGTCCTGTTCCCTTTTATCCATTGGTTTGCTTTTAGCAGGTAGTCGGTTAAAATTCAACCATTAACACACCTTCGAAAATGGCGAGCAATGCGTGTGCCCAAATCCCACCAGTTTCTTCTGATTATACCCCGAAAGGAACCTACGAGACTATCGCTGGGTTCAAAACATGTACGTATTACCTCGAAGCTAAGCTTCAAGTCAATCTGATTATCTTGCTGTTCAAATTCTCCTCCACTTCGCCCCAGACCTTGACCCCTTATCCTCTATTAAGCTTACAAATTCCAGATGTCATCGGACCCAAGGACCCCCAAACAGCAATAATTGATATATACGATATCTTCGGCTTGGCACCTCAGACGCTACAAGGCGCGGACCGCTTATCCGCGTCTCTTAACGCGCTGGTCATAGTGCCGGACCTCTTGGAGGGCGTATACGTGCAGCGGGCTTGGCTCCCGGCCAACACGGACGAGAAGAAGGCGGCGTTAGCAAAGTTTCTGAGCCAGCAGGCAGCATTTCCGAAGGGTGTCGGGAAGCTAATCGAGGTCCGCAAGGTAGCTGGCGAAAAATGGCCATCGATCGGAGACCGATGGGGTGTTTTTGGACTTTGCTGGGGAGGCAAACTGGCCGTGATGGCGTGCGGCAAGGGAAATGAAGGGCCTGGACGGGTGTTCAAAGTGAGCGGGACGGCGCATCCGGGAGCCCTCGAGGCCGAGGATGCCGAGGCGCTGACGGCCCCGCATATCTGTCTGGCTTCGCCTGGGGAGCCGGCCGATGTTGTGGCGCAGTACAAGGAAATCCTAGTGAAGCCCGGAAAAGTCGGAGTCGTGGAGACTTACGAAACCATGTTCCATGGCTGGATGGGGGCAAGGGCTAAGTTGGAGGATGAGAAGAATAGGAGCGAGTACGAGAGAGGGTACAATCAGGTTGCCGAGTTTTTTGCGAAGTACTTGTGAACTGTGGAAATAGAACAGCATCATACGATGGCCGCGTATAAGGGCGGAACCGGCCAAGGATATAATCATACCGGCTGGGGCGAATAAACGCCGAATGTTCCATCTACATCATAGCTTCATAAGATTCATGAAGCGGCGGATCATAACTTAAAGAATGCGGAAATAAATATCACTTCGTGTATGATAAAGCCGTCAGGAAACCTTACCTCACCGGAGACTCGCGATCATAGTATGTCTTCCACTACTCGCTCTGGATATTCCTTCTGCCAACTTAAAGCTTCACCCTGTTCCTCAACACCGCATTGATTGCCACAACAGTTGTTCTGGTAATCCCATTGGGCTTTTGGGTCTCCTGCCTCCGCTGATATTGTCTGCTAAGCTGGTTGGAACAGCTTTGTTTCGAGCTCCAATTTCTGTCCTTGTTTGAGAGCGCAGGTAACTATAATATCAGTGGTGACCCCGGCGCGGATTCTTTGTCTTTCCTGGTGATCCTGCTTTCTACCCACACCATGGAATGATCGACCTCGTCTGGTGGACCTGGCGGATTCTCGACTATAAGAACCGCTGCAACACGATCTCAGGAACAGGTACTTCCTTGAATACCCCAGCATTGCCAAACACAACCGTAGATGACATCGTTGATGAGCATTCGAGACGGGCCTTTTTGCTACACCTATATATAGGCTATGTTCCAAGGACGATTTGGCTTAGGGGCGCCTGCAGGCAGCTTCTTCAACAGGTTCAAATACCAAGTACCTATCAAGCTAAATAACCTTCGGCTCTTGATCCTTGCCATCACCCTGTGAAGAATTCGTTTCGTTATCATGACGTCTTCGTCGTAAGTGACCCGCCTCATCGTGTTCCTCATCCCACCTTTCCACCTCGTTCAGGGGCACCTTGACTAGGCGGTGAGTAACCGCTCCTTGCCCATCGACACTCAGTATCTCCGGCCGGACTTTATATCCTCCCCACCTCGGCAACAAGTACATCCAGACGACATAATAAAGGGCACATAAAATGATAATGGCGATACCGACAACGCAGTACGTAGCATACCAGAAAGAAACGGAGCCGGCGTAGGGACCGCCCTTTGGTGGGATCCAAGGGGTTGCGATGATGTATACTTGTAGCAGGATGTAAAAAATGAGAACGACATCCCAGGCCCTGAACTCGGGCCTTGGCAGTCCCAGGCGCTTGCGTCGATAACGGACGATGTACACTCCACTTGTAAGAAGCAGATGGAATATACCGTTAGGATAGGTAGCTAGACTCACGACTTTTGCACCGCGTTAGTGCTCTGTATCATGAAGAAAGGATGCGATTGTAAACTCACCGAATTGGAATGCATCTCCAGCAGGCGGAGCGACGATCATGATGAAGGTCACTACCCACAGTAAGAAGTACGGCGCTGCCGGAGTCCCGAAGGGTTTAGTAGACACCCAGAACTTGGTAAATGGCAACACCCCTTGTCTAAAAAGGGGAACCTAGTTAGTAGGTACTCATATAATGCGAAGTATGTTTAGAAGATATCTTACCGCCCAATCTCGCGAATTACCCGTGAATGGCCAATAACCACAGCGAGCAGGTTCGCAAAAGCACTTAGCAAGACCAGAACGTTCAAAGCTTTTTCTGCGCGACCACGGCCGAAAACCGTGACGAAGAAGACGCCAGCAGCAGTCTCCTTAGATCTCGCAAACTCAGCTTTAGGTACTGTGGTATGTCGATTAGCTTTGGGTGAAGATCAACCGGACTCTGTCTATATCATACCTGCAGAGAAGTACGCAATATTACAGAGCATGTACAGCAAGCCCACTGTTAGTATAGAAGTGGCGCCGTTTCTCTTCAGCGTCGGAATCGGGTTCTTGATCTCGTTAACGACATTAAAAGCGTTCGCAAACCCTGTGTATGAGAAGACGATGTTGACTAAAGCAACAGCGAGATCGTTGCCATTGGTCGTCGTGCCCTCAAACGCATTCCGAAAGTTCGCCCCAGGATCAGGAATATGAGGGACGTTACCACCTAGGATGACAAGGCCCGTGATACTGATGCTAAAGCAGAGTCCTATTAGTTGACGTTCTTTTCAGTTACGCGAGGGAATTTTTAAGCATACAAGATAAGAGTAACGATCTTAACAAAACCAAGCAAGTTCGTCAGCCAGAGTGAGTACTTGTT
This sequence comes from Hypoxylon sp. FL0890, assembly GCA_022497025.1. Taxonomy (NCBI): domain Eukaryota; kingdom Fungi; phylum Ascomycota; class Sordariomycetes; order Xylariales; family Hypoxylaceae; genus Hypoxylon; species Hypoxylon sp. FL0890. Next base: position 438,895 of record MU386558.1, on the reverse strand, counting down.
GTGGGCGACAACAACTACATAGCCATTCTTGTTAGATCTGGCCATACTGTTTGAAGCGAGGGCAACGTACATAGAGTTGCCACGGAGTAACCGGCAATCGCGACACCTTTCAATTGCCAGTCCGTCGGTGTCGTTCCAGCAATCTGGTATACGTATCTCGCCAAGACTAGATACTATAATTAGTGAAACTGACAATCTATAGTTTGATATTGCTTCATACCGATAGAATTGCTACTGCTGAATGAGAGCAATACGGAGAACACGGCAAATGAGACCGGGAAGAAATGTTTCGGCCTGGGATACTCTTGTTCCAGGTAAACGACCTCAGACCCCGATCTATTGGGGAAGTAGCTCGACAACTCGAGATAGACGCTGAAGCCGGCGATCGCCAGCAGGAAACCAATGCTCCAATAGATGAGAGCGAGCCCGACAGAGCCAGTACTATTTAGAATAGTTCCAGCTGTGAGAAAAGAGGAAGAAGTCAGTAGAACTTTCATGAGAACCTTAGAATGATAGAGGTCTTACGCGTTGAGAAGATACCAGTACCAATCATCTGGTTGACATTAAGGAAAATCACAGTAATCCAGCCGACATGATAACCTAATGGCGACTTAGCCTCGACGGGTGCCCCGGCCGCTTCTTGATAAGATGGTTTTGACCCATTTTCTGCCTTTTCAACAGTAAACGTGAGGTTGCCGTCGTGAATAACAGAGACGTCGGAATTAGATGGATTGACGTCAACTGCTGGAACCTCAGTCGTAGACGACCGCGCCCAGAATTTCGGAAAGCCCATTCTTACCAAAAGCCTCTCCGCTGCGATACAATTCTTAGTAGGAAAGAAGATGACCGCTCAATGCGTGTGAAGAAAGCACCGTCAGTGCGCGGGATAAAATAAACAGACGGGCAGGAATCGATTAGGACCGCATCCCACATATCACGGAAGCGAATTGCGAACTTTTTGTATTAAGACAGCTCCGATGGCATCTTATTTCTTACGAGATAAGGTGGCGGAATGGCACAATGGTTCTCTAGTACAAGCTTAAGGGGTGTCTAAAACATGGGTCAAGGAGGCGGACTTGATTAGCTCATTCTATCAACTTATTCCGACGGACAGATAGAGCTATCCTCGAACGGTCAGAATAAGGTAGATAATATTGAGATTTTACGACTGTCTGTGTAAATTTGTACCCCGACCTTCCTAGGTGAGAGCGGTGCCGAGAATTACGCAATGCTAGCCGCTCATGACAACCATGCAGCCACGGGGGTACGATGTCACGGAATGGTCCAATGCATTGGGAGGCAATGAAACAACCCAGGTTTTCCTAACCCACATGCAATGATCTTTATTCAGTTTCCTGTATTCATTAGAAAAGGAACATTTATAGAACCTCTAGCCAATTGAATGATTCTGGTAGCTAATAAGTAACGAGATCGCATTCACGGAAGCGAACCGCGGGATGCAGGGGGCCGGACCGGCTAGTACAAGGTATCTGCTATCTGCGTCCATATGTCGGATTTGCCGATGCTGCCACAAGATAAGATTCACAGCATCATGTCGAAACACTGCTTAACCCTTGGATCCGGCGAAGTGGTAACAGAGATTTGCATTGCATCAGTTAATTTATGGCGCGGCGATTGAAAAAGAACCGACAGAATCCGCACGTATAGCATATTCCTCGCTATATTGCAGAGTGTTGCCCCTTACAGGTTTTAATATGATTTTTCACACCTACAGTTCACGGAATATCGGAAAGATTGTTATATTCATCCTTTGTGAAACATGGTAACTACGAGTAGGTGTAAAAGCTCATCGGGTTAGGTGAAGAATGCTCAGCTGGGTGCGTGACTGATCTCGTTACTTGCACTTCGAATATATGGATGAAGGGATATGACTGAAGTCTCTCGTATCACGTCGTCATATAGTTGAGCCCACCTCTCTCACGACGGCTCCGGTGTCTCCCATGCATTTTCCGGATCGCGCAACCCGAGCCGCAGGAGATGCCGTCTATCGGCTTAGTCAGCTACCTGAATTTATATCCCTGCGGGCCTTACATTTCCTAAAGTTCGGCGCATACGAGATATCGGGCTGCGAGGGAGGAGCCAGGGCCGGAGGCATAACATACGTGGCGGTGTCCATGGCTTCTAACCTAGCCTCTTGTTCCTGACTAGTATATGTGAGTGACGACGTCCTCTATATTCGGTCAACGGACTTGGAATGGGTTCATGGAGTCTCGATTGCGTCATTCGGAGGAGATATCACCTGTACCTTATGGCGAGATAGCTACCAGCCAATGAGATCTTCCACTATATATAATAATCCTAGAATTACCAATTGATTTTATGTTAGGAGATGTTTAGAATGGTTATATTACCTACGTAGGGAGGTATTTATGTAATCAACATCCAAGCTTCCTGTCATATTCCCCCCTCTTCCGTCACTGCCCATCCGTCTTATTAGCCCCTCTCAAATGAAATACTAGAAGGAAACTGTCCTCTCAACTAGAGATTCCTTACCCTATATAATATGTAGTTCTTTAGCATCTACCTAGTACTCATCAGGCTCCGACCAAAATTCCATTCGCTCCCGTTCTGCTTCATGAGGAGCAACAACACCAGCAGCAACCAACTCAGACCTAATATTACAGACTCTTCGGCGGTGCCTCCATATTTCCATGACTCTCTTGTGAATATCGTTCTTTATTACGAGGGGGACGTTCGGCCAGTCCATGAGGTTCTGGTGCATCGCCCGGAACTGCGAAATTCTCCTATGATATGGATCTAATGCCAATGTCTGCGCATATCGATTTACCATCCTGGTGATCCATTCTCGTCCCGACCAGCATTGTGGACAGAAGCGAGAATCGAACCTCAGCTTGTCTTGGGGGCAGTAGCCCTCACATAATATGATCGCGCTGCATTGCCCGGTTCTTCGTTGGTCGCATTCTTCATTAATGACCATAGAGACCTCATGGCCGCAAGATGCCATATACTTATACCAGCGATAGCACATAATTGCATTCGTGTCGGTAAAGCGCATTTAGGCACACAAGTTTCTTTTATGTAGGCTCCTCAGAAGGTACTTTGGTGGCTGTGGAGGTTTAGTATAATTTAGTTCCAGTATGAGTTCTAAATAAGCTGCAGTGGAGAGTAGTGGTCGGGTTGGCCGTGTTAACTATCAAAGCTGAAGTCTATCCTTAACGCTGCAAGTCACGCATGAGGCGGTACAACGTAAGTGGTGACTTGGCCGTGATGTACGATTCTGTTATCTGCCAATTAATATATGAGTTCGGAAGACGAGCTAAGAACTAAAGAATGAAACAGTCTTGTACAGAGAGCGTAGTAATGAATACCGAGGCATGATTCACCAATCTCCGGCGTAGTATTAGTGGACGTATTGTGGTTATAGTAGATTGTCTTGTAATGGCAACAGCCTGACTTGGACCAGCTACGCATGACATGTGTATTCTGCTCTCAGTCCAGAGGGCAGCGACCACATCTAAGTATAGCTACTATATAACAAATAGATCGACTGATTCACGATCGTCTGTGTCAGGGGAAATAGGGGCTGAGAGGAGACGTTTAGTTGCATATACCGTTGAACTGAATAGGATATCGGATAGACGGATAACATTTATCTATACAGAGATATTAGTAATCCTCGAAAAAGCGACCCCCTGGAAGAACCCTTGAACAGATTGCGTAGATGATTGGTAATATGAGGTCCGTGCAAGTGACATCATAAGATTGGAAGGCTGTATTAAAGAGAATATTCTGCTCTTGTGCTGATTCATTTCCCCTTCATTCATATTTTATCCAATTGGACATTATCTCACCATGCCTCCTCGTACGCGTAACACCGCGTCATCGAGCACGTCAACACATGCCAACACTCAAGCCCAGAGCGGCGAATCATCTGGTAATAGCACAGCCAAGACTTCAAATACGACAACAAGAGGCCGCAAGAGGAAATCCACTGAATCAAGCTCGTCGAACAAACCCAAGCGCGGGAAACACGGCAAGGAGAAGGATACCGTGGAACCAGATGTGGTTCCTGACGAAGAGCGCAAACCGCGCTTGACGACACCAGACCTGGAATTTGACTTTGACCGGAGTCAGTTGCGCGACCCGCGCCCGACACCCGGGCGCGTGAAACCGCCTCGATGGACAGAATTCGACATGCCCAAGGGTTTCAAGGAGCGGTTCTACGTTCCGGAGCCGGAGAAGTCTCAAGGTCGTCTCAACGCCTTGCAGAAGGATAAGCTGCATAGACAAGCTTCGATCCTAGACCCCAGCAAATCTTTCCACTGCCTACATATCTGCCATCAGAAGGGCCGTGAGGGTTCGCCCACTTACGATGAGGCGGGGTTCCAACTGGATTGGGACAAGGTAGACAAGTGGATGAAGCCCATGACCTATAACAAGACGAGTATTCTCAACGGAATGGAACGAGTCCTGGATAGGCAAGAACGTGAGCAGCGGACTATGTACGATATATTCTTCGTCGACGGTAAAGGGCCTGACGCCCATAGTTCGATCGTGGAACACTATTTGAAGGATCATGTCTCGAAAGATCTGGGCGTGCCTTGGCATCAAATTGGCCCGGTACAGCTTTTCGAATGGGAGAAGAAGGGCTTCTCGAAACAGAAGGCAGATGAATGGTGGCGGGAGCCAAATGAGGTGGAGAGAGCTCGACAAAACAAGATGCTAGTTGGCGCTAGGTTGAGGAAAGACCTCTAGGCGAACTTGACAGCGTCACTAAATGTTGGCTTGAATCGTATCGTCTGGACTGGCCGAACTGTCGTCCTTCCTGGTTACTGCTTAATTCCTACTGTCGCAAAAGCGAATCCGCTATCTGCGGGCAGCTAGATAGCGCATATATACCCTGTGACACCGACGTAAGTCTAGTATTGAGCCTGTTGCTGTCTTTATGGAACATTATGGCTCTTTATACACAGTTCGGAGATATGTAAAAGAATCTAGGGGAATAATTTCATAGATAACGACTCTTATTTCTAAGCTGACGCCCAGTTTGACGTTCGGTCAACCCAATTCCCTGTAGCCCGTGGACCCATCTATCGTCATGTGCAACTAGTTAACACTTCAAGCAGAAGAAAAGAACTCACAATATCCGCATCAATCTTTTTCAAATCAGAAATGGCCACAATCCCACCATAAAGGCGGCGCAGCTTGCTGGCTGTGCAGGGGACAGATTCCGACATAAGCAAGCTGGGTTGTTGCCGATGACGTGATGGCGGAAGGTGGCCATCCTTATTTCAGAACTCCTCCAGTCAGATACCTCCCTTTACTAGTCAAGCTTCAATGGCGTCCACTTCTTCCGCCTTCGCTGTTTATCCGAAGTTTGGCGCTTGGTCAAATCGTCTTTGGTCTTTGTACCATCACCGTGAGCTTCTTCTGCCTTGGGAACGGGCCGTTTCTGAAACTCCTTCCAGAATTGCGCTGCCGCGTTCTGAACCCCTTCTTGGCTACTCCGGTCCATGCCTGTTCCTTTGTCTTCCTCCATATGAAGAACTCCCATATCTGCCATAGTTACCGATCCCTTGACATGGACTACTCCATCGGTAGCATTCAGGGGCGGAAAGTCCTCGCGGGAAGAATTGGGTTTATCAGCATCCCGATCTTGCACACTGTAACCGACAGCGAGTTCCCGAAGTACTTCCTGTACCTGATCTGAAGCCCATATACCTTGTAAAACAGGAAAGTGCGGTGCTGGAATTTTTGGAGGCGGCTTTGGAGGAGGAGTATGCTGCGTCGTTCTCTTTCCAGGATTCGGCGGCTTCAACCTAGACTTGCGCTCTGTAGTTTGCAATATGATGAACATCTCTCGAACCGACTGAAAAGGGTGGTTCACTGCCAATTGTCTTGGACTTTCGCCCCCCGGAACTTCCAAATTGGGGTCCGCCCCAAAATCATCAAGACGCTTCAAGGTCGCAACAACATCCTGCTCTGCTTCAAGATATGTCTGGCCTAGAACCTCATGGAGCGGGGTCCTATCCCGGGAGTCAGGTGCGTTTGCATCTGCTCCGGCTTTCAGCAAATGAGAGACCACTTCAGGCACAGTGAAACGACATGCAGCGTGCAAGGCCGTCGTACCATCTCGTTTGTTAACGACCGGGTTGACTCCATCACCCATATGGTTTATGAGAAGGATTGCGATGGATACATGTCCTTGAGCTAGAGCCGTGTACAGAGGACAGAAGCCATCTGCATTAGCCAAGTTTGGGTCAGCCCCTCGCTCAAGGAGGAGAACAGCGGCTTCGTACAGCCCGCTGCTAGACGCTAGGTGAAGGGCGGTTTGACCCGAACTAACACAATCTGGCGATCGCCAGCAACCATGGCCACAGACGTGATTCCGTGATATAGTCGTTTGAAGATTTGCGTCGGCATTGAAATCAAGTAAGAGGTGCAAGACTGCTATGAACTTGGAAACGTGGTCGTCATACGTATAATTGAAGCGCTTATAGGATTTCTTGAATTCCAACACCGAGAGTGCCATGACGGTACGATGAAGAACAGAAAATCCTAGAGGGCTTAGGTAATTCGGATTAGCCCCATGTATCATAAAAAAGCGCGCGGTCCTTGGGAGAGCTTGTGTGCACGCAACGTGAAGCGCGCGGTCAAGATCCCTGGGGCCGCAGACGAGATGCTGTGTCAATAACGCCAATAATTCTGTGAAATCGGTGTCATTTATGTTACATTTCACGTTGATTCCGTACTTGGCGAGATTGATTACAAACGCCGGTGCATCTGGGATAGTTTCAACATGGAGGCGAGTCCTAGGTAAATAATCATCACTCAGATCAGCGCGTATACCTTCTTCGGCCTAAAACCGACCAGTAGGTACTCACCCTTTCAGGTCTATCTCCTCTTTATGGGATGAAAGCCATTTTGCTATGCTGGCAGAATTGTGTCTAAACGCGTGTGGAAATAACGTACACGATATTATATCTCGCTCTCCTTTCTCCACCCGCGCTTTGTAGCCGCGAGTGAAGATGGAATCAAATAATAGCCAGTGGTTTTTTTTGTTCAGGCGGCTGACAGCGCTCGTATCATGGATGGAAAGATACCCGGTAATATGAAGAATCAATTCGAGGGGAAGTCTGTCCCAGCCGGCCATTTGGCAGAAGGGGGGGATTTAGATGGAAAAAGGTGGTGGTGAGCTCTTATTCACGACTTGAGGTTGTATGTAGATTGAAGATTTCCCAAAGTTAGGAAAGATTGGGTGGAAGTTGAAGCGGCCGTAGTATCGGCCACGTTTGCTGACTGATTTCGTGTCACTGTCTCGGCGCTAACGGGATGCGGAGATATGCATATTGAACGGCTGCCTGCGGCCGTCCTGCCATCTAGCGACGTGAATGAGGAATGCTGTCAGATAAGGGATAAGATAAGGATAATGATAAGGAAAGGGGTCTGGTCATATGACTTGTTGGTTATACTGGCTATCACGTGATATCCTACAGGAGGAGTGTTGTTATAGAACAATTTTATCGTTTATATGAGAGATAGAATGGACAATAAGACTCAATCAATTCATACTTAAATCAATCATCAATTACCAGACTTGTGTGATAAATACTAGCATATCACTTGATTACATGTAGCTAGGTAGCCAAATTTCCGGCGAATGTACATATACAGTGTAGAAATGCATGTATCTATAATCGCCGGGCAAGGGGAAGGCGTTATCAATCCGTTCGCTGACCCCAAAGATGGGTGGGCTTCGGGGAGGTACTGAACAGGATCAATTCTATTTCTTTCTAAAATGCCGAATTGTAATCGTGGCCCCCGACTCCCCGGGCGGCTACCACGCGAAGCTCTCGTTATGCCACCAGACACTACGTCCTTTCTTGACCCAAACGCCGACAGAGGACCTCAACTCGCGGGCCATCTCTTCGGGCCCGCATACCAGCACGGCAACTCGCTCTTCCATCCCTTGCCTGAAGAGGTCATCGACGATCTTGCGTAGATCGGGCCGTTTGTAGATTTGGCTCGCGTCGGTGAGTCCAGCAGTAGTCAACTCTACCGCCTCGCTTTCGTCACTCAGTCTAGGGACTTCGCTCGTGTTCGCCAAGATATTCCCGGTTAGGAATAATTGGATGTTCTCGTCGTCTAAAATGTTCTCTGCAGCGCCTGTCACGGGCCATGTCGCGTCGGCAGCCCCGCGCACTGCCCACACCATCTGTACGCGAGCTGCCGGATTCTCAATCGTGATCAAGCCTAGAATACGTTAGCTTTCCACAGTAGGATTCAAGTTTGGGGGCTCTCCCGCTCAGAGAGTAGATTTCGATTCTTGGTAAAGACTAGAAAGTCGCCGTTAAGATGGCATTAACTACTTACTGTTTACGAGTTAGCATCATGTGAATGGAGGAATCCGAAGTAAACCAAAGATAGGGATGGATGACATACCGGTACAGAGGTAGAATGAATGTGGCGCCGACTCCACCAGCTACCAGAAGGACGCGGTCAAAGTCTGGGCCCCCCAAGTTCGGAAACCACGTCGCGCATCCATACGGACCATCAATGCTAAGCGGTATCTTGGCACCATTCAATCCCTCTTCTGCGAATTGACCTAAAGTTCTAGTCATGGGACCTTTATGGCGCCGGGCAACCAAAGTAAGATCGCCGGTCTCTTCGTCCACCGAGGCAATGGTGAATGGGTTGAATGCAAACTCGAAGAGAAGGTATGCTGCTGAGACAACGCTGGAACGGCGAGCAGCAGCAGGGACACTCAGATATACGTGCATTCCTGGATACTTGCGGAAGCGGCTGATCTTTTGGGAGGGAAGGCCAGCTACGATCTTAATGAGACTAGTGCCGGGGATGAGCTCTAGAGTTGCTGGTGCCGTGATCTTGTCGAAATTGCGCTTGACCAGGTCGACTAGAAAGACGAGGAGTGCCTCTACCACGTACTGGCGGCCTCCGTGGTGGGAATGGAAGAAGATAGCTGGCGGGAGCATAATCGCTACTACGGCATGGGTGATGAAAAACACACGGTAGGAATAGTGGCGGATGACCCTGAGAGCTGTAGCGTTCATAAGGCTCATGCCGACCATCGAGGCAAGACCAAGCGCCGGGATCAGACGAACAATTCGTTCACCCAGTATTCCCTCTTGGATATAGAAGTTCAGATATAGGCATGCATGCATGAGAAGCAAGATGTAGATGATCCAACCGAGAACTCGATGCCATCGATTGACCTGTTCATGAGAGGACCCGAATGCAAAGACGATCGGATTGAGGCTCTTGAGCGCCAGCAAGTACTGAAGTGGGAATTGCGACAGAGCGACTATCCCGAACCGCTTCGTCAAATGAAGATAATCTAGACCGGGTTAGCTGTCATGCCTCCTATATCTCCAAACCCCAAGCCATCCAGGGTTGGCAGCGCCATTTCGCATTTGGGACTAAATGAAACCGTCTCAACGTCCGAATACGGTGCGATCAAATAGCAAGGCTTCAAACTCACCATTTCCAGTGCCGATGACACACAAGAACACAAGCCACAGGGTCCAGCCAACCCCGAATATTATCTGATCCCGCTGTCCCCAGTTCGTCCCCAGAAACGTCACATCGTCGCCAAGCCACCAAGCAATTCTCCTCAAGAGACTAATCCCAGAGCCGGTAACACTTCGCCTCCTCTGTTTCAGCGCCGGCGACGCCGGAACAGCCGAATAAGCACTGCGATGTGGCGACGCCCTTCTTACCAGCCATACTCCGAGCCGGTAAAGTCCGACAAGAGCAATGGGGATAAATGCCGAAAGCTGCGCATACGCCGCATGCCGATCAAGCGATTGCCGTCTGGCTTGCTTTTGAGCCGCGTCGAGGGCGAAGATTTGGTACGGCCAGCCCATCGTCCGGGGGAAGGCACCGGAGATAAACCCGCTTCTCGAGAAGAACAAAGACGTCGTTTCCCGCAGCGCTACGATTTTACCCAGACGGATATTCTCCGGGACTTTCGTAGGACTGGGTCAATTGAGAAATTCTGACACCGTCTTTAGAGTTGAGGCCGGGACCTCGTTCATGAGTAAGATGGGAAGCGGTAAGATGGCGGTTTCCAGTTGGCGAGCGAGAAGCGAAATTGGCAAGGGATCGGGATCGTGCTTCCTGTCACAAGCAGCGCCACGGTAACGCATCATCAGCCACTATTGTACCTCGACAAGCCACATCTCAGATATTGTCGGTACTCTGCCCAGTAGATCAGTTGTGCGCAGGTGTTGAAAAGCAGGCCTCAAGCAAACACATCATCGTAGCCCAAGACATCTACAGTTAGAAATACGTCTTTCAGCCTCCAGATAGGCGAGTCGTTCCGCTGCCACAAGACAGCAGAAGACCGTCCCACACGGAATCTCGGAGCCTGCGAGTTTAGTCCATTTCAGGTTAGCAGCTTTGAACCCCTGGTCCTTTTTGGAACAGAATTATAAGAATAAATAATTGCAGCAAAAATCAACGATCGTCAGCAGCTCCCAATCTGTTTGCGAACTAAAAATGGTTTGATGGTCTAGTGGTATGATTCTCGCTTAGGGAAAACCTATGCAATATATGCGAGAGGTCCCGGGTTCAATCCCCGGTCAAACCCCAGATTTTTGCCGATTTCACCCCAATTTCCTTTTTTTTTTTTTTTTTTTTTTTTTTTTTTTTTTTGGTCTCGGAACGAAAAGTGCGCTCGCTTGTCTCAAAGCTCAGCCACAGCAGCAAATCCAAAAATTTTCGTGGCTGAAAAAAAAAGTATTGCTGAATCCCTTCGTCTCGAGGCATAAAGGGGAGGCGTCTCAGGTGCTCGTGATATGCGAACAATTGTATGGGCAATGTTCTCACATGCCATGTACTCTACTAACATACTGTAACAGCGATATTGGAGACGCATGCAAAACAGCACTCAAGGCAAAAAGTTGAACGAAATGCATTAGCCGCGAATCGAACGCGGGGCCCATCGATGGCAACGATGGATTTTACCACTCTAATCGAGGTTAGTAATTGACAACTGATGATTTAAGATGATGAGGATCTACTCACAAACCACTAATGCTGCAAATTCTATCTTGCTTGTGTGGAACGGCTGCTTTTTACAATTTACATACCCTCTGTTCGCTAGGTACACTTCCAATCGGCCTACCCTTTCCCCCGTAAAAAGGCCGGTAGCGCGGAAGACTAACAAGAATATTTGATATCGATGCTCCACCAGGTCGAGTAGAAATGAGACTAGTTTCATTGACCTCATGTGCTATGTATAGCGCACTTATCTAGCTTGTTGTGTCGAATGTATAAACCGTCCTGCGTCATGTTAGCAACTTGGTTAATAGAATGAAGAGTCCCCTACTCACCAGCATCCCCTCCCACCCGAACCAACTCAAGATCCACCCAAAAGTCGTCAAGGCGCCCTGCCAAATGACGGGTTTGACCGACGGTTTAAGTAGCGCATCCACGACCTTCTTCGCATATGCTTCGGGCTCCATGTACGGCGTCTGTTTCAGCATCGTCCGTCCTTCGATGAACTCTCTCGCCGGCCTATATAAACTGTCCTCCGGCAGCTTCATCAGGGGCGTGTTATTGAAGAACTCGCTCCTGATGGCCCCCGTCTTGACTATGACGACACGGATCCCCAATGGTGCAAGCTCGAGCCGGATGGTTCCGCTGAGGACCTCGACGGCTGCCTTCGTCGCGTTGTAGATGCTGAAATAGGGCGGTCGGATTTCAGAGTTGATGCTGCAGATATTCGCGACCAGCGGACCTCCTCCTCTATCCCCGTTCTTCCTCGCAGCGGTAGCAGCAGCAAGGAGCAAGGGTATAAACGCCCGAGCCACGGCGATCACGCCCAGTACATTGACGTCGAACAATCTACGCGCATCCTCCACGAAGGTGTCTGCGAACGGCATTATATGTAGAAGCCCCGCGTTGTTGATGAGAATGTCCAACGTGCCGCCTGTTAGCTTCGAGACGTTCGACACGGCCTGCTCGATCGAAGCCGTTAATGTCACGTCTAGGACCACGGTTTCCATCCCGCGGTCCCGTAGGTGCGCGAGCAGTTCCTCCGAGAGCCCTGTCGCTATGACGCGATGGCCCCGCATGTGGAACTCGATTGCGAGGGCGGAGCCGATGCCGCCCGGGCCACAGCCGGTGATGAGAACAGTCTTCGGAGGCATTTGATGTTACTCTTCTACGGAATAGGTGATGTGATTGATTGACGTACGTAGGAAACTGAGGAATTCAAGGTTGAGATTTGGGATTGGGTTGGGGAAGTTACATGAACGGGATTTAGGGTGGTACTTGTAGGCACCCCTTACATGTCAGGGATAAATGCCGATGCGAATCCTAGTTCTCAAACATCCGACTTGTACAAACACTCCTATAACATCGACTAAAAACTGTGTGAGGGGCTTCGTACCTTTAAAGTGACCTATCGCGGTAATTCCGGTTAACTTTAGACTAAGATCCTATTGGCTTTACGGTAATGGACTTCTACGTATAGTAGGATTAATAAAACTTGATGAGCAGTTATTTGTTAACTTGATTATATTGAACCTATGGAGAAATGACAAGATGCGCAGTTGAACAGTGGGACCATGGATTCATGAACCGTCCTCACCAGAAAGCATAAAGCGGTCTAAGTTATCCTCCAGACTCCAGCAGCAGAAGTTACAGCGACATTATAGTTAAATGCTCAGGTAACTCATGAATAGCGCCGCTGCCCTGATTCTTTGTGGCCCTCTCCCCTGCTCTACCTCCATGCTCCTTCAGAATGGCCGCGGCTTCTTCGTGTCCGTAGCTAACGGCGTAGTCCAATGGCGTATATCCTTCGGCGTCTGCTGAGTTGATATCGAGATTGTCTCTAGCTTCCTGCAGCACAAACTTGAGAGTTTTTAGATGGACCGTACAGGCTCCCCGGCGTTTCTGAAATAGCCAATGGAGGTATCCTTGGCCTTCCTGTAAGTAAGCCCGACTCAGTAGCGCAGCCAGAAAGTTGGCGAGAAACTTGGCTGCTTCCTTGCGATCATCTGGATAGTGCGGACGGGAGAGATAAAGGGCGCGTTGTAGGACGTCGAAGCGGCCGTGAGCATTGAACCGTTCAGCCAATGCTTCCACGATCATAGGAGAGAATTCACACAGATCCCAAGAGGTTAGATAGAACAGATCGCGAGCGAGTTCTTCTCCTACGTAGTGAGGATCTTCCAGGCCAAGTAGGTACAAGGCGTTATCGTAACACTTGGCCCTGGCGGCTAGAGAGAACGCGGTGAAATTGTTAAGGTCTTTGCTCCGGAGATTCGCGCCATTTTGGAGCAGTATGTCTATGACATTGCAATTGTGCTCACTGCAGGCCGCAAATATTAATGGTCGGGATCCAGGGTCCCTGCCATCTGCTGTACTCTTACGCTCTCGAGCAAGCAAGATTCTAATAACGCTCAGCATCTTCTTCTTTGCCGCAAGACACGCTGTTAGATTTACTAGCAGTAGGGACCCCAGCGCACCTACTAACTTGGCGTTCACGGATCGAGGCAATCTGGTGCATACCTTGGTCATCACCCTTTCTATCTTGATTGAGGGCCTTCGGGCTGATTTCGTCCTCATTCGACTTAAGTGATCCTAGTACCCCTATTGGCGACTTTAGATTTCAATCTTGCCGCCTCTCCTAGCCTCCGAGTCTCCTAACCCTCTCGGAGAAGACAACTAGGTAGCTATCCTGCCATGTGTGGGAGATGAGGAATGAGTCGATAGAAGGGAAGGGAAGAAGTCCCTCATCTAAGGTGGTGCCAGGAGGCGAAGCTATATATACACCTGGAGACTGGATATAGGTATATCCGGGCCTCCGACACCATGTCCATAGTGTTCGGCAAAATCAAGTGGCGTGTATCCATCGTCATCTGTAGTATCAACACTAGTCTGATCTTCTGCTTCGGTGAGCACGAAGTCAATGATATAACGTAAGGCATCGGGATGCTCGAGTGCCTAATGAAGGTATCCCTGTCCTTCCTGAAGGTGAGGTAAGATAAGCTTCACAGCTAGAAAACTGACGAGAAACTTGATCGTCCTGGGGTTGTGGTAGTACCACCTAAAGCATTCTAGAGAGGTATGTTTTGGATTTGTTCGAAGTCGCCATGTCTGTTAAGGGACGCTATCGCTTCTTCTATGATGGAAAGGTAGCCATTAGATCTGTATATATATCTCCGACCTATTCCCTAGCGTTCTTAGATCTTTTAGTCAAGTATGTCGTGTTACTCATATCTATTTGACCTGACTTACGGTTCAGGGAATGGTGAGTTCGTGTACTCTCTTCTTCAACCAACTACCACTGGACTTACTGGAGATAATTTTTTAAATCCGTAAAAATAGAATGTTGATCCGCTTAACCCCTTCTTCAGCTGCCCAGTCTATAGATTCACCCGCATAAGAGAAATGATTATAAATCCTCCGAGTTCCGAGTCAAAAGAACTAAGCGACTAGGTGATCAAGATTCTAATTACAAGGTACTTGTAGAGGAATTCCACATATTCCGTCGTTAAGAACCCAAACCCCTTTCTTATTCTATCAACATTTCAGCCTGGAGCCGACAGCCATGACATCGGATACGACCCAAGAGAAGAAAAAGTTAACCTGGCTGATTACAGGCTGCTCATCCGGGTTCGGCCTCGCCATGGCGCGGCTCGCCCAAGCGAACGGGCACAAGGTCATCGCGACATCTCGCAACCCTAGTCGTACGCCAGAACTCGTTGAAGAGATAACAAAAAACGGAGGTGAATGGATACGATTAGACCAGGACGAATTGGACTGCGGCCAAGTCATTGAAGACATCGAAGCTCGCGGGACTGCCATCGACGTCCTAGCCAATGTGGCGGGCTTTGCCATGGCAGGTCCCGTCGAATCTTTCAGTGAAGAGGAGGTCCGTCGGATGATGGAGACTAACTTCTTCGGCCCTTATCGCCTAATACGCGCGGCAGCACCCCATATGCGTAAGAGACGGTCGGGTATGATTGCGAATTTCAGTAGCGGATCCGGACTGGAAGCCCGTAACGCCCTAGGCCTTTACGGAGCTTCCAAGTCAGCCCTTGATGGTAAGTGAATCGTCCTTAATAGTCGTGTGCGAAACTGACATTTTCAAGGCTTGACGAAGACGCTTCATAAGGAGATGCAGGAGTTCAATGTCCGAGTCCTCTTGGTCTACCTGGGTACCTTCAACACGCCCATGGTTAAAAAGGTCGAGTCAAAACCCAAGGCAATTGATCCGGACTACAATGGGACTACCACGGGGAAGATCTATGAGATTATGAGTTCAGGTAACTTTCATGTCCCAGGGGACCATCTCAAGGCAACGCAGGCGATATACGACGTAATAGTGGGTGAGGGCATAGGCAAAGGCCACGAGAACGAAATGATGATTCCTTTAGGGGTCGATATGGCAGAGAGGCTTAAAGAGGTGAGAGAACGCCTTGATCATGCGATGGAGGTATTTGGGGATATCTGTAACAATGTCGGAATTGAGGAGGGCTGATCGGGAGTTAGCTAGATTAATTCAAACCCTCACGCGTGTAAAGAGCCACGAGTATTGTGTTTGGATATGATCATCAAACGCTTTATTAATGAAAATCATAACTAGTACCAATTGCAAATAAGGTCCCCCTTTTCACCTGTGTATATAGGAGGTAGGTATCGATATATTAAAGAATTGGATAACAGTGGAATTAATACGTGAAAGACGACATAGAAAAGCCGTAGCGATATGGCACGCCAGGATATGTGGGCAATACCAGATATCGCGGTACAGCTTTAGACTGCAGAGAAATAAGGAATATAGCCAGGATCCAACGTCCTATATACAAAAGGCATCCCTAAACTCAAACCATTGTCGTCAAATCCTCTGGCGCGGATCTCTTTACTGATACTCTTCATGCCGTCCATGAAAGTTGCAGCTGCACCTCTCGTTTTGTCATTCAGTCGCTGGAGCAGGTCGTCATCTGAGAAAGCATACTCTAATGTACCGTTCGAAGTGCGATAGAACGGGCGGTTAAAAGTCGCGAGGAAGCCGATATAGTGGACTGCGTTGTCAGGAGGTGGCAAGAATGGTAAAAGGTCGGTAACCCCTTTTTCGGTCGGCAGGGGTGCATACAGCGCGTTTAGATGGAAAGGGAGAGTCGCTTTCGATCCGACAGGGTCTCTACCGTTTAGTCCGTGGTGTACGACGCTGACGATGAATGCGAAGTGGGTCAAGACGTCGACCAGAGTCTTCTTAGTAAGGGACAAAGGACCAGATGCCGGGGAATCATAGACATGGGCGGCATTTGTAGCTTCGGTAAACCAGTTTTGGACCTCAAAGTCGGCATTTACATCGGCGTCGGATGCACAGTAGGAGTTTATGAATGAGGTAAAGAAGTCATGGAATGTGTTGCGTATCTTGAGGGCGTCCTGGAAGAAAGGGAAGGACTTGAATTTGAACTGGCTGTTTTCGTCAATAAGTCCGCGATTGCGAAGATCTGTCGTGAGATATCCACTTTGGAAAGCTCCGTGAGTCTTCCAGTTATCGGTAACAAATTTTCTGCAACTATTTAAGGGTTAGAAACGGTCTAGTTGAAAGTGATCGATGAGAAGTTACATACCCGACGTTGTTCACATAGAAAAGTTGGTCCCAGTGCCCGCCAGGGTTAAAGCAGAGCTGTTCACCCACACTACAATAATTAGCACTTCAAATGACTGATCTCCATTGTAAATGACTTTTACATGCGCGACGAATATGCCTGTGTCATAAGGCGTTCAAGTATGATCATAATAGGGTGCTTCTCGCCTAGCGTGTGTAGTGCGGCCTGGTGAACGGCTTCAGAGATGTCATGCGTTGCGACTAGATGAAACATCTGCGAATGAAACATATAATTGACGTTGAAGATCATCTTCGCCAGCAGCCAGTCGGTAGGCGTGTCAAGCGGAGTGTATATGAGATCGCTCCCAGCATTGGTCTTGATTGCCAATGGAAGGAAGTCTTTAGACTTAGGGTGAATGTAGAAGTACGCTGTAGCCGCCGCACCATATCGCTTTGGTGCAACGGTTGTCTTTTCATATCCAGTTTGGTAGCTGTCTGTTATATTATCAGTACCTACCTAAGGTATATAAAGTCTTCGAGTGGGCTGGTGGTAAGCTCACGGTCAACAACAAACAAGTTTCCCCCTTTATGTAACGTTCCCAGCGAGACCCCAGTGATTTTCTCAGTCAACCCATCAGGAACTTGGAATGGAAGGGAATCTGACGGCTTGACGAGCTCAAGCGGGTACGGGTTTTGACTCAATCTCTCCATGCTGAACAGGAGGTCCTGGGTGTAGTTTGTCATGATTCCAGGGGCTTCCTCGAGGGGGTTAGAGTTCTCTCATTCGCCTTTATATAATACATTTGTGTAATCTTCCAGGCTTTTTAGACCACCGTTCTTGTATTTATTAACATCATTAGAACACACAAATCCCATTTGAAGCCAGGAGGAATAATGACTCACAGCACTAATGGCCGTTTGAATGACCTTTACATCTTTAGCGACAGCATTGTCTATCACTGCTCTATCGACGCCCCATACGTTCATGTCGTATTGAGACCTCGCATTACCCAGTGTGCCATTGGGGAACGGTGCCGCTTGGCCAATCAGAGAAGGCCCGTAGATGAATCCGGCCTTTCGTGTAGATACTGCTTGTGCTCGTGCCTTTGGATCGCTATCGCCCTGTGGGAGGCATGCAGGAGATGTATCATTGACAACCTGCCGTGCAGCGAAGCGTCCGAGCTGGGGGAGAGCTTCACCGGTAATGGCAAACGCGCCAAGCACTACGTAAACGCAATGAAAGTGCATGATAACTTTAAGAACAAAGTCTCGAGCACGCTATTCGATCAGAGAGTACCCGAGTTGAAAAATTGGGAACTGAGGTCCATTCAAATGTGTACATACGTTCGAGTCTAATAAGGAGACGAAGGCAGCATATGATGAGTAATACAAGAGGACTAGAAGGGAAAACTTCGACTCCCGTATCGGCATTTCCGTTCGTCTATATGGAGACGATCAATTTCTTACCTCGTCGAGTAGAAAGGCACCCGTTGAAAGCTATCTACAAAGACTAAGTAAGTAATTTGGGGCTCTAACCTGTTGGGAAGGTCGGTCAAGCGCATATAGAAGCTAATACAATGCCCAAATATAAGAAGGGGACTTTTCCTAACAGGATCCAAATCTAACTCCCCTGGAACCAAAAGCCTTCTATTCTATCTTGATTAGGTTGTTTGTACTTATGTAGGTACAGAACGTTGCCTGCAAGGATTGGAACCTAGGATGTAGATGCCACGAGACCCCTGTTACCGTCGTCAAAATCGGGCTCATTCCCCACATTGTTCTTTTCGAGTTGAGAGGCAAGGATATAAATAAAGAAATAAGGCACGCGAAGGATTTATATAATAGTATATAATAGGAAATATGTTTGTTTCTGTCTTGCCACCCGGCACGTCCGCGCAATTAATATTAGGTAACGCACTAAGGCAGTTCATCTCTTTCGATTGTTGACTTGGCCACACAAAAATGGCAAACTGCTCTCAGATTTGGACCTGCGTCTGCATTGGTCTCTTTTATGGATATTATACGAGAAAGTTCAATGAGATCCAACCTCTCAATGACTTAAGGATAACGTCAGGGTCAGTATGTAGGAGGTAGGGAGGTCCATATTACGACACGATAGGGAGAGCGACGCAAGAACTTATCAATAAAATATAAGGTCTTGCCACGACCACCTGTTCCAAAGTCGCCATGAGACCTAAACTGGGCCATTAGAAGCACAAGAAATATATCCCAAACATCTGTTAGGTGCTACTCCAGCCTTGAAGACAGATTTGTTGGATGAAGGATCACTTCAGTATATGAGAGTTGAGTGTCTAGTGACTTAATACATGGCGTGCTGGAAGTAATTACAAATATATACATCATCCGCAATGTTGGCTCAACATTTTCTGGATATTTCATTCATTTGCTGGGCAAGGAGGCATGCAGCTTACTAATACGACACAATACTTGGAGCGCCGAGCACTTTCAATTTATATGATAATGTTGAGTCTTACTATGTCTTATCAAATGCACTGCGTGTGAAGCGATGAGCTATTATCGATGAGGCATCTGCCGTCAATGCCACTCACTGGATGTGACATAAGGTCCGGACCGGTCTATGGAGGACCCCTCCGGGTAATTCATAGGACGTACGTTCGTCAGCCAACGGGATTATTTTTATCACCCGCAATCGCCGAGTACGGTATTTAACTTCTAACCCCATGAGTAATTTAGTCGTAGCTCATTGATCA
This sequence comes from Hypoxylon sp. FL0890, assembly GCA_022497025.1. Taxonomy (NCBI): domain Eukaryota; kingdom Fungi; phylum Ascomycota; class Sordariomycetes; order Xylariales; family Hypoxylaceae; genus Hypoxylon; species Hypoxylon sp. FL0890. The sequence goes on along the minus strand of MU386558.1, from coordinate 419,587 downwards.
GAGTTGAACAACACCATGGCTGTCTCTTCGTCCCAGCCATCGGCAGCATGTCAGGGGTCAAAGAAGCTACATTTCGTGATTGTACGTCTAATTCAAACTGAGAGACAGATCTCGGCACTAACAACGTTGGATAGGTTGGAGGCTCACTAGGCGGTCTCGCGACCGGTCTTGCCTTAAAAGCGCTCGGCCATGACACGACCATACTGGAGCGTAACCCTGCCCCCCTATTGCAAGACCAAGGGGCAGGAATCGTCGCAGGCGGCGACACTCTGGAACTTTTCAAGCGTTACAACCGAGTGAACCGGCCAATCGCCGTCAGCTCCGTTCGAAGACAGTATCTCAATAAAGAAGGAAACATAATCCACAAGGAGGAAATGGTGCAGAACATGACCTCCTGGGACTTAGCATATTATCTTATGCGCGCCAATTACGATGGTATTGAGAGCCCCTATTGTAAAGTGCCGGACCCGGTGCCAGAGCATGGAAAGGCAACACATCTGCACGATCGCCAGGTCACAAGCTTCGAAGAGGAGGGCGAAGGCATACGTGTGTACTGGAAAACGAGCCAAGGCGAAGAAGGGAGCACGTGTGGCGATATTCTCATCGGGGCGGACGGACCCAGCTCGACAGTACGCAAGCTTCTAGAACCAGGGGTTGAGAGAAAGTACTCTGGCTACTGTGCTCTCCGCGGGACTCTAATTGAGAGTGAAGCGAGCGAGTCTACTAGAGAAGCTTTCACCAACCGATTTACCTTCTTCCATTGCCCTGGGATCCAGATCCTAGCGTACTTGATCCCAGGAAAAGATGGAACCGTCGAACCAGGCCAACGTCTGATTAACTTCGTGTACTACACCAACTTCCCCGAAGGCTCCCCCGAGTTGGAGGAGATCATGACGGATAAGGATGGAAGACGTCGGCAAATCACCGTACCACCGGGTGTCATGAACCCGAATGCCTGGGAAAAGCAGAGGAAGCTCGCGCGTGAGAGGCTTCCACCACAATTTGCAGAGATAGTCTGCGGAACCAAAAAGCCCTTCGTACAGGCTGTTACCGACGTCCTAACCCCTCAAAACGAATATTTGAACGGCAAAGTCGTGCTCATAGGTGATGCACTTGCTGGATTCCGACCCCACACCGTTGCATCTACCTCGCAGGCCGCATTCGATGCGATGCTCTATGCTGACTACATCTCCGGCAAGATATCCAAAGAGGAGTGGAAGAAGCAAACTGTAGGCTTCGCGAGATACATACATAAGCGAGGCGTAGATATGGGCGTACGGAGCCAACACTTGGATCTTCCGCTGGAGGAACACATCAACGATCGCAATAGAGCATCGGTGCCGAGGGAGCAAGAGGTGTATCCCGAGTGGGCGACAGTCATTTGAAGGCATCCTTAGCATCAACAAGAATGTAGACTCACGAGGCATTTCTAGAAGGTTCCTCACAACTCTTATATCAGATATTCCTGAGAGTTTACATGTTCCGTTCAAGTTAATCAACTGTCTATCATTGCGAAAGCATATGTCCCTATTATAACAGAAAACGACTGTATGCTTCCGTTCACCATGCTTTCCAAACCCCTAATCGCCAGACAGCGATAGATCTACGTGCCCTCTCACCACCGCACAGTAGGATTCCCATTCGTCCCATCAGCTTGTCCTATGTGCTTACAAGTCTCGTAATCACCCATACGAAACTGACCCCAAGCATTCCGTTGCGTTGAATCACACTTCTCCCAAATAATCTTAAAATCAGCTGTCATCGCTGGACCGATTGGACGGCCAAAGACGCCGTTTCCCGTTTTAGGAAAGCCCTCCTTGGTCAGATAAGCTTGAAACTGGAACTGCAGCTGCATTTTATCCTCGTAAGAATATTCCTGGCCAGTGAAGCACGGCGACCAGTCTAGCTTGGTATTCGGAATATTGACCTTGAACTCCTGGTCGTATATGCCGCCAATGCCGAAGTCTACCCTCTTCTCGGGAATGTCCATCTAGTTATCGGAGATTAAGTAGCGCGTTAGACGTATACCTTAATAACATCTTCCTTTCATCCAATGAGATCGAGACTTACCAAGTACGAGCCAGAGGCGTTCTTAACCGTAGGCTGGTCAATCGACTCATTATTCTTGAGATGTTCCCATTGGAAATACGCATCCGTCCCAAAGCTCTTCAGCCGCGCTCCTCCGCTAAGCTTCGCATGTCCGGAATACGTGATGTCCGCCAGAGCGAAACGCCATCCGTCTGGAAAAGCACCGAGTTCTATCGACATCACGCATATCGCGGCTTCGGAGTCGAAGGTGTCGGTCGGCGCCACGCTAGCTCGCATATCGGCAAATTCGAGCTTGAGGTTGTCGGCTTTTAGCACTAGATTCATACTCGTAGCTGAGAAACACCCGGCTGAGTTGGCTCCTCGGATGCTGAGGATAGTTGGGATGGTTGTAGGCGCGGTCTGGGCGAGCGCAATGCTAGCACCAGCTAGAGACAAGAAAATCGCATTCGCCTTCATGGTGACGAATGTCGATCTCAGCGAGTTATAGAGACCGTAAGCACACGCGTTTAAGCCCAGCGCTCTTGAGACGGGGCGGTTCGCGATAGACTGACCATTAGTAGTTGCGGATTTGGCCCTATAGGAGTTTTCTATCGAGACAAGTTTCAGAACCTTCTCACGGCGATGAGTATTCCCTACACACAAGGAGCACGCAATAGGTCGTATATATGTCCATAGTAGGCTGTTAACGGATAATTATGATTGGGCTGGAAAATAACCGGTAGATGCGGAAGTGCACGATGGCCAAGTCCTACGTACCTTTCATATGAATATGCCGTTGACTTAACTGCGCCGGATAAAGTCTTCTATATAGAACACGCACCCGACAGATCTTTTATCACTACTTGAGGCGTGGGTGTGAATGCTACCTGACTCCGATAGCAGGTCATCAGCATACTCTCAAGGGGCTGATACCAGAGTACAACAGTTGAAAGTATAAGAACCCGGTTATAAAAATCCTTCAAGTGATCCAATGCGTGGCAGGTAATTACCTTATACCAGACTTAATCTCACTCAAAACTCCTATCCTATGGGGCAGCCCGAGGATTCCCTACTTTATTTACCTACCTACCTCTACGTAAGAGTTCACGAGGTTAGTATCAGGTTAGCAGCTGGAGATGTCAGGGGCCCAAAGTGGGGCTATTTCAGGGGAACCTTTCGGCTTGGAAGGGGATAAACATCTGTACCTTACTTATTGACATCAACTCCCTAACTATATGTAGCTACAGTCTAGTAGCGTCGATATTTTGCTTCTGCTAGAAAACACTTTATTAAGCGCTGCTTTGCTCGATGCAGGCTCTAACCAATAACTGATACAAGACTCTTTACAAGGCTATGTGGCTTACATGCATATATATGCAGTCTCATGAGTATATGTATGCAAAGGTCCCATATAGCTGTAGAAAGAGTAAAACGTCGTTGACTTTCTCTTTCAGTTATTGTGGCCTCCTCGGCTTGACTCGGAGCAGTATGTTGTGCGGCTCGATGATAATGAAAGTGAGGAGAGGTTTATAAAACGGTACTTCTACTACATACTTAATATAACCTTAGGCAATGGAAGGGGGACTTGCAGGGTAGCCCTGAAGATGTATCTTGGCTTTCGGCCGGTCGACTAGAGATTCCCAGTATATCGGCTGACCTTCCCTCCTAATAAGAGACCTTGCTCTGTCGTTCTCGTTCTTGTTCTCTCTTATTGACATTTCAAGAATAGTGACCTGGTAACTCAAATCCTGAGGCGTCTTAATACCTGGTTGTACATCTGTAGAATACTCCGATTGATGTGTATCTTCGGGTGGAAGGGCTGTTTCTAGATTTAATAGGGCATAACTCGCCACTACCTTTTTTCGCATCACTATAGTCATCTTTGATAGGGATACCAGAGATTTCGTGGATAAGAGTTCATCGCATTAAGAAGCCTCATCAGGAATACGCACTAAAAGCTCACCACAGCCTTCGAGTAGGAAAAGTTGGCCCGCTTTGTTCTTCTACTGGCCTTTCCATAATTCCATAATCACGCGCACGCGCTGAACCCGGGTATCGGCAGAGAGCCGGCGTATCGAGATCCTGATCAGCATTGGCTCCCGCACTTTTCAAGAGTTCCCAAGGTGACATCGCTCTCAGCTCCCAGGGCACGGTGCAACAGCACGGACCGCTGACCACCACCGCTCGTGCAATTGTCCAGTAAGAGCTTCGTTAATGGCAATCATCTCCGATAGAAGTGCAGTTGTGCATGGGGTAGTGGTAGGTATAGCCTGGACCCCCGAGCTGGAGTTGCAGAGTCCGGCACTACGTTTTATTCGGTGGACTGTAAGCGCCGGTGTAAGGTTCCACTGTTACGGCCTCCTCCCCGTCCTCCATTAAATGAGGCAAGCTTGGCGCGCCGTCTCATGCCTTAAATCCATGCCCTAAATCCATGCCCGATATCAGTGCATGCACAGTTCAGGAAGCAGTGATTAATGCTTCTTCTACAGTCGACCTGTATAAAGGTATAACGGCTTCCTTTGCCGTCGAAGATTGTTAGGCCAGCTATAAGTCCAAGTGGCGTCGGATCGACAAGATGCACGCCCCCTCAGGTCTCGCCGTTACTTTCCTATGTACGATTTCAAAGCCAGTCGCCGCCATGTTCTACTACCCGAAACCCGCGGCGTCAGCTCTGGAGCACATTCTCGTGGACAACTGGGGCGCGTACGCGTCCAACTTCTCATCCGCTATCACGCCATGCGAGAACTATGTTACCGAAGTGGGCTTGCCGGCAATCAACTCCCACAGAACAACATCTGCGCAATGGCTGCGCGTTGCCTTCCACGACTTCGCTACCGCCGACGTCGCAGCGGGGACCGGTGGCTTGGACGCTAGTATCGGGTTCGAGACCGAGCGGGAAGAGAATTCCGGCACCGCGTTCAACGACAGCTTCACGTTCTGGAAGCCCTTCGTTAACGAGTTCGTTCCTAGTAAGCCAACCATGCTATCCTGGTGCGGTATTTCTACTGGATTGTAAGCATGTCATGCTGAGTGAGATATTAAAGTGGCGGACCTGCTTGCAATTGGGACAGTAATGTCGGTGCACCTATGTGGTGGGAAGTACATACCTTTCCAGTATGGCAGGGTAGATGCGACGGAAGCCGATCCTAAGACCGGAGTGCCGGAACCTAGCACGAGCGTGGAGAAGACTCTTGCCCAGTTCGAGCAAGCCGGCTTCAATCAGTCAGATGCAATTGCGGTCACTGCATGTGGTCACACCATGGGATCCGTAAGTCAACTCCAGGGTACGCTTCCTTATCAGAAAGAAGTCATACCTCGGGTATTCAACTGCCTCTATCGGGGCCTAGCGGCCTTGAGAAGTGTAATAACTGAGTATTAATTAGGACCGTTTAGGTACACGCCGGCGGCTTCCCCGAAGTAGTCGAACAGTCTCACATAACGCCGAACAACACCAATGGTGCAGTTAACTTGGACAGCACCCGAGCAGTATTCGATTCGGTGGTGGTGCATGAGTATATTGACAATACAGGGGCTAGAGGCGGCCCGCTCGTGACTAGTTTCAACGAGACCAGTAGGTCGGATCTTCGGTTGTATGAAAGCGACAATAACAAGACTATGCTCGAGTTATACGCGCAGGGAGATGGGTTCCAGGACACTTGCGTCAACTTGCTGAGCCGCATGTTGAACACGGTTCCGTCAGGTGTACAACTACAGCCTGCGATTGCGCCAGCGCTCATCAAGCCGATTAACGTGACTTGGGATGTCACGAGTGACAACCAATTGGTCCTTTCTGGGAAAATAAGGGTATGTGATATAACATAACACGAAACCCATGGGCACCATAGCTAAGAAGCAATCAGGTGCTATACGCCGGGGAAGTATTGGCCGACCCAGTCTCTATCACCTTCTCAAATGGTCACACGGAAACTTTGGTTCCTGAAGAGAATCTGGGCTTCTCTGCATTCAAACTCGCTGGTAGTCAAACGAACGCCACGGCGCAATACTTGCCTTTCTCGATACCTAGCACTAGCATATCGGGAGCGTCATCCTTTACTATCGCGACGACGGGCTTCGAGGCCCAGACTTTCCACATTCAGGACAAAGCTTTCATCGTCCCAAGTCTGACCAGCGTTGTGGAGGGCAAAGTGTCTATCACCATCGCGGCGAGGACAAACCAGCCCGATTTCGATACATCCCGAGTGTCTGTAAAGGTTGCAACTCCAATTGCGCAGCCGCTTACTCTGGCGCCTAAGATCGTTCGGGCTGGTGTGGAACTCGAGGAAGGCCAAAGTCCGTTGACTGACATCGGTTACTGGACTGGATCTGCTGCGATTGAGAGTTCCACCGGCGCCGTGAGTGTGACCTTACTTTCTGGTGGGGATGTCATCGACACCCTGTTGCTTAATGCCGGGGTTGCGGGCTGGTGAGACCGGTCAATTCCTTCCAGGGACGTAGAGCTAGTACAGGAAGGGTCAAGTAGTAAGGCTCTTTGCAGAAATTACCCACTTGTCACACAGCCATGAGTGTAATGCTAATCTATCTAGTAAGGCCAACCGTCATCCAATGTACGCTGCCAGCCATTTCGCCTGGATTGTAACGCTGTCTTGAAAGCTTATATGTATAGTAGCGCATAATCTAGAGATAACCGATGCTCTATAATAAGATGGATATTGCTTTTTGTTGTGAGCAACGGTTGCTTTACTGGGAAGCCTGTCAGGGGCTATGATAGCAGGTTGCCAAGTCATCCTGGCGAAGTCAGCTTCCTAAAGTGTTCATGCGTGTTGAGGGATGCGACGTGATGGATAAACATACACATGCAATTGGTTACGTGTCCCCATCCTTAGTCTAGCGAGTCCTTTGCTGCATCCGTGTGGGCATTCTGTACTATTTCCGGCATGTCTCGCTCTAGGGTGGATTATGTAGATATCTCCTCATTGATTCCGCAGTAGAGTCGTTGATCAAATGTTAGTGCTGACGGGAGATGACGAGAGATGTTTTGATGCTATCTGGCCTTTGTAGGTAACATATATTGTTTGCGCAGGCCTTCTCTGAGAGTTCAAAGAAAGTAAAGGATATAGTCGATGAACTGCGAACTAAGCGGTAGAACATGATGGCACCCGGAGCTCCGGTGCATGACACCCACGGGGTTGAACTGCCCCCGAGATATGAAATCCGCGTAATAACGCCCGACCTCGCCGATTGGATTTCGGCCTTGTCTTGTTTCTCTCACTTCTACGAATCGCCCATCTGGAGTGCTATATACGAGGGATGTCAAGCGAGCCAAGCAATCCAGGCATATCATGCCTGCAAGCCCTTCTACCAGATGCCGGAGATGGCGGCCAAGAACGGCCTCTCGTTCTGCATTTGGGATAAGGAATTCGTCTTCAAGAGGCCTGAATCTGCTGCAAAAGGTGGCGCGTGCTACTGGGATGACTTCGACCTCAACGACCCCAATCTCGAGTTAAACGGGCGGCAGAAACTGCTTGATGCGCTGGATTTTCCATTGGTCGGCTTCGGTTTATCATTCGACAAATTCCTACCAGGAGACCAGAAGGGATGGGATGCTGCGCACAGAGGTCTACCTCTGATTCGGCCCATGGGAAAGTACTTCGAGGCTCACGATCCACGCCCCAAGGAGTCATGGGAGCCTACAGCGGCGGGCCAGGTAATAGAGCGGGTCGGTACCGGTACGAGGGAAGGCTATCATGGCCAAGGACTGATGAAGGGACTAGCGAAATACATCATGCTCGAGATGAAATCTAGGGGATATCGAGGAATACAGATTAACTGCGGAGCGCCGCAGGTCCACCGAGTGTGGTCTAATGCTCCGAAACCGTTTAGAAGTTCTACGGTAGGAACATTCCCCACGTGGATATATGAGACTGAGGAAAACGGGAAGAAGGTTAAACCCTACGAGAAGTCGAAACTGGGGAATCTATATCTCGTATGGATAGAACTGCTGGATTAGAGCGTGTCGTGCGGAGCGCTGGGAGCTGCATAAATTTGGCTATTTAATGTCTGATGGGCCGCATTTTGCATTAGGTAACGCCATGGACACTGAGCACCACTGTTTCAAGTGATGGTAGACCTGGGAATAGGAACGACTTTGCCTTGCCATTTTGTTGCCGCTCTTCTCCTTTCCCTGTGAGGCTAGGAAATTCGTTGACTATAAGCTAGCAATGTGCGGCACCGGAGAGACGATGTATCAGATAACGACAGGTGCTTTTGGTGAGGAGGAAGCGGCTCGAGACTCGCCTGTTTCGTAAACGTAGCGGTAAGGTTGAATTGTTGTGCGAATAGACGGAAATTATGCGTTGGCTGGCGGGTGTGCTGCGGCCACACCATGTTCGGGTCACCTGTCAATGGCGCCATTATGGCATTATGGTTGGATTGAATGAACAAACACCCTAGGTATGTCTTTGCCAAATCTGTTTTGTTTTGTTTTGTTCTGTTTCGTGTCAAACCATGTTGGGTTCAAAAGGATGAGTCTCGTGGACATTGACAGAGACGCAGATAAAGCCAACTTGACACTTAAGTTAGCGATGTCATATGATGCATAGCCCCCATAGACAGGTATACATATGCCGTTAAGCACTTATCCGTATATATAGAGTACTGATTTTACACTAACCCGCTTATGGAAATTGTTGAGCCACAGCTATGGATTACACCTGGTACCGAATATTTGTATTTGTCTCATACGTCGTTTCAAGTGTATCATGTTTAATGTCTTATTTTTATTAATCTTGAAATTCTAAGTAAAGCTGCTCTGTGTAATGACTCCGACCGTAGCTCATGGATATGTGTTGTTCATCTACACATTGGTATTACCAGCGCATCTAATTCTAGGCTCATGTACCTGCTGATAAGGTTGGGCCACAGCTGGATATGACGGACACTGCCCCCGCCCCCCAACCTAAACATAGGTACCTGCTGTACACTATGTTTGTTTCAAGTTTAGGAAGTGACCCAAGTGACCCAGATTCGTTTAATACTTAAGCAGTTTGGCCAATGCTTAAGCCGTAATGCCCATGCCCATCCAAAATAGAAGCTTGGGGAAACAGCGATTGTCAAGCGGTAATTACAAGGGTATTGGGTCTGGCCCGTTGTGGCCAGCATTCTAAAGCAGGCGCTACGCTTGGGGTGTCAGGGTTGGTAAGGGCCCACTGTACTAGAGTTGTGGCTGATGACGGCTGGTACCTGATGGCAAAAAATTTCCAGGGTTACTTCCGAAAAGAAACAATTATCAGCATGACTCGCTTCTTGTTTTTTTCTTTCACCTTGTCCGCTTCTTTCTCTCCAGCCTACTCCAGCTCCGTTCCGTCACGGTCACGTCCACCCACCGCCTTTCGTCAATCTTCTATCTCTGGGTGACCTGCCAAGTTCCCTTCTATTCTTCTTGCCGTTTTATTACATAGGTTCTCCGCCCCCGCGTCCGTATCCGAGTCCGTTATTCTTCTGGTCCGACAAATAGCCTGCATAATCTGCATCACCAACCACAGACCATCAGAATCACAGCCACGGCGCAATACAATATTCTCGTTTAGCCCATTGCGACTTCGTTGCGAGCCTACCTACCGTATCTTCTGTGCAGATAAGGCGTCGTAGCGAATACAATCTACCGAGATACGATCCTTACAAGTATTCTTAACCGATACTAAGAATAGCCATCGCCTTCGAGATCCTACTAGGTCGACTGAGGAAAATTTTTGATAAATCTACTCAAGCTCCCTCGTAAGCCTCGGGCAAGAGAATCTTCTGTACGAACGACAAGAACAATATTTCAACAATCTTGCGACTACCTTTTCTGTGACTTTGACTAGTCATGGCGAGCCCGTTGCAGTTTGCTTACCGAACCCAGAAGGCTATCGGCGTCACCGATGCCGCGCCTGTCTACGAGCCTCTTCCTGGATTCGTTAAACCCGAAGGGAATTTGCGGTGCTGCGTTTACTCGCCCTGTGGCCGATATCTGGCCTGGGCGTCCAGCGAACGTGTCTGTGTCGTCGATGCATCCGTTGGCCATGTTTTGACCAACATAGCTATCTCCAATGTCTTCGAGGTCGCCTTCTCTCCCCGCGGTTCTTTCATAAGCACTTGGGAGCGCCCCGCGAAGGATGAAGCTGGCGATGCGACTAAGAATCTCAAGATCTGGCGAACTGTCGAAGACCTCACTGACGAAGCTGAAAAGCAACCCATAGGACAGTTCGTTCAGAAGTCTCAGACGGGCTGGAACCTTCAATATACCTTCGACGAAAAGTTCTGCGCCCGCTCTGTCACCAACGAGGTACAATTCTACCAAAGCGATGATCTCGGTACTGTTTGGAACAAGCTTCGAGTCGAGGGTGTTACCGACTTTGCCATCGCTCCTGGCCAAAGTCACAACGTTGCGGTTTTCATACCCGAGCGAAAGGTCAGTCCACTATTTTCCCACGTTTCTAATTGGTCAAGAGAGCTGACAATCTCCACTACAGGGACAACCGGCCGCCGTCAAGGTCTTCAACGTTCCTCAGTTCACAAACCCGATCTCGCAGAAGACTTTCTTCAAGGGGGACAAGGTCCAGCTGAAATGGAATAGCTTGGGAACCAGCCTGATTGTGCTGGCACAAACAGATGTCGACAAGTCGAATAAGAGTTACTACGGCGAAACTACCCTCTATCTTCTCAGCGCCAATGGCTCTCTCGATGCTCGCATTACTCTGGATAAAGAAGGCCCAATTCATGATGTCGCCTGGTCTCCTAACGGCAAGGAGTTTGGTGTCATCTACGGTTACATGCCTGCGAAGACGACCATCTTCAATCACCGCGCAGTCGCCGCGCATTCTTTCCCCATCGCCCCCAGGAATACCATCATCTTCTCGCCGACTGGCCGCTTTGCGTTGGTCGCTGGATTTGGCAATCTGGCTGGCCAAATCGACGTGTACGACCTAGAGAAGGACTTTCGTAAGGTTTGCACTATCGAGAGTGGCAATCCCAGTGTCTGCCAGTGGAGTCCTGATAGCCGATATATCATGACTGCCACCACGTCTCCACGCCTTCGTGTCGATAATGGCGTAAAGCTCTGGCATGTTGGAGGAGGCATCATGTATCATGAAGACATGGTGGAACTCTACAATGTGGCTTGGAGACCGATTCTTCCGGAGAACCTACCCCGTGGCGATCCTCTGCATCCTGTTCCCACACCACATTCTTCGGCGATCGCCTATCTAGGAACGGTTAAGACCCCGTCGAAGCCTGTTGGTGCTTACCGCCCCCCTGGCGCCCGAGGCATGTCGACCCCGCTTCATTTCAGGCGGGAAGATGAGGGAGGTGCCGCTCATGTCATGAGCAATGGCACCCAGAATATCGGCCCAAATGGATTTGGCAGATCTCGTCGCCAAGTGCCGGGTGCTGAATTCCTCGAATCTGGCTCGCGCAGCGTTCCTGGTGCCGTTCCAGCCGAGGTACCCGGCGCCAACGGGGACGAGAATCTGTCAAAGGCAGCATTGAAGAACAAGAAAAAGAGGAACAATAAAAAGGCCAAGGACAATGAGAATAAAGATGGTGAGAAGAAGGATGCTGGCGGCTTAGCTCCACCCGCTCAGGATCGAGGTCCAGGCTCTGGAAATGAGGGACGAAGTCCTGAGCGTCGCGGGTACCAGAATCACCAGCAGAGGCACAACCGAAGTCGCTCGCGACATAACTTCCAAGGTGGGAACCAGGGACGTAATCGCAGCAACACTCAACAGAACGGACAGAACGGACACGTTGCGCCTGCTGCTCCACAGATTCAGACTTCCCAGCCGTCCGCTCCGGATTCATTGATCTCGCCCGGCAGTCAGAATCCCGCGTCAAAGAAACTGCGCAGCTTACAGAAAAAGATCCGCGCAATCGAGGACCTCGAGATGCGACATGCCGGTGGCGAGAAGCTGGAAGATACACAGATGAAGAAGATCGCTACGAAGGCGGCGGTCGTTAAGGAGTTAGAAGCTTTAGAGAAGGAGGTCCACTAATTGCGACTCGGAGGATGGGTTGTTCATTAGAAAGAAAGAGGCTTCGATACTTCAGGCTTTAGTTCTGGGTTAGTCCAATACCTAACGGATGTCCAGGATGGGGCCTTGGACTAGGGGCACTGGTATCGTGGCTTGAAACCGGCGTTAGGTGGGAGAAAAAGGCGAGCCGCTCTGTTTGACTCCCAGAGAGCGATGTGGTACTTCTGCCTTTGTGAGGCAGAAGTGCTAAATAATAAGATCTTTTCCTGAAGAGGAAATTCATGTGCTGATTTGCAATTGCGAAATCGTCTATATCTACCATTCAAACTCATGTCAATGAAGTGAATACCGAAGTACTCCTGAAGGTATTTACAATGTAGATATCGCCCTAATTATATCATGGTTTCGCTGTCATAGTATCTGTCGAATTTGATATCTCGAAGCTACACCCCTTACGCTAGGAAGTTTTCTCCATCAACTACCTAATTACCTACCTATACATACCCCACGAAGAACACGATATTAACAGACACCTATCTAGGTACCTAACATATTTGACATTCTACCCTATAAGAAACTATCATTTGATAAAACTCTATTTACGTCTATCATCTCGCTCTTGAGTTTAATAAAATAGTCTAAATCTAGAAAGCGTACTATATCCGGTTGAGCTATCTTTCCAATATAAATAATACATCTTAAAGCCTATCCTGGCTCAAATAATTCAAGTTCTTCTCATACACAGATTCGCCATACAATACGTACACGCTTAGCAATGGCTCTTTACGAAATTCTCAAGAACATCATCGAGACATTTAAACCCCCAAAGCCCCCAAAGCCCCTAAAGTCCCTAAAGCCCCTCGCATCGTTTACAACTCTAAAAGAATACCGCCAAAGGGCCAAGTGGCTCGTTAAGCAGCACCAGACTCTGCAAGGTCAAGAATGGTTTATCGAAGATGGCTCCCGACATATCGACAGTCCCACCCTCGAAGAGTACATAACCGCCTTTGCGCGCGGCGACTCCCTGGGAGCTAAGCGCGAGCACTACACTTGCATCGTGCTGGACGAGTACCAGGTCTTTGCGCAGCACGTGGATTTCCTGATCGACGAGACGGGGCTCATACGTCCGCCTGGCGCTAGAGACTGCGCGTGGAACTACGATGAGTATACGAGAGGTCGCGACGAGTGCTTCTTGCGCAAAGTGAGTGAGCTAAGAACCCGCTTAACGCAAACTCACGTCATCGCGTGGTCCCCTTTCGCGTTGCCGCCGCATCTCCCGTACTTGTACCTGGCGGCCTGCGTGCACGAGACCGAGATGAGCGGGTGGCGCGGCCGCGAGACGCTCCTGCGCGCGGTCAGTTTGCTGGATAAGCGGGTTATGCTCCTGCGGGCTCGCTATAATTGGCTCGAGCGCAATGAGCTGCATCTGTGGGATCTGGGGCAGCGGGACTGCTTTAGCAAGTACCGACTCATAGCAGATGAGGCCAGACGAGGCAACCATGACTTCAGAGACGTCGAAAAGTACCGGGAACGCCTGAAGGATGTGCCGTTCTGTTGTTCGGATGAATTCTTGGATGAACTCTTCGGACCTCAGTTACCCAGATGGCCTCCAAATCTCTGGGAGGAGTATTGGGAGATGGTTGAGAGACGGTCGAGAGGGCTCACCTATTGATACTAAACCCTTAATGGAGCCTCAAGTCATGGCTTCGTCGATCGACGCAGTGAAAGAGACGGCAGTAGCCATACGCCCCAATACATTTACTCTGCTCCACTTACTGCGCTTCTCTGCTCAGCTCCGCAAGGAAAATCACAAATTCCATCTCGGCGCCCTCGTCTTCTGCAAACGCCTCGTGGAACCATGTCGCGATATCCTGAAGCCGGCATTGGCACACGGGGATCCGCTCGCTGCCGTCTCCCCAATATGGCACTCCGGCACCATGTCGCGTCCAATTCTTCAGTACCGGGTCATGATCACCGAGATAAAACAAGTCGATGGCTCCTTCGACGGTGGCGTTTGAAGACGGGCTAGGACCAGGGTTGGGGGCGTTAGTATTAGTCCTAGAGTTGGTATCGGTGGCGCGGCAGTTCGCGCACGACCGCTCGCGCCGCGCATACGAACACGTCACTATGGCGCTCATCAGGACCCCCGGAATAAGCAGCGGGTTGAGCCTGCGCCGAGCACGGGAACTAGGCCCTCCATTTTGTTCAGCAATGGCGGGCGTCGACTCGATAGTAAAGATACGGCAAATTTGCGCGGCGTTCCACAGCGCAAGACGCGGGCATCCAGAATTAATCCACTGGCGCAGATGTGCGCGAGGCTTGCGCGTTGGTATTGAGGAGCCGGGGCGGCTCTTATAATAATGACCCTTCATACGAATTGTGTTCAATGGGGCGTGCAGTTTGAGATTCGATATGTACATTAGGGTAAACGTGTGCGGGCCCAGCAGGTGCTCGGGTCCGGTCAGCAAGCCCGAGAAGTATTTATCGCGGAGCTCGCAGTCTTCCTTGCGCTTGTCTCTCCACAGTGCCAGGTGGGGGCGCGCGAGCTCCATGAAGGTTTTGGGATTAATCTCACGGACAATCTCGTCCGACATGGAACTATGGGCCTCGCGCGCCGCCTCCCAGATATGGGTTTGAGTGGCACAGGTGCTAAGGTGGTAGTCGATATCAGTCAGGCAGTACGGCAGGTTCCCTCTGCGAGTGGGGTCGAGGGCGTCGCGCATAAAGAACGAGAAGAGCGCCTTTTCGCGACCGGCGGGTTCGTTCCACTGGAGCTTGCGCCTCTCCCCATAGTTGGCGGCAGCCCAGAGTTGGCGAGACTTCGGTAAAGGGATGCAAAGCTCCTGATAGCGCACAGAAGGAGGGTGGTCCAGGAGAACGCTGAGATACGTGTCGACGCGGAGAACAGAGAACGCTAGTCTAGATAGAGGTAGTATTATGAGCCTAAGCAATCTGTTTGAGCTGGGAATAACGACTACCTGTTGAGTTGCTCCTGTGCACGCCACTGAGCAAATGGGCAAGCGCAGTCCTCCGGGTCCAACATTTCGTGACATGTGTATTGGCCGTTGAAGATGCCAAGATACCGACATGTCGCTATCAGCCATCCTGTGAGATTTAACACGCTTGCCACAGTTTCTCCTGCAGTCTGAAACAAAAGAGTTAATTAAGCATTGACTAGAGATACCTCTTGAAATATATTCTGAAGTTCATACCAGAGTACATGTTGCGTAAACGATGTACAGTAAAACGGCCTGTAGTAGACACAGTGGTGGATGAAGATCCTAGTTGCCGCCGATTAGTCAGATTAAGGAGAAATGCTAGGGGTAATCGGACTTCACACCATTCGGATCCGGTTTACTTCATCAAAGACCACAGGGGCAAGTCTCTGATGTTCAGGTCCGCCCTCGAGCCAGCTAGCCAACATGACCATCATCGCTAGTAGGATCGTTGGCGCCTTTTCTATTTCGAACGTAGGCTCATGTAAGATAGCCCAATAGGGATGAATGTCTTTAAAGAATAGTTCTAAAAGTCTTTTAGTCTCCGGTGAAGACCTATCAAAATTAGTGTTCAAGTCCGCCAATGCAACAGATTCAGGAGAGCTGGTAGTTGTATGTTGTTGCGGAATGAGGGGAGATATTGGCTGAGGAGCTCTCTGAGAACTATTCAATGAGCCACTTGGTACAAGTTCCATTCCAGCAGCACTAGGGATTGTCGCGGGAGAGGTGTAGTCAGCTGGTCCCACGGTACCCTGAGTCTGATGAATACCTGCATTCGAATCGCTCGGCGCTGACGAGTACGGCGGTGTAGCCGGAAATGACTGCGAAACCCAGGCTTCGGAGTTAGGTGCGAACCATAGTGTTGGGCTTTGGCCACTCGGCGGCATTATAGCCGCCTGCTCAACGCTAGTTCCAGGGTTGCTTTCTGATTCAGCCCAACGACATTCGGTCCAACTCGAAACACAAGCTCCGCAAGGTGAGTTCCCATCGCATTGGGTGCTTCGTCCACCACATGGGAGGCATATTCTAAACGACGACGATTGGATACGTCAGCGGCGCAACTACGTCGCTCACAGGTGTTGCCTACCTTCGTGTGTCTGATGACTGGGAGCTTGTGGGGTTATGTTGCTTCAAATGTCTCTTAAGGACATCACTAGTAGATGTGTGAGTAAAGGGATATTATTTGAAGTGCTACACAGAAATGATAATAAAAAATGATAATAAATTAGAAGCGACATACATACCTCCGTGCGTAACGTCGGCCGCATATTCGACATTGGTACTGATGCTCAGGATCGTGGGTAAGAGAATGCCGGTTCAAGTGCTCTTTCCTAACAAACTTTTTCCCGCAGCCAGGAAATGAGCATTCCCAACTCTTTGATAGTGATGACATATCGGGTGACTTCTCTTGTAATCATGGATAATTGTTTTACTCAGCCAGCCACAAGCAAAACAAGCCGGGTCCCTAAAGATAAGCCAATCAGCTCTGTAATTCCCCCTAGGCTGGCTTCGCTTCATCGAAAACATGAAAATGCATAATTAATAATAGCCTGCAAGATCTCCTCAGCGAGGAAGTCCGTGTGTTGAACTCTCCCACAAGAATACGGATAGGTTGCTGAAAGGTAAGGGAGAAGGATGTGTAATCCGACGAGATGTAGGAGAGACTTGCCGGAGACCTCGAAGCTGAATGCAGTAAACCGATATCCCCGCCATGAGCAAAATTAGTCATCCAATGTGGGATGTGGGATGTGGGATGCAGGAAGGAGCAGGGAAGGTGGGAGGTGGGGTAAGTACCCCCGTATCTCATCCCCCTTTCACCAGCACATCTTACGATACAAGCGTACATAAAGCTACATACTCAATGTGGGATAACTCTCTTCGGTGAGATTCCATAATAACCGGTGCCAGTGAAAAGCTTCAAAGTAGACATTTTGCCATTGCAGCTAGCAATGATGCTATTATTCATCAGTCAACAGACAATGCCGTCATGGCTGATTACTAAATGGATTGCCGTACGGGAAAAGCAAAATGTGAACACATATAAGGACGTGAAAGTCTCGTCTCGGACATATTCGAACATATCTCTTCTCTTAATTTACAGTCAATCTTGACATCTTACCGTATAGACAGATAGATTAACCCCAACTTCTCCTATCAATATGACTACCATCAACAAGGTTGCTTTGGCTGGAGCCACGGGAAATCTTGGAGGCACGATGCTAGAGTCCCTGCTGAATGCCGGTTTCCAAGTTACTGTCCTTACCCGCAAGGGCACTTCTCATACTTTCCCATCGAACGTCACTGTCAAGGCCGTCGATTACGACTCTATCGATTCCCTAGTCGACGCTCTCCAAGGCCAAGATGCTGTTGTCTCGAACCTCGGACATCCGGCGCTAACCAAGCAGCACCTCCTCATTGAAGCTGCAGTAAAGACCGGAGTCAAGCGATACATCCCATCTGAATTTGGCTCTGACACGCTCAACCCGAAGTCTGCGGCCCTGATCGCCTATAAGGAGAAGGTCGACGTGCAGAAGGCCGTGAAGAAAGCTGCTGCTGAGAGCGGATTGACCTACACTTTCATCTTGAATGGGTTGTTTCTGGACTGGGGAGTTAGAGTCTCGTTCCTCGCAGATGTCAAGAACCGGACTATTGAATTGTGCGATGGAGGCAACAGAAAGAGTTCGGTTACAACTCTGGCAAGCATTGGGAAGGCCTTGGTAGGCGTTCTGAAGCACCCCGAGGAGACCAAGAACCGTGCAGTATACGTGCAGGACGCCGCAATCAGCCAGAAGGAACTATTGGGATACCTCAAGAAGGTTGTTGGCGCAGACGGCTGGAAGGAGACTGTTACATCCATCGACGAGGGACTCAAGCAAGTTGAGGAGGAGCTTAAGAAGGACCAACCGAACATTATAGTAGTCTTGTTGTCCTCCATTAAGGCGGCTATGTGGGGCGAAGGATTCGGAGGCCACTTCCAGAAGCTCGATAACGACCTGCTTGGCATCAAGCAGCTCAGTGATGCTGAAATTGCGGATGTTATTGCCAAGAGTGTGCCTACCTAAGTAGAGGTGAGGTCGGATTGCCTAGGACGATAGCTTATGTTAGTCTCAACACTTAGGATTTAAGCTACACCTTTATAGACCCTTTGCTTAACCGGTAAGCAGGTTTTTGATTTTTGAAGTCGATTGTGAACTCATTGTGTAGATTAGATTAAGAAAGTGAAGGTGTGGGGCAAGTTCGCCAAATAAATGCAGGACGCCTTAAGGGCCCCAAAGTTGGTGACTTATATTTCATGAAGCCTCAATAAAACAGCCGAAACTAGGAAAAACTAGGAAAAATTGTCGTTAGAAAATAAAGCTTCTGAATTATGCTCATACAAATTTAGAATATTATACCCGCTACACAAACATGTGCTTTTGGGTTGTAGGCTGGACAATCATTTAGAAGACCTGCACTCTTCGATGAGGTTTTGCTGGTTGGACAGGGATCTTGAAATCCCTGCCGCTGCGGGTCTAAGGCAAGGTGGCCTTCTTTACAAACTCATAGGATCTCGAAATATTTAACCCAGGACATGACTTTCTTCTAAATGCCTGGTGACCGGCACGGGAATTCGACTTGATTAGCGATGAAAAGATGGGGAAGCTGTGGAGGTCAGATGCGTGGAAGAAGTTTGCCAATCCAGATTACGCTTCTAAGTCTACACTAGAGTACTCTGGCAGTCTGGATCTTACTGCTGGGGTCCATGGAGGGACCGACCAGATCTATCCGACAATCATCACCATCCTCGTAATTGATCGCCATGATGTGCGTAAAGAACAATTCGGATGAGCATATAGCTTGACCGGCGAAGCTGTGCCAATTTGACTTGTAAGTCATCTTAGGTTAGTAAGACCGTATGGAATGGATCTCAGCTCCCTCGTGGAAGATTTCCGCGACGGATACCGCAATCGCTGTATTGGGTAGGTACTATAGTGACTAGATATGGCCCACCCACGATCCGCTTCAGACTTTAATGACGCTTTAACAAAGGAAGGGGGACCTATGCCAAAGAACACCTGGCGTGTTATGGGTACCTACCTAGGTACTTGAAGTTGTCGATGTTCACAGGTCAATGATTTAAGTCACACATGCTTTGAAGTTTAGGTAATCAGCTGAACATGTGAGGCTATGAAGGGGATTAACCTCCTCAACAACTTAGATAGCGCTGATCTGGGACACATTGTCACTTCCACGTTACGAAAGCAGTTGCTCTGACTGACATCGTGCCGCTATTCCGGCATGGTTGGTACATGTACTTAGCAAGATCCAGTGACGTCGCCTAGCACATGGAAGACAAGAACTAGGTACATTAAAGACAGCTTGAAACCAGGTAGGGTAAACAGTTGGACGGAATTTCCCAAACTGTTTCCGAGCTCCTGGGCTCTTTCGAGATTAACCTACTATGACATGGGCCGCGAGGTTGCATTTTCCTCGGCACCCCATGCTCGTTGCTCTAAGGTCTTCTGAAAATAGGACCGGACGTAGTACCTCCGGCTCTCCGTTCATAGCACCGTATTGTCCCCCAACCCACCGCAATTTATAGGAGAGCTAGGATTATTATGGAATCTCTACCGTTCCCGTTCCGCTTCCGCAAGGAGCCTCCGCGTCGATAGCCATTGGGGGACAAACATGCTTTAGGAAGAAACCCAACATGGCTCCTTCGGTGCATCATTATTAGCAGCTGCGTTAGATATGATGTGGCCTGAGATTCAGGGGTCACTGCCACTAGGATAGACACGGATACTACCACCCCCATTACATATAGGAGGTTGCAACCCAGAACAGGTACCTTGGTGTATATAACTTGCTAGACCGAACGAGAGCGTTCTTCTCAACTCTCCCATCTATTAAATCCGTGAAACCATAATCCATCCATCAGGCCCTCATTGATCTGTCAAATCATCACTTCATCCGTTGGACTATCATAGTTAACAATATGAGATTCTCTTCGCTTGCAGCCACAGTCGTCGGAGCTGGTTTGGCCACCGGCCACACCATCTTCGTCCAGCTCGAAGCCAATGGCGTGACGAACCCAGTCTCCTACGGTATCAGAACGCCAACCTATGATGGACCGATTACCGATGTAACATCCAACGACATTGCGTGCAATGGTGGTCCCAATCCCACTACGCCGTCCGACAAGGTCATCAGCGTCACGGCCGGATCCACGGTCAATGCAATCTGGCGCCATACATTGACATCCGGAGCCAATGATGTCATGGATTCTAGCCACTTGGGACCTACGTTGGCATATCTGAAAAAGGTTGACGATGCTACGACAGATGTAGGATATGGAGGCGGCTGGTAAGTCAGATAATTCCTGATCCAGACGGCAATTGATGCTTACTATTCAACAGGTTCAAGATTCAGCAAGACGGTTACAACGACGGAGTCTGGGCCACGACGAAGGTCATCAATAACGAAGGCAAGCAACCGATCACGATCCCTGATTGCCTGCCCGATGGCCAATACCTCCTCCGCGCCGAGATGATTGCCTTACACGGTGCCAGCTCCGCCAATGGAGCACAGTTCTACGTACGTTCCCCTCCATTTCCATACCACCAATCTACTAACAGGCAATTTAGATGGAGTGCGCCCAAATTAACATTTCCGGAGGCTCAGCGACCAAGACGCCAACGACCTACAGTCTTCCGGGCATCTACAAGCAGAACGACCCTGGTATTCTGATCAACATATACTCCATGAGCAGTGACAGCACCTACGTCATTCCAGGTATGTACTTACACCCACCAACACCACAGGCAGCTATCCAACGAAGACTAATCAACGCCCGACCAGGCCCTGACCCATTCACTTGCTCAGCGAGCTCTGGCGGAAACCAATCCAGCGTGAAGGACCCCGCTGCTACAACTCTAGCTACCTCCACCAAGACGGCGGCCGCTTCGACGCCGACTACTCCCTCCGCCTGTAGCGTCGCACAGTTTGCCCAGTGCGGTGGCTCCGGTTTCACAGGATGCACTTCGTGTGCCAATGGCTTGACTTGCCAGAAACAAGTACGTCGCTCTATTCATTTCCGCTAGGAACGATGGCATTGCTAACTTGACACCTTGCAGAACGATTACTACTCTCAGTGCCAGTAGGGCAAAATTCTTAGCATCGAAAAACGCTGAGCATTCAAAAACGCTTAGCATAGAAACCTCGGAATACCTAGGTAGTCATAGAATAATTAACCCGTGAACACATTCTACTTTCTGCTGTCTTCTGCAATGATCTCGAGTCTTCTGACCATGGGACTGGTAGTCTGTAGACAATTTTGTGTAGTTTCTCCTCTAGGAGAGTTGCAGAGGACACTGTCACGATGCCAACCATAGGTAGGGGGTACGAGCTCTGTTGTTCCGCAAGGAACTCTAAACCTAGCTAACTAGCCCCTGGTATATATGGGAACTACTGCTTTGTCTACGCTGTCTCAGACTGAACCCCGACAGGTCAGACCTCTGACAGGCACCCTGTTAGGCATTCGGGCTCACTGTCACGATGCGGAGTCTGTAGAGGGTGGTAGAAACGAATTTGTTGTGCAAGAAGACCTAAACCTATCTAACAGTGGTTCGCGGAGTATATACGGGTTACTATCATTTATCTATGCTGTCTCAGGCTCTACAGATCCAGGCCTCTGGCATCTCATCCTTCTCGGACCAAAACCTGACGGGTTAGTCTGCGTACTCGTCTTGGGCTTCCTCTCTCTCTGAGGGCCAAACCTCCTTCTTGACAGCCATCCACCAAAGGAGAGACATAGACTGCTAATCTAACCCGACAGACACAAAAAAGGCCATCGTCGACCTCTTGCTCGCCCACAATGCTGGTACGCTTGACGAAGAGAGTTACGCCTCATACAACAACTTCCGGGTGATGAAACCCGGCAGATATCCGAGCCTCGACAAGACAACCAGAATCCACGGAGGCATGTACACGTGCACTAGAAGTGAAGGTAGTCTTCCGTTCCAATCTGTTCTGGTTGAAGCGGGCCCTGACTCGACGGTCGTTCAGATTGTCATTGTGTCAAAAGGACAGTGGCTTGACAGCGAGAGTTCCAATCCCGGAGGCCATGTCCTTGAGCTGCTCGCTCTCAATTTCGTTGTGCAAGTACCCGACTACCTCCGCCAGAGCAGCGGCAAACTTATTCCGTAGTGAGGGTACTTCGGTGCTCACCTCGTCCCACGAATTGTCGTGTTCCATCTGGTTCGACGTCAGTGACGAACTGACTCCATTAAGTCCAGTTCTAAATATGACCAATATGACCAGGATATTGTCGAGTTCGTCGCACTCAACGACACACCAAGGAGATCAGTGTGGGAAAACCATCGCGCAATGAACGAACCCCTGTACATAGACCGAAGTCGTACTTCCGACGCCATTCTCGGATAGTAGACTAAAATATCACAATGCCCCTTAACCATCGATTGACACGGTCCCAACACAGGGCCATGTGACCGAGCTTATTGCAATTATAGCAACGAGGGCGGACGTCATTGTTGCTGCGGCGAGCTCTGCCGGCCTGAGGTGCTAGGATATTCGAGGAACTGCGTATTGCTCTCGGCCGCCGTGCTACTGGAGGGTCACGAAGCTTGGGGACTCCACACCCCCAACCCTTCCCAAGCTTCAGCTGTAGAGTCAGGGTCTTTAAGTAAGTCAGTGCTTGAGGGTTCTGTCTAAGTACTTACGTGAACGTGCAGCATGCTCTCGAGCTAGCCTTAGTTCTGGGCCAGTCTGACACCGGCTGAGGAGCGATTGCTTCGCAGGTGACATTAAGGCCACTTCTCTCTTGATGACTTGGAAGCAGGTGGTGATTTGTCTTGCTGTCTTACGGTAACCACTCCAAGTTTGGTTCTGTACGTGAATAACCCTCGAGTTGGTAGCAGGAACTGATTCTTTCTGGACGAATTGTTCGTCAATGTTGGCAAGGGTTGAACAAAGTTCATTGCTGTTTTGTCACTCCCAAATTGATGAAGGAGGAAAGAAGATGGGTTTATAGTGGTCTATGTGCTATATTCGCTTGTTGGTGACTCCGGAGTCAAAACATCGGCAAACGTGTTCTTTTCCAGGTCTCTACCCGGTGTTCCGATCGGCTTTCTTCGCCCAAGTGTAACGGGTCTGGGTTGTCTGGCAGCAATGCACGTTCGGCCCGGTTCCTTATCGAACGGAATGTACATGGTTAAGCTAATCTGTAATAGCTAAGTTAGCGTTGGCCGCTGGGGGGGAAGACTTGAAAGGGCAGCAAGAAGCTCCACTTGCCATGACGTTAATTGCTATAAAGAATAACAAGAGATTGTTTTATAGAGAGCGTTTGGATGTCGGCTTCGTGGCTGTTTAGGGGTTGGTTCGCGGGCTTTGTGCCGGTTATTTCGTAGAGGCCCCATCCTCTTCCATCTGCTTCATCATCGTCCACTTCATAGTCGTTACCACGGTCCTCTGATCATTGATGTAATCGTGGAGAAAGGTTGATTTTTCTCTTGGGTAGTCTTGTATGAAGAATGTTGTGGGGATGGATTAGGAGCAAGAAGGAGGGAAAGAATGGTGTAGAGAAGCCGTTGTCGGGTAGCAGACTCTCAATGAACATATTTCCGTCCGACGTTTTTCGAGAGTTGGGACGGAAGTCCGTTCGGTCACATTAAGTTGGAGGAGGTGGCTTCGGGCCCATGGTACCAACTCGGGGAGGTTCGTGATGTGAGACTATTGTATTAGGGATAGTGTTAGTAAATAGGAGGCGATTCTAACCGTGATGATGGAGAGTTTATCTTTAGAGTGGTGAATGAGTCTCTTACCTAGGGTGTATCCGCTCTACTGCCGTGTCGAGGCAGTACATTTGGGGAGTTCCAGACTCCCAGAGTCAATTGGTACCAGGAATGATAGTTGGCGTTGTGGTCCTCGTCCTCGTCAGAGTCTCCTTGAGCTGTTCGAGCTTCGCTCTCGGGATATATGTAAGACGTCAGCGTATAGAATGCTCAACTAAATATGTCTCGCAGGACTAGACTAGGAGTGTAGGAATCTCCTGATAGTGGATTCTGAGTTGAGGAATAGTAAAATGTAGTTTCAGAGGGTATTTTGCTCTTAAGCGCTTTGAGTAAAGTGTTAGAGGGAATTTAGCCCTGATCCAGAGTCCATCAAAGATTAAGGAAGGGGTTAGAGTATGTCGCCACCCATACAAAGAGGTCACCTGTTGGCTTACCTTTTTTTGGTAACCCGTAGGAGAAGGGGTGAGATGAGCAATTTGTTTTAGGAAGGAAAAGATATCACGAAAACCCTAAAGAGATTGGGAAGGGAAGGAAAACAAGCAGCGGTCAGCTGGAATAGAAATATGGCGCACCAATAAAAGATGTTAAGATCGAGGAAGGAATTATGAGAGCATAGAAAAGTTAGTAGGTTTCTTCTTAAGGGAAAGGATTATGCGAGTGGATTTTCGGAAAGTAAAGGCACATGGCAAATATATATATTTGTAGGGAGCGTAGGGAGCGTAAGTAGCGATGGAATAGCTTGTCAGGGTCCGTGTTTGACACATCTTATTCATCTCCTATGTCGTAATGGAATATATTAAGGCTCTTGCCAGTGTCTAAAATTGCAAATGGATGGATTAGGTACGTCTTACGGTTTGACTCCTTGCAAAGATCGTCCGATAGGAAAACCTAAACCTGTTTCTCATCTCATGTCACTCTAGACATTTTGTTTGTTCGGTGTTGCTTCCCTTTTGATTTGCTTTGGAAAGTTATAATATTCATGTATACCTTAGGTACACAGAGAGCTATATTTTCATACAGCTTATGGATTTATTAGAGGATCACCCATGTACAAGCACAAGAAAAAAGAAGTACAAGTTAGAAATAAAAGGCACTCCGGGGCTAGCTAGATGTGGTCTTGGAAGCTGGTACCTACCACTATTTAGTATGTACGGGGCTATATGACACACATCATACCCGCCTTAATAAGGCGGTAGCTATACAAGTTTGAAATGGGTCGATTAATAAAGCAGTTTCCTGATTTAATATCCTCAACAAAAATAAAATTCTAATAATGATCAGGTGTGACTAACACTATTTGTCAGAAATGTCGATTCCATCGATCTGCTACGAAGCTGCGGTCCTCGTGCGTTATTCCCACGGTTGCCTGTACTCAAAGCCATTGCCTGTTGCCAAAGTGCGAGACAAACGATCCTCCATCACCATGTTCAATGCTCGCATTGTTTATGACGTTAATGACACACTTGACGGACTCCTCCGGCGTGATTGGACCTTTGAAGTGCGGTGCGTATTCTCCAAATTTCCGGATCATCTTTTCTAGACTTTGGAGCTCTTTTGGAGATACTATCCCCAGGATACCACATCAGTAAGGATTTCAGAATCAGGAAAGGAGAGAAATTTCTCTTGACACAGTGGGCTAATTAGATGAGAAACTTACGACCTGTAGGATCATTATGTCCCGACGTTTCTACGACCCCGGGACAGATACTCATGAACAAGATCCCCTTGCTACGGAACTCGGCGTGATACTTGGCGACAGTAAAATTCATCGCTGCCTTGTTCAAGGCGTACGGCGCGGCCATATCGAGCTCATAATTGCGAACGAATTCGATGTCCGACATCCCCGACGAGATCGCGATGACCTTCTTAGCGTCGCCTTTCTGGATAAGCGGTAGAAACAGGTTGAAGAGGTGGACATTTCCAATAACGTTAGTCTTGTAGGCAGTGAGCAGTTCATCTTCCAGCGCTTTGGGGTTGTCGGCCCTAGGTTGCAGAGATGCGTTAGATACAGTCGCTCTTCTATAGGGATGGAACAAGAAGGGTATTAGAAGGACAGAGAAGCCAAGAAAGATTTACATATCGTGGAGGCTTTTGAAAGCCGAATATTTAGGCAGAAAAGCGGCGTTGGCAATGAGGTAATCCAGGCTACCACCAGTAATCTTGGACGTATCTTCAGCTGCTTTCTGCATATACTGTCAATTGTTCTGTCTACGTAATATGGTCAAGTAGTTGTCGAACCTTTAGGGATTCGTAGTCTATCATGTCTCCTTGGAGAATATGAATATTCGATCGCCCGATCTCTGCAGCTACCTTCTTCTCGGTGACGACCTTGTCACGGGCAAGCCCAATAACAACGGCTGCTGGGTCCGTAGACAGCTGACGGAGAAACTCGAACTGTTCTCTCCTGACTTAGTGTCTCTTTCGACGCATTCGTATACCATGTACTTACGCCGAGTCCTCGCGAAACGCCTGTCACCACGTAAGAAGGCATTTTATTAGCGTTGTTTAGCTGAGGAATGCTTAGTAGGGAAGTCAGGGAAGTAGACGTAAGTAGTGATGCTCTTGATGGTTTAGTTGCTAGTATGTCACCCTTTCACCATCGAAATCCTCGTCTTTATATACAGAGTGGCCGTTCCCATACCTATCTATTTGATAGATACCTAGGTGCTTACCTAATTCATAGTGTTACCGTGTCGTGCCGTAATTCGGGTGCCCGGCCGTTCTACGGTTGTCGATCAATTTGGTCCGTCCGGCGGCCTGATTGCAAATCAAGGGTTAGTAAGCTATCAATCAGCGTTGTGATCTTAGTTGTTGCACGCCCGAATAGGTATACTATCCCTGGCATCGAGTTTATCCCGCTCGTTGCCTAGTCTAGCATCTCACATCACGCGTCATACGAGCCCGGGGCAGCAGGGTAAAAGCCGAGTGATTATTGGTGCCCGGTGTGGGTATCTGATTTTGGCCCACTTCTACTCCTTGAGGGCATAGGAGTATCTATTCATATTCTAAGATTATCGTGTAAATGTTTTATGCTTAATGGAAAAGTCCTAGAAACTGCCGGTGGGCATTTTCGCCCGAAGCATTCTTACAAGCTACGATACTTTGACAATATTACTAGGACTGGCCAATGACTTGGCTAAACGCTCTAGCGTCATTCCAGAACGAGAAAAATACACGGATCCAGCCGGCTTCGATTGAACTACTACATAGCATTCTCATAGGCCAGCGCTACCTTAAGCCGTGTCAGGACGGATGTCGTAACAGCTAGGTAGCGAGGCGATCTTCGAGCACTGATTAGTAGAATTATTATCGCCGGTTGATATCAGACAAGTAGGGCAGCTGTTGATTGATTGAGTGATGAATCAATTGAGTCTAGATTGTACTCTTCTATCTCTTCGTACAAACGACAAAATTCTCCTATGTAAACACTCATCCAGTGGGATATCACGTGATACCCGGTTTAACCCTTACATCACATGACTAGACCCCTTTTTCCTTATCAATCGTTATCATTATCTTATCTAACAGTTGAGCTGCTGCCTTCCACTTAGAGCACAAGCCACAATTGTTGCGACAAGCCTTACCCTCCAGTCTATACATGATTCGGTTGGAGAGTGATTAGCTACCTAATATAAAGTGAAATATTCATACATAGCGCTGATAGTATGATTATGGCAGAGTCATTTAGGAGAACGAAGAGAAGGGAAGAAAAGGGGGTTATAGTGATATGGAGATAAGTCATGCTTCCGCTCGAAGCGGATCGTTGGTTGGTGGAAGGTGGGGGCACTTTCAATTGCGTGTATAATAATGGAAGTGGCTAATTGAAAAAGGAAAAAGCAACTGGAAAATTATGCTGCAAAAGCAAAAGGAAAAGATGCTCTCGATCGGGGAATCGAACCCCGGCCACCTGCGGATTGTTGATGACAAGCAGGTATCCTGACCACTAGACCAATCGAGACGATTTGATGTTCTGGGAACATCGATTGCTAGACTTGTGA
Source organism: Hypoxylon sp. FL0890 (assembly GCA_022497025.1). NCBI lineage: Eukaryota > Fungi > Ascomycota > Sordariomycetes > Xylariales > Hypoxylaceae > Hypoxylon > Hypoxylon sp. FL0890. Next base: position 391,808 of record MU386558.1, on the reverse strand, counting down.
TGGGATTCACGTGCAAAACAGGCTTTAGTTAGCGTATATATTCCATCCACCGAGTGCGGAAGTTGTGGCGAGTGGATACTAGAATTTTCTTTCTCCCCGCAATGGCCCGCACCAGGCCAATCATAGCCCAAGCTGGTTATGGTAAAGCTTTAGCGGTGAGTTCCACGGTATAAGCCGGCGCAGTAATGTTATCCAATATGGATACCATAGTAGTACATGGCGGGGCGCCACCTGGCATTCAGCTAGTCGTCGGCCTGACGATATAGCGTTGGGGCCATTTAAGGTTACACCATTTTCCGATGAGTTCATCAACAATCATTTCGTAACCGAGAACTGCCATCTGCTATCTTCATCTTTCCCATCTCGTGCAACGGTTCACATTCTATTACACACACCTAGCATTCAGGACTACGATGCATCTCACCAAGATTTAGAAACTCAGTTCTCTTTGCTTTAAACTTGTAGACTAATTTCATGTACATTTACTTACATACACTTCCATCACGCCTAGACCTGTTTTTCCAGTTTCCAATCTGTCGTCATGGCGGACCCACGGGTATTAGACCAGTCGGAACGTGAAGCCCAAGTGGTCTCGGAACATCTTCCCTCTGGATACTCGGCCGCATTTGACGGACAACCTGTCAATTATGGTTCTACCTCGGCTACTAGTCCGGCGCAGTCGGAATATGCGCCGGGTGAATCCTCGCTAAAGCTGCAGGGAGGTGATATCCACCGAGACCTCTTCAAGACCGCCGAGCGGGCCAGGGTGCACAAGCGGGCGGCCACTTTTCATCACCCTCAGGACGCAACAGGTGACAACGACGCTGAGAGTCTAACTGTTAGCGAGCAATTGGCCCCGGGTGGATTCCGCCGGGCTTTCATACAGCAAAAGCAGCGACAGCATCAGAGCTGGGCCGAAAGGATGCCCGTCACCAGGAATTTCGTCGAGTTTTTAGAATTGTATGGAAGCTTCGCCGGAGAGGACCTTGCCGACTCCGAAGATGAAGCAGTGGTATCTGAAGAGGAAGGCGAGAGAGAAGAAGAGCCGCCACAGGAAACAAGACCGCTGCTTGGGCGTCGTAAGACTTCGCGACCTCCGCGAGGTGCTAAGGCCAATACCAAGCAGACCTTCTTCACCTTATTGAAGGCCTTCATTGGAACTGGAATAATGTTCCTCCCCAAGGCTTTCAACAATGGCGGCATTTTATTCTCCTCCATAACTATGCTGGTCGTATCGGCAGTCACCATGCTGGCATTCCATCTACTCCTTGCCTGTAAAGCACGGTACGGAGGCGGTTACGGGGAGATCGGCCAGGCGATAGCGGGAAACAAGATGCGCGGTCTAATCTTGGGCTCCATCACCCTATCGCAATTGGGATTCGTCTGCGCTGGCATAGTATTTGTTGCTGAGAATGTAACGTCATTTCTCCAAGCCGTCGGCCATGGCAGCATACACCTCTCAACTACGAATTTGATTCTCATACAGCTTCTTATTCTGATCCCTCTCACGTTCATCCGGAACATAGCAAAACTCGGCCCTGTTGCACTCATTGCGGATGCCTGCATCTTACTTGGTGTGACCTACATCTACTATTACGACATTGCTTACCTTGCGTCTGAGGGCATTCATAAGAGTGTTGTTCTCTTCAATCCGGCCAAATACACACTCACCATCGGAGCGGCCATATTCACTTTTGAAGGTATCGGGCTCATTCTCCCGATCCAATCTTCGATGACGAAACCGGAACGATTCGAGTGGCTCCTCGGCACTGTGATGATTATCATCACAATTCTGTTCACCGCTGTCGGCATTCTCTGCTATGCTACTTTCGGCGAAAACACCCAGATTGAAATCATCAACAACTACCCTCAAGACAGCAAGTTTGTCAATGCGGTCCAATTCCTCTACTCGCTCGCTGTTCTCGTGGGGGCGCCTGTTCAGCTTTTCCCCGCCATACGTATTATCGAAGGTAAAATCTTCGGGACGCATTCGGGCAAGAGGAGCACCCGTACGAAGTGGATAAAGAACGCTTTTAGGACGTCTATGGCTGCCCTATGCGGCGCAATTTCGATTCTAGGTGCTTCAAACCTTGATCGATTCGTCGCATTGATCGGTTCTTTCGCTTGCATTCCCCTCGTCTACATCTACCCAGCCTATCTGCATTACAAAGGCATCGCAACCTCTTGGCCGGCTAAAGCTGGAGATATCTTATTCATGGTGCTTGGAATCGTGGCCATGGTCTACACGACAATCATTACTATCGTCAACAGTTTTATGAGCTGAGCGTCTGTTTACTACAAGTCCTATAACACATTAGCGGTTGGGAAAGATAAAACAATTGGCATGGGTATCATTACGGTCAAAATTGGAGTTATTAATTTGCTTAGCAGCGTATCGATTACCACGTCTCGATCGTTCATGTTTGCGAATATTGCCCATAAGGCTTTTGGTTGCGGGATATGAGAAAAGCAAATGGGTTATCAGCATTGAAACTAGGAGTTTGGGAATTGAACTGTTAACTATTCTATAATTACTGACTTCGTTTTAGTCCTTCCAGATGGTGTTCCTTCATTACTAACATCATGTCGCGACCGGGCTAGGTACTATCCGCATGCCACCACACCCCACCAAGACCCATGGCAACCAGCACGTTAATATATCTATTAACCTTGACCTGACAAGAATGAATATAGGAGCAACTGTACTGGGAACCACGACTGTGATTTGTTATGTTATAAGCAGGCTCGATGCTCGCAGCCTCGAGGATAGGATTGGTTAGCAGGTACCAATGACAATACATACCTAGGCGTATAGGTAGCACAGACAAGCTATCCGTAAATCATCGCCATCTTTTATTCTCTTATACAAGAAGTCTCCAATTTGAGAATGTATACTAACGTAATCACCAATCCGTACGTGGTGCACATCAACATAGATTTCTCGAAGATCTACAGAATGAGTCACGCGGAGATTACGAAGCTTTGTAATCACCAAGAAGAAAGGGGATTTCGCGTAACACAAGGACGAGTAATGCCGGCCTTTGTTCTTAGATTCATAAAAATGATTTTAAGACTGCCGTCACTTGGACCATGCGCCTCACTAATTCCGTTTTGGGAAAAAGGTGCTAGCTGACGGGCATATGCGGCAGGGGAGTGACAAATCTCCTTGCCTCTTTGGGACTCGGCGGATATGCTACAGTAGATGGCCCCAGCGGCGTGCCGGGAATAGGTACGTACGAATGGAATATTGGGATATTTTATATAAAAACGTGTCGTGTCTTCTGGTGAGCTGAGGACATCAAGCCTTCCTATCTCACCAATCCAAGTATCTTCATCGTATTTGTATCACTTTCTCGACAGCAATATTCGCAAGCAAGATGTCTCTCAAAGATCAACTCGAAGCCGTCATCACGTCATTCGCCAATGCCCCTGGCGAGATCAGGGACCCCATCAACAAGGCCAGAACGGACTTTGCGAAGACGTTCGATGTGAGCGGCGCTATCCAACCTGGCCAAAAGCTCCCGGAGTTCCAGCTGCCTGATTCCCTGAACAAGACTGTCAGCAGCTCGGATCTTCTCTCGAAGGGACCACTGTTGATCACCTTCTACCGCGGAGGATGGTGTCCGTTCTGCAACCTGGCACTACACGCCCTGCAGACCAAACTCCCCGAAATCAAAGCTAAGGGAGTCACGCTCGTCGCTATCACGCCCGAACTCCCAGATACTTCCTTGACTACGGCCGAGAAGCAGGGGCTGGAGTACCCGGTGCTTTCGGATGTGGGGAATAAATATGCACGACAACTGGGCATCATCTTCAAGCAACCGGACACCCTCCGCCCAATCTTCGAGAAGATCGGCAACGACCTTGCGAAGTTTAATGGTGATGATTCGTTCGAGGTTCCGGTCCCCGCTACACTGCTTGTTGACCGCGATGGTATTGTGAGGAGGACTTTTGTGGAGCCGGACTATTCGAAGAGGCTGGAACCGAGTGTGGCGTTGGAGTGGATTGATTCTCTATAGAGCATTCTAGAAGGAACTATGGGTGAAATGGTTGGGTCGAGAGTATTTGGATCCATCTAGGTACGCACGTATGGAGATTGAGACCCAGGTAGTCTTTCTAGAAGTCCCTCGATATCGAACATCCTAAACCCATCTACCGGAACTATCATTTCAAGGGTCGTGTGACATGTTAAGGCCAGTGGCTCATATTATCTTTATCCCTAGGTAGATATCTAAAGGCTGTAAGTGGGCTTTCATTGATCGCCTCTTCGCCAAATAAGGGGCCAAGGCAGCCTTAAGCATGGTTTCCCCGGTCAAAATAACGATGGACGAAGATGGTGGTTGAACCAGGAGAGTCTTGTAGTTAACGAACGGCCTTGTTAAACAACCTCCTTTTTTCACTTTAGAATGCAGCCGCAAGTTACACAGGCATGCGCTGGGGGTCGAAATTGATCCGAGACGGAAATTGGGTAAATACAGACTCCTAGTATGGGCATGCCATGTTATGTATGGTATCGAATATGCGACACGGTCATATCCACTAACTCATCGTGACGGGACGCCAACCTCGTATCTTTCCTCTCCTTTTACCACACCCGATCAACTTTCGTATCAAGCCAATGGCTGCACCACGCGTATGGCCACTGGAATAAAAGAGCCATGATAACATCCTACAGCCGTCGAGTATCATCCGAACTAACTCGACTTTACAGAAGCCAACATACCATACTGCCCTCCCACACCAGCCCACACAATCTTCTCTCCGCGCACGGCAGAGTTGTCAATAGGTGCCGGTATCTCGACGTCGTCCTTCGTCCCTTGTCCCGTCTGATAGTTTTCCGAGAAACCCCAGCTGTAAGCTCGGCCGTCGCGCCCGACGGCAATGCTGGTGTCGCTGCTCGCAGCAACGAACGCAGTGGGCACTGCCGCGGGACTAATTAGCAAACAAATACTACACGTGTTAAGATGTTGGGATTAGATGCACTTACACGGGATTGGTATAGGTTTAACAAGGATTCGCGGCTTTCCATTCTCGTCCATGATCGAGTTCTTCTCAGTGAACACACCACTCTCCACACCAACCTGGTGGCTGTCGATTCGGCCCCAGGTAATTAGCTTGCCGTCGGCACTACACGCGACAGAGTGATGCATTCCTCCATCCACATGCACAATCTCGTAGTCGCGCAGAGCCCGGACGACCTTGGCGGTAGTAACTATAGCGCCGTCCCTGCCAGCGCGGTCAGGGTGCCCTGTCTGCGCGAAGTTGTTCAAGCCCCAGGACCACAGCTTCCCGTGGTTGTCGATGTAGAAGCTGTGGTAGGATCCCGCGGCGATCTTCACCGCGTGGTTGCCCTTCGTGAAGCGTCCGCAGACATGTGGTTCTAGCGTTGCTTTGGGCCCGGCGTGCCGTGTGGCGGGCTTCCAGCCGAGCTGGTACTCGCCGCCGTAGCCCCAGGTGAAGACCTTCCCGTCCTTGTCTAGGGCTAACATGTGGCTGGTGCCGGCGGCTAGAGATGTGATGTCCTTTAGCCCAGGGACCTGGATAGGGGTGGATTGTATCTCGATGTCCTGCGTAAAGCCAAAGACGCCGTCAGAGCCCTGCGATTTCATTAGCTGAGAAATACTCCGAAGACGATCCCGCTGTTATAGCTCACCCTGAACGTGCCCCATCCATACACATCCCCGGTTTCCGTCAACGCGAACGACGCCGAGTCTGTAGCCGCTACCTGAACGAACTGCGGGACTTCACTCAAAGCACTCAGATCGACCTCACCAGGCGTGCTCTCTCCCAAGTCAAGTCCCTTATAATCATCATTCCCATCCTCATCCTCATCACCCGAATCATCCACATCGCTCCCCGGATCCTCAAAAACCGGTTCGCGACCCAAAGCCTTATTGTCATTAACGCCCCACGTCAGAATCTTGTTATCCGCGGTCAGAGCAACATTATGCATGCCACCGCACGCGACCTGGACAACGCCGACTTCGTCGGGAAGTAAGTTGTGGTTGAGACGCGGTTGCTTCACATTAATCGGCTTCTTCCCCTCATGTTTCTTGTTGCCCAGGCCCAGCTCGCCGAATCCGCCCTCGCCGAAGACAAATATGTTTAATCTCTGAGATGGTCTGGTGTTGAGAGGCGTGGGTTGTGGTGTAGCAGCCTTTGCCTTTGCCTCTGCCTTGGCGCCATGGGTACGCGCTGTAACTGCCCGCTTTCGGCTTGGCGCCGCGACCGCGACAGCGTCGCCTTTCCGGGCCCTTTTCTGGCGCGTAGCATCAGGCGCATCATCGCCTTGATCATCGTTCCGACGACGCTTCACCGCGGAGCGGGAGCTGTCAGCTTGACTGGTGGGTTGCCTAGAAGCCGGCTTTTTGACATTGTTGGCTTTCGCAGTTGTAGCCTCGGTTTTAACGGCTCGCCTTTTAGAGGCGGCGCTTTTATGAGGCGCCATCGCTGGTACAAGAAACGATGCGACAAAGGTAACTAAACTCGCGTTGTAGTTGTCCTAACGTAATTAGGAATAGACTGGTGCTATCATCTGCAGTGTTAATGAAAAAAGTCCCGAATCCACGCTCTAAGGTAGTGTTTTGGTTCAATAAAAGCAGGGCGTTATTGTAAGGTTACGCGACACATTGAAATACAGAAAAATAGGTACACCTAAGGCAAGACGCGAATTAGTGGATATCTTTGATGTTAAAGGCCTCTGATTGGGTTATAAGAATTGTTGGTGAGAGGGTGCTGCGACGGAAATTACGGGTGCGGCACACTTCATCCCATCCAACATCAGTTGAAAGATCAATAAGCGACATCCAATACGACTCATAAGCCTATCCAAAAGACTTCATCTAGACAAATCAAATGATCGTGGGCTTATTTGTGGGTATATTTGGTATCAGTACTAGGATATTTTCACGATAAACAGCCAAACTCCTTCGTCTCCAAAATTCACACAACTCGATTCGCTCGCCGTTTCCGGTATTTTTAAAGCAAGCCTAGATGGCGCGCAAGCCCGCTCTCAGTTCGGGTCTTCGCCCATGAAATTCTCTCTCTTCCTCTTTCCCAAAAACATTTCCCTAATCTCGTCTCGGAATCGGGTGGGAGGCTCGTTGTGCGAGGCCTCGTACGCGTCAATGGCCGGTTTCTCCCATATAAGATCGGCCTCCGCGGGGGGAACGAATCTAGTGCGCCTAAATATCTTCCAGCCAAAGAAAGTGCAAAAGGCGACCATTGCCATTGTGTAGAAGGCAAAGAAGTTGCCGACATCCCACTTGCCCGGTAAGAATACCGAGTAGCCGAAGATACCCTCGATGATAATCATCCACACCAACCCGATGTAGCCACACCACGGCTGGAAGTAGCCGTAGTAGGGCAACGTGCGACGGTCGACGCCTTGCGCTTTCGTGGCGTTGTAGAAAAATATATACGTCAAGCTCATCACAATGTAGTTGATCATCTGCGAACCCTGCGTGAGAGTCGCGAGCCATGTCACAACTTGCGCTGTGTTGTTCGATACCTGCAAGAACGAAAGGAAAGGGAAGACCATGACGAGCGCAAAGGCATAGACGGGAATACCGTTCTTAAGGGTCTTCTGGAATATCCGGGGTGCTTGGCCGTCGCATGCGAGGCCGTACAACGATCGCATCGCGCAGTACGTATAGGCGTTACCGGCGCTGAATATACTAGTGATCATGAGAGCATTGACGATATGTGGAAGTACTCCAATGCCTAAGTTCTGCATCGCAATGACGTACGGGGAGCCGTTGGCTGTTCCCGTATCGGCATTCTGCAGAGTCGTGTCGTTATACGGAAGGACAATACCGACGCAGAGCGCACCGCCGATGAAGAAGATGCCGAATCGCCAGTACACGGTCTTGAATCCGTTCTTGAGGTAGGTCCGAGGGCGCTCGGCCTCTCCAGCAACCATGGCAAGATACTCCGGCCCGACAACAGTAAAACCAGCAGAGAAGACGGAACCGAGGAAGCCTTCAAACCGACCTAGTGACCCTTCGTGGATGTATTCGGCGAATGACCCTGGATTTTTCCAATACCTGAACCCGTAGGCATCATGCTGCGGGTTTCCTCCGCACATGGTGACTAACGTGAACATGTATAAGATGCAAATAAGCAAAATCTTACCGCTTGACAACCAGAATTCGGCCTCGCTAGAAACCCAAAATTAGTAAGATGCTAAGTAGAGCAAGCGATTGGCCCAGGCGGACGCGGGGGGTGTGTGAGATAGGCCCACAGAGATCCTGGGGTAAACCCGTCCGGTCGAGTAGCGTACTTACCCGAAGTACTGCACGGCCACGATATTGATAATCCTATAGTATACATGTTAGCCAGCTTACCACCGGATTGAGATTAAGGAGGGACGCGTACGCATAGAGAATAATGCATGCTATGCAAACAGCCCAAGGGGGAATATCGTCCCGCCAAAATCCAAGGACCAAGTTTATGGCAGAAATCTCAAAAGGGATAAGACAGGCTTCGTAGAGAAAGAAATTCCAGCCGGCCATGAATCCCAACGCTTCGTCGACCCATCTCCCAGCCATTCGGATGAAGGAACCAGAAACGGGCATATAGGTGACCATCTCCGCCATGGAATTATTGACCATACCGACCATGATGGCATAGATGGTATAGCCGATAAGGAGACTGCCCGGTCCGCCTTTGGCAAGGCCACCGCCAATACTGACGAAGAGTGCAGTGCCAATACTACCTCCGACAGCAATTAATTGGATTTGGCGATTTCCCAAGTGGCGAAGAAGCTGGTTTTGCGTCGAGACCTCAACCAGAGTCTCGCGCATATCACCGCTGGAGGCATCGCCGTTCTTCTCGTGACTCACGGATCTTTCATTTATCGGCGCAGACACCTGCTCGGGCTTGTTGTGTGCTGCCGCCATATTGTGAGCACGACAGCGAACTCCGCTGAGAGAGCGGAATGTCGGAGATGGTGTACGAAGATTGCTGGAAGTAAAGTGGCCCTGATTGCATTATACTACGCACGCAATGGCGTTATGGTTTTTTCCACGATCGGAAATATACCAGTATGGTCTGTATGTAGTAGCAATAAAATGCTAGTATGTTTCAAAACCTCGAAAGGAAATAGATAAGCATAAATAAAAAGAAAAAAAAATTCGTACATGTAGGAATGGAAGGATATCTGCCAAGTGCTTCAGTAGAACGACCAGGTATCGCCTTTGGCCGTCAGCTACTATAACCGTTGGCCGACGTATGTCATCATTGGTGACAGGGGTATTGCACGAAAGGTGGGGAAATCAGCCGCCGTCACCCCTCTGCGGACAGGGCTCTCATCGTCCAGTTAGTGGGGTTTACACCGCCGTTCGCGTGATGTTGGCTGGGGCTGGCGGGGCTCGCAGGGCACTATAGCGCCGGTTTGACTGGTCAATTGGGATGATCGACAGGGTACAATGTGCTGGGGACTGCTGAAGCTGACTGGGATTCTTCACCTAAGCTTCGACAGCGTACCGGATTCAGCGCTTCTCTCCCCAACCCAAGAGTCGCAACTAGTATCGCGCGACCGACGGAAACCTGAGTTGGGTAAAACCGACCAAGTGTACACTGATTGTATCATGTAGGACAATTACACCGAGGATCGCCAAGGGTACACGACAGAAGATGGGAAGAAGGAAAAGTAAACGCGGCCACTACAGTACAAGACCAGGAGTCCCCTCCTATCGTGCAGGTCGCTAAGCCATACCAAGGCGCTGCCAAGACGATTATCAGTCTTTTGAGCTGCACGTACTTGATAGCCTCCGATGGGAATTCAAGGGTTTAGCTCCACCAAATTTCCCCCTCTAGGGTCTGTACATGGGCTTGGATGCACAATGCCGTAATGGTGCCTACCGATATACTTGCCTTCAATATTTATGAGGCAGCTTATGGTGCCAGGCGCATGAAGCTAACCAGGACCCATGACCAGGAAATTTCCGACAAAGCGAGAATGGGTAGCTCGTTATCTGCGTATCTCTACGCATATCAGATAAAAAAGATATGTAGAATAATATAGAATGATTAAGCGCATTGATCTGATGTCGCTTCCTGATCATTGCACAACGATTGCCGAGAATGGCATCCTATCTTGGAAGTCGTAATATCAGTATAGAGTCTCGATGCTGAGTCCAGCTTCACAGATAAGAAGTGAACTGAAAACGTGGCACGTGTACATGTCACTTCAACCGCAGATCTGACTCGACCTGAATCTGACTGGTGGATCCTTGAAACACCGAATTCTTAAATGGACCTCGGTCCCAAATGCGGCGAGTGGCTTGTATTTGAATGTCCAATAAGTACCTAATAAAGGTCGCAATAACAATTAAGAAGGCATCGAATCAACTCTTGATGTTTATATGACTATGAAAAGGAGCAAAAAGCAATGTAAATCCAGATTACAATGGTCTTCACCGAAGGTGTATGAAGCTGTGTGAAGTCGTATTCATTATATCTTTATCAGCTCCATGAATGGGAGGAACGGCTGGCAGACGGCAGAAACGGCAATTTAATTGAAAATGATAGTGGTAATTACCATGTAGGAGCAGGCGCAATGCCTTCCAAGTTAGCGTCGAAAACTTTTAGGGCTGAGAGGCGCTAGAAGCTTGCATTGTCGTACAGTGAGGAGCCGTCCTTCTGTCCGACATGCTATACCCACATAGTGACTTCTAATCCGGTTTATCAGGCACGAGTAAATTAGTATGTATTTGAAAAACGACGCGGCAAGAACGCACCCTAAATACACGTTAGTCGACTTTGAAACCCCGAAGCATGTTACTAAAAAGTCGAAATGAACGAGGGAAACCACAATCTTCCAAGGTTGGAAGTCAGTCAGCAAACAATCAGCACGGCGTGGGATCCTTGTATAGCGACACTATAGGGTCGCACCTTAATGAATCGTATGGAAAGTCCTAAAAAGTGCATCAACGCGATAGAAATTTTTACGTTAACTTTGCAGAAACTTTACAGTGCCTTGATTACGACCTGTATGCAGCCACCCCTTGGTGCGCCACACCAACATGTCACGTTGCCCGTCTTTACTATGTATTTCGCCTGACTGCAGCCGGGCAGGATGCGAAAGCCCATCGCGCCCGGTGTGGCACTAGCGGTGTAGTTGAGCTACTGAAGTTTCCATATGAATATGCCCCGATCAGCTTGAGCTTCCTTTGAAAAATAACCCCGAGCCTATTGACCGAGGGACGTGTCGTATACGAGTGGGCCTATGGGCGCGGAGGAGCTAACGGGATGGACAAGGACATTGAACACCATGCTCCACAAGCCTCCGTGCCCTTGCCGAAGTTCATTTCCATGTGTTCTACTCACGGTGCTGATCGGCCGAAAGCAACGTGTGACAAAATTATCCACAGCAGAATCGTTCAGGAAGAAAAAAAAAAAAAAAAAAAAAGGTCGCGTGTTCTGCATAGAAAATGTCTTCGGTGCCCCATAGAGGCGACAGAATGATGAAATTGACCACGAGAGAAAGGGACAAGCGATAAATTTTCGACTCAGCCTTCATAATCCCAGCGATAGAACCCACGCATATTCAGTCGGTGAGAGTTGCGAATATGTTATAAGCGAATGTTATATTCAGCTTTTATGGTTCTCGACTTGATGCTGATTAGTTTCCATTACAGTTAATCGCAATGTGCTGTTTATTCAGCTTGTCGGCGTTGTAATTAAGGTAGGCATTCAAAGTCGGCCAAAGTTGTCCTGTCGGGGAAGTCCCAATTGAGCAGTCTCAACGAAGATCTCAGAACAGGTAAAGCTTGGCTCGGCGAAGTGCGCAAATTTTCTAGATTTGTCAGTTCGACCCCTCTGGGAGCTCTAATTAGTATTTTCCACTCAATTCAATCACTTGGTTAGACACTCAACATGATTACCGTCTTCAACTCTCTTCGTCGTTCTTCATAAGTGCCACTCTCAGAAACCATATTTTTTTTCTGACTCTGTTATGATATAACCGTACAAAACGATTTAATCTTGAGGCCAAAAATTGCATCTTTGATCGATAATGATAAAATGCAGAAACTTACAATTCCGACAACTTTTTTTCAGGAAATTGTACCTTGGCTCTTCAAATCTCAACGTGAGGTGGCTCGTACGACCGAAAACGCTGACCTAGTGAGCTGCAAGGACCCGGACGGCGCCTCGGCGCTGTACATGTACTCCGTGTTTACTCCGCATCTATGGATCTGTCCTCCTTAGTGTACCTCAGTCTCCTATATCGCTCGACTTGTGCCCCGTTTAGACTCAATCGTCATTCCAACACACATAAAATAGGTGTATTTGGATCGAGTACTGTCAATAACCTCGAATTAGTCTAGGGAGACTCGTTTCCAGCTTATTTAACTCGCTTTTTCTCCATACATTCCGCAGAATGTTGTCAGCAAGAGGAGCAAGGTGGGCAAACATCAGCTTCAACCATGGTGACCAGAATACATACCATCCCATTCATAATCCAAACGGGATCGTGAGTTTCTCGAATGCTGAGAACGTAAGTTGATGGCTGATGGGTTTTCTACACCATTGAAACACCCATTTCCACTGACAGCATACTAGTGGCTTGTGCACGAAGACCTAACTCGATTCATCAATGAACATGTAAGACATATCAATGTCCAGGCCCCCATTAGAGTATGCTGAGACCTTCACGTCCAAGAATCAATTTGGTGAGGAATGCTGTGCGTACGGCGAGGGGTACACCGGCACAGTGCGGCTACGAACCGCAATGGCGAAACACTTGAATGCGCATTTCGATCCGGTGCAGGAGATCGATCCCGAGGAAATCACTTTCGCAGCCGGCGTGACAGCCTTGAACGAAGCCTGCGCCCTACTTACCTGTGATCCTGATAAACAGGAATCTATCCTCCTCGGGAAGCCTGTTTACGGGGCCTTCGCTAAAGACCTCTGTATGAGAACCGGGTAAGTGGTGTTTTGGAGGCAGCCCTATTTCGAATTCTAATAATCTCACTGTTGAAGTGTAACACTGGAATATGTGGATGTTGGCGATACGGATCAGTTCTCACCGAGGTGCGTTGCCGCCTACGAGGCCGGATTCGAAGCTGCGAAAGCGCGCGGTATTACGATCCGAGCGTTGATAATATGTAATCCGCACAATCCCTTAGGTATGATTCTGCTAAGGACAATCCAAGCTCTAGGTGTTAAGTAAAGGACAGGTGAATGCTATCCTCGCGAGACTCTCGTCGAACTCATGCGACTATGCGCATCCAAGGGAATCCACCTCATAAGCGACGAAATATATGCTCTCTCTCTGTATAGTATATATGAACGGTCTTCAGACAAGTTCACGAAGTTTACTTCAGTACGAGCCATCGATCCCAATGGAATCATCGACCCAGGCCAAGTTCATGTGCTTTACGGCATGTCGAAGGTGGGTAATTGCTAACCTGTTCCAGATCAACGTCATGTTCTAACTTTGCCAATAGGATTTTGGCGCATGTGGAATGAGACTGGGTTGCCTGATATCTCAGAATAATGAATTCACCAAAGCAGCGCGGGCTATATGGTGAGTTCCCAGTCTGCGTGATATTTCATCTGGGCACCACTTACATCTTCTAAACAAGTCGATTCTCCTCGCCTTCCCAGTACTCCATGGACTTGGCTGCCAAATTCCTCGAGGATCAAGAATATGTAACGAAATTCCTGGAGAGATCGCAAGAACTGCTGCTTCATAGTCGCGTAGTGGCCGAAGATCTACTTTCTCGTGTGGGCATCGACTTTCACGAAAAGGGGTATGTTTTCTACCAGCCGAAATATTATCTTGCTCCATAATATGGGCAAGCTGACCTGTCTCACGACGGCACAGGAACGCAGGCCTTTTCATATGGCTCAACTTGACCCCTTATCTACCTCTAAAGGACACTAATGGGGATGGCTGGGCGGCCGAAAGACTATTGTCGCAGCGCTTCAGTCAGGCAGGAGTCATCCTGTCTACAGGAGAAGCATACCACGCCCCAAGTCCAGGTAGATTCCGTCTCGTCTTCTGCCTTAAAGAAGAGTTGCTTAGAGAGGGAATCAGAAGGTTAGTCTCTCTCGCCCTTCATTGCATTATATACTTCCATAAGGGAAGGTATTCTAACCATGAGCATATAGAATATCGTGTGTCTTGCGTAGTGACCCTCGACGTGACCCCTGAGCTAAGCTGAGGCGTCCATGGTTAAGCATTCCACTTTGAAGCGTATCATCGCAATACCACCACACAGGTATAGCTTCAGTTAGCTGCAAGACAGGAATAAAGACGCCCGCTTCAAGAATGGTGAGTAAATTGGGTCGACTACCTTAAAACGAGAACTATGAAAGAAAGATTCTTTGAATGAAGTCGGCTTTGCCATATCCATATGGACCCCTCTGATCATACTGTAATATTGTTATCGAATAACAATGTATTGTCAGGTATGATGAAAGAGATGAACGGTTATTGGTGGAGGAATTTGAGACGTGTGCAGTAGATATAAACCAAGTACTCACAAGATCTCCGACGTGCAGTCAGACCAGACCGTTAACCTAAATCTGCTACCTCTGTTGTGTCATAGTATCCATACCTACTTCGCTTTCACTCGCCTTTGCCAACAGGAACCCGAGCATAACTTATATCACTTCAGGAATTGAATCATGACTATCAGAACCAATACCGAGACTAGTGCCCGTGTTATCGAAGACCTAGGCCTGAATTGGACCTCAGCCCAAAGGGATGACTACCTTTCCAAAGTGAAGGTTGTCGACCTTCCAAAGTTGGACGAGCCATATCCCATTAATGATTATTTCTCAGCAGGAACGCCTAAAGCAAAGCGCGAATGGGAAGAGTATTGGAGAGGTAAGCCCCTGAAGGATCCTCGGTACAACCACGGACTACGTCGGGAGATTCTAGATCTCGACTACTCGCGTTTCCTGTATATCATTCAGCAGGACGAGAGCGTCATCTTCCGTGATGCCGCTACGAAGGAGATCGTCCTTGTTGTGCTTCGTAACTTCATTCCAAGTGAGGAGCTGAGGAAGACTATGGTTGACACGTGTAGGGAGATTATCAAGTATCGCCGAGATGACAGACGCGACGATCCTGGAATGCTAGTGCATTTTGGCTATACGTGTGGTTCGCGGCATACGCCCCAGATCCAGTTGGCTGCATGCAGAGGGAAGCTGGATACCAAGAAGAAGCAGGAAAGGGAGGACAATCTAAATTGTAAGGCGCAGGGGATGGCGGGGGTTATGTGGAACTTGATGAAGTCTCGGTTGCCGCCTGAGACTATCGCCGATTACAATGACACGATTCGTAAGAACGAATTTCCTCGGATGGATATGATGAGGGATGATAAGACCTTCACTTTTAAGGTGGGTGGTGAGGATGTCACGTTCGAGACTGGTGAGAATGGTCTGGAGCTGCCGCCGCCTTCGGGGTTATCCGCCATCAATTATGCTCGGTACACTCATAAGGAGGTGAATGGAAATAACTGGATTATAGCTTGTACGTGCAATGCGCCCGAGGATCCTACTAAAGGAGGTAATTTCTACTTGGCGTCTTACGGTATCATGATGCTGCCAGCTAGCAATACCGTATCTGCCTGGCACCCTGGCGACCACCACGGGACTACACTATATGAAATGATGGAAGGTAAGGAGCGTCGCGCCGGTTTCGAGGTTCGTCCCGATGGAGGTTTTAATACCGGTCTTGTGTTCGAGATTTCAAGAGCCCTGAAAGGGGCTCGGAAGAGGTCCACTTGGCTCGATGACCGCAAGAACTCGAGGATATCGAATCGTCACAGAGAGCTGGAGACGGAGAGTATTCGGCGATCGAGTGCTAGTCATCACGGTTCGAAACGAGAACGAGATGCATCCTCGGCAAAAGATCAAACCGGGAGGAGTAAGCGGATGCGAAGTCGTAAGTATAACCTGCGCGCACGAAACAATAAGCCTCAGTATAAGATGGATTCGAGTTCTGAGTCTGAATATGAATCGGATAGCTGTTGAGGTAAGTCTCTTATTGATCTAGAAGACTTGGGCGTTTGAATCGCTCGGAACTTTTTTCGAAATACGACTCCCATTCACGACTACATTCTCACCGCCAAGGACATAGGAGGATCCGAACACTTGGTTAGCTTCATATCTCTAGTATGGGTAGGCATGTTTTGTATGTTTTGTTCCCCCCTGTTTCATAGTCCCTGCAAGTGCCGGGTTATGCTATTGCTGTTTTTGGGAGTATATGGTGATGCGTCCTATAGCTAGTAACTACAGGTACCTAGGTAGATATAATTAGAACCAACATCTATAAGCCCCCTTAAATGATATCTGGCGGATTCTTATCCCAACGATTAAGAACCGTGCGCATTGGCAAGAAAGAATAGTGACGTTGGCTACCTAACCTCCGAGGGACCTCCGGCTCAGACGTAAGAGTATATTACATTATGCGCGTGGTTTAAAACATATGTTAAGATCAGCAAGCCCCCATGTGAACCTGTCCTTGATGTTCTCTATGAACTCGGAACCATCCTTTCCTGGCGGATACTCAATGTCAAACCTGGAAATGATTAAGGCGACGACTGTTCTAATCTGCATTTGCGCTAACGGTCGACCGATGCATCCATATGGGCCTGAATCTTGGTCAGCGAGGTACACCATTAGCTAGAGATCTTAATGTCTCGACTTACCTATGAGGAAAGGGGCATACCCTTCCTTTGCCCGTATCATTGAAGGCTTGGAATACCACCGCTCAGGGATGAACTCATACGGTCGCTCGTACGCAAGTTCTGAACGACCGATGACGTATTGCGGCGTCCAGACATGCATATTTCCAGGGATAAAAGTGCCATCAACGTCGATTCCCTCTGGTGGAGTCTTGCGCACGATGGCTGTAGGCGGAACTGGGTTTAGCCGAAGGGCCTCGTTGATGACGGCATTGAGATGGTCGGCATTCTGAATCGTCTGATGATCGAACGTGCCGTCGTCGTTCATCAACGGCAACAGCTCTTTCCGGAGAATCTCGACGTGCTCGGGGTGGCACGCGAGCTGGTAGAAGACATGCGATAACGTCGCTGCTGTCGTGTCGCTCCCGGCCACAATAATAGTGCGGGAATCGCTTTGGAGTATAAGATCTTCCCGAGGAGACTTGTTCTGGCGGGCGTGAGCTATCAGCATCGACATGAGATTGTCGTCTTCCGAGCCCCCGTACTTCTCCTCGTCAGCGATCTTGGCAGCCAGCTGCTGGTCGCAGAAGTCGATAAATTTCCAGTACTTTTCCGTAAGTCCCGGAATAGCAATCATCATGCGGAATATCCATGTGGGCAGTTTCATGGATTGGACGCCGAGTGCATCGTCTAGCAATGCGACAGCCCAGTGCTGTTGGCCGCTCTTGAGCATTCCGAAATCTCTGCCGAAGGCTAGGTTGCCCATGACGTCGAAGCTGTAGTAGTTGAACCATTTCGCTGCATTGACCGGCTGTCCCTTGAACTCGGCTAGACGGTCAATGAGTGATTTGTTGTATGCAGCTATCCGGCTCTCGTATCCCCTAAGCGCTTTGTCGCTGAATGCTTGGCTCCAGAGCCGTCGGCGTCCTTGGTGCCACTTGTGATTGCGAGTGACGTGGACTGACTCGCGAGGCCAATCCTCGTCGTACCACGAGGCCTTGCGACATTTGCTCTGGGTACTATGTATTGCTGGAACGCCCTGGGGGTGCACTATCATCAAGTCGGAGGATCCAACGCGAACGAACGGACCGTACTTGTTGTATAGATCCAGAGCGACCTTATGGTTCTGGCCGTTTATGTTCTTGGAACTGAGCCACAGGCTGCTGATGCGAGCACCAAATGGGCCAGGGAAGCCTCGGAGCGGGTGCCAGATTAATCTGTAGCACAGAAGACTACTGTAGAGGCCCAAGAGTATGTATACGGTACTCAGTCCAACGATAGAGAGGGCTGACGTGAATGCGACGTTGTAAACGGAGGTGAGAATAGCCACTGATGAGATAAATGTAATAATAGCCGCCTGTAGGTATCTAATTCCATACATGTGATGTTCACCTCTGTTGAAGTACAGGAGATGAAGGCCCACCCCCGATGCCACAGCGACGAGCGACGCAAGAGGCGAAAGGATCGCCATCTTTGCAGTGCAGCTTGGTTGGGCGATAAGGATATGTGGATTTCAGACTTAAGAGGGCATTCGACCAGTGTTCGATAAAGTAACGAAATTGGGATGCGTCCTGGATCTGTGGCCCGCTGGCTTGCCTGTCGTGCCAGACTCGGTACTAAGGCCTCAACTGAAATTGGGCTATATAGAACCAGTTTGAGATGACGTCTTGACATGGAGAGTATTCAATAACCGCATACCTACTAGGTAGAGATTGATGGATCGGGGTGTCGGTCCGAGATGCAAGCCTTATGGGTGCGGGAGCCGCCACCATCAGAAGCTTATGGTATGCATAGAATGCATTAGAACTACCGGGCCGGGGTTATAATGTCCTATCAGACCTCTCCCGATAGTCTGATAGAGGTAGAGGCCGAGAGAAGTCCAGTACAAGTCCCGTCCCTGCTTAGGTAGTCAACACGGCGACGTCCAAGCCTCATGGAAAAGAGGTGAGCATTAGGTAAATAGTGCATCCAGGTATACAAAATTTCTGGACCAGGAGGGATGAATGGATCTTAGTTGACAACGATGCGACAATAAAAGAATCTTTGACTTGGCCTCATCATGGCGAAAATATCACCAGGGTAAGGGAGAATGGATGACACTTTCCAGGATTTGATTGACCACAAATAAGGGGCAGAGTCAACAGGCAAGGGGTAGCCCCACCAGCCACGGAGGAAGGTTAGAAGAATCATCACAAGTGGCCATCGGCCATCAAATAGATGTATGATGACATGGTAGTAAATAAATTCTTTGCTGTTATGCAAATACGTGTGATTAGCTTCCTGAGTGGCTGTCTTTGACGTCCCGAGCGATAGCGACTCCGGTGTAGAATACCTTCCGTGGCTTAATGGTCCTCAGTGCCCTCGTATCGAGACAACTCACGTTTCATGAATCATGAAGAAACCTCATCAAAATCACTGGTCCAGAATACGCAGAACTCGATTGTAGTTATCTCTTTGATAGGTTACTGCCAAACTAGACTTTTACGATCGTCTTACTCCGGCTTTCTGCCAACCACAACTCGGATCTCCATATTGATCGAGATTCCTCGTTTCGCCTGTTCCATTTCTTGTCTAGCCTTCTTGAGAATCTCGTCGTATTGAGCAGCATGCTCATCCGACATCTTTGACTTGAACTCTTCCCAGGCCATAAAAGCAGCTTCGCAATAGTAGCCTAGGTGGTACTTGTCACGATACTTGTGGTCATCAGCCAGAACTTGAAGGCCCTGCCTCTTGTAGTACGAAGCTAGCTTCCCAACCCATCTAGCAGAATCTGTTAGTTCGTTCTCCTTTCGGATTTACCTTTGTCGGTTCAAACTCACTTTGGATCCATGCGGTTGTCCTCAGTTGCGAGGGTGCTAGGCCAGGTACCGGCTAACTCGAGGTATTTCGTAGAATACTCCGGCCGGGCTTTGTCAAACCGGTGGGTAGGGTGGTCCATATCAACCCATTGAAGGACCCCACCAGGCTCTGCAGTTGTCAGGGGTTAGTCGTCTTCAACGACACACGTGAATGGACCATATTAACAGGAACTTACTTAGAAGCTTAATAAGATTCTCCAAGATGGGCGTCGGATCCTCACGAATGACATACATAAGGAGTCGGACGTGCACATAGCTAGAGATACGTTAGATAATACATGCGCAGTAGCAGTCCGATCATGCGATGTTCTCACTCGAATTGCCCTACGAGCTCCTCGGGAACAGGCTTCAGGAGGTCCAGGACATCTAACTTGGCGTTTTCCGGCAGCCACTCAGGATTAGGTGCCTGTGCCAGGTCAATGTCGAACCCGTGGAAGCTGACATCTGGGTGCTTTGGTGCAAGATCGATCATCCAGACGCTTTCAACGTGACTGGTCAGTATGGGTTACGGGTGGCGTAGACTACAAGCAACTCACCCAGTGCCCGTCGCAACATCAGCCACCTTCATACCAGGCTTGATGGTAATCGTGGGGTGTACATGGTACCCCAGGTCTTCTACCATCAGGTACTAGGCAGATCGTCAGAGACTGCTATGAGTGTACGTGCAGGAAGACTTCTCACGTGCTGTAGGTTCAGACTGGATATGTTTTAGTATGTACACCCATAAAAAGTATAATTGGATCATTCTCACCGACAAGAAGCTAGAAAATCTCTTCCTAGCACATAATCATGGTCGTTCGTGCTCTTTCCGTTTGTAGTACCATTGGGCGCCATCTTGTGCCCTAACAGTTGGCTGAAATCTTTAGGTTGGTTCTGGAAAAGGGGGCCCCTTCGATAGGTCTGCGACTTAGAATTCTATTGAAAATTGAAGTGGCAAGGTAATTGTCCTGACTCAATACTCCGCATCAAATCTTACCAGTAGGGGACCAGTCAGATACTTAGGTTAGTGCTGCAATGGGATAACATAGAGCACCGTATACATCTCAGAAGCCCTTCAGCCGTGTGTTACTATAGGCTTATAGATCGGCATTTTCAGCTGGGAAGGCACACCGAAGCTATAAAGTTCCATGCATAAGCTAGGTTATTCAGCTAGTATACTATGCCCGACATGTGGTTCTACCGGACCGAATGCTGATTCATGGACCTCTAAGCCATGGAACACTACAGTATACATGCTAAAGTTCGACTGTGTTGACATAGTGGCTTACACCCCTTATCTTGTTTTCTACATAGATGGAGCTGCTTACCTACGGATATGCTTTGAATTCTCGGTGCCTAAGTCGTGGCTCTGCGTATGCTATTGGATGGAAACGGATGCCATTACTGCGTATACAAATGCGAGGAAGAAGCTATCCACCCTTCGGGAAGGCGAACTGAAGGAGGCAGAAGCCGTTAAAACAAGCCCGAACCCCCCACCCGCGGTCCGGCCCGCCGAGGGAGTAGGGAGTGGGTCGCCGAGATAGAGGCGCGCCGTTTTGGGTCGTATGATGCTACCATTCGCCAGGGATGTCTACAGATCAGAGTGACTTTGTACTAAACACGTTTGTGGGCCAGAGACTGGATGTATGAAGGGATTGAACAGTTTTGCGTTCTGCGTGTTGCGCAATTCACCTAGATTACAGCACTCTGAGGAGCCACCGACACGACCCAGCCATTTCTCTGTAGCATAATCAGACAACAAGATACACACCTCTCTACAGGCTTCTCTTGAATTATCCGGCTCTTCAAGTAAACCGTATCATATGATGGAGTCAAAAAAGCCCTTCCGCGTCATCATCGTAGGCGCCGGCGTGGCAGGCCTCACGGCCTCGCATTGTCTGCACAAAGCCGGAATCGACCACATTATACTAGAGCGGCGCGCGGACGTCGCACCGGCTATGGGCTCCAGCATCGCCATGTATCCCGGCAGCGGGCGCATCTTCCATCAACTGGGTATCCTCGAGCGCATGGAGACGACGTGCTCGCCGTGCACGTATTCGTGGACGCGCGGACCCGATGGCAAGGATATCGTACACAACAAATTCTTCGAGATGGTAAAAGAAAAGTGAGTTTTACTGTATTTTCACCCTGTTCCCCGCTTAGTCCTTGGTGTTGACGGTTTATCGCGCAAACGCAAAAGTCATGGACAGCGCATCCTGCTACTCGAACGACGCCAGCTCCTCCGCAATTTGTACGAGACTTTGCCGGATATGAACCGTGTTAGGTTAAACTCGGAGGTAAAGTCCATAAAACAACTACCAGATGGCGTCGAAGTCGTTTTGGTCGATGGTACGGTCGAGAAGGGCGACATGGTTCTGGGCGCCGACGGTGTGCGTGGCACGGTGCGCAGTATGATGTGGGAGCACGCCAACAAGATGGAGCCCGGAATAATCACAGCCCAGGAGAAAACATGTAAGGCGATCTCAACTGCTCCCATCTCCTTGCTTCTCTTCCGATGCGTTAGCTGACTAAAGAAACGTCCAGGTATGAAAACCAACTATAAATTGCTCTTGGGCATGGGTCCCGGGGCTCCCGAACTAGGTGAAGCGGATATGACGGTGTGCCATAACACTAAGCAATCCATGATGACTCTGACGCAACCGGATCACACGTACTTCAGCGTGTATTTCAAACTGGACAAGCCGTATGCGTGGCCAACGCGGAAGCGGTATACGGCCGAGGAGGCCGAGGCGGCTGCTGAAAGTGTGGCGGACCACGCAGTCTCGGACCAAGCCGTATTTGGCGAGCTCTGGAGAAAGCGCGATCGAGCAGCGCTCATCGGCGTTGAGGAGGGCGTTCTCGACCATTGGTATTATGATCGTATCGCTTTAGTCGGCGATTGCGTGCACAAGGTAAGGAGAAGCGCTGTTACATTAATATGCCCCCTTCACAATATGACCACTAAGACAGTTTCAAGATGACCCCCAACATCGGCCTGGGCGGTAATATGGCCATCGAATCCGTCGTCGTGCTCTGCAACCACCTACACGCCATGCTCACCGCGCAGCAAGGCGCGAAGCCATCCCTCGACGCTCTCCGCAGCGCCTTCGCAGCCTACCAAGCTGAACGGAAACCGCGCGTAGTGCAGATAATGAACTTCTCCCGGGAGGTAACGGATTCGCACGCGTGGGCCACGCTCTCGCACAAGTACTATACCAAGTGGGTGCTGCCGACCAAGTCGGACGAGTTCTTCCCGAACATCATCGCCCAGATCGTGCGCCAGGCGCCGAAGCTGAAGTATGTGGATACCAAGGGGTTTAACAAGGGCAAGGTCAATTGGAAGGACGAGGAGTCGAAGCCGTCGTCTCTGGTCTGGAGCGCGCAGTGGATGTTGAGGGCTACGGTGTTGGTTATGCTTTCTGTTGGCGCGGCACAATACGGAAAGGTCCTGCCTCTTATTAAGTCTAAGTAGACCAGGTAATTTCTATTGTGTGGGATGTGGGATGTGGGATGGTGGTGGTAGATTTGTCAGCTGTCCGTTAGTGTAGGGTAATCTAGACGTCGACATATATCAAACATCGAGATAATAGAATAGCCTCTATATTTCAACATCGCATTCTAACTTAGGAAGGCTGTCAACAGACCCTTCTGACGAGGTACCTAAGTACCTATCTTCATCGTGCTAAAAATTTTCAAACGTTGGCATGGCGGTAGTGAACATAATTACCTGTACTCAGCTAGGCCATATGCAGGGCGTAAATGCTGGGAATGCTGGCATAGATAACATCATATGCCAGTTTATCCGATAGATATGTACTTTGGCCGACTTGGGTGGCATAGATGGGTTACGGTTTAGCAAATAGGGGTAGAGGCATCAATCAGTTACTCGAATTATGGCGTCCAGGACGCCCACACAAAGGAGATCAAGTGGATAGAAATTGGTCAGAGTCAGGTTAGCACAGTTGAACAATAGTTACCTAGCTAAAGATACTGGTCAATGCCTCATGTCTAAGACAATTAATTAAAAGATTAAGAGTGTGAAACCTTAGAATCTTATCATAAGCATGATTCGACGGCCCGAATAGAAAAGTATTCTACAATTTCGTGTATACCTATATATGCAGTGATTAAAATCTAGTCTTCATTTCTTCCAAGCTCCTCCTATGCCGCCTGTCCTTCAGGGGTGCTCTCTTTCTCCGTCGAGGGGAGTCTCTTCGTTGGAATAGCGAAGCTCACTATTACGCTAAATGCGGCACCAGCTAGACCCAAGGCGAAAGCACCTTGGACACCTAGAGTGTAAGCACGAAGAACACCTTCCAACTCATCACCAGAGAACACATCCCAAATCTCAGTTGCTCCCGTATGCAAGACCTGAAGTGGGTCTACATTAGGGGCGTATCTGGGCAAGGCCTGAACTAGGACATTCGAGAAAATAGACTGGGCCGCAGTTACAAAGTAACAGCCACTGATCATCTGGGCGACTAGACCGATTGGTTAGCCCTTGAATTTTATGCAGAGAGAAAACGGCCAACTTACAAAGCACAACGCCCGTGTTCGATGCGAGGTCTTCAGGGGCCGAAAAGCCCTGGACCGCTGTCATCGGCAATTGATTCCCTATACCGATACCAAGGCCGAGTAGTGTCTGGTAACCCATGTATCTTCCTCTCGAAGAGCTTTCATTGAGGGTGAAGCATAAGGCAGCTCCAGCTGTGCAGATGAGCCCTCCAATCGTTGCAATAGGTTGAACAAGTCGAAGTCTTCCGACAGCATTGCCGCCAATAAGCGATCCGACGGAAAACAAGACCAAGAACGTCAGGTTGGCAACACCGCTGTCAATTGCTGATAGGTTTTGTACAGATTGGAAGTAGATAGGGAGGTAATATAGGAACGTCCAGTCGGGATCATTCAGTCTGTTACATACAATCGTCAGAACGGGATCATAACATCTCGTGGGGTATGTTCACTTACATGAAACCAAAAAGGCTATTGGACCAGGTAATGCGCCTTGCCAGCAATCGCGGAGGAACCATAGCGTACTCTCCTACGAAGTACTCCACGACGATGAACACGATGGTCAGAAATACCCACATGACTAAAGTGGCAATGACAGAACCATCGCTCCACGCCTTAGTCTGTCCACCCCATTGTAATGCTAGTATGTAGCACACCAATGAGGCTATTATGACGGCTATTCCAAGCGGATCGAGGTGAAGGAAGATCTCCCTAACTGTCGCAGGGACTGGCTTGACGTGCTTGGGCGTATGGAAGAAGATTATGATAAGAGCCACGGCCAGGCCGCCGACAGGGAGGTTGATGTAGAAGCTAGACCACAACGGTTATTATTAGTGTCAAAAGAGGGTTACGGATTAAATACTTACCACCATCGCCAAGTGACCCCAGTCGTGAAGGCTCCTCCGATGATTGGACCCAGGATCGAAGAGCAGAGGAAGACGGCAAGCAGCAAACCAGTGAAAGCTGGTCGCCTCGGCGGAGCGACGACATGGTGAACGATTAAGAACCCGCCACCCAAGATACCTGCGGCACCCCATCCCTGAATGGCTCGGCCGACAATAAGAGCCGAGCTATTTGGCGACGTGGCTAGGAGGGACAGTCAGTAGGGTCGGCACGACATCGTATAGAGGAACGACGTACCGCATACAATACTACCGACTTCGAAGAGGGCGATAGTACATAAGAATACGACTTTGGTTTGGCAGTATTTATACAGTTTTCCCCAGAAAGGGGAGAAGACGCCAACAGTCAAGAAATAGGCGCTACCATACCACTGCAAGATTGGAATTATTATGTAAGCCGTCGTCCACACTGTAAATGCGATGATAGTTGGTAGACACTCACCCCAACTTGGTCAAGTTGACGGAACTCATCGGTGATTTGAGGAATAGCCGTAGCGACAATTCCCTATAGTTAAGTTAGTAGATCTATTCCATTCATTGGATCTATTGTCTTATACGAGTAAGTACTGACCAGGTCTAAAGCCGCCTACATAACCAATTACTTATTAGTACGATAACAATCGACTTTCCAAAGCTGGGTGGCAGCATTGAGCACTCACCAGAAATGTGTTCATGAACAGAGCGACAAGAACCATGACTAACATGAAGCCGTGGGGGTACTCCTCAGCCTCAGGTTCGGCGGCGGCAACATCGCGAGAGTTGCTTGGAGCCTCCTTGTCAGCGCTAACACCAACATCACCTGAGGTAGCTGCAAGCCCCTGTGTCTCCTGCGTGTCTATTTCAGTACGCCCGCTTGGGCATTGGCCAGAGGACGCATCGCCCTCTTTCTCATGTTTCTCAATTGACTCTGCCATGATGAGTGGAGGTGTAATAGAATCTGCATTGATATCCAAGACGTTGGTCGCGTTTGCGTTAGAAAATTGAGAAACAAGGTAGCTTCAGGTTGGCTACAGTGGCTGCTAGCTCGCTAACAGGGGAGAAGGTAAAAAGAGCTATGGACGGTAGTTAGAGAAACAGCAAAACGAAAGATCTGTTTCCATCCACTCCAAACACGTGCAAATTCCGATTTCTCAGCAATCTCCAACTTGAGGATTTCTCAGCAGCTCCAATTGGAGATCGAAGATTGAAGTTTGGAGATTGACGTGGGTGGCTGTTGCGCGTACCTTGGGAAGGTATTGTTTTCTTTGGAACGCCTTTGTTCGGTATATGATACCGCACAATGCATAACGCTCGGTCCGAGACCGAGTATTATTCTCCAAGGGGGTGGGGTACGTACCTCCCTCATTTGGTTATATGGAGATATATCAAGTGTCTTATGTGATATCTAGCGACGAGAATCCGCGGGCTGTAAGAAAATCAAGATAGCAGCTAGTATCCTAATAACCAAATTTCTTGCCAGAATCACATAGACGTCTTCAATCATACTATCGACATGGCGAACAAGAAAGTTACCGGATTTCCCTCCCTTCAGCCGGCCATCATCACCAAGGTCAACATCGGAGATGTAAACCCTCTGGGTTGGTAGCCCCGATATGGATAGATGTCTGGCCTACGACATGCTTACGCTCGTGTGAACAGGCGTCATTCACACTGGTTCCAAGATGACCCACTATGTAAGCGAAGCGCCGCGGCGTGAAGAAATATGCATCTAACCGCATTGCAGGGGACTCCAACTGGCACCATCGAGACAGTGCCAGGTTTTGAGCCGGCATTCAAGGCCAATGTATGCTTTGGAGCCGACTGGCTGTCCTTCGACCCAGACCGCCAACATGGCCGGATTGATCTGAGAGGAATCGCGAGGTTCGCTCCACCCCTGATTCCACTATGATCAGGTGCTTCTCGATCTGGTGCTAACTTGGGCCATCTATAGGACTGAGGAAGGCCATTCCATCGACTTCCGTTACACTGGCGTTATTGAGATGGCGCCCGAAGTCCACAAGATCTTTGACATGGCTCCTGATGCCAAGACTGTCCCGTTTGGATTTGCGAGTGGGTTCTTCTTCTGTCCACAAGGATCAATTTCTCGCTGACCCATTTCATATAGCTGGTACCCACACTTTCCTTGTAGCAGATCCGGCTCTCAAGAAGCTGGAGAACAGCTCGTTTGTGAGCAATGGACGCATCATTGTGGCAGAGACTGGATTGACTGTTGAGACTCGACAGTCGATTGTCATTCCCAGCACGGACATGGATTAGATTAGTCCATAGTAGCGTACTGTATTCGAATAGAGACTAGAAACTTCTGATTATTCCTTGTATTACTTTAATTGGATTAGTGAAACCCACCATAAGCGCTTGTAATGTAATTTTCAGCCTCACTGATCGTCCTAGAAGGATAGAAACGATCGATCAGGTGGGAAGCGTGGTACGTGTCTAATTTCGTTAGAGGGGTGCGGAACCGTACCGGTACTTGGCAGGCTAGGCGGGATTCCCCGTCCTCCACATGGGATACATGTAACTACAAATCCCACTGCCCCGCTAGATAACCTCCCTGTCTAGCGGCCTAACGCCACATAGTAAAGCTGCGCTAGTGTAGGATGTAACGGTGGGGCCCTGGGTTCCACGAACGATCTTACAGAATCAAGCTCCACTTAAGCGAGAAGGAAGGGGTGGCAGGGTGGATGGATGCAGGTGAAATGCACGCATCTCGGGGGTTAGCTCTTCCTTTGTGTGACGAGGAGTTAGCGTTTGCGCCGATGTTCTTACAAGCAAACACTCTCCCGCAAAGCCAGTGCTATCGGCCTTTAAAATCGGCGATAGTAAAGGCCGATAACCTCTAACCACGATACAGACGAACCCAGATCATCATCTGAAGACCAAAACACGCAATCTGGTCTGCATAGCCACTATACTCGGGCCGGAATGCTACATTTCCTTTGGGTTCCTTTGAATGAAAGCTGCAAAGCTGTAAAACACGGAGCTAAGCTGTGATGAAAACGCCGTAAACTATCATCTACGTCATTTCGGCCTTGTCTTAGTTTGAAGCTGTATTCAAAAGGTCGTACGACCAGTCCTCAATTGAGCTCAGAACCAACTCATAGCTTCGCCTTTCAGTAATTAATCAATATCCCTCTCGTCACCAGTAAACTCATATTGTATGTTCCGCAAAATATTTCGTAAATACAGCACCAAGTCCACCATGGCGAAGCAATACGACACCAACACCACCTCCGACGAACTTGTCAACGACTTCGGCAGCGATATCAAGGGGAAGACCCTCCTAGTGACCGGAGTAACTCCCGGTGGCCTCGGAGCCGCATACGCCGAATTCGTCTCCAAAGGGCAACCAGGTCTCATCATCCTCGCCAGCCGTAATCTAGAGAAGCTAAAGACAGTGGCCGAAAAGATCGCAGGAGTCTCACCTAATGTCAAGACCCGCGCTCTACAGCTTGACTTGGGGTCATTTGCTAAAGTGCGGGAGGCCGCAAACACTGTGAACTCGTGGGCTGATGTACCTAACATCGACGTCGTGGTAAACAATGCTGGGCTCATGGGCACGGATTATTTCCTCACTGAGGACGGCTTTGAGAGCCAGTTTGGCACCAACCATCTGGGCCACTTCCTCTTCACCAATCTCATTATGAACAAGATCTTGGCCTCCAAGGCTCCTCGAGTTGTGAACATTACCAGTGATGGCCACCGACTGAATCCTATCAGATGGTTCGACTACAACTTCGATGAGGGCAAGACGTATAACAAGTGGCACGGTTATGGCCAGTCCAAGACGGCTAACATGCTGTTCTCCCTATCCCTCGCGGAGAAATTGGGCAAGCGTGGCTTGCAATCCTTCAGCGTTCACCCCGGAACAGTAGAGGGCACTAACCTCGGCATCTACTGCAACTGGGATGTTGACTACCCAGCCCTAAGTGAGTGTTCTAGGATGTTTCTACGATATTCTTACCGACCTGACTCATCTCTCAGTGGCTGCCGATAAGGCTCTTGGAAACCCGCAAGGATGGGACACATCATTCAACTTCAAGCCGCAACAACGGGGTGTTGCGCCTTATATCTTTGCGTCATTTGCGCCGAACATAAAGGGTAAATGAAGAATCCTTTACATCCAGAATAAGTTGCTGATGCGAATGTAGAACACAATGGTAAATATATCCTCGAATCCCGCATCGGCGATCCTTATACGGACACCATCAAGCCTTGGGCTACCAGCCCCATCGAGGCGGACAGGCTTTGGAAGCTGAGCGAGAAGCTTGTGGGTCAGGAATTTAGCTACTAGGTTACCGGTGTCATATATGCATGTCCAAGGGGGAAAGGACAATGCCATGAATGTGAGAGACAGCGTGGAGATTAGATACCTACTGTAAGATATCAATCTCAACAAGATTACACAATGATATTACACGCAACTTGCCACGATTCCATGCTTCATCTCACCCCCTGCCCAGTCTTTCTTTCACCGGTGTCTTCAGCATCTGCCTTGTTGGTTTGGGTCAACATAGTCGCCTGATCTTTCGAATTTTGGTCAAATATGATTGGATCTTGGGAGCTAGGGTTCGGGGGCTCGGACCGAAAATTGTTAGAGAGCTCACCTAATTGTGCCCATGGATGCTGTCTTCTAAGCTTAAGTGACTGGTTCGGCTGCAGAATGGATTATCTTTTCACGGGTTACTTTTGCTAGTCTCGGAACCTACAATAGGGAAGGGGAAGATAGTATCATGGGATTATATCGTTAAAGATGCTATGTACCCCTCTAAGCCTTGAGATACGTACCTATGTACCTAAGTATCTAAAATATGCATCCAATTTGATTGGGTGCCCTACCCTGCCCTACCCGGCCCTAACCCCCCCTGCCGAATCCAAGTTCCCGTGCAGCAGCCGTGTCCACTTCACATCCCTGAATCTCCACGTTTACGGGCTGACTAAAGGCACGGCTCAGGGCCGGAGCTGAATTTCCACTTCTTCCCAAGTTTGTGGAGCCGCACATACGACAAGAGTGCAGGCGACTCAGCTCCAATTACTTGGTCTTAGAATCTGCATCGGGTCCCAGTAGCAATTCGTCATGCCACCAGTTGATCAACACAGAGGTACTGCCTGGACCAAAGACCAGAGACGCTAATGCAGTAGATACTACTGCGTTGAACCAGTTGAACTGCTTCCCTGTGACATGTGCGGCATTTCCCAGCTGCACAAGCCCAACTAGGAGGACAACACCATATCCACCAACTTGGTCCCACAAGAAGAAGCTTCGAATGCCGTCGCCCACTGTCTTTGTTGGTTCAACTGACAAGGGAGGGATGAATAACGAAGCCGGGCTAAAATACTGCCTATATGATGGATCGAAGATCGCGGGGAACAGAACCGTGATGATGCTCAGACTAACAATGGCAACATGCATAGCAAAGCTAAAGGCAAGCGTAACGGCGTAAGTCGTTCGGACCGAATGAAGACCATTATCATGGCCATGGCCACGATCGCTCGGAGAGCCGGTCCCCGCGGATACTTTGAATAGCACCATGACTGTCAGGGGAAACACATTCCATGTCACCACGGCCCACTGCTGGAAGTTGTTCGAAACGATTCCGGGCGAGGGAATTCCCATAGCAATGGCCGGAACCACATAACCGACCAGGAGGGCTGGTAATACGGCTCGGACCAGACGCGGATTTACGAAAGCTGAGCGTCTACGCGCACCAGGAGAGACGGTTGCCGAAAACAGTGGAGATGAACTGATGAACCACAGAGCCCAAATCCAGCCTGTGAAACCAATCGCTCCCATCTGGAAGGAAAGGGCCCAGAGTGTCGGTCTAACCACACGTCAGCTGAGCTATGCTCACAACAATTAGGGCTGAAGCCTCAACCCTCAATGGCCGCTTGATTACTAAGGATATACGTACGTGACAATGCTAGCATTTCCGCCGCGAAGATGGTTCACGTAGAAAGTGACAAGGATTGGGAAGAACTGGCCTAGGAAGTAGATTCCGATCGCCGACGAGTCGGGATGCGAGCCATCGACTGATTCCCAGAAAAATATGACGAGCACGTCCAGGAGGTAGTCTATGGGCCAGTATATTCCCGTGAAGCTTGTTTTCAGGGCATATTCGGTACCTGGTAGGGTGTAGCTGCGGCCACCATGCAACGCGGTATAAAGATGGACCAGCGAGCCGTCAGCAACGGTGCGTCCCCATGTACCTAGTGTTCCCACGAGGCCCAGGATATACAACGCAGCCTTAGCGGGACCGAGCGAGTGACTATCGCTAGCATAAGCCATGGCTTGATGAATGACCATTGACCGCTAAAGAATCCCATGCCCAGCGGATCCTGCGGCAGCTTTTAATTGCTTTTAATCTCGAGTGGTCCGTTGTCAGCCCTGAGGCTGACCAGGAAGGATTCGGGGCTCCGGACCGAGGCTGACAGGGCTCGTGAGCGCCAAGTGCAATCGGCGAAGCAACCGATATTAAAACTGTCACATAGCCGCCATCCACGGAGGTTGCATATGCAGAGGGCACGTTCAGCATATGCGTCCGACGAATCGTTAACCACCGCATGCCATCACGTTATAGATCTGCAATGTCGCCAAGAATCACCCTCGGCGCTGTCGCTGCTTCATTGGCCGGCGTTGCCTCTGCAACGGTTGGCGCGGGCATCATGAACGAAGGCACCCAGCGAAAAACTGAGATCTTTGGAAACTCGTTTGGTCGCGCCGGACACAATGCGACGTACGATTACATCGTGAGTGAGCCCCGATGTCATATCCTGTTGAGAAAGTCAGAATGTGAGATGTGAGAGAGGACGAATTACTGACATGTCTTGCCCATCGAAAGGTCGTTGGTGGCGGTACCGCCGGCAATACCATCGCCGCGAGGCTCGCGATGGACCCGGCGAACTACACGGTCGCCGTGCTGAACGCCGGGTCCTTCTACGAGATCATGAACGGCAACCTGACGCAGATTCCAGGCTACTCGTTCGAGAGCGCGGAACCCAATTTCGCCAGCAGTCTCTCGTCCATGACTGTGCTGGGATTGAGAACTGTGCCTCAACCTGTAAGAATAAATAGCGAAGAAAAGTGCGGGAAAGAGTACTTATACCGTGATAATAGGGTTACAACAACCGTCAAATAGATTACATCGTGGGCCAAGTCTTTGGTGGAGGGTGAGTCGAAGTCATAATTCCCACGTGGTTATGTTGCAACGAGAGTGTTAATAAAATTGCCACCACAGATCGGCCGCCAATACCGGAGGATACCATCGGTACGTGCTCCGATCACGCCCATGATCGCATCACATCGGTTCGCAAATACTGACCTTTCTCGCGAACAACAGACCGCCTGCGGGCACCTACGATTGGTGGGCGGAGATCGTCGAGGACGACTACTGGAAATGGGACAACGTCTACAATTTTGCCAAGAAGAGCTGCAATTTCACCCCGCCTGACTACACCAGAATTGACCCCTCGCTGGACATCTACTATGACGAGGATGCTTACATCCCCGATGGTGGCCCACTGCACATCTCGTACGGGGGTTGGCAGGGACCGTACGGCCCTGCCTTGGGCGAAGCGCTCGCAAAGATGGGCTTTGAGTACTTGCCGGGCCTGAACAGCGGCAAACTGATCGGCTACGGAACCGCGACGGCGGCTGTGGACACGTACACGGCCACTCGCGACTCCTCCGAGACTTCATTCTTGCAAGCCGCCGCTCGCGCGAGCCCCGGCTTTAAGATCTACCCGGATGCTCTGGTCCAGAAAGTCCTCTTTGACGCGAACAAGAAGGCCAGTGGAGTCTTGGTACAGGGAAACGCGTTGAACAACCCGGTAACCTATCAATTGAATGCAACCAAGGAAGTCATCGTTTCCGGTGGTGTTGTAAGTCGATGAACTCAAGTGTATTTGAAAATATTGGAAGACTGATTAGAATAGTGGTTCTCCCCGCACATTCTGATGCTTTCTGGCATTGGACCCGCCGAGACTCTTCAACAGTATGGCATCGATGTCATCGTGGATTCTCCGGGTGTCGGCCAAAATGAATGGGTCAGTCCCTATTCCATTGTGATTAGAAACGCAAGTGAGAACTGACAATAATCTCCAGGACTCGCCGTACTTGTCAACTGTGTTCAAGGTCAACATTACGACGAGCACGCAATTGGCGGCCGGCAACCCTGAGGTAGTGGCCGAGGCCATTTACAACTGGACGTACCACCAGGACGGTCGTCTATCCAGTATCGGCACTGGGCAAGCACTTTGTAAGCTGACATTGCACCATCCTCTCCGTCGTATCCGGATCCCCGTATTCTAGACCAATAGCTGACTTGTGTAACCACCCCAGCATTTGAGAAGTACCCCGAACATCTGCGCAGCTCATTCAGCAATTCGACCCTGGAGTGGCTGTCGACGTTCCCCGATGACTGGCCTGAGGTCGAATTCCTCCCCTTGGAAGTATCGTCGTACCCCGCAGATCTTGGGCCCGATGACTACTACATCACGATCGGATCTGCGCTGTTGGCCACGTCTTCAATCGGTAACGTGACAATCCAGAGCAACAACGCCAAGGACTGGCCCGTCATCAACCCCAACTGGCTGTACAACATAAGCGACCGGGAGATGGCCGTCGCATCCGTCAAGCGTGCCCGTGAGATTGCCTTCAACACCTCCTTCGTCATTTCCGAGTATATCCCCGGCGCCGACGTCCAGACCGACGAGGAGATCCTCGAGTGGGTCCAGAACAACAGTAACCTCATCTACCACGGCTCCACCACCTGCAAGATGGGCCCCGACAGCGACCCCATGGCCGTCCTCGACAGCCGCGCTCGCGTCCGCGGCGTCACCGGTCTCAGAGTCGTTGATACTTCTGCGTACCCTAATCTTGTCCCCGGCCACACTATGGGGTCTGTTTACTTGTTCGCTGAGGCTATAGCGAACTCCATTCTCACAGGGAACTAAGGTACCTAATTAGTTGCTTTCGCGACGATGCCAGGATGTGGTTGGCTTTGCGCTCCTTTAATCTCATGACCGATATGTTTGCATTATTCGATTCTTCCGTCTGCGCATAGTGAGCGTTATTCGCAGGCGCTTTATTTTGGAGCATTATTTTCTTTTTCTATATAATAGAGACCGCTGTTCACTCAGCTATCACAATAAAAGGGCTACCCCATGGCTTTCCGTGTACTCATATCAACATTGATATAGGGAGCTTGGATATGATGTTAATCTTAACCTGCCAAGATGGTATTTGTTTTATACTTAACTTAGGTAGTGGGTAGTAAGAGCGAACACGCTGTCGTGCCCGCCGGGTTTAGCGGCCCTCCCGATCGGGCATAGCGCCGCCCAGACCGCCCGCCGCTTTTGGGCGCGCCCCCACCATGCTCGGTGTCGCGGCCTTGCCCCTCGCGCCGCAGCATAGATAGGCTTCGTCGTCCCCGGACGTCCCCCCTTCGTACTCTCGACTTCTTCCTCCTCACCCTGTCCTTGTTTCTTCTCGCCGCCACTCCCCTCCCCTCTGCCGTTTTCTTCGCCCAGCCGTCACGGCCGTGGATCGATCCTTTGTCTCGCGCGGCCAGCCCTGCTTATGCTGTTCCTTGTTTTCTCGCCGCGCAGGATCCAAGTACGCATTGTGCTAACCCAAGCCGAGACGCACACATGCTGAGAGAAAGTCAGTCCCTTTTGGTTTCATGTCACGAGACTCCGTCACAACAATACCTCTTTCTCTTAGTCATTATCTTGCCCCTGGGTTGAGAAAGGCGCCAGATGCTGAGTGATTTGTTGCCATGACTTAACGCCGTCGACCAGATTCTTGACTGCACGCAAGACTTCATCTTCAGAACCTCGGACCTGGGCTGTGGTGTCCCGTTCTCTAAGGGTGATGGAGCCATTCACCAGCGTGTCGAAGTCCACCGTGATGCCGAGCGGTGTGCCAAGCTCGTCGTTTCTAGCGTACCTTTTACCGATTGAGGCGCCGGAAAAGTCCACGTTGTTTGTTATACCCAGCGCTCGGAGCCGAGAGGACAGCTTGCGTATGATGGGCATAAATTGAGGTTGTGCAGAGATTGGCACAATGAGAACTTTGGTTGGCGCCACGACGAGGGGCAACGATAGAACCTAAAAGCCTTACTTAGTATCTATAACTTGACGAGAGGAGAGGGTAGGGGGCCTTGACTCACGGCTCTTGCAGCATCCTGGGGCCGATGCCAGTATGTCTGCTCAAGTAGACAATACAATATACGACCGATGCCAAACGAAGGCTCGATGACGTTCGGGGTATATTCCCGAACGGTCTGAAGCTGGGTCACCTTTTGAATAGTCAGAAGCTCTCTCGGAAGCTCCACGGACGACGTGCCATCCGCCAGAGGTGCTGTGGTGTCGACGGTCACGACCCCCTTTGCGTTCAGCTCTGCGGCCAAGCTCTCGAGAAGGGTCTGGTCTAAGGCTTCGACACTCGCCTGCACTGCCTTGGCATCTCGCTTGAATCTGGGGCCTGCGAGTTTCTTGTCCAAGGACGCCTGCCACCGCTCCACCTTGATCGAGCCCGTGCGAAGCGCCTCCTTGACTACCAGCGGGGTGCCCGTAAAATTTGAATGTACTGTTAGATCATATGCGCTTCGATCGGCACAGCCAACGCATTCAATCCACCCGTAGCTTGTGAGAAGCTCGGCATCCCAGCAATCGCAGGCATAGTGCGCCATCTCGTTGTCCAGATGCTGCCTGAACCGCAGCTTTGAAGGATCTACGCCGATCTTGAGAAGAAAGAGCATTATCCTCCCAAGGAAGTATCCGAGCGTTTCGTTGTCGATGGTTTTAGACTTGACTGCTTCCTCGATCGATATACTTCGAGGCGTAGTCTTACCAGCCAGCTGCGTTTCTTTGTCAAGGAGAGGCAATTCAAGTCCAACAACTTCTTGGAAACGTTCGTGCTCCTTCTTCTCCGGGTCGACATAATGCTCTATCTCGGCCATCAGGAACTCTCTGACTCGAAGGAGGCCAGACCTCGGCGAGATCTCGTTTCGGTAGGATTTGCCGATGCTTGCAGAAGCGAAAGGCATTGCGCCTTGGTTGAATTCGAGGAGCTTTCGGAAATTCAAGAACTGTCCTTGGGCCGTCTCAGGACGTAGGTACACAGGAGCTGCTGCGCTTGGTCCGACGGTAGACTTGAACATGAGATTGAACGGGGTCGGAGGCAGAACTTCTCCATTGCCATCCGGGTTTCTGATGTCGAATTTTTTGATCAAGTCGCCGAGCTCTGGGCCATCGTAGTTGTCAATCTGCAGAACGGAATCATCAGTCTAGAGTTAAACAAATATAGGATCTAGGATGATTAAATAACCTTAGCCAAAATATCGTTGTATTCGTCAATAGTTGCTTCGTCTAGCTTCGGACTATTCTTCAACGGGCCATTGACTCCCCGGGCAAGGCGAGATTGCAGCACGCTCTCGACCAGGTGATCCGCTCGAAGGTATTCGCCTTTGACAGGATCCCTGCACATCCAATCTGCGAACTTATCGACGTGGCCACTTGTCTTGAGGACGAGCTCCGGAGTAATGACTGTGCAGTCCAGCTCCAGCATGTTCTCCTCAAGAACGAAGTGCTTCCTCCACACGTCGACAATGTTGGCCTGCAAGGCACAACCAGGAGGGCCATAATCGTACAGGCCACGGTTGTCTCCATGAAAGTTTGGAGCAAGTCGGTAAATTTCAAACGACTCCGTGAAGAAGAACCGGCGCTTTATGACAGACTCGAATAGCGAGCGATCGAATTGATCGCCTTTAAACGTTGTCATGGGAGCCATGGCGGGGCAGGCTGTCGTTGCTGACGTTGACAGACTGGTCGAGGTACCACGAAGCGGGGAAAAAAAGTAAAGTTGAGCTAGTCATCTAACGTATCTCACGGTTCTCACCCTCTGCTGGGCCACCCACTCTAGTGGGCCATTTAAAAATTGTTAGTGTAGACATGTAGACACCTAATAAACTATATCAGATTTTCAAATTTTCTAAAATCCAGCAAAATTCTAATTTTTCATCAAAATTTACTTGAATTCATAATATGCATTTGAGATAGATAAAAAACATTATCTCTTCTTTTAGCATGTTTTTAACTAGTTTTAAAGGAGTTTTATTTTAAACGCTGTATTATAGTGGCTTTAGTGGTCGTTATCGTTATAACCTGGCCCACTAGAGTGGGTGGCCCAGTAGAGGGTGAGATACGTTATCCATATATGCACTTTAAGTGCAGGACACCCCCTAGCGGTGAGGGTGGGACCCTTCGTGAGCAGCTTAGGATTGGGACCTAAAGCTGTAAGAGCCTTGCGCTCTGGTGGTGAAGGCGAGCGATCACGATATCGACGCTCTTTCTTTCGCGATCATGCGGTGACGCCTCTGATTGGTCAGACAGCAAAATTCTCCATGCCTAAGGTACTGGGCTAGAAATCGTTTCATCGCTAAGACCTTACCGAGCCCATGTTGCTACGTGCTTACGCAGCCCGAAAATCGCGCTAAGGAAACTAGCACAGCCTTAAAATGATTCACGGTGAATTTAAAGACCGCGGAGGGAAAGCCGTGTGGGAACCGCACTGAACCCGATTCACTGAGCCTCTCTGGAAGATTTTAAAAGCTCAGAAAAGACCCGGAGCTAATTTCGGATTTACGAGGTATTAAAGATATAGTAGATGGAAGTCCTGAATGCTTTAACCAGCAGGGGCGGAGGTCTTGCTCCATACCTTGTTATTACGTATTGAAATGAGGGTATAAGACATTTCCTTAGGACGGGAATAGCCTTATATAAGTAGCAGTAAAAGGTACAGTTTACGAATTCGATGTGGTTGGGTAATAATGTCAGGCTGTCACGCAATCGAGGAGATAAATCTAAGCACGCAACTTATGCAGCTCAAGCTACACTACCTACGCAGGATCTCGTAAGGAAAGCAAGAGTTCCCGAATCTAAATGTTACGTTCCAGAGTATATAAACAGTGGTACGATAGTTGAAACAAACTCAGTGGAACACAGGGATTAATTGTGCATTACAAGTGCCACCTCACTACTAAGAATCCTTCGGCTCATTAAGGTAGTCGGCTTATGCATTACCAGGCCTAAATTTACCGGCCCGATATTTGTTGATTCAGGGACTTCAAGCTCATCCTAGTTCCTGGTCCCCACGGATTCCGCGGCCTCCGCAATTCAAAAGTTGCCTAGGTATTCCAAGAATCACCTAGGTATCAACGCCATCTACCTTACCCTTGGATCAGAGTGGGACAAATTTGGAATCTGGAACAATAAACTTTTAAAGTTACGGCCCCTCCCGAAGGCCGGACTGATAGCCTAATACAAATGAAGCTAGGTTCTAATAGGGGGAAGCCAATTAGAATACATCATTATCGTTCTACTCGACGTAAGTGGCTGATCACAAGGACACCAAAAGACCAGAACATCGAATCCTTGACCATAACCTTGACCATACATACACGAGTCTGTCTGTTAGGTGAGCTGACTCTGCATATAGATGTGCATGTTTTGGTTACGCATTTCCAATTTCCCATCCTCAAATCCCCCTACGTCAGCATGTCGATCAATTGCCCATGTTACATAATGTGGTGAGATCGACTGACTCAGCGATCGACAAAGAACGCGGGGCGGTACATAGACAAAAGCTGCATACACTAACTAGGTACCTAGTTACTTGGTATTCCACGCCTCTCCCCGGTCTCTCCCGATGTAACTACGTTTTGCAACCTACCCTTCCCGCAGGATTTTTCAGCAAATACAACCCCTGCATCAATGCACATGGAAATCACATCATTTGATAGCTGGGTCTTGTATAGAACTGGGATGGATGGATGTAGAATTCTCGAAATACTGTATCTACGCCCCTCAGTCAACCACGAGGTTTCCGGTGGAACGGTTGCATAGTAGCTGCTCCCAACTCGTGGATATGACTTCAATTCCGTTTCCCCACGGGTCCTGGATGTAGACCCCGTCCTCGCCAAAGACCCTTACAGTTTGCGCGATCCTTTTTCCGCCATGCTGCTCGGCCTTCTTGGCCATCGCCTCGACGTCTGGCACCGTAACCGCGAAGTGGAAGATGCCCCCACGCCTAAAGTCGCGGCCACTCTCGAAGCTAGACGCCAAGTTAGGGTCCATCCTTGGGTCCAGGAACTCGAACAGCTCGAGCCCTACACCATTACCGGTTGTCAGATAGGCTACCTTGACCTTGTTGAAACCAGGGGGGCAGATCCTAAAGACGGCCGTGTCGGGGTTGATGTCGCGGTCCTCGACGATGATTGGTCCCAGACTCACGAAGCCCAGCACCTCTGTGTACCATTTTAATGCTTCCTCCACGTTGGGTACCGAGAGGCCCATGTGGTTTATGGGATGGTTGTATTGCTATTATTGGATTAGCCCAGTGGAACCAGCCACATAGAAGCTTATCTGATCTCCCATCGACGGGACTTACCTTCGACATGGTTGAAACCGTGGCCTGCCTTCACTATGTGGGTATAGGGTGCTGCTAGTCCTTGCTTGATTCTCGCAGGGAATTTTTGTTCCTTCGACGCGTCACAATATGTCGATAGATGCCTTATGACGCGATGTCCCTATGCCGTGCATACAGTCTATCAGTCGATGTTGCCGCTTAAATAAGGTGAATGCAGTGTCGGTCAAGCCGAATATTGCATGTCATTTATCTGTTGCAGTCACCTAGTAAATGTATTTCCCGTTCATGCTATGGGGGGGTCGCCTGGGTGGCTGCACAAGCGCGCTTCTATAATGCCACATTCATGCAACACCTACTAGTCACGGTCCGTGCCGCCGGCGAACGCCTTCCGCCATTGGACATCCTACTAGACATGCCCGTTCGAGCCTGTCAAGGGCTTTTCAAAGCCTAGGCACTCATGGCGCGTTCCAGTTTTAGGTTAGGTCACCCGTGAGGCTGCCTCGGTGTGCCGGGCCGTTGCTTACGCTAGCGAGCTGCGAGAATGATTCCTTGGACGTTTTCTGCATGTATCAAATAGCAGCTGACCCATCGCTGATTGACAAGAGCCTGTCCCATGGTTCCGCAACCAGCCAGCACTATCACACCTTCCACGCGCTCGTGTATCAGATAGGCAACCCCTCCCGGTTTTAGCACCATCAGAAGGCAGCAGGGGAAAACATGCTCCATATGGCACAGACCCCATTCGCCGGGAAGCTGTTCGCCATCACTGGCGCGGGATCCGGAATTGGGCGAACTTTAGCTGGCGTGCTCTTCGCCCAGGGAGCGCTGCTATCCCTTGCTGACGTAAATGAGACGGCCCTATCAGAGGTCAAGGCGGAGCTGCTCCAGACACGGAAGCAGCAGCAAGCTAAGACTGGGAACGGCGAGATCAACGGCCAGTCTGCACAGCCAGAACTGGACAAGGACGACGCTTTTGCCACTATCTTCACTGCCGTCGTGGACGTGCGTTCGCAAGATGCCTGCACTAACTGGATAGAGGCAACCGTATCGCACTTCGGGCAGCCCTTATCAGGGGCCGCAAACCTCGCTGGCGTCATAGGCCACAGCATCACGCAGGACAAGGGGTCCATCCGCAACATCACAGATCAGGAGTTCGACTGGGTGATGCAGGTCAACGTAAAGGGCACGCTCAACTCGCTTCGCGCTGAGCTCCCGCACACGCTAGTGGGCCGCGACGGGCGAGGCGGCGGCTCCATCGTCAACGCATCCAGCGTGTCTGGGCTCTCGGGCATCGAGCTGAATGGCCCGTACGTCGCGGCCAAGCACGCGATCGTAGGGCTGACACGCACCGCGGCCAAAGAGGAGGGACAGCGGGCCATCAGGGTCAACGCTGTGGCGCCGTAAGTTATTACCTGTCTCTTTTTTCGCGTCGATCCCATGACATTTTCCGATGCCAGAGCCGCAGCATAAGCAACAGCACTGCGACATTAAGGAAAACGGAGGCAAGATTCGAAAGCCCCGCGTGCTTCATTCGCCCACTTTTCTCCGCAGCAGCAGCTAGCTGGGCTTGGCTTTCTTTGCGTTTGACCGAACTCGGACATCTGGAGTTGTTACCCAATCGGTTGGCTCGGCGAACCCATGGCTGACATGCAGCGCGAGTGCAGAGGCATCATTGCCACGCCGATGATGAAACAGATCGAGGCGTCGAAGGGCTCGACCGACCTGTTTGCCGGTGGAGATCCGGGGGCGCTCGCGCGAAAGGGCGACGCCGAGGAGGTCGCCCAGGTCATTGCATTCCTGCTCGGACCACACAGCAGCTTCGTCAGCGGCGTCGTGCTGCCTATCGACGGCGGGTGGCTTTGCTGATAAGACCGAGCCGGGGTTGCGCACCTAATGAGGTAGGCATGTACCTCTGCTGGCCAAGGACGTACGTACGTGCTGCTTACCTAACGCTTAGGTGTACTGCTACTATAGCTTAGGTACTTTAGCCATCCCGCATATAGATATGCACGTTGTTCTTTTATGCTTAAACATTGGCTCTGCAGTTGCTTGGGTCCAAGATAGGATGCCTAGGGAGTAGTCTAGAATATAGCTCGTTTCCCCATACGTCCAACTTTTGGAAAAGGTGAAGTGCCAAGACAGGGTTTTCGTACTTTTGTATGCTTCTAAACATAAAATTGTCTTGGCATTTGTTGTGAACTCGCATAATTGACTAGCACGGCTTTCCTATTTAGGAAATTTCTCGGCATATACTCCATGTATTACTGTAACCCTGAGTTATACTCTTACTCTCTGAACTACATTCTTCCAAAGTTCTCTATCTTTGCTGCTGTTCTTGTTTTTGCCAAGTTGTAATCCCCGTACACGAGGCAAGACAACGCTATCTACCTAGGTACCAGGCAATACTATGTAATGCAGTGACAGGGAAGCTAATCTTGGCAACCTTCTATCTCACGCTCCCCCCATGTCTAAATATGATAACTCATTTGCATACTAGGCCTGATGATCGAACTAAATTGGAATTCCAGGTCCCTTTAGAGCGTCTGTCTGCACGCTAATTCGTATACAGTCTAGACCAGCGTTCTATTGCATTTGACCAGAACTATCCGTATGAGATCCAAGCAGTAACATTCGACGCTCGATAAACCTAATCGTGCCTCTGTTCTGCTAGCGTAGTTGTTATGTCATACCTGTCGTGAAAAAAGTGCATCGTCTTGATAGATCTATCCATGAGGTCCGTCTCGAATTTCCTCAACGCTATGTGGAACGAGTCTCCCGTCCCAATTGACGCGTGCATGTGTTTGAATGCAGCCCAGTGCCTTGTAGAAGCGATCTGATTCAGCTCGCGCACCCTCGCCTCGAGAATTTCCAAGACAGTGGCGTTGTCGGCTTTCGACGGCGATTTTCGCACCCATGCCAAGTACTCAGCCACTGCCGAGGAAAGACCCGTAATGTCTGCCTGTATGGCGAAGAACGAGGACATGAGGTCGAGTAAGGAGGTCGTAATTGTTGACGACGTCTCTCCTGTTTCTGCGCCAAATATCATATCGCCCCCGGTTCCCAGATCGATGCTGCCGTGCTGGCTATTCATCGCGCGAAGCTCGTTCAGGCTAGGTAACGTAGTGCTCACAGGTGACACCAGCGGTAGTTCGTCTTGAACGTGGGTTGCGCCCCTGGTGGGCGGTCGACAGTTTTGAAGCGAGCCGAAGAAATCGGCAGAGTCTTCGGGTTCCCCATATGCTTGTCCTAAGCTACGAAAGTCACCGTTTGGGAGGAATAATGTTGTTCGGGGAGGCGCCGGAGGAAATGGCATCTGGAGGTCCAATGTCGGAGTTTGGCTCAGCATTGAAGTAGAGTAAGGGCTCGGTAGGCCGGTGCATTGGCTGTTCCGACTCTGTTCTAGAATCTGGGCTTCAGCTTTGACTTTTTGTGGCACCAAGACATCAGTGACAACTCTACCTAGGTGAATATGCATAAAGAGAAAAGGAAAAAGAGAGAAAAATGGCTGCGTAGACACAATTTAGATAGATTGTCTCATGGAACGTCGTGTACTCACCGAGTCTCTCCTGTAAGCTCTCTATCGTCTGTGCTAGTTCTTGTCTCGAAGGTAAAGACGGCGGCGCGTATACACACTCATCGCCAGACCGAATGCATTTGTCACACGCCGGTTGATTGCCATCGCATCTAACCTTTCGGTCGCGACAAACCTTGCATGCCATGTGTCGAGACATGGCGCATGGAAGATCAGACACCACGTTTGGACGTAGTAGCACCTGTCGTACGCGGTTG
Source organism: Hypoxylon sp. FL0890 (assembly GCA_022497025.1). NCBI lineage: Eukaryota > Fungi > Ascomycota > Sordariomycetes > Xylariales > Hypoxylaceae > Hypoxylon > Hypoxylon sp. FL0890. Next base: position 348,697 of record MU386558.1, on the reverse strand, counting down.
CAATTGGAGACTTCGTATAATATAATATTCTCGGCGTTAATTGGAATAGGTACCAACCATGTCATGTAACCTCGCAGAGAAAGACCCATCTAGTTTGAAGTTGTCTTTGGAAGAACCAAACTGATTATACTATTGATATAGAGATGTAGAGAGCTATGTGAGTTGCCCCTCCCTTGTCAGATCTGACGTCGGAAGCACGGGGGGGTCGCTGGGGTCACAATCCTTTAGGGGGCACTCATGAGCATAATAAGTCTGGACTTGCTTATAGCTTGTAACAACCTAGCCATTTCTGCCAGTCTTATTCTGAACCAGTCATGGGTTGGATTCCCACTCTAAAGTGGTTACGGAATCAATTCCGGTAGAAGGCCTTGAAAGCAGGCCTCTTTCCCCAGAGAACAATTAACACGATACAACAGCCCGTGCCAGTTTCGAAACATCTAGACTTGCCAACAAGCTTCACTTCGTATAGGCACTGAGATATATTCGCAGATCACAGAGTCAGAGCAGGGGCCATCCCGGTACCTCGTGTTTCCGGCTCACTCAAAGACCGCCAAGATAGAGTTGTGATATTCGCTTAGTTGAGCCGCACCTTAAATATGAAGGAAGCGTGCTTTCAGTAAGGTTGGTACTTATTATGTACATGTGGCAAGGAGTCGACAATTAACTCCTAGTAAAGGAGCACGTTGCATTTGCCGTACGCCACTTACTCGTTTAAGATTCTGAACCAAATACCGCCACCAAAACAGACTACTATCATGAACTTCTGTTGCTAACCCACCCGTCGGTCTCCTTATGTCGGTGCATCTCCTCCCGGCCCGTCCCTTGCAACACGGGATTCGCCGTGCACCATCTAGTTTATTGTAAACGTATCCATCGCTCTTAAGATGTGTTATAATTTAACGCGACTAGCATTGATCGAATGTTAGAGCAGAAACTAGACTAATACAAGGGAGTAGAACAAGTAAGACGATCAACACAAGGTGCAGGTAAGCCCCCTTCTATCTAGATAAGCCCTGCTCCAACAGGCTTACGGAAGAATAAGTGCCGCGTGGCCCCTCGGTAAGATTGTATTCCGTCTTATGTTTAGCCAAGTGCCAAAGTAAGATGGATTGGTATCGACAGTCAAAAACAGCCTATCGCACGAATGCAAGTTCCCAATACAATCCCGCAATTATTCTCTTAATCACACCGCATATTTCTAGGCGCATGCGAAGATAGCAGTGCAGTATACACATCAGGTTGTCAACTGCAAGCCAACTCATGTATGACATGTATCATATGATTCATTCGTTAATATTGCATGCAGATCTGTGGCACTCCTGAATAAGTAGAATTATATACCATGCATATTCCTTCTAATACGTATTTGGTAAGGCTGTTCCATCCTCGGAGTTAGGGACACCGAAATCGTACTTAACTTGCGCGTGTGTTACAGTCCTACTGACGATCAAGCTTACTTCCACGTAGTTACCTCTTAAGAGGTTGTTCATGATAGTAAGACTCTTCATTACGGGAATCTGTCAAATCTCCTGTTAGATTCAAACCACGTGCAATGAACAAGGTTGGAAAATTATGGCTTTTAAGCCTGAGAGAGTTATGTCACATGTGATTACACAGTAGAAAATACCTGCAAGTCAGTGCCGTATGCTAATGCTAGTATATGGAGAATTCTAACCACTAAGATAGCTCCATTTTCATTAAAGACTTAAGCTTATATCATAGCGAGGAGAGTCAACCAACCAAGACTCTGGCTCTGGGATGTCTACATCGTAACAGCTACAGGGGTGACTAAGGCTTACAAGGGCTCCGTTCGACTGCAGGAACGATTATTTTGACTGACTCGTGTCGTTAAGCCACCCCGTCATAATCCAAACAGTGTGCAACCCGAGATATTTGCCGAAGACTGTGGAGAGATGTCAGCTCGGATAGAGGTTTTAGAATACTTCCGGGTACCCCTATTGATCCTCTCAATCCTTCGGAGATTTCTTATGCCTCAGATGACAAGGATGGCACGAACTTCAGAACTTTCTGTAGCTTTACCCTGGCTCAAGAGTGCTTAATAGGTGAGGTATTACATAAACCATGAGGACCTCGGGATACTAGCTTGTTGGCTTCACCTACGATGTTCCATTTTCGGTTCCCGATACAAGGGTCCCCCAGACTGCGGCCAGACTAACGTGGACTTCGGACCGGTGCTACGAGACTGCAGAGTGTGGTTACCAGGAAGCATTGAATTAGGTAAGGCTATTTCGTACTTTGGTCTTCCGAACTGTTCTTGTCGTAATAACTAGAGATCTGTAACCCTAACCCATCCGAGGCCGAAATCCTGGCCACTAAGCGATTGCACTCCTATCAGCTTGACAACGTCAGCATAGCTATCAATTTCCACTATCTAAACTCGACTCAGACCTGAGATCTACCTTATAACCCTGAGATAGGCGATCTTATTAGTCTAGTTTCTATCATTACCTCCCCCCTGAGCCTCATTCAGGATTTAGTTCGCGTGCCCATTGACGGACCTAACAGTGGCACTATGTCCGTTGGTGGCCTTCCCATTGATGGAAACTCCATTAGTCTTCTTACCGTTCGGGACATGCCCATTAGTAATCCCATTAGTGCTTTTCTCTGTCAGTAACCTGGTTTATATATAGACGCCTTGACATACTTAGACTTTTGGGCTTTAGCCCTCCTCTCTAGATATTCGTCTACAAAGCCATCGAAGTCGTGAGGATGATAAGGGCTGAGCAGCTCAGAAACAACGTTAGACTTGCGACGGCTGTTGATTCCCAGGTCTGAAAAGACGCTATCGATGTACTATGCAATTTGATCAGCATTGTGAGCAATTACGTTATCCATGGGCTTTCAACTTACCGGGAGGAAGTCGTAGAGGGAATAGGGGAACTTTTGCCCCTGGTTAAGATATCTCTTGCGGGTCCATGCATTCCACAGAGCCACCTCCATGGCCATAGTGTCGACATCAGGAAGGTCGATTTCGCCCAGGAGGTATAATATGGCCCAAAGTGTCTGCACTTCCGAGACTAATGGTGTCTGGACTGTGTGGATTTGGCCCAGGATTGCAAGGGACCGGTCATTCTTCTGAGCCAGGGATAATGGGATTGCGCGGCGGTATAACCGCCACTTCTTCTGCTGCTTTGGATCAAGCGACTTGGGATACACCAGATTAGGACCTTTCGCAAGGAAGGGCAATCTCTCGTTTAAGAGCTTGTCCGCCAACTCATCGTAGTAATCCCAGTTGACCCCGTCCTCCGAGATTGGAGAGACTGGATGTCCTTCGTATGCTGGAAGACCAATCTTGGCTTTATGCTCCGGGTCAAACAGGGCAAAGTGGTCGCCCCAACCCGTACACATGATAATGTAGTCTACATTGAGTTGAGCGCCCGACTTCAGGGTTACTGTCCGATCTTGTGTGCTCTCTACGACATCTCGTAGAACTGTTAAATTGGGACTGTGCAGAGTTGACCAGAAGTCGGGCAAAGTGACCACTCCGAGGCCCGAATGCGCCCAGAAAACTCTTGTTGAGACTGTTAGCATGGCACCTAGAAACGAGAATTGCGGCGGAGCGCTTACCCCTGACGGTCGATTTCTGGCTTGAGCTCCGCTACGTGGTCGCCAGCCGTGTAGCCAGCATGAACACCGCTAACATAATTTAAAAAGTCCCAGAATCGCCCAACGCACCAGCGGCCCACACCTGTTCTCTGAAGAAGCCAGTACATGGGGCCTTCGGTGTTAAGAATGGAGGGACTTAGATGTGTCATAAGTCTAGTCGACGCAAACGCAATGGCGTTGACCGTGTTCAAAATCTTGAAAGGCAAAATTGACAGGGGCCCTCCTCCTTCCTTTCGGATTACCCAAGTTACCTTCTTGCCCATGCGTAGCAGGAGATATACGGCGTCGTATGCTGACTTCGCCGCTCCGACTACAATGACCTCTTTGATCGAGTCGTTTTGGAGCTCCTCGAACGCCGCACCCAGATCGCGGGAATGGATTATAGGAATCTTACCATCAGAGTCTTCAAGTTTGGGCATGTACGGAATGGATGTGACTCCCGTAGCCACCATAAGTTTGGCCGCCTCTACCTGGTCATTGGTGCCCCTGAAACTTAGACGCCAACCACCAGGTATTTGCTTAGCGTCTGTGACGAATGTGTTGAATCTTATGCGACGGAGCAGATCGTGATCCTCTGCATACTTTTGCAAGTAGTTGTGGATCATATCTCCTGTTACTCTAGGATCCTTGGGGTCTCCTCCATTTGGACGCATAGGCGTGTCTGAATAGTTGAACAGCTAGCGAACGTATTAGAAAAAGTACATGCAGGGCACTTTTTGAGATTGAACGTACGCCTAGCCTGACCTGAGCTACCAGGTTAGGGTAAAGTCTGTCTTTACTCCATACTCCCCCGACTGTATTGTCCGAGTCGATAATGAGCACGTTGGCTGTCGGCTGTAAGCGGAGGTATGTTCTCGCCGCTACCAAGCCGTACCATCCTGTGTAGTTTTAGTAAGGGCGGTAGACGCAATGGGGCCGTCATGCTCAAACCTGCGCCGATTATAGCAACATCGACCTTTTGGATCTTGTCGGTACTCATCGTCACATCTATGGCCGGCGACGTCTATTGATACACTAATAGTTCAGCTTAGTAAGACTATAATTTGAGCTCGGATTCTTTGTGTCAAAGTGGACGATGGTGAATGCCCACGTGGACTAATTAAAGTGCCAACACTACAGAGGGGGATACGGCAGCTTTGCTTGGACGGCAAAGGGGCCTGAACATCCTCAGCAAAGAGTTCACCTGGAACACGTTCATTCTACTATTAACCGACGTTCTCAATGGTTATCGCGCTTCTTCAAACTAGCTTGCCTCCTTCACTAGTGCCAGCGGAGCGACGAACCTGGCAGCCGGGCGAGGCTCCGAGACGTGCTCCTTAGCGGGTTTCTAATCAGCTGCGGTGCGTCCTAAACTCGGACCGACACCCCGAATGAGGCAAAAGACGAGAATCTTGAAATCCCTGAATGAGATAGATGGTACCTTTCGGTGATAGACTCAAGCGGGCGATGTGGAAGTCGCTTGAGGGTAGCACAACCCCCTCACGAAGGATTATGTGGCGTTTCTGTATCAACATGTTGCGATGTGATCTCATATTTGGTGTTGAAGAGTACCTATTTGAGCCAATAGTTACCATTTTACAATTCTGTAGAGCATCTGGATGTAATGTAGCTCGGCATTTTTCAGACATCTGGACTCATATCTCGAATGGTATTTAGAACAAAGGAAAAGTACCTAGTAAATAGTTCACCAAAGATAATAATATCAATAAAAAGGTAGATTGAACTTCAGACATACCAAACCATACCAATTTCATGGCTTAGGAGCAAGAAGCGAGCATGGTAAATTTTTGAATTTTTACAGGGGTATTTCAGGTAGATTTTGAACTATTTTATGAGATGGTAACGAGAAGCAAACTTAGTCCTGGTTTCATTACTAAAGGAAACTCATTTCTATGCTATCAATGAAAGCTTCATTACTGCTATCAGATTCTATCTAAATCATCTTAGCTCCGATTAGACGCTGGCCCTCGGCAAAGCCTATATCTCAGTCGATGGGGCGCAACGAATCACTTATGCCCTATATCATCATATCCTTGATTGCTCAGTAAGCGACTCGCCACACACTTGAATATTCCGTGAAGATTCATTTATGCCCTTTGTCATACACGGGAAGCAACCTTTCCCGAGCCAGCAAAGCTAGCGAGACTGTTGCTCCCGGCCCAATAGTCAGTGACCCAACCAACATAAGTAGGGCAAGGGCGCCATGAGATAGACCTTTCCCTTCAGAAGCTCTCGCTAGCATAATGTATGCCCACGAAATGCTCGACAAGCTAATGATAATGAGGTCGTATTGAAGGAAAAGCCAGGGCCCGTAAGTGAAGATGTTCGTGACTCCAGCAGGACCCGAAAACGGAAAGGGGACATACATCCGTATCAAAGTCGCAATTGGGTCCGGCTTAGCTAGGACGTTTATCATCGTGTATAAGTGCCCCAGTGCTGAGGATAATGCGGCTAGGACATATGAAATGGCTACCCATTTCTGAGTAGCGGCCGTACCATTGTTACGACCGACTGTGCTGCGGAAAAGCGACATCGCGGTTATAATCCCGGTTTGTATGAGTGACACCCAGATTGGGTCTGGCTGCCACGCGAAAAGGATATTTTGATGCATTTCTGCTGTTCGAGATTCAGGTCCGTTCCAGGTTGGTGCCATGCCAATTATGGCTGGTGCAACAGCTCCAAGGAGAAAGCCGAATGGAATAGCCCTTGTCAGGTCTGCGTCCGCCGCTCGAAAGATTTTGGACTGATTAGCCCAGGACACATGGAGGGCATAATATAGAGGTAACGATATCGCGGCACCGAAACATTGCCAGAGAATGCCAAATACCATGGGTCTAAGTTGTAAGGGCCCAATGTAAGCAAAAGCCAACTACATCTCAACACAGGTGACCAAACTTACTTTTCAACCCATCGTGGCTTAGTTCCTGGTCGAGAAGCTTCGATATACAGCCACACGAAGGCAGACTGAAGGGTAGAATAGGCATCTACAAGGAACAAGTTGTAGTCGTGGTCGTGACCATTGGTGCCGTAGAAGAAGAAAGCCACAAGAAGAGCAATGGGGTAATCAATTAGGGGGAGCCCCGTGTAATTCGTTTTGAGTTCGACTTCGTCATTGAATCTCCCATTCCAAACTGCCAGGAGTAACGCCTTCACGGTGCCGTTCAAGAGGCAAATTCCCCAGAGGAGGAAAGTAGCCACCACCGCAAGAGTGCGAAAATACGTGATGACTGATTGGCCGTTCATGGTGCAATAGCCGAGTCTACAAGGCACACTTCGAGGATGTTGCTGACGTTAGCGCAAGTCGACGCGTTAGCTTCCCTCGAAGCCTATCTGTTGGCCAGATAAGTGATTGAGACGGGATGAAGATGAAGATGATGAGATCGTTCACATGCGGAGGCGTGTAAGCTACGTGGGATCTGACGAGTTTACACTTGGGCGCATGTGCATAGGAGGCACAAAGGTTGGAATAGGATCTGGACAGCTTTCACCACTGACGTAAGGCGTATGATACTCGAAGTTTCCAAATGGGCGCCCCGGGCCGAAGTATGCCGCAACCGACATGTTGTTGGTCCCGGAAGTATTGCCCGACCTCGGGAAAGACAAGAGACGTATGTAATACGTAAGTGGATACACCTGGGCAGCAATCCCGAGACACTATACACACTATACCGGCCTGGCCTAAACGTTATTATCGTGATCCACATCCATTTACAAAGACACATGTGACATTTCAGAATGGTCAAATAATAGTAGCTTCGGACTACGAATGAAGCTGAGCCCATATGATCTCTGGTGACAAGATATACAACACCCCGAAATAGAACGATAATCAGCAGACATACTGGTTGAGTACAGAGTCGTGCAATCAAGCACCGGGTAACCACATACGCCACCATGTCTCCAAGCGCAACGCGATTCAGTGGCGTGGCAGAGAGTCCTACTCTCGAGCCTATTGCCATTTGCGGAATGTGTACGAACCCCTTTCCGAGATTGAGATGTGCTCTCTCTTTGACCGTACCTTGCTAACTGGTTACCCCCTATACAGCATGTCGGCTGCCTGGCGATGTTGACTCGGACTCTTCATTATGGAAGATGCTTGTCGAAAGACGCACCGGTCAAACTCCCAAGGTGCCTAAGTCGCGATTCAACATCGATGCTCACTATCATGAGAACCTCGACCGGCCAGGGTCCTTCAATGTGGCCGGTGGGTATTTCCTCAATGGAAAACCAGAAGATTTCGACCCTACCTTTTTCAATATGACACCTGTCGAAGCTCAGTGGTTAGATCCGCAGCAACGTAAGATCCTGGAGGTGTCGTACGAGTGTCTAGTATCTGCTGGTTTGACCCTAGACCAAGTCTCGGGGTCCAGCACAGCTGTCTTCGTTGGCTGCTTCACAGCCGACTACCGTAAGTCTCCTTCAAGATGATTCTAGGTTGCATCAATAGCTCTCTGACTCTATTCAGAACAAATGTCTACTCGAGACCCCGACTTCCGTCACAACTATGTTGCCACCGGAGTTGACCCTGGTATCATTAGCAACCGTATCGGCAACACTTTCAATTTGAATGGTCCAAGGTAAGCTTATTCCAGAGAAGACGGCGTAAATCTGCGTCTCATATGCTGAACTTGGAACTAGTTTCACAATTAATACGGCTTGCTCTTCATCGGTATACGCAATTCACGTTGCATGCCACGCCCTCCGCGCTCGGGACTGTGATGCTGCTATCGCCGGAGGTGTTAACCTGATTATCACAGTTGACCAACACATGAACACGGCTAAGCTTGGAATCTTATCTCCTACATCAACCTGCCACACCTTCGATGCTTCAGCCGATGGTTATGGCCGCGCAGAGGGAGCAGGCGCTCTGTACTTAAAGAGGCTTACTGATGCCATCCGAGACTGTGATCCAATTAGGGGTGTGATCCGGTCAACAGCCGTTAACACGTAAGTTGCCATTTCAAGCCAAGTCGGGGTGAAGATTCTAACAGAATTGCCTTGATGCAGAAATGGAAAAGTCGATGGGATGGGTATTACTCACCCCAGTGTTAAGGGTCAGGAGCGTGTGGTCCGTATGGCATATGAAAAGGCCAAGCTGGACCCCAACCTAACGGCCTACGCGGAATTACACGGTACAGGTACCCCTGTGGGTGATCCTATTGAAGTTAGGGCTATATCGCGTGCTATGAACGACACGCGACCAAAGAATAAGCCTTTGAGAATTGGTGCTGTAAGTCGACGCCAGTAATCATTAGCAGTTTGGCGATAATATCTCTAACAACAAGGGAAAACAGGTGAAACCTAATATTGGACATTCTGAGGCGGCGAGCGGTATTTTTGCCGTCATGAAGGCTGCCTTAATGACTGAAAATGCTACAATCCCGGGTGTTGCAGGGTTCAATAAGTTGAACCCCGAGAGTGAGTACCGCTGGACTCGGATATAGGATAGGTTGCTAACTGCACTTTAGTTTTGGAAGATGAGTGGAACGTTAAAGTGCAAGATAAGACGGTGCCGTGGCCCAAGGATAGCCCTGTACGACGAGCGAGTGTTTCTTCTTTCGGCTACGGCGGTACTAACGGCCATGTCATCGTTGAATCTATCGACTCTCTCTACCCCTGGTATCAGCATGGAAAGGCTAAGAAGGAGGCCAAGTATGATCACTCTTCTAGCAGACCTCACTTGGTTTGTTTCTCGGCTCATGATAAGTCCACCCTCACTCGCAACATCAACGCCCACGCTGCCGTAGCCGCAGACTACTACGTTGCTGATCTGGCCCACACGCTAAATCTGCACCGCACGAAATTCTCGCATAGAGCATTTGCGATAATGCGTGAGGGCCAAGAGACTGAGAGTTTAAGCCCTGCTGCGTTGCGAAGTGGAGTAGCCCCTAAGAAAAAGGGGCAAGTTGGATTCGTCTTTACAGGCCAAGGCGTACGTCACCTTTCAGTAGATCTTGCATTAGATTGTGCATTATACCAAGACTGACATACTGACGATCCATTATAGGCTCAATGGGCCGGCATGGGCAGAGTGGCCATGCAAGAGTTCCCGGTTTTCAGGGATACCATTGAGAAGCTTGACATAATCTTGTACAGGCTTTCTCCCGCCCCGACATTCAAGATTGCAGACCTGCTTCTAGACGATCCTGCAGTCACGGCTGCTAAGATAGGGGACGCTGAGGTCGCTCAACCTTTGAGCACGGCCGTTCAAATCGCCCTCGTCGATCTGTTCTCTCAATGGAACATCACTCCGACCGTGAGTGTTGGCCATTCATCTGGTGAGATTGGAGCTGCATATGCTGCAGGCCTCATTAGCGCCCCAGAGGCTATGATCGCTGCTTTCTGTCGTGGTCGTGCCGTGAAGGTGAGGGCCGTGCCTGGATCTATGCTTGCTGTTGGCCTCGGCGTCGAAGAAGTTAAGCAGTATCTGCCACTCGACTCATCGGAGATATGCATTGCGTGTGAGAACTCACCGGCCAGCGTTACTCTCAGCGGCGAGGCCGACGCCATCTCACAACTGCGTGAGCATCTGGCTTCAAAGGAGATTTTCGCTCGAGAGCTCAAGACCGGCCGCGCATACCACTCTCCCCACATGCGTCCTGTTTCGGAGGTATATGACACAATGCTAGCCGAGGCCCTCACCGTTCTCTCAGAGGATGATTTGCTTTGGCGTCAAGAGAGATCGCACATGATCTCCTCGGTCACAGGAGAGCTTATCGAAGGAGAGTCACTGCCTTTTGGCTATTGGAGCTCCAATCTTGTGCAGCGTGTTCTATTCAACACGGCTGTCAAGCGGATGGGCTCCGACGAGCTGTTCGGTGACGTGACCAACATCATCGAGATCGGACCTCACTCAGCTCTCGCCGGCCCATTCAAGCAGATCATGGTCTCAAACAAGTTTGACCGCTTCAGCTACATTCCGTCCATGGTAAGAAACAAGAATGACGCGGACCAAATCCTTTCTGTCGCTGGCTCGTTATTCCTCAACGCTTATGACGTCGACCTGGAAGAAGTAAACGGAATCAGCTCGACGGGTATGATTCGCAAGCCCAAGACGCAATACTTGCTTGTCGATCTGCCCCCTTACCAATGGAACTACGAGAAGGAATATTGGTGGGAGCCACGAGGGAGCGTGGAACAGCGTGCTCGTGTCTACCCGCGTCATGACATTCTCGGTAGCCGAGTGTCGGGGCTTTCTGAGAGTCGCAAGGTTTGGCGGAATATTCTGCGACACCGGGATGTGCCGTGGATGAAGGACCACAGTGTAAGCAATCCAATCAGTGATCTTTTATACTGTCGCGCACTGACACCTTGTTAGCTTGGCGGCACCGCCATCTTCCCAGCCGCTGGGCACCTTTCGCTTGCAATCGAGGCGCTTCGGCAGGTCCACGAAACAGAAGGCCTACCATTTGAAGGCGTGACCATTCGTGATGTGGATATCAAGACTGCTCTAGTCATTCCCGATACTGCCGATGGCGTCGAGACTGTCGTTGTTTTGGAGGCCATCGCCGGCTCAGATTGGCACTCTTTCTCCGTTGAGTCGTTCGCCGAGAACAAATGGAGCCTTCATTGTGAGGGCAGAATCTCGGCGACTCACAAGCCTGTGGTCGCGGGCGAACACCCAGTCAAGGAATCCGCCCTGACTCAACGCGTGTCGGGTAAGAGATGGTACGATGCATTCCACCGCGTCGGGTTCAAGTACACCAAGACCTTCCAGAAGCTCCTTAACGCCCACACCGATCGAAACCTCAACCATGCTGCCGGTGCCGTCGACGTCGTCGACAAGTCCGGTGTGATCGATGGCGAGTCACGGTACATCATCCACCCCTCTACCGTCGATGCTTGTCTTCAGCTTATCATCATTTCAATCCACGCCGGTAAACATAAGGAGATGCCGTGGGGCGTTGTTCCCACGAACATTGAGGAAGTTTCCATTTTCTTCCCTGGGGAAGACGTTGCACAGACTGGACGGGCTGTAGCATGGACCGACGGCTTCGACGGGCGGCGGTTCAACACCCACACTCGTCTGTTCGGCCAGAGCGGCAAGCTCCTGATGAACATTTCGAGCCTGACTTGCATTTCGTATGAAGCTGCTCTTCCTGCTGATGCTCAGGGCATTAGTCACCCCGAGACTTTCTCGACTGCTACTTGGAAGCCCGACATCACCACTCCTCTATCCGCAAAGGGCCAATCTCAGACACTTAGCCAAACACTCGAGCTCATTCAGCACCGAAAGCCTGTCAAGACTGTTCTTGTCGGTGGGGTCCCGTCTTCCGACGTTGTCGAATCAGTCTCAAAAGCTCTCCCCACTGCCGCTGTCACAATCGGCTTTGCTGGCGAACAGGAGGTCAATCTCCCCGAAGACCTGCTCGCGAATGCTACTGTCAAAACGCTGCCAGTCTCTTTGGATGAATGGGAAGATGAGCTGAAGGATAGCGCATATGACCTAGTACTGATCGATTACTCGGGCCTTCGCACACCGGCTTCCAAGAACTCGGCCACAAAGTTAGTGAGTCTTGTCAACAATGGAGGATGGCTCATCGGATCATCCGATGACTTCTCGTCAATTCCCTCTTCAGCTCTGCAGTTGGGCCAACACTTCGCTCTTCCAAAAACCGAAGAGGTCCCCAATGGTGTCGCTCCCCATTCCTCCAAGATCACAGTACTGTCCTTGTCATCACGATCTCCGTATGTTCAGAGCTTAGCCGATGCCGTACCTAGCCTCGGAAAAGAGATTGAGTGGAAGCAGATCACAGACTTCAACCCGGAAACAGACAAGTATGTCGTGATTGACGACACAGACGGCGAATTACTGCTTTCCATCCAAGAGAAGGTGTTTGATTCGTTGAAGGCCGTGCTGACCTCTGGCGTCCCAACACTCTGGCTCACTTCGGGTGTAAAGCAGGGCAAGTGTCCTGGCGGAAACATGGCAGAAGGTTTCCTCCGAGTCATCCGCTCAGAGCAGGCTGCTGCCAAGGTTGTTCTCCTCGACTTCGATAGGGGCGAGAGCTGTCATGACGTAGCTCAGGCCCTTGTCGACAAGTTGTACTCCGCTGACACCAAGGATTCCGGCAAGGACACGGAGTTCTGGGTGCACCATGGCACTCTGTACATCCCCCGTATCTATCCTAACACGGCTCTGAACAAGGAATGGGATGAAAATGCGCAGTCCTCAAATGTCCAGGAGAAGGTTCTATCTAAGGGCGTAACTCTCAAAGCCAAGACTATCGATGGCGGCCTTGCCTTTGAGCAGGAGTCTCAAAAGCCTGCTCTAGCTGACAATGAGGTTGAGATTCAAGTAGAGGCATCCGAACTACATCTCACTTCAGGAGCTAGCACACTCATCTCGGGGCAGGTGACTCAGGCTGGAGCCTCCGTGGACCAGGCGGTGGTCGGGAAGCATGTCGTCGCTTTCGCCTACGATGAATTACGCACAGTGGTGCGCTCATCCGCATTCGTGGTACTCGATGGGTCCGAGATTACCCCATCCGCAGCCTTGGTCGGAACACTAGCAGCGCTTCAGCCCTTTGCTCATGCCGACGTTCTTGGAAGCAAGATAGCGCCTGGGTCCTACGTCGTAGCACTCCCTGGCCCTATGCACTTTACAATCGCGTCGCTTCTGCTCACCGTAGCAGCGGGTGCCAGTGGGGCGGTCGTCGTGAATTCTGAAGAGGAACGACAACTCTTCATTTCTCAATTCGGCCTCGGGCCAGAATACGTGATCCTTTCGAGCGACCTCGAGACCCTCTTCGCGACAATCAACAAGGAGGCTGTCAACTCGTCCATCTCAGTCATTGCCTACGACTTCTCAACCCTCAGCCAGGAAGTCTGGCGCAACATCCCTGCCCTCAGTAAATTCCTACTAGTATCCAATGGCTCGCTGACCCAGGCTCCTGATGCCACACCGTTCCTTCGCGGCTCCGTCTTTGTCCCCGTTAATTCCAAGGTCATTCACGCTTCCGCCAAGTCCGCCACGGCTGTCCTGAGCAAGTCTCTGGAATTCGTAAAGGCTTATCCCAGTCTCTTGGCTAGCAGCGGTGCATTCGTGAAGAGCCTAGATATCGAGGCTGTGACAGCTGATGACCTGGCTAGCGAGAGCCAAACAGCCGTTGTCAACTTCAAATATGATGAGAGCAAGATTAAGGTATGCAAGAATCTCTCTCAAATCCGTAACTAATATTAAAATTACTGACTCAACAATTAGATCGTCCCCAGTGTTCCTCACCTCTCCCTGTCGCCAGACGCCACATATCTTCTCGTAGGATGTCTCGGTGGCTTAGGCCGTAGTCTTACAAGATGGATGATGGAGCGCGGAGCCCGGCACTTCGCCTTCATCTCCCGTTCCGGAACCGACAAGCCCGAGGCGGCTCAAGTCGTCAAGGGCATCGAGAGTGAGGGTGCCGAGGCGAAGATATTCCGTGCAGACGCTTCCGACGAGGAGGCCGTGCGGAACATCGTTGTCTCATTGAATGCGGAGCGTCCCATTCGCGGAGCTGTCCACGCTGCCATGGTCTTGAAGGTAAATCGCGCCACCCACCTATACACTTAGCTACTCTTTCATAAGCAAGTCAACTAACAGGCTCACAGGATGGCATGTTCGAACAAATGTCCCACGCCGCCTTCGCCGCCGCAGTCGCGCCCAAGGCCCAGGGCGCGCTGAGCCTACACCGGGCTCTGGAGAGCGCCGACGTCGACGTCGACTTCTTCGTCATGACGAGCTCCATCTCCGCCGTCTACGGCAACACGGGCCAGAGCAACTACAGCGCAGCGAACAGCTTCCTCGACGCCCTCGCGCTGCACCGCAATGCCAACGGCCGCGCCGCCACGTCGCTTGCCCTGCCCATGGTCCTCGATGTCGGTGTCGTGGCCGAGAGCGACACCCTCGAGACGTCGCTCACGCGCAAGGGCCTCTACGGTATCGATGAGCATGAGATGCTGCGCGGCTTCGAGGTCGCTATGTCGCAGCCGCGCCCGAGTTCCAAGGCCGCCGTCCCCAGCCTCGAGTTTACCGAGTCCCTCCTCATCATGGGAACCGAGGTGCGCGAGCTCGCACGCTCGATCAGCGCTGTGGGAGGTGCCGAGAATGCCGATCTGTACTGGTACAACGACTCGCGATTCTCCCACGTCCGCGCCGCTCTCGAGGCGTCCAGCGATAATGATAGCGGGTCCAGCGGTGACGAGAGCTTTGCCGCCGTCGTTAAAGCGGCGCTTGCCGAGAGCACAGACGCAGCTATCCAGGCCATCGCCGTGCACGTCGCGAAGCGCATGTCAGGAATCTTGGGACTCGACTTGGAAACATTCGAGCTCGACGGACCTTCTCTCGCGAGCTACGGCCTCGACAGTATGATTGGCGCCGAAATGCGTACATGGCTGTTCAAGGAGTTCGGGCTGGACTATCCGTTCCAGAAGCTGCTTGCTCCGACACTCTCTTTCAGGACCTTGGCGAAGGTTGTCGCCGGAAAGATGGGTATTATTCCCACTGAAGAGTGATGATATCGGATATGATAATCCTTTCGTTGTGAGCAATCACGTTGGGGCTGGGGCTGGAATGCTAAAGACTGCAGGACTGTAGTTGTGGAGAATGATGTACTATTGATAGGTGGAGAAGTGTCTTCCCACACGTTCTCTACTGTAGGTTTATATACCTACCTACTAACAGTGTTATATTCCACAAGCCTCAGTGGGCCATACAACTATGTAGCCACTTCTAGACCTTCCAACATTTTTGTGGTACCTATAGATATATAGAGATTACGATAGAGAATGAAAATTTATGATCGTAGAAAATCACTACGCCCTATACAAATACCTATGTGCAATATGTGGGTCCAGATACGCATAAAAGGGGTTGAAAATGAGGCTATCAACAAACGAGGGCGGCTCATGTCAGGTAAGTTACGTACTTACTTCAGTCCAGCATCAATTAAAGGAGCGCGGCAGTCTACCTGTGTTAGTTATTCCTGTAATTATTTGCTTTTTTGTAAGGTACCTAAGCATGTCTGGTTCGGACGCATGCCTAAGCAGAGGTACCGTCGAACTGGATGTGGGCTTCAAGATCTTAAACTCTTTGAGATGAATGTAACCGCAGGTTATATGGAGATCTCAGAGTCTGCTATTTGGCCAGTCGGATCCATGTTGTGCCCCGGGCTTTCGCTGGTGGCCTTGGTGTCTGTAGGAAATATCGGAAACTTTGTCCGGCCGGCAACAGGCCATCATCTGGGGAACGGGTGAGTGTATCCATGGAAAGGGCGATAGAGCGTCTACATGGACAATGAATGGGTGATAAGGAATAGACAGAGAGCACATTGTTTCTGACTTGTTGGGAAGTTAGCACAAGGCAACTAGTATCCCTCCCCCCTCACGACCAAGTATCAACGATAACTGAGTAGAGAATCTCGAGTCCAACACGGCATAGGAATAATAGAGAAACAACTATTGACGCAATGAAACTTTCTCGTACGAACGGATACAATTTTCTCATCACATTATCTCGAACCCATCCTGTCGTGACATTAATTCAACCGAAGGCATCCGGAATTCTGAATCCCGTAAAGCCGGGGGAACTCGGAGACTTTAATACCGTCTGATGAGAAGGAGAATCCAGGCAAGCTTATTAATTAACTAAGGCTAGAAAGACATGAATGGCGTAATAGATGATGGTAGAAAGATCCTTCAGCGGCATACCATGGCGGGTTAGGTAGTGTAGATGTTCAGCTTTGTCTGACGTTAACTCTGCTTGATATTTTATTCCTATGCCAAATTAGGAAAGTCCGTGAAACGGTCCGGACTGCTGGAGCTTAGTCACATATCCCCGGTAACCCCGCCACCAATGTAAGACTCGTCATCGGAGCAAATGGAACGGAGTTTACCCTCTTAGTCCGCTCTTATTCTCTCGTTGAGATGAAGTAGGATGTAATGTGCGACGGGTTAATCTTGCTGTAAATTCTACCTGCTTCAGCTAGGCCGCCGGAATACGCCAGATTACCAATCTCCATCTGCGTCCTCCCGTGTTACACCAGCAGATGTAGAACCCATACCTAATGAGGGACATGGCGCACCGGGGCAACCTTTGCCGACCTATAGGAGGTATTAGCTTCAGACATTTCTTTATATACGGACGCGTCCGCACGTTAGACACACATTCCAATGCAAACACCCGACAGCAATCACAGCTCTAGACCTTACACAAGAACGAATAGATATCTAAACCATTCCAAGTTTGATTCTATCACTCCCGCCACACCGTTTCATCCCCACCACCCTCAAATAAACACAATGGCGGACACAACCAAGAAGCAGCGCATCTTTATGACCGGTGCCAGCGGGTACGTGGGATCTGTCATCACCGAGTTCGCCATTGCTCAGGGCTATGAGGTCTACGGTCTAGCACGCTCTGACGCCAGCGCCGAGAAGATCAAGAAGCTCGGCGGAGTACCCGTCCGCGGAGATCTCACCTCCCTCGATGTCCTGCGTCGTGAGAGCGCCGCGGCCGACATCGTGATGCACTTGGCGGACCCATTCACTCTTGACCTGAGCCAAGGCTACGACCACGTCATAAAGGCGCAGGCCGCCATCGCGGATGCCTTTGCGGACAGCATGCAGGGTACGAACAAGCCGCTGGTGACCACCTCCGGCACCCTGATGGTGGAACCTGATCCAAACGGTGGCGTGATCGACGAGACAGCTCCATACGCCAAGAAATCTCTCCTTCCGCGCCATGTCGTTGAACAATACGACCAGTCGCTTGCCAAGAAGGGCATTAGAGTCTCGACTATCCGTCTTGCGCAGTGGGTTTATGGGCGAGGTGGCAGTGGAGTCAAGTTATTCAGTAAGTAACCCTCAGCAGCTCCCCCCTGCCATCACCCTCACCTCCCTTCATCCCTCGTGACGCGCTTTGAAGTCAAAATTCAAATTGGTCATTCAATGTCATCATTCCCTGCCATATAACCGAAGCTTGAATTCGCGAAGGAATACACCCACTAACCCAATACCACAGTGGGACTATCCGCCCAGAAAGGCGAAGTCATCTGCGTCAACGAGGGTAAGAACTACGTCTCCACAGTCCACGTAGACGATGCCGCGCGACTGTACTTGCTCGCGGCCCAGAAAGCGCCCGCGGGTTCGGTCTACATCGCGACGGACAGCACGGACGTGACCATGCGCCATATAGACGACGCCATGGCCGAGCTTCTACATCTCCCAGTGAAATCACTGACGCTTGATGAGGCTGTTGCACAGCTCGGGCAGTTCTTCGGCCATTTCCTGGCTGCCAATCTTCGCGCTTCCAGCGCCAAGGCGAAGAAGGAGCTAGGCTGGGAGATTCGGGAGAAGCAGGGAATCGTGGAGGAGATTAGATCGGGCTCTTACGTGGCTGTTGCGAAGGAGATCTTGAGTAATCCGGCTGTTGGTGCCACGCATTAGAGACGCATAGTCCGATTTACTCACGAAGGTCCCTCTAGGAATCTGCTGGGTGGACGAGAAGGTAGCATAGCCTAGCTCTGTGCTGCTGCTACTTGGAAAGGCATGATACCATCCGTCTGAACTTGAGCTTCTAGCATCAAGGACAGACATGTAGTTTCATACAATCAAGCAGTCGATCTTGAAGCCTTGTAACTTCATTAACCAATTATTATTGTTGCACCTTTGATGTGACGGGGTGGTTGGCTTCTCTGTTTGAGCGCTCCCGTTTATGTTGAACTCTTCCGTCAGTGGTGCACTGTCCCTCATCTGCCAGATCTCTAGCAATGTCTCCATTGTCGATGTGAGCATTCCCCACGGACAAAGATCTCGCATGTCGCGCAGTCGATTTAGTACCCATGCTCTGCGAGAGAAATCTGCTGTTTCAACGCCTGTGAGGAATATTGGCCACGTCGCAAACTTGAATAAGGGGCTGTCAGTGGGAATAAAATACAAGTGATAGAAAACTGCGGAGGCGAGCTCGGCGGTATCAGTAAGAATCGGCAACTCGTTTTCCCTGACCTCATTGTAAGATGCGCGAAGAAGAGTTTCGTTTCGTAGTTCGGGGACAACAAGGAGGATGTACAAACACACGGCGGCACGATAAGTCGCGGCAATATGTTTGCGATACTCTAACTCTGCTTCGTCTAGGAAACCCGCATCTGCGACAATCCTGGCGCAGACTTGGGCTGCCCAGGCATCGCAGTCAAATGCTTGGACCTCTTCGAGAAGTTCTAGATAGTGTTGCCTTTGATGGTCATTCAATAGGCCTGTCCCGTCGGATCTGGCATCCTTTGCTAGCTGCGATATCCGAAAAATAGCGTACAGTAAACGCGATGGACAGCTGTGATAACTGTTGGCCTCAGTGCGGAGGAGAATGGGAAGTATTTCGGCATGTTGTCCATCGAACGCCAAGGAAGTTGTGGCAGTCCTATTGCCAGATGAGACAAGTGTGTCGAGTGCATTACTCCAGATATAATAAGCCATAGAGTCTGAAGTAATATAATCACGAACACTGAGGGACTGTGAGGTTGGGACAGGATGATGAGCGAATGATAAAGCAATAAGAGGTTCAAATGTTGCGAAGTCCACAAGGCGCTCGGAATCTGGTAGTGATCCACTTGCAATTGTCACAGAGTTTCTTGGATGTGAGGAGACGGTTGTTCGCATGCTAAGGAGTCTGCCAACGAAATTCATGTGAGCACGCCAGCCACCCTTCCCTGAATCTATCAGTGCAAAGTTGACGAAGAAGAGCACAGCAGCCAATAGTGCGTCCTTTTCTACATCATCAAGTTCAACGGCGCTCAGGTCTGTTTGGTGCTCTATCACAGCCTGCAGCGATTTGATAGATCTATGCCGCGCACGAAGGGCATCAACCAGGGCGTCAACCGCTGGCCGCGGGTTCTTATGCCAGCGCATGACATTGCAAAAATGCAATGCTGATGCGGCGATGATGATCTCCCTCAGAAAGGGATGTTGCTGTGACATGGGGATTAGTTCCCTGAATGGATTAGTGCCGCGTTCTGGCGAGTCGTATATAACGAGGTCTTGGCAGAAACGGACGGCATCTGATCATGGTCAGTCGGTATAACAGTGATAGTAAGTATACGACATTGAACTGACAGTAATTAAGATAATGTCGCGATGACACCTCTAAGTCTTGAAATAACGGATCCAATAGTGAGGAATTTGGTACATGGGACCATACTTCAACGTCACTGGAGAGTTGGCCTAACTCAGCATGTGTCAGTGTATCCAACTGAGGCTGAAAGTTGGCGAGTTCTTTGGCACCCGTTTTAGAAGAGGCAAGTCGCTTTTTCGCTTTTTGGTCTCGTGGCGTCGTTCTGTCAACCCATTTATAAAGCTTTCCGTAACCAAGACACTCCTGTCCGGTACTCGTGCATTTGTGACATTCGGGAATAGATCGATCGCATCTTAATCGACGAGCCCGGCAATTATGGCAAACCTTGGGCGCAACCATCGGACTTAACGGCGGCCACCAAGAACCGCAATAGACATGTGAGGATGTGTTAGGCAGTAACCGGCTCGTGTCACAGCTGGATCAAACGGGATAAGAGTCCGGGATTACAGTTGGGGAAGGCGGCAGGAATGGCGGGTTCTTGCATTTGCTACCGAATTGGATCCGTTAGAGGGGGTTAGTGGCTTGCTTCTTAGTGAGAATATGAGCCGAATCGGAGCTATCGAAAGCTTGAGTGGACGATAGTACGGGCTTTTGTGTTGATCTCACGCTGCCCTACATGCGTATCCTTGGTATATGAAACTTGCTTGCTCAGTACCCAAGGAAGCTGAACTGTTAAACTGGTTCAGAATTGAATTCCAGAATCATAGAGTAAAACGGGTGAAAGGTTGATGATGTCGGTGAATGAAGATGTTTTACAGCATTATTAGTAAAAGAACTCCGATACGGTGGAGCCGCGGAGGCGGTTAAGCTTTAGTGACACATACAGCTGGAATAGCCTATACCGGAAAGGGTAGCCAAGAATCAAGTTGTGCATTATGATGGGTCCATCTCAGATTCTGTTAGTTTCTGGTGGATCCCTATTGGCCAATTGGAGACTTGACCGGCCAGGGTTGGTACTGGTATTCCCTATAATATCCACAATGTCGTTTGCATAATTCGACGGAGTTCCCAAAGTGGCGGCCAAGACTCAACTCTCGCAGACTCCAGGTGAATTTCTCATACTAATATGACTATTACTTTGACCTGTGTGATATCCTCCCATTAGCAATCTCTACATAAAAGTGTAAGGATGTCTCTATTAGGAGCAGTTGATGAGTTTCGTTGGGATACCGTGTTCAAGGAGTTTCGTTAGATCAACTTTCACTCCATACTATTCCTCTTGAGTTTCCGTTCAACTTCTTTCAACTCAGTCCGGATATTTTCATCGATCAGTTAAACGATATCATGACCGAGCCAGCAGAGATCAATAATGGAGTCTTCGCCCCGAACCCCGGAACCCCTGAAAGCGGCAGCAGTGACAACTTGGGCAAAACCGATATCGAGCGCTTAGGCCGTCAACGTCCAGATACACTCCCTAACTGGGCCGCCGAGGTTGGTTTCGTCTTCGCCATAGTCTCTTCATTATGCGTCAGCGAATACTTCTTCAGCGGTTTCAACATCATCCTCCCAGCGCTTGCCGAAGCCTTAAAAATCCCAGAGTCACAACGAACATGGCCAGCCGGCGTGATAAACTTGACCACTGCCGTTTTACTTCTTCCATTCTCTCGCCTATGTGCCATATATGGCGGTCGAGTCGTGTTCCTAGGCGGCCATATGTGGATGCTTATCTGGTCGATCGTCTGCGGTTTCAGCAAGAACCCATCAATGCTGATAGCAAGTCGTGCAATGCAAGGCGTAGGCGCCGCCGCGTTTCTTCCGGCAGGGCTTGCCTTACTAGGTCAGACGTATAGGCCAGGCCCACGCAAGAACCTTGTCTTCAGTATATACGGCGCTATGGCTTGCGTGGGATTCTATTTCGGCATCATCGTAGGTGCTATCACCGGACAGCTCGCTAACTGGAGGGTATACTTTTGGGTTGGTGCTGGCTTTGTCTTTATTGTTATTGTGACTGGGTTCTTTACCATCCCTCGGCACCTTGGTCATAATGGCCCGGACGTGCGTATGGATTGGTGGGGCGCATGTACAATCGTGCCTGGGTTAGCTCTTGTTGTATACGCACTTACAGACGCAGGCAACGCCCCTGACGGTTGGCGCACACCTTATATCTATGTTACCTTCATAATTGGAGCGCTCTTCCTTGGTGCTGCAGTCTATGTTCAAGGATGGGTTTCGGCTCACCCGTTATTGCCGGCCGAACTATTCCGTCCGAAATACATGAGGCGTATCTCGACCTTCATATTCTGCGGGTTTGGCGTATTTTCGATCTTTTTGTTCTATTCTAGCTTTTAGTGAGTCTGCCTCATATTTTGATTATTTTATGAGCACATGCTAACGTCGGGACAAGCATCCAGGAAGTTTTAGGCGCAAGCCCATTGCAAGCCGCCGTGTGGTTCATTCCCTTAGCCCTTGGTGGTTTCCTATTAGCAATCACGGGAGGCTTCGTCCTGCATCTAGTCCCAGGGCAGATATTGCTAATTATTTCTGGGGTGGGCTACGTGTTATGTGTGTTGCTATTCCCCCTAATGCCGGCACAAGGGCCGGATGGACCATCGACTACCCATATCTACTGGGCATACATATTCCCATCTATGGTATGCGGTACTATAGGTATAGACATCACCTACAACGTGACGAACGTCTTCGCCACAACTGCTCAGCCTCGAAGACTCCAAGCTACTGCTGCCGGACTAATCACCAGTCTTGGCTATCTTGGAATGACATTTTGGCTTGGTATAGCGGACTTGGCAGTCTCGACATGGGCCCGTTATCACCTCGATGAGAGCTCCGACCTCCGTGCAAGATATCAGGTTGGATTTTGGACAGGTGTTGGACTAGCTATCTTCACATTTTGTTGCGCTACTACTCTACGAATTGGTCAAGCGTCAGCTGAATTGACTGCTGATGAGAAATATGAATTGGAACGAAGCATGGCCCAGGAATGATTTCGTATTAATTGTAATACTGCGAATAGATACAAGCTGGGTGGGATATAAACGGTAGACTGTTGGAGAAGGTAGATTTATAGAAGCCCTATGGATATTAATGACTCATTAGCTTCAATGTTGACTTATGATCACGCTCAGCAACATGTTTATTGCCAATGCATAGAATCGACTGCAATCAAGTCAAGGATTTTAGTACCCTCTAGAGGAGAGGACCCCGTGCCAAAGACTGCCATATACCCGGTGGCACGTTACCATTCTGCTGCGTAAGTAGTACTCAATTTATATTCCAACCCCGATCTAGGCTGGTATATCGGGAGATTACTGACAACGCCGTATAGTTGGCCTCCTGCCCCAAGGAATAGTCCCTTATGGTTAATTCCACAAATTGTATCATAGGAGAGGGAGAGTGGTGTTCACTCGTATATGAAACCTGCGTGGGAAAGCTGCGAGCTTTCTCGCATCCAGAGTTCTCTTGTGGACAACATGAATAACCAAGTGATTTATAACCGCCCCTTTCGCTCTTTAATAACCAAGAATATGCGTCAATTTCCAATAAAGAATCAATGTCCATGAAGAGGAATTGGTACCCAACTGTTGTGCCAAGCAATATACCAGCAGCGATGAAAGTGAAAGGGGCAACCTAGTCCAGTTCAACTCGAATCCACGGTCAAAACTCAAAACGTGACCCTAAACTCGAGCTTCTCCGTGCTCGGATTATACAGCACAAGCTTATCATCCTTCCAATGGAAAAGGCAAGAACCGCAACCAGACCGACAGCCGAACACGTTTAATTCGACAAGCTGAATTGTGTCCATCTCCTCATCAAACCAGACATCGAACGAAAGTCCCTGCCAGAAGAGACCATTATCCACCTTATTGCAAAGGTCAGCTTCCTCGAGGATCTCGTTGAGGATTTTCCTGCATCCGTTCGCGATCTTTTGCGCGATCTTTTCAGCTTCAGCCTCGGTCTCCTTGGCGAAGAGCCATGGCTTATGCCACAGGGACTGGCTGATTGCGGAGATGTGGATGTCTGAAATAGGGGCAGCAGTAGACAGCACGGTGTTCCAGATAGGCGGACAGAAGACGCGGTATTCCCGAGTGCTTTCCATGCGGTGGTTGAACGGCAGGAAGAACAGATCGAATGGTTCCTTGCCGGTTTTCTCCACATCGAAGGATGATCTTTTAATACTCGGTTGAACAGCCTTGAAAAGCACACTACGCGCGCGCTGTGAAGTGACTAGTCGCAAGATGATGTCCTCTACCGAATGTAGCGACGCTCGTCTCGGTACCTTTAGGACCCTATCCTTGGCCGAGCAAGCGTCCAGTCTCAAGAAAAGACCCTCGTGAGGAAACCTCAGATTCGCGAATGCTGGTATGATCTCCTGATTGATCTCCTCTCTGTATAGCCGGCTGACGTAGCCGGCAGGGATGGATGCATCGGCTGCCTTGAGCAGCAGTCGTGCCTGCGCGGAGGAGAGCGTTACGACTTGGGAATCTGAAGGTAACAGACCGCGGCTGCGTAGGATCAAGGGTAACCATCGCTTAAAAGAGTAAGGGTATTCCGATGGTATAGTCGAGTCTGGGGCTTCCATGTGTTTGTGGAAATATGAATTGAACCTAGGACTACGAGATGGTTCCTCTGGCACTGCTCTATGGATATGCTTAACGACATCTGCATAGTCGATCCGGGTGAGCTTGACATACATCGTGCTGTCTGATATCAATACGTAGCTAAATGTTTCCGAATGATTCAAAGGTCGGCTACTTCTAGAGTATTGTAGTCGTATCGATTTTGGATGTTGATAAGGAACCGCAAAGAATTAAATCATTATGAGAGACATTCACACAACTCACCTGCCGAAGGTGGCCAACCTTAGGTTGACTTACACACGGAAGGAATGTCGTAGCAGACGGGTTAGCCATGATCTATTGGCTTAGAATCTGTGATCTAGATGAGTTGTGGCGTTGTGGCTTCTTAATCTTGAGATTTCCAATATCCATGAATAAGTTTTGATCGGGTACTTGTTAATGCCGCCTCAACTCCCCTGATTAATAGGTTGGAACATACCTTAGTTACCTCTAGCTTTAAGGAGATAGTCAAACTGTATAGGTCAACTATCGTATTCATGTATAAAGTCTTATATAGTGCATATTGGCATAAATCATCTATATATTTAATTAAACATGCTTAATATGCATATATCGGTGCCTTCGCGAACTCGGAGTTTCTTATCGGCTGATTATAAATCTTAACAACTAACGGATTAATTAATTGATTTATGGCAACGGTATTACCACTATAATTATAAATAGTTTAAAGTTATAAACCTTTTCTTTTTAACAATATAATTAAATAAGCTTTTTAATATATAATTTATTAAACTTAAAACTATTAATAATATAATAATTTTAAGTTATAAATCTATTATTAATAAGTTAGTTATAATTATAAATAATTATTTATAAAAGTAAAACGTTAAAGTAAATTAATTAATTATTAATTCTTTTTTCCTATACGTAACTATTTTACGATTAATTTTAATTAAAAGATGGCTACGTTAAAAAGCCTTTAAAAAAAGCATAAAAACCTTAATATCCTTAATTAACCTTTTATTAATCTTAACTTTAATAACCTTATTAACTTTAAAAGTAATTATAACAACATTATTATAAAAGCTTATTAACATATAAAAGCTTTTATTAACAAGGTTTTTAAAGAATTCGTTAAGGTTAACATTAAGTTTAATATCATGCTTAAAATAATAAAAATGATATAAAACTTACTTTTTAATTCATTAATTAAACATTAAATATTTAAACAAATTATTTTAAAGCCTTTTAAAATCCTTACACAATAAATACTTAACAATCCACTTAACAATTTAATACCTCTTTTAAATTTAAATCCCCTAAAAAACTTTTACAATAAAAAACATCTTAATAACGATAAGTTTAACCTCCATTAAATAATCTTTAAAGATAATATAAACGATAATTAAAAAAAACGTGTCCAATATATTTAACTAAAAGCAGTCTTATTTAAAGAAAATTACAACCTTAAATTTAAAAAAGATAAAAATAAAGTCGTATTTCCACTAAATTTAAAGCTTGTTTAAGCTAATAAATTAATCCTATTTAAGCTAGCCAAGATTTAAAACCGATTTAAAATTACTATAATACCATATAAATTATAATTAATACGCGTTACAATAAAACTATTAAAAGATTTTTAACAAGTTGCTCTTTATACACACACATAAAAGCTAAACTAAGTAACATTCCTTAAAACAATCCTCCAAATATTAAAAAAGAATAACGTTTTACATAACCCATTAATAAAGTTCACAACACTCTTGCCATTTTAAAACAAGAGTTTTATCAATTTTATACGATAAATATATATTACATTTTACGAACTATCTTTATAAAACTATACTAATCATGCTAATCGAAAACTTTTCATTAATCTCATTTAAATAAACGTATTAAACATATAGCTATCTCTCCACGATTATATTAAAGATTAAAACAATTTATAAATTATAAAAAAAGCGGTTTAACAAGTTAAACTTATCACATAAACAACGATTAAAGATAAAATATATAACACCTTAACAGTTACAATATAACTTCATAAAATAATAACCTCATTTTACAACTTATAAATCATATAAAAAACGTTTAAAAAGTTAGGTATTATATAACTAAAGCCTCTTAACGCCTTAAAGACTATCCCTACAACTACATAATAATTTAATATATTTAACCCTTAAATAAATAACCACCAAGTTAACGTAATAAACAAAAACTAAAGATACATAATTAAAGCAATAAATAACAAATACTTTAACTATAATAAGAAAAGCTATTAAATAAAAAATTATCGATAAAAGTTTAAATTCCCTTATAATTAATTATTAAATAACCAAAAAGTTATTATTAAAAGCATGCTATTTAAGGAAAATATATCAAAGTTTATATAAAAACTTTAATCTTTTTATAATAAATGGAAGAATCAAAGCCGTAAATAAATACATTTTATAAGAAATAATGAAAAAAACGATAAAAAAGTAAAAAAAAACCCCATAAAAAAACTATTAAAAAATGACGCCAAGCTAAATTAAAAGTTAATAAACATCTTTAATAACCTTAATATAAACACAAATTAAAATAACCACGTTCACTTAATTAAAATAAACAATAACAATAAACCACTACTTTTAAAAAATAAACCATTATAAAAAAGCTACGATAAAAAATATAACCTTTATTAAATAAAGTTATAAAATAAATAATCATTCACAATTTTCTTTAATTATAACTATATAACTTGTTACATTTTTAAATTAATAACCAAGTACTTACTTAAATATAATACAAAATAATCTTTTTTAATAAAAAGAATTAACAAATAAAAGTTACGCATTAAAAAAAACACCTTCATTAAAATAAGATTTATTATAACCAAAAATCCTAATACTTTATTTATAATATTAACAAAAGTCATTTTAAATAAAACGTTTTTAAAAGATTTAATAATGGATAAAGATATTTTCCATAAGTAAGAAATATATTACAAGAATTTAAATAATATAAAATCGCTTTAGTTAAAGTAATTTATAAAAACGCTAGTCTTAAAGCTAATTAAATATTTAAAAATTATATTCTTAATAGTTAAGGAAGCATTTAACGTGATAATATTTATAGTAAAAGTTTAATAATATAAATTAACGCTTATTATTAATTTAATAATTAATTCTTATATATTTAATTACGTTTTAAATTATCTTAAATTATTTAATAAAGCTAAGAAACGAAAGAATATTAAAATAAAGATGTAATATTATATTAATATACTTAATAACATACTTATAAAGCTACCTTTATAATAATATAGCTTTTAATAAAAGTAAGTAATTTAAGATTTTGTTAAGAAATATAAAGGGAAGATTATTTAAAAGAGTAATAACCTTTAAACCTTATTATCGTTACTTATATTTAAGAAAGCTTTTAGTTAAATAATTAAACTTAACAAGTTAAATTTAAGCGTAATTTAACGTTTTTATTATGATTATAAAAAGCTTAATAAGTATATAAAAAAAAACGCTTATCTTCTTTTTAATATAATAAATTAAATTTAAAAGGTAACTAGCTATAAGTAATATACCTTTTTAAATTTATTAAATAAATTCTAATATATATTTATATATAAGTCTCATAAAGAAAAAACCGCTTTTATTATATCTTTTAATATATATAAATAAATAATAATACCATTTAAACTTTACAACGTATTTATAACGTTTTAATGCCTTATAAAAAAGATTTTAAAACCTTTTTATAATTTTGTTACAAGCCTTTTTAACGATATAATCATATAAGCAAATATTAAAAAGTAACTTTACAAACATATTAATATGGTATTTAAACGCTTAATGGAATACGGAATATTTATTAACTTTATAAAGTCATAACTTTTTGTTAAAAAAAGAATATACCTTAAATTTATTATATTAAAGAAAGGTATTAAAGCCAATTTAACAAAGATTATTATAATTAAAAACTAATTAAAGCCATAAATAACCATAAAAATATAAGCTTTTATTAACGCAGCAAAATATTTTTAACATTTAATTAAGAATTACTCCTTAATATTAAATCTTTTAACAAGCCTTATAAAAAAAGTAAAGAATATACCCATTAAGTTTAATAAAGATATTAAAAAAGTATAAAAATAAATATATAATTTAATCATTATTATGCCAATAATAATTAAATTTAATTGAAAATTGCTATTAATTATTAAATTAAACGTCAACAAGTTTTATATAAAAGCTGTTATTTTATAATTATATTTATATAAAACCGAATTAATACTTTATCTAATAGCTTATTTTTTAAAAAAGCTTATTAAATAATAATTACAATACTCGGCATAAAAATAAAAGTTATTAATAATTATGTTAACTTTATAACATTAAAGATATTAAGTAAAAAAAGGATATATTATTATGATTATTAATCATAAGTCTTTTAAAATAATTAATATTAAAATTAAATAACTAATAAAAATCATACGTTTTCTTAATTTTATTAAATATTATAATATTAAAATTATCTATTAATAAAGTAAAGTTAACATATTAATAAATTACTTATTTAAACTTTTAAATATAATGTATCCAGCCGATAAGAATAACGATAAGCTTATAAGATTAATAATTTATCTTTATAAATTAAATCAATTTAATCTTTAATCCATTTTTAAATATCTTTAATTTAAAATGAATCTATTAACCGTAATATAAAAAGATTAAGTAGAAAAATATTTTGTTATATATTAAGATAAATTATATAAAATATTTATATATTAAAAAGCTTTTAAAAATCCTCCCTACGCAGTTAAAATAAGGAGTAATATAATTAATATATAATAAGTATTTAAATATGAAAACTTAATGATATAATTAAAAGAAATATATTATAATTAAGGATATGCTATGGTAAAAGTTATATTAAAAAAAATAATAAAGTAATTTTAACATTTAAAATTAACGTTAATAATATATAAGATGATAATTAAATATCTTTCCTATTAATTAATAAAAAAATCAAACCTTTTATTATTTAATTTTTATTTTATATAACTTTTAATATTATTTATTTGTTAAGTAATAAATTATATGTTTATAGCTTAAATATAAATGTTAATAGCCGTTAAATATGTTATCGGATAAGTTAAAGTAAAAGTTGTTAAAATAACGTAATTTAAAGATTATATATTATTACTTATAAAAATAGGAGAAATATTTAAATATTTAAAGGAATAAATTTTAAATAATGTAATAATGTTTATAAGTAAAAAAGCTAAAGTTTAAAACCTTGTATACAGTTTTATAATCAAGCTTGTTACTCTTTTATATTTATGAGGTAATGGAAAGGTAAAGAAAATTAATGATAATATTAAAAGAATTATGTTTTACAACGTTAACGTTTATTTTTAAGATAATTAACTTGAAGTTTAAAACTTTTTTAACCTTTTTTGATAAATCTTTATAATTTATAACTATATGCTTAAATTAAGAGGATATAACAGCTTTTTTTTAATATTTAAAACGTAGCTTTTTTAAAATTAATAACCTATTAAATATATTAAATACTTTTATAAACCGATTAAAGAAAAAGAAGTAATATATATTAAATATTTAGTTACTTATTATAAAACATTAGTAGTAAAAAGCTATTATAATAATTTAAAAGCGTTAAGAAATTAAATATGTGTTTATTTATAAGAAAAGAAAAATATAATATATATATACGTATTAGGAAATTAGGTTTTACATATATATTAACGTAAAGTAAAGTATAAGTTATATTATGATAGTTTTTAAGTAATCTTTAATTATTATAAGAATAATATGTATAAGATATAAAGTTTTAATAAAATATGTTTATAAAATAAATATAACGAGATTAACCTTTTCTTTATATACGTAAATAATAAACATTTTATAAAAAGCTTTTAATACGTTAATAAAATTATATTAAAACGCGATAAATAACGTTTATTAGAACGTATGAAAAATTGATGATAATTAAAGATAATTATTTAAAAAAAGGAAAATAATATAAATTTTAATAATTAATAAATTAATTAATTAATTTATAGCAACGATATTATCATTATAATTATAAATAATTTAAGGTTATAAATCTTTTTTTTTTAGCAATATAATTAAGTAAGCTTCTTAATATATGATTTATCAGACCTAAGACTATTAATAATACGATAGTCCTAGGTTACGAATCTATTGTTGACAAGCCAGCCACAATCACATGACTTAAATTCCCCACTCCTCGTGACGATATTCAATTGCTGCAGTATTGGACACCACTATACCTGCCACATCGTCAATCAAACTTGCAGAATGGATGATGTGCGCGACGGTGCCAGTGTACCGCTACCAGCCGCGCGTCGTCATTCACGCCCGAGGCTGGCGATTTTGGCGCTTTTGGCTTTGATATTGTTGACCGGTCTGTCGGCAAGTCTCTATCAGCTACCGCTAAACCGAGTCATCGAAAGGCGCCTGTGTCGAGAATACTATCGCACTCATGATCCACCCAACCTCTTTCAGGATGGAATTATCGACGAGAAGCATTGCAAACTTGACGCCATCCAGCAAAGTTTGGCCTGGTATGTGGGTATCATGGAAACCTTGTGGATTGTCGGAGGTGAGTCAAGATTTGGTTATGGACTTGAAAGAGCAGTCGATTAGCTCATTAAACGATGCTGACCCATGCTCAGATTTCGTTATGACCATTCCTCTAAGCTTTGTGGCTGAAAAATATGGCCGGAGAACCGTCCTCTGGCTCAACCTTGTACCTAGAATATTCCTGCTATCGTGGGCTACCGTGGTGGGCTACTTCGAGGAGGCCCTGCCTCTGAAAGCCATCGTTGCTGGCCCAACACTCTCAGTCCTCGGTGGTAACTGCGTTCTCAATTCCATCGTCTATGCTCTTGCAGCGAGCTTGACAGACGATAATGTCGTTAGGTGGGGACCACGTGCACATGCTGCCCTCTGTCGGCTAACCTGAGCATTACAGGGCAACTTATTTCAGCTGGACCAATGCCGTGTCATATGTGGTGACATTTGTTGGTCCCGGTCTTGCTGGCGCGACCATGACCTTAAACCTATTTCTTCCATTTCTGATCGGTATTTGTCTCTTGCTGTTGGCCATCCCTACGATAGCACTGCTTGTAGACCCCGCGCATGTGCCACCGGCATCCGAGGACGAGCAGCGGCGACCTCTCATATCATCCCCCACTCTGAAGGCGCAAACAGCCAGAGCTTCTCTCTTGAAGCCTATTATCGAACGCTTTCACACCCTCCATTCTATTGTTAGAAGCCACCCCAGGAATCTCACTCTTTTGCTCATTAGCTTCTTTCTCACTGCTCTCGCAAGCTCCGATACCAGCCTCCTGGCTCAGTATATATCGAAAAGATATCACTGGGAATTTGCCTCGGCGGGCTACCTACTTTCTGCGAAAGCTATCGTAAACTTCACGCTTCTCACCTTTGTGGTCCCAGGCATTCTCAGGGCGAGAGGTTTACAAGGACCGACCCAATCCCCATCACTCTCTGATAGAGACAATGTCCGCTACGCTCGAATCTGTTTAGTCATTTCCGTCTTAGGTGCTCTAGCCATTTCCGTTGCGGTCACAGTGTGGCTCCTATTTCCGTCTCTGCTACTATATTCACTCGGATCCGCTCTCCCTGTGTTCACGTTGGGCTTATTGAAATCCCCGTCAGTTTCGCCCAAAGACAGTGATCGGCCAGCGAATTCACCCGATCCGGAAACTCATATTTTCTCCATAGTTATGATGGTGAAAATTCTCGGCTCTCTAGTTGGAGCTCCATTGATGGCGGCGTTGTGGGTTCGAGGTATCGCGACAGGCGCTCTAGGTGTACCCTATTTAGTGAGCGCGGCGTTATACGTAACTGCAATTGTTGTTTTCGCTGGAATTCGAGTGCGATAAGCCCGGTAGCACGGAACGAACGGCACATTGTACACATTGAAAGATCTCTTGGCATAATTTCCATTGGAAGATGTCCAGTGAAATCTCAAACTATTCGATCTGCGCAACAATCTAGAACCATCTAATTATCTCGGCTTGTATCAAAGATTTAATAGTTTCCATTCGTGACCATGCTGCCATGGCAACATGGGACACTTGAAGCGCGGACTGATTCGCGTGTCCCGCATCTCGTTCATTGTGGGACGACAGTGACGCCATTGACTTGGAAGGCTGCCAATGAACAGCACGGTAGAATCGTACTTGAAAAGAAATGGAAAAGTTTAGATCTCAATAGCATTTAGACGGTCGCACTTCCAAATATTTGCGTAGTAGAACCAAAGAGGCCCAGGCTGGGAAGCCGGTACGTTCAAGTTGGTATTTCCCAAACGAGCTTCATAAGCTTTCGCTAGTGCGACCATGATGTCAATCTTGCCTTTGCGGGAACACGATTGAATCTTCCAGCCATTCACACTCATTCCACAGCAACATCTCTTTGTCTTTTTCACTGCTGGTATCATCATTATCGTCGACTTTTCCATCGGTGTACACTTCCGCGCTGCCGAATTAAAGCGGCACTTACCTTATTAGACTTCCTACGGTCAAACTGCCGGGAGAAGAGTGACAAACCAGGAGCTAGGTTCTACCATGGCGAACAATCAGCCACGCGGCGAGGCTGCCTCCTACTACATCACACAGCCGGCGCCCAATCCGTACGCGCAGCCTCAATATGGCCAACCTCAGTATGGTCAAGCCCAATATGGTCAACCTCAATATACACAGCCTGCCCCTCCGGTCCCGCCTCCTAACTATGGGGGCGGCTACGGCAGCGAGAAGCCTATGTTCGATCAAGCTTTCAAACTCGAGCGTCCAAAGTACAACGATATCTGGGCCGGCATTCTGGTGCGTTTCGTCTCTTACTAGATACCTATACAGCTGGATGCTGACGAATCTAGTTTCTCCTCGTTTGCGCAGGTTATGTTGTAGTCTCTGGTATTTCGATCAACGGCTATGGTCAGTGAAATTAATTCTTCCAAGAAGACTGCCATTTTTAACATATACTAACTAATAATAGCCTCTACGAAGGACTTCCAAGGAAATGGCATCTATGATTCAGGGTCTAGGGTTGGATTGAATACCAACACTCTCATCCTGTTCATGTTCTGCCTTTGTGTCGCTATCGTGCTTAGCTACGTTTACGTACTGCTAGCTCGCCTGTTTCCCAAGCAATTCATCTGGATAACGTGAGTCTTACCCGCCAGCTTTTCGAAGAGAATGGAACTTACCGGGGTCGTCTTAGTGGTATCCTCAACATTGTGTTTGGCCTTGTGATAGCAATCTACATGCTGTCTCGTCAATACTATTCCGGCGGCATCGTCTTCCTGATTTTCGTCGCCTTCCTCATCTTTGCCTTCATAGTGAGTGTCGCCCTAATATTCAATTATATTATTACTCACCGATTTTTTCAGACTTGGATACCGCGCATTCCTTTCAGCGCCCTTTTGTTGAAGACCGCTGTCGATGTTTCCAAGAGTTATGGCCACGTCTATCTAGTCAGTGCGCTCGGTGGGCTTTGCGCAACCGCTCTCGCTGCATGGTACTCCATCACCTTCGTAGCCGTGTATGCGAAATTCTCCCCGGGGCAAAATCCGGCCTGTGCCGAAGGTGCCGGTGGCTGCAGTAACGCCAAGGTCACGGGCTTACTCGTCTTCATCACTTTCGCCATGTACTGGATTTCGGAATGGCTGAAAAACACCATCCATACCACCATCTCTGGGGTCTACGGGTCTTGGTACTTTCACCCTCAGAATCTTCCACGTGGGGCTACCCGAGGTAGTCTAAGAAGAGCACTTACGTACAGCTTTGGGTCCATATCTCTCGGGTCTCTTCTCGTGGCCATCATTAACTTTCTGCGACAGTTGTGCTCAGTTGCTCAACAGCAAGAGGCCTATGATGGCAACATCCTCGGAGTGATCATGTTCTGGATCCTTGGGTGCATTCTTGGAATTCTGGACTGGGCCGTGCAATTCCTCAATCGCTACGCTTTCTCGTACATCGCATTGTATGGGAAGCCTTACTTCGCTGCCGCCAAGGATACGTGGGCTATGATCAAGGACCGTGGTATTGATGCTCTTGTCAACGAATGCCTCATTGGTCCAGTTCTCTCGATGGGAGCGACTTTTGTCGGTTACGCGACAGGCTTGCTGGCCTACCTGTATCTCGTAAGGATAGCCTTTTTGTCAACTAATGGTAAGGAGATAGCTTACTAACATTCTGTTCTAGCTATTCACTCATCCTTCATACAATACCGACGGCTCCTACACACCAGGTAAGCTCTTAGTTTTAAATGCCTATGAATGAAACTTTTTCGTATGTATGGTCCAGTCCTTGGTTGATTGACTAACCTGCGTCTAAACAGTTGTGGTGGCCTTCGCATTCCTCATTGGCTTGCAGATCTGCAATATTTTCACAACGCCTATAAGCAGCGGCATCGATACGATATTCGTGGCAACCGCATGGGAGCCACAGGCGCTAATGCAGAATCATCCCGACTTGTACGACGCGATGGTTCGGGTCTATCCGCAAGTCCAAGTCGCCATCCACGCTTAAACATCTCTTTTGGAGGGATGTCAGGCAACGTTACGACCTGGAACGCCCATGCTCTATTGCATCGTGAGGGAAATTGGCATTGCTTTTGATATTGAATAATCTTATAATAGTATAATCTAGCTTAATCGAGTTCATGGTATTACGATTATGCTGTGAACTCTTTGATAGTAACATCTAACCCTGTAGAGTTTTGAGAATATCCTTGGAAGTTAGCTGGTAAGAGGGTATGATTTATGACTCTTCTGATCCGTTGAATAAAAGTGACGATGGTTTTCAAAAGCAGGCCAAGAAATAAAGTCCTATCTTGGACTATGCAGCTAGCTTGATCGAGCCAAGGTTGGCCTGTTGTGTCGCCGGATTCCTTCAAGCGAGATTGGCCTACTCGGTGTGGAGCTAGGCTGCAAGCCCGGTTTAGTTAGAGGCGTCGACACGACAAGCGAATTCTCCCCGTTTCATTTACCTTGGTAGGTGCTAATTCTCGATGATTACTGGGCCATCTAGGCAGTAAACACCAGGCAACGATGCCCGTTTCTTCGAGACCTGACTGCACCTCTGGCGGTATATTAAGACAGGTGTTCGTCTAAGGTCTAGGACCATATGGGTGCAGAAGATTACTGTTACACAGATCACCATCTACTTTCCGGCGTCGTTACCGTCAAATCTACCAACTTTCATTACTTAGACCACGCGAAGATATCGCACCATGTCTGGCAGCAACCCATTCTCGACCCCGTTGGACCAGAGTAATCTGACGGCTAAACTGGCCGTCCTGCAGCCCGCTGCCGATCAAAATGCCCCTATTGAGCTTACTCTCACGGAGGCGAGGCTGAAGGATACTTCGTATGAATGTATCTCATACGACCGCTCTTCAAAAACCGCTGCTGCCGCCGACAACACGACGAATGTATTAGTCGATGGCGAGGAGCAGGCTATCCCCAAGCAGTTCGAGAGCGCATTGCGCACGTTCCGGCGCAAGGAGAGGCCGCGCACCTTTTGGGCCGACGTGCTAGTTGGCCGAACGGTCGAAGAGCGCAGCGCACAAGCAAACGTTCAACGCCATGTTCTCGAGAACGCAGAACGAACCCTGTGCTGGCTTGGCCCGGATAAAGGGGAATCCACAGCCAAGGCCTTCGAGACCATCCACGAGATGGGCCGGCGCTTCACCGAAGCCTGTCGGCAAGTCGGTTTTGGCCCGGACGAAAAACTGTCCAGCGCAACCGTGCAGCAGATGATGGGGCTACGGGAGCACCTTCTCAACTGCCCCTATAACGATCTCAACTCGTTTGACTTCGCGGCGTGGCGCGAGATCTACAAGGTCTTCGGCGCGCCATACTGGAAGTCCGTGCAGTGCATATCCGAGATCGTGCTAGCGCGCGCGCCAATCATCGTGTGCGGCCGGAGTAACATCCGATGGCACCAGTACATCGCCAGCTCGCGCGCCATGCCGCTCTACCAAGCCAAGTTCTTCAAAGTCCCGTTGCTGCCGCACGTATTCAAGGGCTTCGAAATCGCCAACGAGATCGAGATCGCGGAGCGCAGACGCCGTCTCGGTCAGTCCATTGCGCTACTCCCTATGATCCAGACGGCGCGGGAGTGCGAGCCCGCCGACCCGAGGGAGAACGTCTTTTCTATGCTGCATATCGCGACGCCGTCCGGTCGCGCGGAGTTCCATAAACAGGGCCCGCAGCCCCTGCCTACGATCGACTACGCGAAGACCCCACAGCAGGTCTTCGCCGATGCGGCGCGGTACATTATTCTCGAGCGCCAGGACCTCATGCTGTGGTACAGCGAGCGTCCGCCCTGCGCCAGACGGCTGAAGGGCCTGCCGAGCTGGGTTCCGGATTTCGGTGCCATAGCGCCGAAGACCGGAGCGCTGTTCAATCCGGGTGGCGGCATGCGGCGCTGGTGGGATGAGATCCGGCCGCTGAGCGCGCGGAAGCCGATCACGATATCCGAGGACAACGCGATACACCTGCAAGCGCGGCCGCTCGACCGCATCGTGCATGTATCGCCTATCTTCAACGCGGGCAACGCGCGACGGCTCTGTTTCTCCGAGTTTAAGAAAATGCTCGACCACACCTCCATCTCCCCCTCCATTTCCACCTCCCCCTCCACCTCAACCCCCACCACCTCTTCCGCCCACGCAAACGAACCATCAGACCGAAAAGCAGAGCGTTTCTGGCGGGCCCTCATCCTCGACGTGGGCGGAACCCGCAGCGCGAGCGATTCGTTCCGGGACACGGCGCCGCCGCCGTCCTCGCTCGGCGCGCATTTCCAGAGCCTGGTCGCGGAGGAGGGGATACTGAAAGCGCTCGACTGCACCATGGACGACCTCCAGACGCCGGAGAACGCGGCGCGCTTGCGCGCTTCGCCCGCGCTGATGGATCTCGTGGCGATGTGCGAGACGACGGCGGAGCCGTACGAGGCGCTGCTTGTGAATCACGCCGTTGGGCGGCGGTTCTTCCGGACCGAGGGGGGGAGGTTCGGGATGTCGGCTGTGGAGGATGTGGTTGCGGCTGATAACAGCTTAGCGAGCGAGGAGAGGAGACAGGGGGATGAGAGCGGGGAGGCTGCGGGTAGTGATGGAAGTCAGGTGACGGCCGAGGAGGCGAGGAGGGCGGATATGGGACGCTTGATGAATGACCCCGTTGGCCGGAGTATGATGGAGAGTTTCCAACAGTATCTCAATCAGCGGGATCCGAATATGGCGCGCTTGGCTGCGAGGGCTATGCGCGGCGAGATACCCGGGTTGAGCGAAGATGAGCTGGTGCGTACTGATGGTGGTGTGCGCGAGGGTGATCTGGTGGTTGCTTGTGTGGGTGGATTCTTCCCGTATGTACTGCGGCCTCGACCCCGACGGGCCGAAGCAGAAGAGACGAGAGGTGAGACTGAAGAATCCAACTCTCAACCTGCCGGTGAGCATGAAGAGGACTCAGCAACATACGAATACGTAGGCGAATGCTACCTGCACGGGGCGATGGACGGCGAGGACTTCCAAACCAGCGGTGTCTTTGGACGGAAGTTCTTCCGCGTAGATACCTCGAAACTTGTTGACATTAGGTACGATTGTATGAAAAATAGCGACGTTTATGAGAAGATATGATCAATCTAGGAAAATAGAATACAAAAAGATCTGAGCACGACACAATATTTCAACACAATGGCTTAGGTCATAAGGTCTAAAAGCATCGGAATTATTATAGCCCGCGTAGCTCAATGGTCAGAGCGTTGGACTTTTACGACCTCCTCAGGGAGTAAAGGCCATCCAAAGGCTGCGAGTTCGAGTCTCGCCGTGGGCGATGCGCCATGTTCTTTTGCGGTTTAGCTTTTTGGAACCTAGACGCTACTACTTTAACCTAGATGCCATTGGTGTGAAGTTGAGTTAATCTCTAGGCAAGTCTTAAGAAATGCTTCACATTTTTTAGTATGCGCAAAATCCCGTTAGTGCTTCATTCGGTGTGCAGTGGAACTAGGCGCCTGGTGGAGTTGTCGACTCACATTTCGGTGGCCCTCTATCTTCTTCTTTCACGATGTTATCTGTGGAGTCAAAAGCTCCTCGGCACGGGCTGGGAGACCTATCTTCTTATCCGCTTCACCGAAAGAAGCACAATGATCTCCAATCTGCCACCTTGGAATATGGAAAACGAAGACAAGACTTATCAATAGGAAGTTGTCATGAAACAGCGCAAAGCCTCCTAAATCGTATTGAAAAGCAAATGCGGATTTGACCCTGTAATCCCATACCTCGTGCTCAGCCAAATAACTAGGTAGCATACAAGTTGGACCTCCCAACCAACCAAAGCAAACCTCTCCCGAGTCCCGTCAAGTCCCAGATAGCATACAGCCGAGTGTGCGTGAGTAGTGCGTGCCTCCCCAACCCCCTTTTAGAGTCAGCATGTAGGCGGGAAACAAACACTCAGCCAAGCCACCCTCCATTCCCACCGTCTGTCTCATTGAAGTTCAGTAGTTTTATCTTCTCCTAAGTACGCCATAAGAACTCCGTAGCAAGAACAACCATAACAATAGCAAAAGCAAAACCGAGAATAAACTTCCGTAAGCAAGCAGATTCGCCGAGTGTCTGAGCGACGACTTCTATTTCTTGTCTTCGAAATAGAACTTGCCAAGCTTATCTCCGTCTTTCGAATTTCCTAGAACAGGTCCTCGACTGCCTTCACCACCATCGAGTCGCTCCCGTACAATGCGCTCAGCCGCTTCTCGCGTTGCTGGACCGCCAACGCCTTCTCTAAGCGCACTCGTTCGGGGTTGACCGGGCTGAACGGGCACAGGTCCTCGTGTAGTAGTGTCGACGAACACGTCGTCGTCCGAAGTTCCAACGTGGCCGCCACCATCGACGGCGACACCATCAACGTACTTCGCCTGTCGAGTCTCCGCCGCGGCGCTTGCGCTAATTGGTGTGTCATTCCCCAAATCGCGCATCTCCCGGCTACGTATCATAGCCTCCTGGCTCAGACCCGAACTGCTCCTTTCCAGGCCCCAGACGCCAGTCGCCCCGGCCGTACCGGGCAGGGGTCTGCGGTGGTAAATCGGGCCACTAACAGTACTATTAGCGCCCTCGCCAAACCCCACTAAGCTCGCCGTTCCATCATCGCTCATGCGGTCCTCGAAGCCGCCGACGGAACGACTTGCTATGTCTTCGTCCATGGGATCGATGGCGCCGGATGTGGAGTCTACGTCCATGGTGCGGTAGTTGGTGTCCATGCTCAGGCTACCGTCCTCGTCGACTTCCGTCAGGTCCGCGTCCATTTCCGTCTCCGCGAACGAGCTCGGGTCGCCTGCCTCGGTTGTGGTG
The DNA here is from genome assembly GCA_022497025.1 of Hypoxylon sp. FL0890. Taxonomy (NCBI): domain Eukaryota; kingdom Fungi; phylum Ascomycota; class Sordariomycetes; order Xylariales; family Hypoxylaceae; genus Hypoxylon; species Hypoxylon sp. FL0890. The sequence goes on along the minus strand of MU386558.1, from coordinate 309,032 downwards.
CGCGCGCCCACGCTACCTGTTGCGGAGGCTGTGCCCACCGTGCTCATCTTAGTGATGGCTGTCGGCTGGCCGTTGCTGTCGAAGTATGCAGGCGTTAGACCCGCTGCCGCTTGCATCTGCTGCGCGCCGGTGGATATGGGCGTGGTCTGCGGCGAGTTGGCGTTACCACTATGTTGCTGCTGGTTCGGAGCGCGCAGAGTGGATACGCGCTCCAAGCCTGCGAGCCGGCTGATGCGATCCGCGCGCTCAGCTTCGAGGCTGTTGGTTGATGAGTGGTGCTGGTGGCCCCGGGGACCTCCGAGGCCATGGTAAGCGTGACCACGATGGCCGTCTTTGATGGCGGTGGTCGAGAGAGCAGAGAGGGATGTCGTGGTACTGGTTGGAGTGCCGCTGTAGATGCACCTAGTCAGTAACTGATGCAAGCAAGACACTGGGGGTAGTAGGAAACTAAGCAGCATACGGCATATCGCTAGGCGTGTCCGGATTAGATGGTGGGGGAGGGATGTTGATGAGCATCGGTGCCGTCTGTTGCTGCGACATATTTGCTTGTGTTGATTGTTAAATAGAACTCCAATGGTAGAGAGCACGGGGTTGAATCCGTGTGGTTTGCGTGTCTCAGCCGGAACTCAGATCGTGGCAGAATGGGAAATGGGCTAATGGTGGTGCAATACGGTGGTGGGGGGGTTAACAGGAAGAACTGTTCTTTTAATCGGGTAATGGGCGTAAAGGAGAGCGCCTCCTAGCTCTCCAATCGTTGAGCTGCAGATGTCACAATTGAAAAGTTTGCCTTGATGATTCTTTGTTGATAAGAGCTCGTATTAGTCAATCAGATCGTGAAGGGAAAAGGAATATGGATGGATTTGGGAGATCAGGATTGGTGTGTTCAGTTGCGTGTTTGCATTGGCAAGCCCGTTCCGCCCAACGCCCATTAGGTGTAGCTAAAGGTGGGCAAGGTGGGGAATGACGTAGGGCTGCCACTACTCTTAATTGGCTCTAGTGCCAGTGGGGTTTCCACTTTTGAGCAAACGGAAGAAAGCACCTAGCTGCCTAGGTACACTTCTAACACTCACGCGACGAGTAGAACCCAGACTGTTTAGAAATTGCTGAAATGCTAAGCTACCTAAATTCCATGGTCACTTACATCCTGGTGCATTCTCCTATCAATCCATTAAACCACCATACGAAGGTACCAGGTTTGATTTGAGTGATTGCTGAGAATATTACAAGTCACATGTGAATGTCCAGTATTCTGCTAGGTACCTCTTTGAACGGTACCAGTCAATCGACGTCATTGCATTTTCCGCTGTTTTCCCCGATCATCCCCTCAGTTGTCAAGGGAACCTCAGAACACATTAGGGGTAAAGTCAACGACTTGAATTTGGTCGAGAATGTCTTTGACACTCGCAATGAACGCGTGATGAGCTGGGTCCTTTTCGATATAATACTTTCTGTCTTCCTCATTCTCGAATTGCGCAATGAAGGCGTGGGTTATTCCACCCTATCGGCGAGCTAAATTAGCTTACTGCAAGAAATACCGATACCCGTGGACGTTAAGGCCGAGAAGACGAAACGGGGTCCTAACCTGCAAGCCCTCAGGGCTGTTGTCTTTTCCTCCACCGAGCATTTTCAGATACGGCTTCTGGGATGTTGGATGGATGCAGTTTGCTGCCAGACCCAGCATCCTGCTGCATGCCTTACACGGAGTCAGCGCACGGAATGTAAGCTAGTATTCATGAGAGGTTACTTACAGCCTGCTCCTCCTCGGGAGGGATAAGATCTTTGAATTTGAATAGGACAATGTGATAGATCGCCATGATGAGAATACGTTTGAATAGTGAGGCCGAGTCTATTTAGATACTGGAGCTGTTCTTATATAAAAGTTCGGTAGCTCAGGCTAACATTAAAATGACCAATGGTCTGCTGATATGCATTTGAGAAAGCATCAAACCCGATCGAAACCGCCCGTCTTATGCTACTCCGCATTTAAATATTCAAGATCGCCCCGACAAAGCAGGTCCATCCAACTCAATTACAGCAACCCATTTCAATTGGTCTTCACCTGTTCGCTTTTCTTCACATATCCAATGAGATCCTATTAAGCATGGTCGGGCGTGGAAGCTTCCATTCCAATAGTAAAAGGCTATTCGAAATCTAAATATGCATTTATGCGATATGCAACTAAGCCACTGGCGATCTACCGTCAGTGGCGATAAGGTTCGTTGAGAACCTAACTCCGATCATCAATTGTTGTTGCTGTCAAGATTGAAAGTAAACCAACATCCTCCACACAAGAGCTTCAGGTTTCGTGAATTTTTTGGAATCCTCAGCCAATTAAAGGCCAACTCCAAATTAAATATGCGGAAAGTCGAAACGTCTGAGGATGAGAAATTGGGCGTGTTGGAGGACAAGACCGAAGCTCTCACTCTCCGCTCGAAACGCACAGAACGAGCTCGGAAGAAGCAGGCAAAAAGAACCACCAAAGCAAACCGTCAATCGCAAGACCTCCTAAGCCTGCCATATGAGCTCATGCTAGAAATACTCGCTCTACTTCGGCCTAGCGATATCTTCAACCTCCAACGTGTTAGCCGGGCTTTTCGTCGATTCATACTGGACATTGAGAGGCGAATCGCGAGGGATATCACGAGATGGCGCTATGTCTGCTTAGAAAGATGTTTCAGACTGCCCGTTCTCATGGACCATATCGACCCCAGCATTCAACCTTTCGTGCAGAACCCTGAGCGACAGGGGCTTCTGACGATCCATAAGAAGCCCTACCAGCACATTGAGACCCCAGACCCAACAGAAGTCTGTACCTGCCTAACCTGTTTATTGCGGTGGTCATCCCTCTGTTTAATCGTCGATTTCGCTCACTGGCAGAGAAACCTGGATATTGGAGAACCTATTCCGATGATCCCGCGGGGCAAACATCCCGAATGGAATCAAACGTTGATAGCTTCGAACGCGGCTATTGTGCGCAAGGCCCTGCACAGTCCACTATGGCATGCCCGACTACTTGAAGCCCATCTCCACTCAACGACGAGATCAATAGCACGACATGCAGCAAACAAGGGCAACAAGAGGCGTCGTTTCCGCATGTCCAAAGAGGATCTAAAGTCAGGCATGGACCTATTCTTGGAAAGAAGTGGCCCGCCGAGTTTCGACTTCCCATTCCACAGGGATAACTACTATATGCTCGAGGCCTACTTACCGAATCGAGGATGGAGTGCAGAACGGGAGAAGTGGATGTATATGCCGGCTGAGCAGCATGAGGTGGATATTGGGTACATCCTCAAGTGGGCCGACAGGCAGGACAAGGCAGCTGCCGAATCACGGGCAGGATGAATGAAATTCTGAGAACTTCAATCGTGAGACTCTTCTATTATGATTGAGTAGTCTGACTAATCCATCCATTATATATAACGCCCCAGACACTCCGTTATCGCCGATGCGCCCCGATCAGTTCAAAAGCATCAAACCCCGCTTCATGGTTGAGCCCCCCTTTTCCCATGACTCCGAAGGGGGCTGAATGCATGGTCGGAACCACTTCAAAGTGGGCTTGAATATCTATTGGTACAATATCAACCCCGGCAATACGATCCTAAGGAACCAGGACTCCTCGACTCCACGCTTTTCCCACAGTTCAGTTCGCTTCGAAAATCCACACCCCGGAGCCAAACTTGGCAGCTCTCAAAGAACCGTTCGGCCTGAAGGACCACTCCAGCTCAAAGTATTACACATTGCGAGGAGCAAAACTTGTGTCTAGATGCATCGCGATCGTCTGCTCGCGCATAACCTAGGATTCCGTTTTCGAGGTTTCCAGCAGTCCGACTGAAGTCTCTCCCGCGTATCCTATCTCGAAATGGCCTCGGAGGCTCTCGTGGTGACGGTGATCGGAGTCTCGTCTGAAGCGTAATGTCGTGCTGGGTTTCATGATACATCTCGGTTACGGCATGACGGCTTGTAATCGGGGACAGCATAACATATTCGACCTGCCCCGCTTCAGACGTCGCTGCTGTTGATGCCGTCGACGCCGTCTCGACGACGCTGCCACGATGGGATCCACTGCGTTTTATTCTGCGCATTTTGCGCCGTATGCGATCGAGGTCGACGAGCCGCGGTTTGGTCGAGGTGCGACGGCCTGTCTGTGCCGTGCATTCTTTGATGGTTGCTTCGAAACTGGATTCGGAAGGGTAGGCGACACTGTCCCGGATGACGACGGATTCCCGCTTAGAGAAACAACTGTATCGACGATTCGGGTCTTTAACTAGTTCCCTTCCGAGTGCCCATTTTTGCGACGTAGAGTCAGCCTGCAGGTTCTGACTGGGTGTGGAAGTAGGAACGACGGTCGTGTGGGAAGATTGGGTGGTACTGGAGTCGACATCGACTCCAGCACTATCGTGATGGATTTCCATGGTTTCGCACTGAACAATCTTGACTTTTTCGAGTTCATAAAATGGCAGCTTCATAAGCACGTCAACGATTCCTCGTATTTACACCCACGAATGGATCGTCAGATTTCGAATGGAGCCCAAGTGCAGTGGCTCTCCTTAAGAAGCGACCTCATTGGTAGAACTCACAGGAGCGAAACACGGACTTTGACGTGTTGTCAATTACGTGGCATAGCTATGCGGATTTGTCTGTCGCGTTGCAACATTTCTTGCTTGTTACTCGTGGTATTGACGGTTTTGGCCGTCGATGAATTGCTACTGGCATTGTTGTGAATGACGAATAAGTCTTGTCATATTTAGTTCAAAATACTGGCTCTTCAACAAAGTCAGAAAATTAGTATCAAAGATAATCAAACAATGTAATTTTGACCAACGTGATTCCAATTAAACTTCGAATAACTTATTTTACTTAATATGTCATTCATTCGTGGTTGTTCCCAGTCATGGCCAATCCGACCTGGTGAACATCCAACGAGTTTCCGTCCGAAATAGATTGCTACTCTCAGTCGTTCAAATCATTCTTCCCTACCTACCTAAGGTAGGTATAAATGTAAGAGGTGGATATAGAGCTCCAGGTACGGCCATTTTTAGGGCGGATTAAGAGAAAGCACTCATTGAATATTCGCATCGGGATTGTGAGTTTTGAAAGCCACCTACCACCTATAAAAACAGTATCTCTACCAATTCAGCTCCTCTCATATATGAGGCGGAACAATGCATATAAGTGTTTATATCTTAAATAGATACTCAAGAGACTATTATGAGAATCGAGCTATTCCAGCGCAGATTTCCCAGGTCTGTGTTTGAGATTTTTACACCTCGGATAAATAACTTCAGGGGTAAATGGTTCTTACCGAAAGTTGCTCTATGTTGACCTATACAACTCGCTAAAATCACGACGATGATCTAGTTGAAACGTGCTGATTCTATTCATTCACTAGCAAGGGTATAATCTAAACATCATCTTCCCCAGCGGCATCTACCATTTAACCTACTTCACCCCGTGCTCCTCTTTTATCAGATCCGCAGCCCGTTCCGCAAAGGCGTATACGGTAGCTTGCAGACTAGCTGTGCTAATCAGGGGTATGGCGCTCGCATCGACTACGCGGAGATTTGGTACCCCGTATACTCTTAGCCGTGTATCCACGACGCCGCCTTTCTCTCTCGGTAGCATGGCGCAGGTTCCGCAGAAATGCCACATGCTCCAACATCAGAAGTTAGCTATTGGTGCTCCGAGATATGGTGGTTGTTGATTGGAAATATTATATAATCACACGCTAGAAAGTGGTACAGATAGAAAGGAATGTACTCACGATGATGCGTTGGACCGTACATAGTCTTTAGCTTGGTCTAGAGTACTAATGTCTAACGAAGGATCGCGGCGGCGGGGTGGCTGCTTTAGTATCGTCTTGAATGCGGGCGAAGTAGCGATAGTCTCGACGTATTGCACATGGCGGGCGAGGAGCTCGAGGTCCATGGGATTGGAGAGGTAGTTGGGGTCAATGACCGGAGGAGCGGATATTTGATTGGACCCGATGTGAACACTCCCACGAGAAAGGGGTTGAGAGAGCATGACGCCAAACGTGAAGAATTTACCCGGTGCAGGGCCTCTAGAAGTGCCTGAGTTAGGCTCAATTACGGAGGCTGGTTGCGCAAGTATGGCAACATAGACTCCGGAGGCGTCATTTGGATCGAGCAGGGTTTTCTCTGCAAGATCGTGGTAAAGCTCTGACCGAGCTTGGTCTGGCCCCTTCTTAATGGCGGCGCGGCTTTGGCGGAGTAGCTCTTGAAGTTTGTCACGATCTTCTTCAGAGTGAGATTTAGGTAATGGCATATATGCATAGGAATAAATCCCAAGAGACCCAAGCATGCCGGATCTGTCCGCTGCGTACTGCTTCACTACAGTGATGAGTGTCAGCAATTGTTGCTTTGAGGAGACCAGGGATCTAAGCATGCCAAGAAAAGTTAGGGACAGGGAAATTATCTCGATTTTACGTACTGGCTTCTCCTAAAGCCCCAGGCTCTCGCCTTATTAAGGCGTCCAGCGTCTCAATATCATCGGATGCCTCGTAACTTATGTAGCAGCCAGGGTGGTCGTGGAGGTTTTCGCCAACTTGGGGCAAGTCCTCGATGACCTCAATTCCGTGGCTTTCAAGGACCTTGGCGTTACCTATTCCGGAAAGCTCTAATATCTTCGGGGATTGCAAAGCACCAGCCGCCAAGATAACTTCCTTTGTAGCATAAGCAGTTCTAGTCTTGTTAGTGTCATGCTTATATTGAACCCCGACGGCCTTTGGCGGCTGCTCTCCATTGAAAAGTATTTTCTCGACTATAGCGTTTGTGTAGACGTGTAAGTTGTGTCGGTGTTTAATAGGGGTATAATATGCTGATGCGGCATAGCTCCGCTCCTTGGTGTCCGGGTGGATACTTGCAAGGGCGCTGAAGCCTCCGACGGACGCGCCGAGAAAAGGGTCCGTTTCCGTGGAGTACCCACTAGCCTTGAATGCTTCCACCCAAGCCTTGCGGATGGGGTGCGATAAGTCGCCGGAGAAAGAAGTTTTGATTGGGCCTCTGGCTGAGTCATTTATACCAGTCCATTCGTCGATGCCCAATGCCTTTTTTGAGGCCTCGTCGACGTGTGGCGACGTATATGCTTTGGAATAATATTTCCGGAGAGAGCTCCAGTTCCAGCTATCATTACCAAGGGATTCCCAGGCATCAATCCGACTCCTAGCAGGAGGTATAAATATGTGAGAGTTGATAGCGCTCGAACCTCCCAACGCCTTGCCCTGGTTAAGGTCGATCCGTCTACCATTCGAGTTTGGCTTGAGAGATTGTTAGGTAATTATTTGGCCCTCTGTCGCGGACTGAGAAAGCCTTGCACGTACCTGAGGTTCTGTTTGGAATGCCCAATCGGCTTTTGATTCAAGAAGTGTTTGGAAAAATGCTGGAGTGGTGACTCGTAGGTCTCCTGTAAAGTCACTCCCGGCTTCCAAGACAAGAACTCGCTGAGTTGGGTCTTCGGAAAGGCGATTGGCGAGAACAAGTCCAGCTGTTCCACCGCCAATAACGACAAAATCGAACGAATGAGCTGGCATGACTTCTAAGTTGAGTTTCTCTGGCTACGGGAGAGCTCTGGAGATAACTCGGGGTAGCCTGGTGAATAAGCCAACAGTGTTGGTCCGAATGAGGAGAACGGAAATCTTCCGATCATATGATCGGGGGAGCTTGGGGTAATATCTTGATTATTTGAATATGATCAGACATGAGTCGCATTCGGATATTTGTCTATTAAAAGTAAGAAAAAAGTGGTTTTGATTTAATAAGGTGAATGGGGGAAAGTATGCATCTGCTTGTGCGACGTGAACAGAACAAGTAAGACTTAAAAGAGTACTCAAAGTCCGATCCCATAGGATGCATGGGTACATGTAGGTAGAGTCTAGAATTGTTGCGTTCTTGGCGTTGCTCCGCCTCTGCCTAGCATATTAAGACGCCGCTAATTATAAGAGAAACGCTGCATAGAATCATCTTATTCGTTGTTGTTTTTTTCTCCCTTAAATTGGTGTGTCTAAGTGCGTGTTGGTAGCCATGTCGATATACTAAATATCAACTTATCTAGCGTTTTCCTTTCGGTCAAACAATTCTGTAGACGCCAAGAAATTCAGAGACATGCAGCGAGGCCTCAGCGTCCGGATTTAATCATGTAGTATGTCCGGAACCAGTTAAGCGCCGGGTCCCGATATAGGTTCTCGATATAATTAGACTTGTATTGTATTGTAACCTTACCGAACATTGAACTCATCAGAATTACATATATTAGAGTAACTCACAAACGCGCAACGGCTGGTTTCTAGGTACCGTCTCAGCAATACGTAAGCCCGGCCCGTGTTATGTTGGTACCTGGAGCCGAAGCGGCAATCTTATGCAGAAGACAACCGATGGAGCAGTAATCTAGCATTGGTTCGCCTTAGAGGCAGGGGTTGATTCCTTACCTAGGTACCTAAGGTAACTTTTCATCCCCTTCGCAGATCTATGGATATGTTATATTCAACGTGTCTCTAAAAAGACGCAAAGATTCGTTCCACTAAATCAGATCTAATCGCTCTTCTTATCCCTAACTCGCACTCGTAAGTATCGTCATTTCTTACGTGATATGTCCTCTGTTGGTGTCTTGGATAGGTCAGCATTATTGAATACTACAAGTATTCAAGCAACGCTCGTTGGCTCAACTCTTAATATGATCTAACACAACTAAGCACATAATCAGCATTTATTGCTTAAGCGTCAGCCGTATATTCTGCCAGTCTCTGTGCACCAACTGTCTACTCATCATGTTGACACCATCTACTGCTTCTAGATCAGCGTTCGGTCTACCCAATTGGGGACAATTTTGCAAGCTGTCATAAATGCATGCAACGTAAGATCTTCAGCATCGTTGAGGCTCCAACAGTTCTATGATTAGAACCGAAACCGACACCGACACCGACCCCGCAGTCCATGGCATTTGACTGCATTGGGAGCTTCCGTGCCGCTTCCCGAACCCACAGTCCTAAGATGCCGACCGAATTCCTTGGCGTTTGAGATTAGATCGCCTAGGCCCCACAGCCCTCTTCAGACTCTCTGACGCCTTATACGACTTGGAGTTCTTCCAACAGTACACCTTCACCGAATGAGACATTCTGGGCTTATATTCCTCAGCCATCCTCGCTGTTGTTCGACTTTGGGTCAATTTCTAAGAATATGTACTGCCGAGACCTACTTAAACCACAACCACCATCCATTGTGTTCGACTCGTATGCTAAAATCGTCTCCTTTCCTAATCGCTTATGGCTGAAAAGTTGATTGTCCTGAAATACGACACGAATATTCCGCCTACTAGACTGACCGACATGAAACGGAGAAGGAATATCGCAACCGAAGAATTCTTCTTTTCTCAATGACGCAATTCATTCAGCCACGTTGAACGGCGCTCCAGAGAGGAATATTTGAAATGCTTAACAAGATTTTGAGATATGCGGAATTCCTGCAGACAGGAAGCGGACTGCGAAGGACATTGCCTTCTGCATCGGGATAGCAACCTCGGAATCGCTTCATAGGGAGCTGCTATCTGTCAATTCCTTGTGAGACTGCGCCCCAAAAGTCCAATCCAATGTATCAAACCAGCCTATTAACCACAATTCATGATTATCTGGCCACGACAACTATTCGGTTTGATTGAGGACGTATTCATCCGCCGGGGTAACGATCAAACCGGCCTCGAAGACGGATGAATCGGTTATCCAACCCCGAATCGAACCTGATAGCTCGGATTCGGTCCAGGATTCTTAGGAATCAATGCGCCGAGGTAGGATTTTGGGCAAGGAACTAATCGTCCAAATATCAAGGAGGCTATTGGTGTAAGGAGCATCGCCGATTACCAAGGAAGGCGATTTATATATAGGTTCCTATGGTCTTGAGATACGTAAGCATTCAGTCCAATCGCCATACTGCTGTATTCAGTGGACCGAATAGATCAACTCTAATTGAACCAAATTCTGACTGATTTCGTAGGCACACTGGCTGAGTTCTGGCCTTTGCCGTATCCTCTTCCTGTTCTAAGGAACGTTGTTACACGAAAATACTATGCCCCTTTCAGCTCAACGAAGAGATAAATGGTCGGCGATGTTGATATATTTAATGGACTACCAAGCTGCAACGCATATGGTAGGACATTACTTTTAAAGCTAGGCTAAAGTGTCGACCCTCGAGGAAACCGGTATGTCCAGCTCTACACTACCTAGGGGAATATTACAATGGTAATCGAGACCTTAGATGAGTGGGTGTGAGCTGACCACCGGTAGCCTACAATTGCATTCTGTCAGATAATTGAAAATAAAATACCAGAAAATAAGAATGACCTTTTGGCGTAGTGGTAATATCTGACACATTCACGGTTGAACAGGATAGTTTTACTAGGCCGCTCCGACCAAGGAACATACCTTAGAGAAAGTTCTATCACATATGAATGGAAGTTGCTTGACGACATATTTTAATTGTCAAGGGCACAATTTCGACGTCCAGCCTTCGGTTTTGGTCTGGCGTTTTACTATAATGACCAAACATCTGTTTATTCGTGATATGACATGTTGACGTGATCGAGCTGCGAGCGCAAGAAAGCCTCGATTAGTCAGTTCAAAGTGCCCTCGTTATCGAATCCGTACTATACCCTAGAACCTCACGTCACGGGCAGGAAAGCAATGCTGACTGTGCTTCAATCCATAGATGTCGGGTGCTTTTGAGCTTCGAAGAGCTGCCTGGCTCAGGGGCCAAGCTTCTAAAAGTGAAGCTAGGAGACCCACCTGACATTGTTGGCATACTCAAGGCGCGGCTCGAGCCAACCACCCCTGGCCGTCGACTCGAAGTTGAACTGGCGCACATCACATCTCAGTGCCACCTAGAATGCCCAATGTGGAATAATCCCACGGGCTTGTGCGCATAATGGTACCTAAAGTTTCCACGATATTTTCCGGGGCTGTTATGCAATCCACACGAGCTGCGCCGAGAGAGCCAATGATAGTGGAGTGATTGCCTATGATGGGGACCAGGACCCGATGGCGACACATGGCGACATCCAACCTCCGACTGTCATCATTGAGCTCTTAAAAACACATCCCAGATGAGCTTCAAGCCCATTTTTCAACAGACCATTCTTTTGTTAGATCACTGGGATGTTCCAAATACTGCTAATTATTACAGATTGCTTAAATGATGAAAATCTTGGGAACTGGACATCATGGCCTGGACTGATAAGCTTGTGAAAATTAATATGCATGTACCCGTTATGTGTCCATCATCAAACCGTGCCATCCATTGTGCCTTGTGTTTTTAAGTCACGGGAGCTTCATTGGTGACGATTGTGCATAATATGGCGAGCTATCTCCGAAGTCTGGGGACGCTCTAAACCGTGCGTGGCTGCATATAGGATATCATCATCTCACATACGGAGAGGGGCAAGGATCCAGACGAGTGGGATGCGCTGATGTCTTGCTTCAGCTGTCGACTGATATGATTCTAAGGCAAGGAGGTAAGAAGATTCAATCTAGGCCAAAGAGCTCTAGACGAATTAGCTATCACACCGGAATCACCCTTCGGCTATACCATCATAGGTCTTACCTGTTCGGCCGTGCTGGGGGTCTATACAGGAAAAGCACCCTGGATCGACGCCTGAGACCCCCACACCCTGGGACCCTAGAAGCCATCGGTGGTCTTGGGCCGATGCATGTATGTAGCAAATTCTGGTGATCAATGATACCATCCAGCCAGTATTGTGGCACTTAATTCCAACCCACGTCTACATATAAACGGATCGTCCCGAAGTCCTGGTAGTACGTGGTGTGACGAGGTCGAGCGCATCCTGTCTCCAAGTGGACGCAATAACAAGATGGCACCTGTACTCGTCAAAAATACAAGCGACAAGAATACGGCCACGGAGTCGACAATCTCGCTCGATAGTGACGGCATCCCACCTTTGGGTGTCCCGGCTGAAGAGAAACGCTTCTGGTTCCAACGCGCGAAGGACTTCGACGCTGAGGCAATTGCTACACAGGTAACAACTCCTCCGTCCATCGTCAGGTGTTCCCAACGATGTGACTAACAATAGACGAAAATAGCCCAGTGTCTTCGATGATCCTCAGACCGCAGAGAAATATCAACCTCGTGATGACTGGTATGTTAACCCATGGCCCATGATTCATGATATGAACTTGGACAGCGGAGTCTCATATGCGCCAATAGGGAGAACTTGCACCGCTTCGACCCCAAAGCCCGATGGACATGGGCGGAGGAGTACGCAATAGTCCGAAAGATCGACTTTCGAATCATGATCTGGGCGTGTATCATGTTCATGGCGTTGGAGTTGGATAGGGCTAATTTGTCGCAAGCTCTGACCGACAGCTTTCTGACTGATCTTCACCTCACGACAGACGGTGAGTTTCTCGGTACCTCACGATAGCGTCAAATGTAATTAACCGATGGGCAGACTACAATCTCGGAAACACCGTATTCAAGCTTGCGTTTCTGATAGCGGAACTTCCGTCCCAGCTTGTGTCCAAGTGGATGGGTCCGGACAGATGGATTCCCTCGCAGATGGTGCTCTGGAGTATTGTGGCTGGAAGTCAATTCTGGCTCTCAGGCCGGACTTCGTTCCTGGTGACGCGGGCTCTCCTAGCAATCCTACAAGGAGGCTTTATCCCGGATGTGAGTTCCACCTTAGTCGCACCTTAGATCAAAGTGATGCTAAACATTATTGACTTAGGTCATCCTCTACCTGTCGTATTTCTACAAGCACCACGAACTGTCTATCCGTCTCGGATTCTTCTGGACTATGATGAGTGTGGCCGACATCATTTGCGGTCTCCTAGCTGCTGGCTTCCTGCAGATGCGAGGAGTGCTAGGCTACGCAGGGTGGAGGTGGTTATTCTTGCTCGAGGCTGTAATAACGCTCGTAGTCGGACTGTTCTCGTTTGTCCTCATGCCGGCCGGTCCTTGCCAGACGGCCAGTTGGTTCAGAGGGAAGGACGGCTGGTTTACGACTCGGGAAGAGACGATCATTGTCAACCGCGTCATACGTGAGGATCCGAGTAAAAGCGACATGCACAATCGCCAGCCGATAACACCGAAGTTGCTGTGGAAGTGTCTAAAAGACTTCGACCTTTGGCCACTGTACATCATCGGACTGATCTTCCAGATCCCGGCTACCCCGGAGCAGCAATACTTAACCCTCTCGCTTCGGCAGATGAACTTCGATACGCTCACCTCTAACTTGCTCTCCATTCCATACACGGCTCTCCATAGTAAGGATAGCCCCATCACATAGGTGCGATGATATAGATCTGCTAACTTGGCGAAGTCATAACGATGCTGGCACTTACATACGCAGCTGAGATTTTCAAGGAGCTTACCTTAATTTCTGTAATCGGGCAGTTCTGGATCTTGCCTTTCTTGATATATCTGAATGTCGCAGACACGGCACACGCCAACAGATGGGTCATCTGGACCGTGACGACTCTCTTGCTAGCGTACCCGAACGGTATGTTCTTCACTCAGCCCTTATATCCTCGTGTGAATCCTAACATCTCATACCAGCGCATCCCATTCAAGTCGGTTGGAACTCGCGGAACTCCAACACGGTGCGTGCTCGGACGGTCTCGGCGGCTTGTTACAACATGTTTGTTCAAGCCGGTGGTATCATAGCCTCCAACATATACCGCGCGGATGACGCCCCACTTTATCGCAGGGGTAACAAGCAGCTGTTGGCAATCCTCGTCATGAATATTGTGCTCTATTGTCTCACCAAGGTGTACTATGTCCTCAGAAACCGGTATAAAGACAGGAAGTGGAACAGCATGACATCAGACGAGAAACTCCATTATCTCTCTACGACGACCGACGAGGGAAACAAGCGCTTAGATTTCCGATTTGAACACTGAAAGAAACGGCAAAGGTGAATGCGTGCGAGCAAGAGCTGTTATGTCATTGTGATAGATTAGATGGATTAGATTTGTGACGCGTTTTGGGTTTTGCCGGGTTTTGCTGGGTTTTGCTTCACAATGATTACCTAAGAAAAGACTTGATAAGCGAATGTACACCTAGCTATTTTTCTATTTGAATATTTATAAAGCGTATTATACATATAAATAGCGGCTTATATCGCCGAGATACATGGAGTTACATCCTCAAAACCGACTATCGACTAAAAGGAAAAATCATCTACGGGTATTAGGAATAATTATTTAGCTATGCTATAGTGGGGCTTTGACTTTGCTGATATAAGAATATCCATTACCTGCGTATCATAGGATATCGCCCTTTTGAGTTCAATCTTCCAACAAATACACCATCTCTTCCTAACCCTACTCTTTCATCTCTACTCCCCAAATTGCATTTCTAAGCGCGAATCTCGAAGAAGAAGTTTGATACTGAGTCCCAGTTCGTAATGGGTGGCGCTTTTCACCATTCTGGGAGAAAGGATAGCCTCCAATTTCAGCAGGGAGTCTAGCTCAATGGGACAACGTAGCCGAGTATTTCACTCGAAGGCAACAATAACAAGCCCACACTTGAGTCCTGAAAACTAATACATCAGGCACTATTAGTAAGTCGATATTCTGGTTGCGATTCTATACCCACTTCTTTCTGGTGATATATATTGTGCCAATGTCTATTTTATTGGATTAAGGTCTCTGATGCTATGTCTCCCTCTAGCGGTTAAGTTCTTCTATCGCGGCGCTCATAATTGATACTCAATCTAACCCCCAATTTCGAACAGCCCAAGTACATGTACCTTTACGCCCAGAATGCCCACGAAAAGTACCCAATTATTCAAACCTTCAGTGCCCCCGTCTCCCTCGCTACGTCTAAGATCTGGTCTATCAATGGCTGCACATCTGTCCCCTTAAGCGGCACTCTGTGCTCGCCATTCCACTCAATCACCCTTGCGGTTTCAGGATCGCAATACTCCTCCAGCAATTCCCGATGTAGATGCAGGCCAGGGTCTTTCAGTCCGTGCACGTGGATAGTCGGTATCTTCAAGATGTGTTCCCCCTTCATCATCTCCGCCAGATCCGGGCCACCCACGAGCCCAATTTGCGACGGGGCGCTTAGCATAGACGACTTGAACACGTCTGGAGCCAAATTCACTATAGGTGCTCTTCCAGCCATAAGCACCGCGAACTTCCAATCGGATCCCGCTTTTGCGCGTCCCAGCTTCTCGGTCCGGATCTGCTGCCGGAATAGCAGGCTCGCGGCCAGTTTGGCGCCTTGACTGAATCCGAGGAGGCCGACCCACCGCCCCGTACCACCGGCGCGGTCGTCCGCATCCATAGCCTTTTTGAGCTGAGCGTCGATGCTCGCGATGGCGGTATAGTCCTCGAGCTCTGGGTGATCTGGCAGCCAACGCAGCCACCGCTTAAATGGGCCGTAATCCGCGTACACCGACAGCACATCTGGGCCTGCTGTTGACTCGAACGGCGCCTCCGCGTACACGAGGCGGAAGTATGGTTCTAGCATCCGAGACAGCACGCGACACTGAGTGCGAAATATGCGCGCGTTGGTGCCGCCGCCGTGGAGGCAGAGGATGCGCGGGAGGTGCAGCGTTGAGTCTGCGCCGTCAGCTGTCATCGTGCTGCGCTTGCGGGGTGCGATGTCAATGGGCGTACTAGCGTCAGCTGTTCTGTGGCTTCAAGGCAGACAGATAAAGTTTGACGTCCCAGTTGATGGCACTCGGCACGGTAGCAGAAATAATTGACAGTGTAGGAAAAAAAAGACTATTTGAGGCGTAATGAAGTTAAAGGTGAGATGCCGAGTCTGGTAGAAGAAACTCCGGATCCGCGCCGCTGGTACGTAAGCGAGGGGTGCAGGGGAGGATTTGCCGGCAGGACATCTTGGCGGCCAATTAGGACGCGGGAGGATATCACCGTTTCGGACTTCACCAACTGGTGCTACCTACTTAGTAAGCTGCGTCAGCATATACAATGCACTAGTCAAGTCGCCGTGGCCATTATCTTCCATTCTGTTCTTTTGGCGGTGTCTAGTGGCCGAGACAGGGCAGACACGATTAAAGCTAGGGGTAAATCCAGCCATCTACGCAAACTACGGAATTGACAATTCAAAACTCGTAGTGATGAAATTCCAAGTGCTGACTGCGAATTTATCGCAGGTTGGATTGGAAAAATAAAGGGTATATATTATTCTCTGTTTGGCTGCAACGATGTAAGACGCTTCTTGTCGGAGTTTCAATTGATCTCGATTTCCAACACTGAGGTGTGGACCTTGCACCTATCGTCATGGGCGCAAGGCATGTCACCCGGCTACACTACTTCCGACTACCTTTTCAGAGTGATAATTAAATTTTCTGGATAGGAGCCCGATAGCTGTACAAGTCGAGTCTCGAGCTCTCGTTGGCTACGAAGAGTTCTATCTTCCTGAGTGGCACACTCGGATAGGCTGATTCTGCTTGATAGCCTCGGGAGGGTCATCTGGGACCATTCAGATACGCCGAAGTTTCTCTAGCTGGACGATCTATCCGTGCAATTCCTCTAAAGGTTTGTGCAAATGATAAGACGAGGTAAGAGTGACGGTGGTGAGCCTGATCCAGGATAGCCCGATTACTAAGGAGGCTGGCGAACACACGTCGCACGTCAGACGTCTGCATCTGAGGAAGCGTCCCAGATAGAATACCTACCTAGTCAGAACTACTGTATAACATGACAATGAGGTGTAACGTCAGGGAAGGTTGGATGAGCTGGACTGGATGGAGAAAGCATATTCCAATTCCCTGCCATTGTTAGAATACACCCCCTTTGCACGAGGCTATCTGTGCTCCTTTGTTTCACCCTATACTCCCACCACTATCTATCTAAAAAATACGTAGATGTACAATTTCGCGTTGGTTAACCAGATTCAACACCCCTATTACTAGGTACGCATACGTATGAGACGTGAACTTTAGCTACGAAAATTAAGTAGCAGGATAAAGTCAACCTCAACTTTCAATGAAGACCAGTAGGAAGATAATCGGCCCAATAGTTTAGACATTCGAATGAGTTAAATCGCGATATAATCGCAATACCTCCTTAAGGACCGAAGGGACTGGTATAATGTCTTAATATATCGCTTTTGATGTATATCCAACTTCCACCAAAGAGTACTTAGCTACAGGTAGGTAGGTACACAAGGTAGCTAAACAGATAAATACCCCTTGAGTAATAAAATCCCTCAAGATCTATGACCTTTTTGTGTTAATGTTAACTAGACAAAGCTATCTTAGCTTTAACTACTGCGGCCATAATATACCTAAGTTCTCTAACCTGGTTGCCATGCCTGGGGTTATCAATGAAATCTGAGTGTAACCTTACAGCTCTTGGTAGGCCTTCATGCATGTCTCCTTATCCAGTCTGTCCAGTGCTCTTGTAACATAGGTTACGTCTAGTGTTGCAATGTGTCTTCACGCTGCGCTTTACATGTCTCTGCATGATTTGAATTAACGACGGCATAAAAGAAAGGGATGAAGTGCTTTATTATGTGAGTTACATTAAAAGGCATATGGGTATCTCTCTGAATTACCATACTATACTGCGATTAAAGAATGTTCAGAGCATCGCTGATAAAAAAATGCCTTCCATTTACTTCTTCTCATTCTTTTTCACACAACTCTCGCATATTATTGTCCTCACTCCCAGATGGTTAGCCTCCAATTTGGGACAATCTTTAGTCCCTGCCAGAGGTTCAGGGCAAGGGTCAAAGCTGCGGTAGTATTTGTCCTTCCTCTTGCAACTGGGGCAGTAAATCTCCGTCAAGTCGCATTTACACATGCTGAAATTGCCGTATGTCTGAGATTCTGTAGAAAGAATTGGTAACCTGAGGGATAGGTTTTGTGTCATTTCGGGCGGGGGTTCTTTAGGATTAATAAGGGAGAGAAAATACTTCACTTTGGGATAGTCTGCAATTTACATTTTCTCAAAAATAGGGTAGTAACGTTTAAGTAGCCAAGTCAAGCTCGTCATGAATGACATAGACTCGACTTTAATGGCATTTTCTCCCAAGTTCCCTGACTAAGGCTGATTTCGCGCATAGTCCAAGTATTTGCATTGTTTGACCCCTTTTAAAGCAAGGTCGAACTGAGTGTGACCTCACGCGTTATGCGGAATAGAACAGGGTAGAAACTAATACTAATCACTCGTTAGGAAAATGCGAATCTTATCGTCCACCCTGTGACTAGAAAAAACAAGTGTACCTAGTCGACGCTGCGAATGAAGCCGTCGCCTGTTTTAGATATGGTTTTAAATGCTGATTTTCCACGTCATTTGTGATTTATCACCTTTCCCAAAACGAGCTGGTGTCCCGGAATAGTATTGCTCCGGTTTCGTCCTTTTATATGATGCTAGGCCAATGGAATCGTCAGCCCTACCTCTTACCCCTCCGATTAGTCTAGTTCCTCAGATATATCAAATCATCGGCTTTCTATGTCCAGAATACTACAAGAGAAGCGGAGTCATGAAGTCCAGGTGGCAAGATGGTGTCCAGAGAAGGCTTATGTCGAGCTTGTCGTGCCTGAGGATGTCCATGCTGTTAGTAAAATAGTGTTCAGGACAGACTCTCATGATCAAGGTAAGTAACTCATGCCACACATCTACAATAGACTTGACATTTCGACGTAGGGTATAGCGGTGAGGCACATGGGCAAGGAACATATGACTTTTCGAACACCTGGTTTGTTGCAATTGTCCTCAGCCCTGGCGGCATTGAGAGGAACCCAAGACAGATCGTGCAATACAATGTTCACGCCAGCAGCACATTCAAACGCCATGAGGTAATTTGGAAAGCAGATAGTGAAGAAATTTCTATCCGAGAGTGGGTACGGTCCGTTCGAGGCGGGGATACAGTCCAACTGGCCCCTAAAGCACAATTTGCCGGTTGGATCAATTTTGTTCGTGAAGCAGAGATTGAAATACACTGTAGCGATTCCATCCCCGTTACTCTCAGCACGCCCCCTTGCTATCGACGTCTTGATGAATCATCTGCGGAAATTCGACTATTATCCCTCAACCCAGGAGTGCCTAATGACCCAATCTCATGCTCCTTGCTCTATGCAAAGCTTGGGGAGCATCCACCCATGCATTATGAATCGCTCTCCTATTGCTGGGGAAATTCGCGTGATAGAGGAGAGATCACAGTGAAGATAGTTGAAGATGGTGCAGAGCTATCCTACACAATGTCGGCTACCTTGTCGCTATTGACCGCGCTAAAGGGTATTCGGCCACTTAATGGACCTGCTCGTGTACTCTGGGTTGATGCTATCTGTATCAACCAAGATGACATTGACGAGAGATCCAGCCAAGTTGCTATGATGCGAAGCATATACCACCAAGCACAACGGGTTGTCGTATGGCTAGGAGATGGAAACGACACGACGCGAAAGTCGATTCGGCTCATCAACGCCATCAGCGACAGATATAAGAAATCCGGGTTCTCGGTTGGCTCAACCAAGGACGATTTGAAATCACTTCACGATCCCTTGATGAATGGCAATGAGGCCCACTTATTCATCGAAGAGTTTCCCCTGTTTACATATCCTTGGTTTCGTCGTACATGGGTGGTCCAAGAGATCTTCAACGCTCAGAAGTCCATCTTGTGCTGCGGTTCTGATAGTTTCGAATGGGAGTCCTTATTACGTGTCAACAAGTGCATACTCCTGAGAGGAGTGACGATGAGGTCCGCGACCAAAGCTCTCATGCCCCCGTTCTTCGACAAGCTTTTCAAATCCAAGGTCACGGAAGAAAATGGCATATCCTCTACGAGTATTGAAATTCTCGACGTCCTGATTCAAGGCCTCGACCTTGATACTACAGACCCCAGGGACAAGCTTTTTGCCATCCTACAGTTTGGACGTGAAACTTGGAAGTTGGATTCGTTACCTCTAACTATCATGCCCAACTACAACCGCTCTACACCAGAAGTCTTCGCCTTGTTCACTAAATGGTGGATCATGGAACACCGATCCCTTAGAATCTTATCCGCGATCCAGGCTCTGGAGAGGCGAACCTGGCAAGAGACACATTGGGAAACGCCATCATCAGTTCCTTCGTCTGGGAAAGTCCCGAGTTGGTCTTGGGGTTATCGTGGACACAGTAATTGGGCGATTGGCCTGCTTGGACTATCGCGCGATAGCCCCTATCGAGCCTCAGGGGATACCATGCCGAACATCCAGGCGATAAAAGAGTCTTCTGAGTTCCCCCTGATATTACCTCTGACAGGTTTCAGAGTCGGTGTCATCGAGGGAATTGATACATACCCGTACTTCCAACCACCGGACGCTGGCTACGAGGATCTCCATAGCGCCTATGTGGGAGTCTTTGACCCCATCAATCTCACCGGAAAGTGGAACTACCAGTTCAATTCTAAGGTCAACGAAAAGTACATAGACGTTGAACCCTCCGAAGTCCATAGGGAGAATGTCGGTCATTTTTATGCCCACGCAGAATCCTCTTTCATATCTGGTGGTCTTGAGTGCCGCAGTAAATGCCTTTTCAGGACACAAGAGGGTTCTATAGGTTTATGCCCCTATGCGGCAAAGCCGGATGACTTGATTGTTGTTCTATATGGAGGCAATGTGACGTACATTCTTCGGCCACAGACTCAACAAGGTAGTGGATTAAACGAGGCTACAGAGTACGAGTTTGTTGGGGAGTGTTATACTCAGGGGTACATGAATGGCGAGGGCATTCAGGGGCAAGAAGAGAAAGCCATACCGACTGAGGTATTCACTTTGCACTAGATATTACCCTTGCCGACTATGAATGGAAGTAGCTTGTGTTTCTGCCAATGTTGACCAACCCTTTTTTCGAGCTCCCTGTGGTGGAAACGCGGACTAACCTCCAACATGTTACACAGCATGTCCGTATATGCAACCGGACCTGCATTCAGGGTTACAACAGCTGTTTTTATGTCCGGACTTGACAAACCACGGATCTAACGAGCACGTATTGCATGGGAGCCAACCATGATATATCAAGGGATACTTATTATAAACAAGCCTAAAGATTCACCACCGGCCGTATTCAGTATGGGTAACATCGCACGGAAATGTCATACCTAGATCAAGCTCTACGTCGGCCGTAGAGGAATGCCGCTCTAATAATAAGCTTGTGGGGATAATGCGACCTGTCCGACCATCTGCTGTACCATGCATCACTACCAACTGATTGGTTCAGCCCTGAAACCCTCGCAGCTGGACTGCTAGAATCCTGGCCCCGGCGTATGTTGTAATACATTTAGGCGTCGCTAGATATAGGGGTCCGCTGTAATTGGTCTGTTAGTCAAGCCAACTTCAGCTACTCCAACCTAGAATCCTCCTTGGAGCCAATCATATGCCCGTAATTGTCAGTGCGAGAATCCTTCAAACAACCGAGCTGCGTAAGTTACTCCGGCCCGTCAGATATTACTACGTATCTCTTATCCCTTAAAGTGGCCATGCAGCCCTTTTTACCTTAAGTACCTAGATACGTAGAGTAATGATGGTATCCTTCGCCTCGAATATTCCGGTGAACAGAAAATAAACGAGTAGTCCATTTCCAAGCCGAGTCTTCAATACTAGTATAGAGGGAACATGTCAAATCCGGTGTCTTATGATGGCAAGCTGTGTTGCGCTATATGCGGCGACGACATCCCGCCGCCGACTTCAGAGACTAGCGAGACCACAAGGTGGCGGACGGAAGCCATGCTCCTAAGTGATCCGGCCCGGGAGTTTGAGCAACTAGGGGAGCATTACCGGGGAGGGAAAAGACAGAATGCGCCGAGACTAAACCTTCAAATAAAACACGAGATCCGCAAGGATCGCGCTCGCGTGACCCAAGGGGACCGTCTCCGGATCATTAATACCGAAGATGAGGAGCCGGACCACTACCAGGAAGAGGTCTTAGCAAACCATTCATACGGCAGCGACGAGAGCGGAGAATGGGCTTTGACACCTTACTATATTGCGACACATAGGGCATGTCTTGAGGTGGCCGAGACAACGATGCACCATTCGCCCCACGATATTGTTGTTCGCGACCTGCGCACCCTGTGGAAGGTTCTGCGCATGCGCTTCGAGGTGGATGATAACTATTATATGAGCTCAGAGTCAGAGACAGTAGGGCGACCCCAACGCATACAGTTGCATCACGCTTACTATATGCCTTTTCGACCTTCTCCGCTAGCGATGGGATATACTCCAGGCGAGCAAGCCGACGCTGCTGCTGCCTCTAACCAGAAGATGGAACGCTGGGTACAATATAGTTCTCCTGCGATTAGAGACGTCAGCTGACTATTCTCATAGGAAGCAGCCTACCCTCTACATGTATCAGACATGACCGAAGTCATCCTTGACAATCTCAGGACCCTCCCGCCAGCATCGGCGACGATCCCTGAGGCAGTCCCTTTTCACAAGAAATTCTTGGCGTTACCTCCCGAACTGCAAAACCACATATGCTCGTTCCTCGCTTCACGTCACGGCATGCCAAGCGTGTGCAATGGACTCCTACCGCAATGGGTGTGGCGGGAAGTCCTACTAGCTGGACGGTGTCTGCCATTCCTACGGGACTTCGACGTCAGCGTCGTCAAAAGTTTCTGCTCACAGTGGGATCGAGATCGAAGAGACTGCGAACCCAACTGGGAACTCCTCGTGCGCAAGCTTAGCCAGGAGGCGTGGGGGATCTTCGACGCGGAGAAAAGCTGTCTGAAAGTACCCAACGGCCTGCGTAATCGTAGACGTATTTGGAAGCTGGTGGAGGAGATGTACGTCGGCGACCTGGTGCCAATGGCACGGGCGACTTATTCGGGTACTGAGCCTGTGAGGGTACCGAGGTACTGGAACGAGGAGGGCGAGCCGGTATACCCGGTCGTGAGGGTGCAGGCGGGCTCTAAAGGTAAACAGAGATTGGAGTCATAACAGGAATGCTCGCAGAACGGGTCCTCCACTTTGCGGTGGAGCATATTAACTCGATTCAACACCATGCATGGAGGACAGCCATCGAAGAACCCGATCTTGCATGCGAGTGGCCATGTAATAGGTTTCTATGCTGAACGACAGCCAACGAAAGAAAATCAATTAGTCGTAGGAGTTGAAGTTGGCATCTGAGCAACCTTCTCCGCGGTGAAATAGGAAGAGGCGCCGAAGCTGAGAGTACCCGCATTAATGCAAGAGGCTCTTCTTAGCAGCCGAGAAGCAGTAAACAGCTATAATCGAATGGTATTCACTTCCTCTTCGAGGACGGTTCGGAACATGTTGTTCTGTTTACCGCAGCTGAGACTTTCACCGCGTTCACTATCGCCACTCTCCCAGCCTCCGCGCCCGCCGTCGTATTATTAATCCAATAAAACTCGAATTGAGATAAGATCAACCAGTAGAACTAGCTGGATAGCTCTTCATGCGAAGCGGGCAGGCGGGCTAGCAAGTGGCAAGATGGCGTTGCTGCTGGGGGCGCTCTTAATGGAAGCACAGCAGCTGGCAGTAGGTAGAGCATAATACTCTACGCGCCCAGATTGTCCTGCACCCCGGACCGTTGGCATATTTCATGAGAACGATCACCTTGTCAGATAATGATAACGATTGATAAGAAAAGGGGTTTAGTCATGTGACGTAAGGGTTACATGGGTGGGTATCACGTGATATCCCACTGGATGAGTGTTTACATAGGAGAATTTTGTCGTTTGTACGGAGAGATAGAAGAGTACAACCTAGATTCAATTGAACAATCACTGTACTCAATCAATAGAGAATTGACCTAATTGTCTAATAGTACCGTTCAGCGGACTGGAAGTGAAATTTGGGTACCTGAGGGAGGCCTACATATGACCCCCGGCGCATATGATGTCACGATGCTAACCTTTCAGGGGTAATGGCAGCGTCATTGCACGGTCAGCCACGGTAAGGCTAAACATGCCTACTAGGGGATGCGGTATACAGTACATACATCCAACGATACCTCTTTATCTGCAGTCTCAGGTCCTAGCTTTCCCCGCCCTACGTAGATCTCCAACATCAATATCTCCACGGGTCGATCCTTTGACAGGTCAGTTTCCTGAAAAAGTACCTAGATGACGCATTTATGGGTAGAAAGTGTCTAGCCGCATCACGTTGTGCTCTAGGGCGGGGAGGAAATGTTTCGATTTGACAACTGCATGTCTTAGCTTACCTAGGTATAATCTAATACATTTTGATATCATGCCGTGACATCTGCTTCTGGACAGCTGGAGTAAAGCCGTTGCAGCGTAGAGTCGCATAATACCAGAACATATCGACAATAGAAGTCAGTTAATCTAAAGGATTGTTGAGGCAGGCGTGGCCTACCGTAAAGTAACCAGTAATATGCTTACGATCAGAGATTTTAAAGCAATAATGCGACGGTGTTCAGGTGTAACGCAGGTTTCCACATAATCCATAAGAAAATTTACGCATTCGTTAGTTCAGCAGCACTGAAAAGTCCTAGAGTAATATTATGATGTTGAAGTGGAAATGTAGTATGAACCCGAAGTCTATTTCGTTCGAACAGAGGTAGCCCAACGGTACCCTGTGCCAGATAGTCAAGGTGGCCTTTGCGGTTGATACCGAGTAATATGGCTTCGTAATATCTCTCAAGCACGACTACCACTAATGAGAGAAATTGGACAATATGATGGTTTCTGTATTAATGTCTCGTGTTGGATTGGAGCAAGACCTATTCAATGTCTATTACACTTATTCACAATAGTAGATGATGACGAGGCGTGGATCTCGATAGGAACGAAGTTACTCTTAGTATAGTTGCGAAGACAAGATTTGTACGTAGAAACACTATGTCTAATGAGCAAATTCAAATGTCGCATCAAGTACAAGCGACTTCCCTGCGTCCAAAGTCTTCTTGTCGAACTTCTGTTGATCAAAGAGGGTCTTGTTAAGACGTGCTTCATACATAGTCTTAGAAATCGCCACTGTGTTGCCGCCCTTACCATCGACCTTCGGTGCGAAGTCAAACGTTATCACGCGAATCGCTTCGTTCACACAATGATTATCAGTATAAACAGTTACACTCTGCCATTTAGCACCAGTACATACCTGACTGGATGGAAGGCCCCATCTCCATTAGAAATGGAAAGGCTAGAGCGAACCGAAGTTCCTTGGCCAGTTTACCTTGGCCAAGTACCATCGTTTCTGCGATATACCTCTCAATGATTCGCAACTTCTCCACCGGGATCTCTGGAGCGAGATTTGCTCGGAGGAATCCATGGAGGGCATTTTGATAGACCAGCTTGTCGTGGTGGTATTCACCGGTAAGCTTTTCGTCCGGCGGGGCTTCCGGACCATCACGAACCATCGCCAACCTGAAGACGAGTGACTGTTAGCTAGTTTAACCTTCTGTTTACATATCAGCATTTACTCACCAAGGAGTGGTCCTAGCCAAGTAATCGAGGAGTTTGACACGGTAGGTGGCTCGATCCCAGCTAGCTTGGAGGGTGTGACGTTCCGCGTCGCTTCCGTTGCCAAGTTTACTCTGAACAGTGTGTTCGATTTTCGTTGCCCAAGAGTAGAGTGTAGTCAGGATATCCTGCTTGGAGGCATCGGGAGTCTGTTGCGATGCCGGAGCCGCCGAGATGGATTTGAGATAGAAGATGGTTTGAGGATCATTATCCTCCTTGGCTCTCTTGAGGTCATCGTCAACGCCTTCGATGCGTAGTGGATCCTGCGTGATACTAGACATGTTGAAAAAAAGACTTTGACTGTCTTGGAGCTTGAGTGATGACCAAGGAACGAAACGGGGCTTGTGCCGTATAAAGCCAGTAGAAAACTCGACACTTGAAGACCAGACATCTCCCCTCGACTCCCCCCTTCTCGGATAACTCGGAAAGGGGTAGGATATCGTTGGGGTGCATCGAGGGCAGTCAGCCAGCCACACGTAGGACTATATGCCAATCACTTCCTCACTCTTAGCGATCGAAATGAGACTCCCCGAGATAGAAGAAAACTGGCTGATCTGTGCTAGCCAAATCATGTAGACGTACCCGAACGGGTAAATGCTTGGGTCGATATATGGCAATAGAAAACTACATAAAGCCTGCCGAAGTCCAACAATTCCACCGTCATCTTCGTCCATCTTAAACCCCATCAGATTCTATATCTTCAATTTGCTGAATACTCCTACACAGAGATTTCAGTCTGACCCTCCCAAATCACCACAATGTCTGAAGTCTTCGACGTCGGTAAAGTCGTCGACTTGTATTCAGGTCTTGGAGTCCAGCCAGCTGCAGCCTTCAATGATTTGATGGCTGTTGCTGGCAAAACAGAACTCCCCAATAAGGAGGTCGCCGAAAAGGCTGTCAAAGATGCCAAGGAAGTCCCCTCCGTGTGGTTCGTCAACTTCCCCGATAAGACGTCTACCGAGCACAAAGGGGTGCTGCAGAAGTACATGCAGAGCATCGAAGACTACCGCTGCTGGGCAAGTCTCGTTTGGTGGCGTACAGTCTACGGCAGTGACAAGATCCCACAAGATGGCAAAAAGGAGTCCATCGCTACCCGTAGTGCATACTGTGCCAGGGTTGCCGTACACCATATGAAGACAACCCCATGGTAAGTCGTCCTTCCACTTAAGTCTTCCCCAGCACGGTTACCAACCTCGTATAGGATCGCAATGAGCCTTGATCACAACGTGTCCAAGAACATCGAATGCAAAACCACGGAATTTCACACCGAGCTAATCAAGGCCATCCTATTGGGATTCGTCAACGTAACCCCATCGGTCATTTTGGCCCTCGAGGGAATCTTGGAGTCCTTGCGCCTCACGATCCAGCAGAGTAGTAGCAACTCTGAGAACAAGACCATTGTCTGTGAGCGTTACGAATACCTTCCTCAGGCCGATGCGATCAAGTCTTGTAAGAACCAGCTGAGACTATTGAGATGGAGCGGTTCCTAACAGATACTTAGACATTCGCGTCATTTCTTTCTCTGTCACCAACAGCATGAGGAACGTCCAGAACGCTAAGAAAACGTCGAAATTGATCAAGTGTACAATCGACTACAACGACTACGAAGCTCTTTTCAACCAAAACAAGTGGAACGATGCGGCAGCCAAGATTGACGAGGAACAGAAGAAGGCAGCTGAAGATTTTGTCAAGCAGGAGACTGTGAACTGCCCACCTTGAAGGCATTGGCCTGGTTGAGTATTATGAGAGAATCCCGATATCATTGGCGTGGCGGGCTGGTGGAGGTACACATCTGATTCTTACTATCTTTCCCCCACGATTTCAGACAGGTTGCATAGACTCGGATAGTCTCGTCATTCATTAATGTTGGATATTTGGCACTACTAGTAGGCAGACAAGTGATATACAGAATCAAAGTTCTTTTGGCCATCCGTTCTCAATGGACCCTAAAATGCTGCCACGCATAACTTCGGTCATAGTAAACTATCAATGAAGACGGAGAAGGATTTGAAGGTCGACGCGTTCTCAACGAACACATCTCTGCGAAACAGAATGGTGAATATTGAGTAGAATACCGAACTCCGCATGAGAGAGGAGCTTCATGTGCATTCTCAGTCGTCTGATTGTCCATAGTACTTCAAGTACAGTAGCCGAAATTCCAACTTCCGCCAAACCGCGAAATCATATTATGGACCCACTTTTCTGTCAGGGGGTGCTGTAAAATAGGGGGAAGAACGTCGAACGCCATTGTCCGTGGCATCAGACACAGATTGGATCAGTTTACTAGGAGTTTATCAATGGCTTTCAATTGCAATGTCACATTAGGGTTACAAGATAATAGAGCTGGTAGTTCAATGGAATTGATTTGAAGACTAAATACAGAAGTGCGACACAGACAGGAATCATATCAAAAACACCGCAATTGTACGAAGCCCGAGCAAGAGCAATAACAAGGAATAGAAAGGCAAAAACTGCTACTTTCATCTTAAAAAGTTCTCCCCCGGTATCCCACAAGAGCATGTAAACATGTCGGACTATGGATGTCAGCACACTTAGGGCCATGAAGTTCCCAGTGCAGCTGACACTTGTCCATTTTATTTTGTCTCACGAGTGAGAGGAATATGTGACTTGCACACAGCTCATCCAGTAGTAGCTGTAGCTACTGGAAGAGGAAGAGGAGAATAACCGGGGTCGGCAGGCGTACCAAGGACTCGTCGTCGGCGTCCAAGGGAGGTCTGGTTCGGCGCTAGAGGATAGTGTCTAGTTCGCGGGTCGGGAGGCGTACCAAGGACTCGTCGTCGGCGTCCAAGGGAGGTCTCAATCGGTCGCTAGAGGATCGTGTCTAGTTCGCGGGTCGGGAGGCGTACCAAAAGCTCGTCGTCGGCGCTTAAGGGAGGTCTCAATCGTCGCCGGAGGATCGTGTCCGGGTCGCGGGTCGGGAGGCGTACCAAAAGCTCGTCGTCGGCGCTTAAGGGAGGTCTCAGTCGGTCGCTAGAGGATCGTGTCTAGTTCGCGGGTCGGCAGGCGTACCAAAGACTCGTCGTCGGCGTCTAAGGGAGGTCTGATCGTCGCCGGAGGGTCGTGTCCGGGAAGGGAGGGCCTAAACTAGAAAAGAAGGGTGAGGAAGTAAGCAGCAAGGCGCACAAACAGGAAGAGACAAAAGAAAAGGGGGGAGGGAGAGGGGGAGAATTACTAGATGGCAAAAGATGCCAAAAGATGCCAAAAGATGCCAAAGGGTAGCAAAACATAGCATGGAGATAGAAGGATGTCAAAAGATAATAATAAGAAAGGGGGTCAACAAATTGGTAAGAATATGAAAAACGTACCGGAGATAATAAAAATAGAAAAAGGTATCAAAAAGGTAGTAAGAAGTAGGAAAAAGAAGTGAAGGGTAAAATGCGAAAAGAAGGGAAGGAAATAGCAGGAGAACAAACAAGATTGGAATGCTGGTAGGTAGAAAGATGGCCTGCTGAAGAATCTGTTCGAAGTTAGTGTTGTTGCTAAAGGTGATGGTGCTGCTAGGTGACAGTGTTGTTGGGCGCGACCACGAGTGTGGGGACAATCGCGTTGGTGTTGTTGCGAATGCCCAAGGTTAGAGGAGTGGGTATTGGATACATAGTGGGCAATTGTGATAGGAATCTTTGGTATGGTAGGTAAGGTAGGTAGGGTAAGTGGTGATGAATATGATGATGGGTTGTAGTGATGATAAAGGATGGAGGGGAGATGAGTCTGTAAGAATTGAAATAGGACTTACCAGGTATATGGGATTGGATATGCGAAGGGAGGAGATGGTGAAGACAGGAGGAGATGGTGATGAAGAAAGGAGGAGATGGTGGTGGAGAAAGGAGGAGGTGGAGGAGATGGCGAAGAGAGGAAGAGATGGTTGTGAAGAAAGAAGGAGAGGAAAAGATGGAAAAGTTGAGGGGGGATTCCGGCTTTTTATAGCAGTTGGCGGGCGGTGAGAGGAGCTGGCTGATTAGAATTGGCAGAAAATCCGCACTCTCGATTCAGAAAAATAAACAGAGTGTTCGTGCACCTAAATCAAAAAGTATTGTATTTTGGTCGACGTCCGGTATCCAGGGGTGATGTTGATTGTGTTTCTGATATTGAGGCTCTGCACAGTGGGTCTGAGCAGCGCCCAGCCCGCTGTAGCGCAACGGTCGCCCAAATAATTGGCCAATCAGATGGCTCGATCATTCCCAAAACAGAATTATTTAGAGTGCTCGGCGGTACGTACCTAACTATTTAGCAACCTCCACACAAGGCCCGTGCATTACAATCACTGATCTTGATACTAGGTACTGCCTCTACAGGGGGTCACTTGATTTATTATTTGATGTGCTCGAATTTTGATTGGTCGGGATCTCTCATAGGAGCTGGTATATCCCCGAAGAATCATAGTATTAATCTATGTACCCATGTATTATCATGTTGCCACGTATAGTTGCCCCTAGATCTCTACGATGATACTGTCAGACTCGCCTATGTAGTTAGATCAAGTAAACTTAACTGATTTAATCTGACCAATCAGATATTTTAAGCTCACGTCTACCTGAAGCCTTTCTTTAAATCTGAGCCCATGAACATGCTCAATAGACACTGTACTCGAGTACGAGGGGTACCTTAGTACTGTTCTAGGTTTTAATCGTACTCACCGTAGTTGCATAGACCACCCTAATAA
Source organism: Hypoxylon sp. FL0890 (assembly GCA_022497025.1). Classification (NCBI taxonomy): domain Eukaryota; kingdom Fungi; phylum Ascomycota; class Sordariomycetes; order Xylariales; family Hypoxylaceae; genus Hypoxylon; species Hypoxylon sp. FL0890. The sequence goes on along the minus strand of MU386558.1, from coordinate 278,933 downwards.
TGGTGCCGAAGTGATCCTCACTGCTTAAATCGCCCCTGAGAACTGTGCCATATAGCCAGAGGACTGACCCGTCGGAGGTGACCTGACGGGGTTCAACCCGAGGGGACCTGCAGTCTAAGACAGCGTAGACAAAAGCGTCTTTTCCCATATGTAACAGGAGCTAGCTAGTCAAGTTTAGAGTCCCTTGCGGAACAACATAATTCGTACCCCTACCTATAGCTGGCATCGTGACACGTATAGTTCTCTATAAGTTCACTTCAATGACACAGTTACTTTCCAGGTTAACGACCGTCTCGACTTCACCTGCAATGATGAGAAATAGAAAGTGACCGGCTGGTTGAAATCTAGTTGGTCGATATTAGAGTAGCTCGAATACTTAACTCGCTGAGCCCGCTGGCACCACATAGATATCTAGTCTGGGACTAAGTTGCAACCTTCTGGATAAATATGTCTGGACTACCTAGGTAAATTGAGATGTTTTATGTCTCATATGTCGAAAGGAAAGTAAGAAGCTCCTAGAACAAGTAATAGAAAGACCATCCGGCTAGAGAGACGACGGGTAGTCAATGTGCCAGTAACTCCCATCTGGCCGAGGCATCAAAGCCTGGCCCGCGTGATTACTGCTATGATAATCCAGTAGCAAATCACTATTTTGCTAGTCATATAGAAGAGACACGTAAGGGATAGTATGGGTTTACATCGTGGGCTCATTCAGACGAGGAGGGAATTACCATCTCGTATTTCCCTTGACCAATCTCTAGATAAGGACTTAGATCAGGTCTCCTACTGCCTATGACGGTGACTACCTACCTAGGTGTAATTGGTATTAGATACCCTAGGTATAGCAGTGTCAAGTGAAGATACTAATACTTCGATTCGTTATGTGGTGTTATCATTAAAGGTAAGTAACAGACACTCCGGATAGTGTCATCCAATGCCTCAGTGAAACCAAATGTAATTTACTGCTTCTATGGCGCCCAATTCATTTCGATGACGTGCTAAAGCCGCGTTTCTAAGTTGGGGGAATCCTCGCCTAGCGTTGATATACGACTGCTAGCCCCCTTTTCGTCTCTGCGCCATCCTAAGCATTCTCAGTTCCCACTGAGAATATGCTAAAGCTCGTTGCCTCTAATAGATATAAAAGTCATCCCCGTCTTCGGAGCTTTTATCGCACCGATCCATACACCACTGTTAGTTCAATAGAAGAAACATCCGGCCAGTCTAAATATAAAGGATGTTGGTTCAGATCGCCTCTTTATACCTTATTATCACACGGGACTTATTATTAAGACATGTTAACAATGTAAAGAGGTTATAAAGATTAATAAGAGTTATATTAGTTACGGATAATTAATATCTATAAATTAAAGCCGTTAACGCTTAATATATAAGTTATATTAATATAAAAAGTAATAAAAGGTTTTTAAAATAAATTAAAAAAATAAAAAGTTATATATAAGTTTTAAGACGACTTTTTGAAGAAAAAGAAAAATTAAAAATCTTAAGATTTAAGAAAATTATTAGTTAAAATTAAATTATTATTTTAAGCTTAAAATCTTTTATTATAAATAATTTTTTTCTTTTTTAAAAAAACTATTATTGTTTTAAGTTATATATGCTTTATTAAATTATTTATTAATCTTTATTAAATTTAATTTTATTTTAATATAAGCTTTATTTAATTAACTTTTTTTTCTTTTAATATTATTTAATTTATAAGAAAAATTTAATTAAGTTATTTATCCGTTACTTTACTTAATATACTTATTAAGGATATTTTTATTATATAGTTAATTAATAAATTTAAAAATGATTTAAGTTTAAAAAATAACTAAAAAAAAGCTACGTTAATACTTTAAAGTATTACTTTTTTTGAATTTAACCTTATTTTTTAAATAAAGTAAACACTTTTTATTAAAAAAATGTTTTAACTTATAAACCACTTTTAATAAACCCTTTAATTTAAACTTTAAGATAAATTCTTTATTCGTTTTAATATTAACTTTAATTAATTAACACTTTAAAACCTTTTAATTAATTTTTAATTTAACAATAATAATATCATCATTATATATAACCCTTAAAATTATAATATAATCATAATTAAAACTTTAAAGATTATTACCACTTAATTTATAATAAATATAACTCCTTTATAATTTTTTAAGCTTTATTAATAAATACATAACACTTTTTACACGGTACGCGCTTTTTCATCTTCGATTAAACAATCTTAGATTTAAAATTAAAACCGGATTAAAAAGCATTACGCCACCTTAAAAAACATTTATAATATGGTAATATAAATTTTCTAATAAAGCGTTAAATTTACTTAAAAATAAATTATTTTTTTTTAACGATAAATGGAAAAAGCTTTTTCCTGCTTTATAAAATAAATATAAAGAATGATTATTAACTTTACTTAAAACGTTTAAGTTAAATAATAAACGTTAATTAAGTTATAAAAAATAATAAAATAATATTATTAAATAATATATATTTTACACGACGGTTTAAAAAAGCAGTAAAAGCTTTAAAAGCGGATAATTAATTAAGTTAAAAAAAGATTTATAATTAAAAAATCTTTTAATAAAATAATATATAAATTTAACTTAATTAAACGAAAACGCTTGTTAATAAATCGTAAAAATCTAGGTTTTTACGGAAAAAACTTTTATTAAGTTTAATGCTTAACTTATTATTAATAAAATAATAAACGTTAACTTAATTATTACGAGTATAAAAAGGTAAACGGCCTTTTTACTTGTTTTATAAAAAGGTCTTAACCGACGTAAGTTAAAAGTAACGTTTAAGCTTTTATTTAAATATTTTAACTTTAAGGCTTAAATTTAAACTTATTTAATTAATTAATCTTTTTAATAAAAATAAGTTTAATAAACGGTTAAAATAATATAAGTTTAATTTAATATTATTTAAGTTAAATTATTTATATTAAAAGTTAATGAAAAGAACTTACCTTTTTAAAAACTTTTAAAAAACGCATTAAAAACGTTTGAAAGAAATCTTAATAACTTTAATAACGATAATCTTTAAGTTTTATTAAAAAGACTTTTTAAGGGACCTTCGTTTCTTTAATAACGAGATATAAAGGATAATAACGATAAATCTTTTAAAACTTTAAAAAAACGATTTATCTAAGCCTTAAAAAAGATGACTTGTTTTATTTTTATTACGATTAATTTAATTTATTTAAATAAACCATTTATTTATAACGGTAAAAATTTATTTAAATTTTAAACATAATAATTAAAGGTAAAATTTTATTTAAAAACGTATATAAAGAGTTTTTTTAAAAACTACCATTATATTAATTAGATTAATTTTTTTTATAAAAAAAGCTTAATTATAACATTAATAAAGAGTTAATTAAGTTAAATAATTAAGAGTTTTAAACATATAAGTAAAATATGTTATTATTTTAAAGGAACGTTTTAAAGACTTTTTAAAGAAATATTATAACGTTAAGAAAATATAAAAGTTTAAATATTAAAGAAATATTTTGTAATATCTTATTAAGCTTTTAAACCTTAATAAAATAATTTAATAATTTAAAACGACATTTTAAAACCATATCGTTAAAACCTTTTTTAACGATATTACTTACTTAATTTACTTTCGTTAAAATAAACTTTTAAAAATAAATAAAGATTTTATCGTTACCATTTAAAAAGCTAGGTAAATTTATAAGAATATATTAACTAACCCTGGAATATTAATAAAAAAAAAGCTTACTTTAACATTAAAATACTTAAAGTTAAGTTAAGTAAATTAAAGCAAAAAAAGCTGCTTCGTTCTTAATTAAAATCGATCCTTAAAAAACTTAAAAAGATTAAAAAATAAAAATAAACTTAAAAATAATTTTAAAAATAAAAGATAATTTAACAATAAAAAAGCCTTTAAAAAAATCGCTTAAATTAATATTAATAAATAAAAAAAAAAGAAAAAAATATATTAACGTTATAAAAAAAATAATTATTAAACGCTTATATATTTCGCTTAACAAAATATCGATAAAAAAGATATACCTCCTTTATTAAAGAAAGCCTCTTTTATTAAAAGGAAAAAAAAAAAAACTTATCGTCCTCCTTAACGTTAAAAAAGTAAAGATCGATAATATTATAAGGAAATCATTAAAGCCTTAAATCATAAAGCTAAACGATTTTAACTTAAATTTTTAACAACCCTTTATACCATACCTCGTAAAACTTTAAGATTAATATAAAATAACACACTTTAAATCGAAAGTATAAAACAAGTTACTTTTATAAAACTTAAACCTTAAAAAAAGTTAAAAAAGGAACTTAAAATAAAAAGCCGACCTATTATTCTTATAACACTTCTTTATAATAATTAAAAACACTTAATATAAATATTATTAAATATAAAAAACACTATTTTAATTATATCATTAACTAAAGTTTAAACTTAAAAGTTACTTATATTTAAAAAGTAATAAATTTAAATGATAATAACTTTTAACTTAACTTTAATTACTAAAAAAAGTTAATACTATACTAACTTTTTAATACTCCGCCATTAAAAAAACCATTTTATGCAGCTTAACTTTAAATTAAACTTATTAAAAGATAAATGTAATATTATCTTCCCACAATGGTAAATAAAAATCTATTAATTTACTAATTTTTTTTAAAAGATAATAAAGTATAATTCTTTATTAATTATTATTAAAAAAATTATACTAATTAAGTTATATTAAATTTAAAGAAAAAAAAGGCTAGCTTTATAACGGATTTTTAAGCCGCGTTAAATAATGTATCCTTAAAGTTTTAAAAGTTCTTTCCGATTATAATAAAAAAAGCTGCCTAATAATTTTTAAACCATTAATTATAAAACCATATAATTAACCTTATAAAAGGGAAAATATCTTTATAAAACCCCTTATACGTTATAAACGAAAGAAAGCTTAACGCTTTTAAGTTATAATTAAAAGAAATGTTAAATAATAATTAAATTTAAAAATCCACTTTATTTTATAAAGTATTTATAATATTTATTAAAAAGTTTAACCTTAAAAATCTTTTTTATTTGATTATAAATTATTATAAATTAAATAATATTATTATTTTAATAAAATATCTTATATTTTTAATCTTAAAGTTATAAGCTTAATTTTATATAGTTAAATGGTTTATTAAGATTAATTTTAAGTTAAGATTTTATCTTATAAAAATTAAAAAAAGTAATAAGTAAAAAATAACCTTTTAATATAAATATAAACTTTTTAAGTATACGGTTATATCCATGGGACTTATTAACGCCTTTACTACCTTTTAATTTATAATAAATAACATTTTTAAAGACTTAATTAATATAAAAATATTAATATATTTAAATAATTTATTCATATACGTAAACATTAAAAAAGAACATAATTAAATAACTAAGGAGGTTTTAAAAAGTTAATAAAACATTATTTTATAATAACTCCTTATAAATATAAATAAAAAGTTTAAAAAGTAAAGTTTTTTAGATATATCATAAAAATCAATAAAATCTTAATATCACAAGATAAAATTAAATATATTTTAAATTAAAAAACTCTATAAACCTTTAAAAAATCATAATAATTTATAAAATTCGCAAACTTTTATTAAAAATTCATTATAAAGTTCTTAAAGATCGCTTATCTCATTATAAAAGCCAACAAAAAAAATAAAAAAAACTAAAAATAGATTAAGGAAATAAATAAAGCTTTTAAAAAACTTAAACACCATTTTATAACAACACTTATCTTAATCCATTTTAACTCTTTAAAACCCGTTTATATTAAAACTAATGTATTAAACTTTATCATAAAAGCCGTTTTATTATAAAAAAACGAATAAAAAAGTTATAACTAATAACCTTTCATTCTTAAAAGTTAACTTTTATAAAAGTAAACTATAAAATCCATAATAAAAAACTTTTAATTATTATAAACTTTTTTAAAAAATAACATTAATATTTTAAAAGAGTATGATACCGTATTAAAGTTTACTTAAACCACTAAAATTTTACTTATTTTATAATAATTAAAGTTTTTAATAAATAATAAACTTAATGGGTATAATAACTTTTAATTTACTAGTTTATTATTAATTATTAACTAAGAAAATAAAACGATAAAGTTAATATTTTTTTTAAACTACGATAATATCGATTTAAAAAAAAAGAGCTGAAAATTAATTAATTACGACGGTTTTATAAGAAAAACATTTTTTACATTTTTAAGGTTTATTTTTTACCACATTTACGGCCATTTTTTTTATTTTAAAACGGTTAAATAATTTATTAACATTAAAGTAAACGTTAAAGTTTATGGAAAAAGTGAAGTAAACCGTTTAAAATAACTTATCTTACTTAAAAAAGCTAAAAAAACTTAAAAAAAATATAAAAGTTAAAAAAAGTTTATTATATTAAAAGGGTTAACTTTAAGTCCTTAACGCTTTAAAGAAAAAAGTTATAAAGTTAAAATATAATATTTTAATCGTAAGATATATAAGAATGGATAAGATTTTAAAGTTAATTATATAAAATTTTTAATGGTTTAATATAAAGATAACGGTAAAGGAGTATGTTTAAAGATGTTTTAAATGTTAACGAAATAAAATATTTAAATATATTTCTTATAACTTCTTTTAATTATTAAAGCTTTATTATGTCTTATGGTAAATTATGGTTATAGATTTTATTATTAACTTATCTTTATTAAATAAATACGATTTAATATAAGTTATAATTAACTTATTTACGAAAATAATACATTTTATTTTTTTAAAAGTAGACGGAAAAATTATTAAGGATTTTATTTATATTTTTATAAAGTTATATTAACGATTATATAAAGTGTTTTTTAATATTATTTTTAATAAAAATTTTAAATTTACGTTTTATTTTTAAAAAGACTTCTTTAAATTAATAGGTATTAAATTTTAAATAAATATTATCTTTCATTTATAAACGGATGGGTAAATAAAACGGCTTAATTAAACCTTTAAGATTTATTTAAAAGCTTTTATTAATTATAAGATGATAAATTAAGAAGATTTATTGCTTGTAGTTAAGTTTACGTATAATAATATTATCTTTTTTATTACTTATTTAACTTTTTTTTATATTAATTATAGGTATTACTTAACGGCTAATAATTTTTTATTTAAAACTTTTTAAAATTTAAGTAATTGTTTGTATACTTATTAAATAACGTAAGTTTATATTAACGCATAAAAATATTTAAAGAAAAGTTAATAAAAGATGAAAGAATAAGTTAATCAATAAAAGATTACTTTTTTAACTTATTCGAAAAAATAACTAGTAATGTTAAACGTAAAGAATATTAAAATTAAACAACTTATTAAAAAGTTAAATAAGAAAATGTTAAGTTCCTTTAAGATTTAAAAGATAATCTCTTTTACCGTTGTTAAACTTATTTTTTTTAAGGGTTAAAAAATCTATAATTTTTTTTACGTTTTATTTATTAAATCTTATCGCGTTAATAATTAAGAAACTTTTAACTTTAATTAAATCTTATAAAAAGTAAATTTAATAAAGTTTAAAGATTATTAAGTAAAAAAAATTAAAAACTTTATAAAGACTTAAAGAAAAGTAAAATATCTTATTAAATAAAAAGGTTAACCCGTTAAATAATATTAAACTTAAAAACTTTATAAATATATATTTAACAAAAAATCTTACGAAGTTATTAAGATCTTTCACCAACTACACTTTAACAAGCTTAAAAATACTTAAATATTTTAAAGACGTTTAAAGATAAACTTTAAAAAAAAAGGAAATAATATTATATAAAACCTATTATTAAAACATATTAATAATATAAAAAAGTTATAAAAATTAATAAAAATTATATTAATTATAAATAATTAATATCTATAAATTAAAGCCGTTAACGCTTAATATACAAGTTATATTAATATAAAAAATAATAAAAGGTTCTTAAAATAAATTAAAAAAACGAAAAATTATATATAAACTTTAAAACGACTTTTTAAAGAAAAAAAAAACTAAAGACCTTAAGACTTAAAAGAATTATTAATTAAAATTAAATTATTGTTTTAAGCTTAAAATCCCTTATCACACTTATTAACCGGACTTACCATATAGTCTATTATATTATTCCTTCGACACGGATATATGATCTGGTGATACACTTTACATCTAAGCCTGTCCCTCCTTCGTGTGTAGTTGAAGACTTGATACAAACGCGTCCTCCCACGCAGCTTATGCTATGGCTGAAAGCTCCATAGCATATCCTGGGTGGTATTTTCGTGAGGTGCGAATTTTCATCTGATCTCTCTTAAAGTTAGGTAAGTAGGGAGGTAGGTAACCTCACTGTAGACTTACATTACTCCGTTATTAACGCCTTAAGCTATTTGTCTGATCCAGATACCAATGTCGTTATAAGAGGAGAGACTCGAAGAACGTAATTGTAACTAGATTGGAATATTGCTCAAGGCTTCAGCCAAATCTAAGCTCCCATTTGTCTTGATCCCACATAATGTGTACCAGGTATCGAACTGTCAGTTAGGAAATTATGTGGTGAGGCCCGTTTTCGTCTGTAATCTCTGTGTAACTGAGACTGCACAAGATGATTTATCAGGCCAAGCTCATTCTCCGGTGCTGTGTTGAAACAATAAAACAACTCATTATCCTGCTTACCGGTAGTTAGAATTGGGCTGTCACGCCGATCGCTTGTACGAAGATGGAATAAAGAAGCCGCATACGGTATTGCCGTATGCCTGTTAGCGAGTCCGACTAGCTATTGATTCAACGCTGCTTGTATGGGACGACTAATTCCAGGTAGGAGAAAAGAAAACATCGAAGTAAAGTCGGGACAAATGAAAGAGCGTATCTGGTATTGCTCCAACGCATTCCCGATGACAGCAGCTGTCCCGTTTCATTGAGGCAGCACTCGGGAGTCACGTTCGTTTATAGTCGAACGGAAAAAGCGCGAAGAAACTGGAAATTCCGAGTGGACGCCGACTCTATATGAAAATGCTGCCTGGGAGGGGAATACTGGCGCTATATTTGAGTTAGAATTGCCTATTAATGATATAATATGCTCTTGAACATGTTTCTCTGTTCATGGGTATGCTCCTTCTAAGCCGCTACGTGGAACATGGATGTGAACAGCGTTACTAAACTGACTCGGGGCGAAGACACGTGATTCTCAGGCAGTCGAATGGGATAGGATATTAATCAGGTGTATATTTACGCGCTTCTTCTATTCTTCTACGATGGCGACTCGAATAGGTAGGGCGGTACGAATCGCCGGTCCACCGCTTCCGTATATCGTATTCACCGCCCGTCGTCCTTCTTCGGCGTACCGTATTTTCTTGGATATCTCCTTCTTCGTCCTCTTCTTCAATGGGGCGTTTCCTCGCCGTTGGGTACTGTACCTTGCGATCCCAAGCCTCTAACGACCAAGGGCTGCGTAAGAAATTCTTGAGCTCGTGAAGGAGCAGTTTAGTATTATCGCGGCCTAGGAAATCCTTCAGCATTTCCTCCGCCTGGCCCTGGCTTCCTTGGATATCCACTGTTTTCAGAATTGCAATTATGTATTCGAGCAGGAACTCGGCGTTATTCGCACGTCTTCTCGTCATCACATCGTCACTGGATTGCGCCGTGGGTGGAGGGCGAAGAAATTCGAAGACTTGTAGTTCCCTTCTCAACCATATTCGCGCTCTCGATACCATCTCGGGGTCGGACTGGAACAATTGCGGAGTCAGGTCTCGATATCCTGATCTATGGTTGGATCCTACGTGTAGGGAGTAGAGCTGATTGCGGTAGACATGTTGACGGCGCAGAATAGCCTCATCTACAGTGACTCGTCGGGGATACTCTTCGTTCCGCCGACGATTAGGTCGTGAAAAGAGGTTTCGCGGCCGGCGAGGCCGAGCTTGCGACTGCGCGCACTGTTGCGACGGCTCCTTCGGGCGAGGCACTAGATATACCCTGCTCTTCGCATCTGGCCTATGGTTTTCGAAGTCGTACCAGACTTCCTCGACATTGCTCTTGCAAAGTGGGCACCTCGTCTGTTGCTCTAACCAGCTTAAAAGGCAAAGGTAGTCGAAATTGCGATGGCTGCAAGGCCGGGCCTCGCAAACCTCGGTGATGCTATCGAGGCAAATAACGCAACATGCTTCGTTTGGTGGGCTATCAGTTTCCGCTTGGTTTCTGGATGATGCTATTTCTGCGAGGGTATTCTGGAGGACTTTTGATCGTACATCTGTTGCATCCGATTCTGCTTCCATATAGGCAAGGCGCAACGGCAGAGGCGAAGACAGTCGCGGTAGGTTGTAGTTGGAAGAATCGTCTTTTCGGAGTCGAAGGCGATTAATTCAAACGACCAGGGGGCCGCTGACGTAACAGGATGCCAAGAGAAGTACCTAGGTACCGAAGTGGGGCATGACCAAAATGATTTGGCGGTTTGGCGGAAGTTGCGATATGGCGCACTGTAAATGTGGACCCGGGCGATATCGCAACTTCCGCCAAACCGCCAAATCGCGGTTCGAGTCGCGTATCCATTAAAAACCATTCAACCTCGCGTTCCCAACCTAACTCATTGACCCATACCACCAAGAACCATTTTTCTTTTTACAATCAGCGACATAGTTTTGCAGTCAATCGACGCTGGAGGTCACAGGTAATAATTCTAATTTAAAATGGACGAAATTGAAAGACGGAACTATGAGGATGAGTCCAAACAACTGCGAGCCGATCTCAAGCGCTTTGAAGCGGATTGGGCGAGCCGCCACGGTGGTACAAAGCCACGTCGTGAGGACATCAAGCAGAACCCAGACATAGGTAAATCCTCCCTCTCGCGATAAAGTAGGCTTCCAAGAGAGATAGCTAATTTATTTATTTAGCTAGTAAATATAAAAAGTATAACCAAGTCAAGGATATTCTTGCTGGGAAGATTCCCCCTCCAAATCCCAAGCCCAGTCCCAAGGAGTCGCCAAAACCCCTGAAGCGTATGCCGGATGAGACTCTTACACAGACACCATTGAAGAGACAGAAGCACATCGAGACTCCTTCCAGTTTACGGGAGCGAATCATAGACCCCGAACTATTCGAGACGCCATCTACCCGGAAGCTATTCAGTCCCGCCGTGCCTACCTCAATTGGACCTACCCCCCAAAAAGATGGACGGATCCTGGGCATGTTTGACCTCTTAGAGGAGAATGATGAGAACATGCCCGCGCAAGACCGGAAGGTCCAGGCTACTCCTAGCAAGAGTACTGGCCAGGTGGACTACTGTGATGTCATGAAACTAGGGCGAACGCCGACATCAACTAGCAAGCGCGGAATGCTCTTCACGCCACCTTCGAGGCGACAGAATGGCAATACTGCTCTAGGAAGAACACCAACTTCAGTCAGGCAATTTCAATTCTCCACGCCGTCCTTCCTCAGGAGAGCCCCACTCACAACCGTGGATGAGAATGGCGAATATATCTCTCCTCCCCTCCGCCTACCACGCAAGCCCCTAGGTCGCAGTTTGAGTAGTGCAGTAGCTAGTCTAAGGAAGCTGGAAGAGGAGGTACTAGACGACGACGAAGAGGCCATGCGCGAGATGGAGAACGGCGCGGAGCCCTCGAACGCTAAGAAGCCCACAAAGCCGGATGAGACCATTCTTGAGCCGGATACTCAGGCGCAGCAGCTTCTCGGCGGATTTGATGATGAGGGGCTCTATGACAGCACACCGGAAGAGCAGTTAGGCCGTGATGGACAGCCGTTGAGGGTCTACAGGAAGAAGGGGCAGAAGCGCACTACGCGACGAGTCAACATCAAGCCGACCCAGAGCAAGCGACCACAACAGCCCACGGAGGAACATGCTGGTTCTGAAGCTGAAGATAAGGCAGAGGAGACTGCCGTACTGGAGACCAAGATCGAGACTACAAGACAAGGCGTCGAGGAACTGGAATTGCAAGGTCATGACCTCGACCGCCGGGTTAGGAGGGCTAAGAACAAAGCCCAGAGCGCGTTGAGAAAAGTCAACGAACTGGCTCACGCGAACTTCAAGAAGCTGAAGCTGAAGAATAATGGGGCAAAGGGTTCGGGGACTCGGGGGAGATTCCGGCGCCAGAGATGAGACATAGACTTGTGGTGTATGGAGTAATTGTAATGAAACTAATGAGAATCAATGCTAAGAGCGCATCGATATCGGCATTTTACGCTGCCAGTGATCCATATAAGATTTGGGATGTATGCACTAGATTGATTCTAGACTAGGAGTAAGAAGGTCGAGACTTCTCCGCTGTTCACCGCCATATAGTCCAAAGTAATTCCCGATCCTGCATCCGCTCATGTCGTGATACACAGGCCTTGCCAGTACCACCTTTAGTGGCACTCGGCTCTCGTTTCTCCAGGGGCTGTGGCATAGCATTCTCGCCAGCTGATCTAAGGGGCCATCCACGACGTCCTCTACATCGAAATATCTCAGCCGTCTGACTGCACTAGATAATGGATGTCTTAAGAGTTGAAAATGTTTCTGGTCATAACTCAAGATGACTACTACTGGCACAACAATGGTTATAAGATGGGAAATATACCCCATGAAGAATCGAAATAGTGCATCGTATCGAAGAACTTGATATTGTCCATCACTAAAGCCAGTCCTTAAACTCCAATGATACGGATTATACATATTTATTAATGCCAGTGCGAGATGATCTGTGTGATTTATATGTTGTTGAGCGCCGATTAGATATCATGGATCTTGGTCGAGAAGTCGTCGCCCGACCCATTTTCAGTATTGGATTCTAGAAGCCAAGGTAGATACGTACCAGGCAAAGATACGAGCACGACATGGTAGTTAATTTAAAGCTCTTTTAAGCAATAGCAAGGGGTATGTACGCTGGTAAATAGATTGGATGAGTTTCTATAGCATACATACAACTCAAATGGATACGTGTTCAGGCTCGACCATCAGAATATATCAGGAAATGAATGTATTAATGAGGTGATATATATAACAGCATACTCCGGTGCATTATATGCGTATTTGGTAATTGGTGTAAGGAATGTCCAGTGTACATATCCTGGTACCTAGGTACCTTACATGGTAGATATTCCGTCGTATCACCCCCCTTTTCTTTTTTTTTTTCTCCCACCTGTCGTCGATGGGGCCCTGAATGAGAAAGTGGGGCTCAAAGCTCCACGGCCGAGCCTCTCGCACTACCCATGCTTCTAAACAGGTTTTATCGTGTAGCCCTTTCCACAGTTGAGATGTTCCATAAGCCCCTTTGATATATCATTCAAGCCTTTATAAGAACTAGCAGGTACCCATGTGTTGTATCGTGCCCGTGTTGCTCTACTTGCCATCAAACTGGGCACCGAAGCCAAATAGATCCTGGTCACGGTCGTAATGATCGATGTGGGTTTCAGTAGAGCTGCCACTTGGGTCGGACACGTCAGGAGGTTGAGGTACGGGTGAGCCTCGGTAGGCTTTCGTGCTATCATTGCTTTTGTCTGACTTCCTGTGTCTTTGGCTAGTGCCATGAAGGCATTAGAACGGGTCTAGTAGCGTTGACTGCCTAGGAAGCAAAGAAAGGAAGACTTACGATTCATTCTTCTGACTAGAGGTGGATGAGTCGTTTGGCATCTTGACTTGTCGTATTGTGCTAAACCTAGACTAGCGTAAGGTGATTCCGAAGTGATGGAAGGAAGTATAAAGGCGAAGTTATAAAAGATAGGTAACTACCTAGATATAGCGATGGCGATGGTGTAAGAGATAGATCTTATGAATGCTCAAGGCGTAGTGATATTGGGCACTTGGGTCAATGAATGGGGTCATGTCAGATGCAAGAGGAACGAAAGAAATTAAGAGTAGGGGATTTGTGCATTTATCTAAGGTCAAGTCCAATTTCCTGGCAACCTGGGGGTAGCAGGCAGGTTGGCCTTCTTCTGCTACCAGTAATCTGACAATCGCCGATCTGTACCTGATGCAACTACTTCTGCATAATTTCTACGATATGTACGTACGGGTAGAACACTAGAAGAGGTCTACTTCGGTCGATTGGGTTCTCTTCTTTTGTCTTAATCCCTGATTTGTTCTCCATGTGTATTGTGGATAGGACAAGTATGACATATCAATACCTACATGCCGATGGTGCGATGGTTGACTTTCATTGGCGAATCCCCTTTTGTTCAAATATCAAGCATGGGGCGCTGCCATGCTGTAGGCGGTCAAGTGGTACCTTATGTGCCTGGGTAGGTTGGTATGTATGTGAGTAGGATGACACCGCCGTCCTTACGACTCCGATGCTGTGTATCGCGGGGCTTTGTCGTGGTCGAGCAGCTATTGGACAGTCTTCATTTGCTGCAGATCTGCGTACTTCCGACTGGCTGTTCCCCTTTTGTCGCTTCCCAATTTGGCTTGCCGCTTACCTATGGGAGGCTTAGACCGGTGTGGTCACCTTTCATCCGTGAATCTCACACCAGATTGTATAAGTATATGCTGTAGGTGACGATATGGTACAGAGAAATGTTGAATTTTCCAACACGCAAAAATTCCTCTTCTGATAGCTTGATATTAGCTACAACTTCCTCAAGGCGCCCAACAAAAGGCCTAGATGCCGGCCGAATTGATATGGATCATTCTACGTTTTCAATCGGCGATAGCTCCGTGCAAAAGTTTCTGGATGTCGCCTATGACCAAAGATGGGAGCTTCTCAAGCCGACCATCGTCCACATCTACATGCAAGAGAAAAATAAGATTGCGCGTCTCGCGGAGCGAATGAAAGGCGAATACAGTTTCGACGCCCAGTTAGTATAATGCATTCGTCGCAATTGTCTAATGTTCTTTTCTAATCAATTGCTTCGTTCGTTAGAGTTCACCAGTATAGATATCATTTCAAGAAATGGGGTATCAAGAAACGAATAACCACCAAAGAGAAAGGCGCTGTTATCAGTGCTCTTGGGAAGCGCCGCTTAAAAGATGGAGCGAGCACATCTGATGCAGTCCTTGACCAAGGTGGCTTTGAAAAAGCCGTAGACAAAACGCAACTCAAGCGGCATATAAACCAGACTATCCGACAGAGCGGACCATTAACCTGGACCCCAGGGCTGTAAGTTTACTGTGCAATCCTCGTTGAGACCAGTAAGACGCCCGTTTCACTGACTGCCGCATGCTAGCTTCCTTAGACACGATCTCCCCTATGATGCGCTCAGTAGTAATACTAGTCATAGTCAATCTTCACCTTCCAACGATAATCCTGCTACTCCGGGATACTTAACTATAAATAGTCCGCAGGCAGCTGCATCTCCTTCAGAATCCCGTAACGCCATGTCGCCGACAATGCAGCTGGTTGAAAGGAAAGTGCTGTTAGATAGAGCCGAACTATTGCTTGGGGGTAGAGAACAAGATTTGATGGCAATATTAGGCGAAGACGAGAAAAGGTGAGCCCCTTTTCTTTACATTTGACTTCACTAGAGCTAACAATACCCTACGTCCTAGGTCTGTCATAACGTGGCTCCATGACTTTTGGATATTCTCATTCATGACTACCAAATACTGGGGCAGGGGTCCGAAGACTTGGACCAGGTCGTTGATCGAGTCCATATCTCTTCCTAGAGACTCCGCTCTATCGGATGACCAATCTGAGCCCGTGGGAGACAAGTTAATTCTCAGTACTCCTACCCAACACTGCAGATGGGCCATACACTCCCGCAGCCGGGGATACGTTGAAAAAGAACAACATCCGAAATCAAACGATCAATCAGGACGTCAATTTGATATAAATGATGATTCTACATGGAAGAAGTGGCCGAAGAGTCGTAACCCTCAAAAGATCACAACTGTCCTTTCTCTCCCCCCTTACCTCGCAACTAATATAATTCCCTCTCCTCGAAGTCTCGCAACTATAATTTCATATGGCTTCCATCAAAACATATTCACAGCCGTCCAGGTAGAGGATATCCCTCTAGCTGCTGATTCGATTCTGAAAACGGTGGACAAGTTCCCAGGCAAGCTACAAGCCGAATGTCTCGGTTTCGCCATCATGTCACGTAATAGAAACGCCATTTCGAGCATCATCAACGATCTCTCTACTAGCGATCTTAGAAAGGGCGTATCGAGTACCTACCCATTCCATTTAGCAGCGAAGTTCTTGGATGGCGCTAAGACATGTTGCCTGGTCATGGAGCAGCTAATATTTGAGCTGCGTCTGTTCAACTCAATCGATGACAACTACATCGACAACTATGGCTGCACCGTACTGGACACCCTTTTCGTTACTATCCTGAGATCGCATAGCACAGTCTCACCTCAGACTTTAAGTGATGCATTTATTGGTCACGCTCGATATCCTGGCCAAGAGGTCGACCCTTGTGGGAGATGGGATGCTGATTCGCCTTGTGTCCGCCACCTCTATGCTTCAGGGAGGCCTACAATCCCTCACGGGTGGAAACACATCTTCTGCCACACATCGGTCCAAGCAATATGCCATTGCATTTTCGCAATGTTCTTCCCATCCTCTCGTCCAGATATCAACACGCCGAGTGGGCTATTTGGCAAACAGTGCCGACATTGCGGGCTAGAGTTAAAAGTCAAACCTCTTCATGCCCTAGTCTTGACAGCGTTTTACTTGGCCAACAATGGGATGCCTGGTGAAACTCTCTTTGGTATGGTAGCTTGTCTCGTATGTCTCTTGACATACCGCGCGGATCCCTGTGCTACTGCAGAATATTCCATCCCTGCGCTACTAGGATATGGCTCCGCAGACGAGTGCCAACATTCGGCTATGAATGCGGCAGAGCTAGCATCGCGAATCCCTTCAGAAATAGTTGGTTCATGGAGTCCTGAGATTATACTTGGTTGGAAGCTTTTCACCGCTATCCTAGAGCAAGATATACGCATGCGCAGGGAGAAGCATGCAGCTCCGCAATTTGGAAATATAGCTCCTGGCCATGCTCTCATTCCGCGATTTACTTGGCCTTGTGGACATAGAATCCACAGCTACGAAGCTGAGAATAGGCGAGAAATAGTGTACTGCGGGAATCGTCAATTGGGAAGAATTTGGGCGATGATACAAGCGGAGCTATTATCCTACCGTCGTCTTAGCGAGCAGAGCCCTTGGCTATCGCCTGGTTTCGAGATGGAAATGCTCCTTGACGGACTGGAGAACGAGAGTCTCGACGAAATATCTGTTGGTACCTGGAATGTCTTCGAGACGTTGGGTGCTCATTCGACTTGTGGACATTTTTATGCTATGAAACATATGAGTTATGCTAGGATGGAAGAAGCATGCACCGGGTATCATTCGAATCTTGATGATCGGAAGCGTGCTACATTTGTTGCAGCGTTGGACTGGGACTGGTAGGAATTAAGCTTGATATACCTTGTGCAGAAGCAGTAAAGGGCTTTTCATTTGTATACTTATGAAACGTAATATTCCGAAAACTGTGCCCTGTAAGGAGACAATGTACCTAAGATATAACTTCCACTTTCATAACAGGTACCTACCTACTTATACCACATGCAAGCCCCTGGCTATCCCTAATTCCAGAACTCTCACAAACCTCCTCACATCATCCACCGAACTGAAAAACCCAAACGAAACACGAATTCCCAGACGGTTAACCGTGAACCTCACTCCCCCCTCCCCCCTTAAATACGCACCCCACACTTCCGGCTCCAAACCCAACACACAAATATGCGGCGCACGGCAACTCCTCTCCCTCGGACCTAGGACCCCGATCCCAAGACGTTCACACTCCGTCCTCAGCAGCTCTGTCAAAGAATACAAATACTTCTCCACATCCTCGGGCCCCAAAACCTCTAAATAAAACCTCGTAAACGCCTCCGCAGCCGCCACACCCACCAGACTCATGTTCTGGTGCTCGAAGCGTCTCGCATCAGGAAACATCTTAACCTCCTGCCCTCCATCCACCAGCAGATCCTCGCTCATATTGCGCACAGCGGCCATATTAACTATTGGGGGCACCGGATCCCCTAGCTGCGCAAACGCCGCGGGTGAAATGTACAAAGCACCGATCCCAGTGGGACAGTTAAGCCCCTTATGTAGACTGAAAGCCGCGGCTGAGATGCCAAGGGCCTGCACGTCGAGGAGCGCGATACCCACGTGCTGCGAGACGTCGGCGAGCACGTGGATGCCGCGCGGGCGGAAGGCGGAGCTAATGCCGGCGATGTCGTTGAGCTGCCCGCTGTCGAAGGAGATGGAGCTGATGCCTATGGCGCGGGTGCGATTGTCGACGTACGGACGCAGGGTTTTGGCGTCGATGGCAGTTATCTGACCGTTTTTTTCTGATGTTGGGATTGTAGGTACTTGTCTGACTTCGAGGCCGGCGGAGCGGAGCGCGAGCCAGCCGTATACTTGATTAGGGTGTTCTGTGTCGATTACGACTACGTTGTCGCCGGGCTCGAATGGCATGGCGCGGATAAACCCCCCGAGGCCTTCGGTGGTGTCCCGCGTGAAGGCGATGGTTTCAGGGGCCTCGGCATTGATGCAGCGCGCTATGAGACGGCGCGCTTCTTCTCGTATTTCCCGCCATTTTGTATACGGGTATTCTTCGTATAGGGCCTCTGCTAAATACCGGGTTATGGCTTCATGAATGATCAAATTTGACGGTGGTGCCGATGCGGCATTGAGAAATATTACATCTTCGTTCTGGGAAACCAAGGGGACTAGACGCCTATATACCGCGAACTTCTCCGACAGTCTCTTTTCTTCGTCCGTAGCATCCTTTGAGGATGAGGTATTGGCACTACAATGTTTAAACGAGTACCTGCTCGCGAGCGGACGGGATACCATGTCGACGATGGATTCTTACCCCTTAACTTGACTCCGAGAATCTGTAGAAAACTGACATGAATGCCCGATTCTCAGTAAAAAGTTCTTCAAACGACATTGAGATACCTTCCTATAGGAGTAATTGCAATTGGCGTAGAGTAATATTGCGCCATCCGCCTTCTTATACATCTCTACCAACCCCGCTTCTTCCTCGTATCAGCAGTTATATAATATACGGGTTGCATCGGGCGTAGGAGATATTTTCGCATAGACGACTCACATCTTCAGTGACAAGCGGCACTATTGGTGTAAACATAACACTATTGTGGGCCCAGGGGATGGGCATTAAATATGTGTATAAGATTAAAATATCGTAAATTTAAGAAATATAGTAAGAAGGGTATATTTCCTTTTTCCAACCTATTAACCGACCATATAGGAACAAACCACCATCACCCAAACTCCCCGCTAAATGCTTCTGAACAATGGAGATTACATAGCGCATAAATTTCAGTACTCATATATGCCATCTACTCTCTAAATACTCACGGTAGCAGTTGTCGTGACTGTATCCGTCGCAGTCGTAGTCGCAGTCACTGTTTGCTCCTCCGTCACAGTGACCGTAGCTGGAGATGCAGTATCCGCAGTGGAAAAGCCAAAATGCTTGGTGTGCGTGAAGCTTGGTATAATATCCCCTAGACCTCCTGCTCCATCGCCTGGAGAATCTGTCTCGATCGGAATGACGTGGAGGCCTGAGTCGGTAGAGGTAGGCAGGATTTGAGAATACGTACTAGTGGGTAGCAGTGGCATTTCGGTAGACGAAGATGTTGAGATATCAGAAGCGGATGGGGTTACAGTCACAGTTTCTGTGATTATCTGGGGGGCAGAGCTCGAGGATTTGGTCATTGTGCTAAAGGTAGTTGGGATATAAGTGACCGTTACCGTCTTCTCCGGAGACTGAGTAGACGTTGAAGTAGCAGCCGTGGAAGACGTTTGCGTAGACGGGCCGACTGTCGTGGTAGTCTGGGCTGTTTCGGTGAATGTCGGTGTGATGGTCACCGTGATTAAAGACCCGACAGACGAAGACGAACTTGCTACAGGAGGCACATCGCCACCTAGAGCTTTAGCAACTGTCGCGTCATCCCAGCAACCGATCTCAACCCCTGTAACAGTGTTCATTGGCAAGGCATAGCAAGTCAGATTGCCGGCACAGGGGATGATTTCGAACGTGCCAGCACTAGAACACCGACCGATGTTCCCATGAACACAGGCAACTTGACCTGCGGAGCATGCAGATTGCTCAGTCAACCCAGCGAAAATCTCATTATAATGCTTCGCATCGGCTAGATTGCTAGCAAGCACCTCGGGAGATACTGTCGTCGTTGAGGCTGGGATGGAACTGATAATTGTGGGGATCTCGTCATTCAATGAACCTGTTGCTGACACCGAGTGAGATGTGTAAGATGACTTCACTACTGAAGCGAATGAAGCTTGGGTTGATGGCGTGGATGTGGTAACAGCCGAGGTAGATAAGCTGGTCGAATCACTGAGACTCCCAGTATTGGTTATTGCGGAATCCGTACCCCCAATACTCGATGTGGTAGATGTGGCTGATTTAGAAGATGTGACGGAACTGCCAGGTGTTGGCTGGCTAGTCTCACTTCTTCCTGTGGCAGGCTGGGATTCCGAACTCGAACTGGCCGAGGACGACGGTGTAACAGATGGACTTTCCGTCGAGCTGGAGGACGCAGCACCTGCGGTCGGACTCGGGACACTTGCATTTGTGGCGGGAGACGAGCCAATTAGGACGGTTGTAGATGGGAGGATACTAAAAGTGGGAATAGTATTACCCTCGATTAAGGTGAATGACCGAGATATCGAGGTGGAAGAAGTCGATCCAGTCGAGATAGAAGGGACGCTTGTCGTTGATGCGACTGGGCTAGATGATGAAAGAGTGTCTATTGTCGAAAATGAACTTAGGTGTTGAGATGAAGATGGCGTAGATACTTCGCTGGCTGTAGACGTCGAAGGGGTGCCCTCTGTCAAAGATGTCGTCGATGTAGAAGCTATGGAGGTGTTGGCAAATTTGTATACATTTGACGCCCCGGCTACATCTCTCCATCTTAATCTATAACGTATTAGTCGACCATCGTCAAGTCGCTCTACTCCTTCGAGAACGTACCTCTCTCCTCGCCTCAACGGACCTGCCGCTGAGGCCTCGGAGAATAAAAGGAGGTGTGAGAATAGAACTAGAATAAGCATCTGGAATATGTTGACTTTTGAATGAGGAAAAACGAAACGAATGTCAATCGGAAAGGAAAAAAGCAAAAACGACGTAGCCGGATCAAGATGTCGCAGGCATGGATCAACACCGATTCATATTACTTAGTCGAGATGATAAAGAGCGAGGAAGTCTCAAAGAAGCGCTGAATACCCTTTAAGTGAACAAGGGCTCAAGCAGGTGAACACAATAGATAATAGACAAGAGAATAGTTAGAATTGATGAATAGACGACAAAGAAAATCGGCGAAGGAAAAAGAGCCGCACATTCACGAGATGACGGGAGATATCTGGAAGAATAATCACCTGCCTTGAAGATCTTCGCCGCAAAAGCTGGGGGATGCTCTCATCTTGTACAAAACTTCGCACAAGGTGATTGTGCGCATGTGGCCATCCTTACTGTTGGGCCATGACGTTAAGGGACCAGGTTTCGCTGTAGTTTCGGCCAAGATGGGCTCGTAACATAAGATTGAGGCCTATCGAGAGGGCCAGACAGGTCGGGACGAATTATCCAATTAGATTGTATTGGACCGGGCTGCTCCGGCCGCTTGGTTTGAGCTTAACTCGGTAGTACTGCTAGCTGGTGATTGTATCAAGTGTAGATTGGGCTTGAAGAAAGGTTGGTTAAGCGCTTCAAGGGTACTTCAAGTCCCTTCATTTTGTGTTTCGGTAACTTGACGAGGAAGACCGCGCGCCTGTATGTCATTGGCAGTGGTATTTTGCTGGTTGGCGGTTACGAGACGCCTGAGCCAATCATCAGCGCCTCCGCTTAACCACCTGCGGCCACCAAACACTGAAGAGTCTGATGAGACTTGGCTTGATTGGAGATTGCATGCATCTCATTCATAGAGTAGTATCGGGTGGGCTAGACGCAGATAAAAGAAGTCAAACCCGTTCGCCTCATTTTGTAGCTTCAGGTTTTCTTTGATCGATTCAATAACAGCCTGCCAGCGCACCGCGTTGACCAAAGGAGGAAAAACAAAAGCTGAAAGAGGAGCGATGCCGGGTAAATTACCTTAGGTATCCATGTCAGGTCACGTGACATTCCCATACAATTCTGATTCAAAGGTGATTGAATGAAGTTTGGGTCTAGGTAGGTAGACTTACAAATTTCCGTAGATATACTAATACGAGAGTGTTCATTTCATATAAACAAAGAACTATTATAATGAATCAACCCTCTGCCTTCTATTGGACTCCAGCTTGAGGTAATTTATGTGATTAGGTATAGGTTTGTCAGTGACCACCAGAATTTGGCCCTAGGCAATCGGAAGTGGCCGAACTATCTCCGATGCCCCCCACCATTTACACGGCAGGTACAGCTTGTTGACTTGTATTTATGTAGCTCATTCCGAATAAGTCATATAACATTGACGTAATTGGACGTCTTCAAATTTGAACATCGATCGTGTATTCTACGACTCCTAGTTCTTCTGGTTCTTCTCTTCACTTCTGACTTAACCTCATAGGCGACCATGGGTCACTTAATCACGGTCGCAACTTGTAACCTCAATCAGTGGGCCCTGGATTTTGAGGGCAACACGAAACGCATCATTGAAAGCATCCACAAGGCAAAGGAAGCCGGAGCAAGGCATGTGGTCGGCCTCCTCAAAGTCATACCTCTCGACCCGAATATCAACGTGCTAACTGTTCCCTAAGTCTTCGAGTCGGGCCGGAGGTAACGTTTAGTCATTCTCTTTGTTTCCGGCTCATCCCGAGCCACGATTCGTCCGTTTGAAGTCGTCGGCTTCTAGGATGAGCCCAATACCCCCATGTTGTCTGATCTTATAACTAATTACTCACGCTGGCTGATGTAGTTGGAGATATGCGGTTATGGATGTGTATGTTCAGTTTACTCCTTAATCTCACAATGCCGGATTTATACCTAGCCAGCCAAACGTGCTGAATCTATAACGAAGAGTGGCTGATTCCTCTCAAAGCTCGACCACCTCCTTGAACAGGATCTCTATTTACATTCTTTTCAATGTCTCGAGACTATTCTTCGGGACGAGTCGTGCTACGATATCCTCTTGGATGTCGGCATGCCCATCATCCACAGAAACGTCCGATACAACTGTCGCGTTGTAGGCATCCCATCACCCCCTTTCCATATTCTCTCCATAATAAAAGCTTAGGTAGCGTACATTCCGTACTAAACGCCTTTAGATCTGTTTCAACGGTAAAATCTTGTTGATTCGTCCAAAACTCTACCTAGCAGGTGATGGGAACTAGTAAGTCTTGCACCGATGCGCATGATTGAGGACCCCTGCCACCAATTTCATCTTCTCGGTGATCATATAACCACGTTCACGAGGCATCCTACATCGGCAAGATTGTAGGAACCTATTGGGAGCTAATAACTGATACGTTATAAAGCCGAGAGCAGCGTTTCTTCACGCCCTGGCTCCGACCCCAATACTGCGAAGATTACTATTTGCCACGCATGCTATGGGACCTTCAAGGGTCAAACAAAGTCCGAATTGGCGATGCGGTGATTAGTACCGTATGTTTTTATCTCATCCAATTGATGGATCATACTGACCACGTTCACAGCCCGACACAACAATTGGCTGTGAAACTTGTGAGGAGCTATTTACGCCTGATCCTGTGAGTCCTCTTCCGCCTGGGTTTTGTCATGTCGTTCATAGTGTCATATATCTCAATACTCCTCAGAATTTCCCGAGGCCCCTATTCTGAAGTCACTAATTGGAGACCTAGCCGCACAATCATATGTCCCTGAATGGCGTAGAAGTTATCACGAACTCCAGTGGCTCCCATTTTACCCTGCGCAAACTCAATACTCGTTTACAACTCATTACAGAGGGTAAGACTTGTTACATAGTTATTTAATCATAAAAGACTAATGCTTGTCTAGCAACGAGGAAGAATGGAGGAGTCTACATATATGCAAACCAACAGTATGTCTCTCCTTCCGTCCTCGACACAAATAAAGAGACCATGCTGGTCGTCTGGACTGTATATATGCCAATTGAATACAATTTAAGATTGACTTCCCTATCACATCCCGCACAATAGGGCTATGCTAACATGGTGGCAGGGGCTGTGACGGAGACCGCCTGTATTGTAAGCTAAGTCATTAAAATTCATGACAGAAGTACTGACGAAATGTAGATGATGGTAAAGATAACTTTCATAAGCCGATTCTCGAATTCAATTGACACGGAACCTAGGATGCGCGATGATCATATGCAATGGAAAGCTTCTAGCTCAAGGCTCGCAGTTTAGTCTTACGGACGTGGAAGTGGTTACTGCAACTGTGGACCTTGAAGAAGTCCGAGCCTACAGATTCGCGCCTTCACGCGGCCTGCAGGCTGTGAAAGCACCAGTCTATGAGCGCATTGAGACCCGATTTGAACTGAGTTCAGAAGCAGGTGATCTCGACACGCGTCGTGTCCCGTCTCTAGAGATTGAACCTCGATACCACTCGCCGGAAGAAGAAATAGCATCTTGTACTGGTGCTTACCTCTGGGATTACCTTCGAAGGTGTGGTGCAGCAGGCTACTTGGTGCCTCTATCCGGTGGTATGTACAGAGTGTCATATTACTAAATGAGTACTAACATTTTCTCAGGCATCGATTCTTGTGCGGTATGACTCGACGTCTCGTCGACTCCATTTCAGAATCTTTAGCTAAGACTCTACTAGACAGCAACTATCGTTTTCTCTATGTGCCGAATGGTCATCGAAGCCGTCAAAGCTGGCAATGAGCAGGTGATTGCCGACGTGAAGCGGCTGGCCAAGTTTACCGACAGGATTCCGGAAACACCCGAGGACCTATGCGGCCAGATCTTCCATACGGTATATATGGTAAGTTGCAACTATACTGCTTCTTTCATTAGCCTGCTGCATTTTATACTTACTAGATCATCTAGGGAATGTCCAAGCAAAGCTCGAAAGAGACACGCCAAAGAGCTAAGGATTTGGCAGACGCCATTGGTGCCTACCGTAAGAATCATCATATGATATTTCTTGCTGTCTCATTTCCCTGGCGTTATTATCAAGATCCTTTGGGACTTGATGTGCTACATCTAATTTCCGATCTCTAGTATGCTGAATAGGTACATTATTAGCTATACTGACTCCTATCTACAGACGTCAACCTTGACATCGATGAAGTATACAACGGTACGGATCCTCATATTAACATAATTTCATATTACTGACGCATTCCCATCACAGCCCAGCGCAACCTCATAGTTAATACCCTCAATTTTGAGCCCAAGTTCAAGGTGGAGGGTGGTACTATTGCCGAAAATCTGACACTCCAGAACATCCAAGCTGTAAGCAATCCCTAAAACATGAAACACTTATATATGCCATTAAAGGCAGCTTCTTAACTAACGGGGACGAAGCGATCCCGCATGGTTACCGCATACGAATTCGCTCAGATTCTTCCTTCAACTCGTAAACGTCCTGGTGGGGGCTCACTCTTGGTACTTGGGAGTGCCAACGTCGGGTAAGTCTTTGCTGATCGTGCCCCTCTTTGACACCGCGGCTAAGATTTATAGCGAATCACTACGGGGTTACCTCACGAAGGTATTGCCGCATGAGCCCTTGTCTTGAAGACATATTCTTACATGTGGTACAGTACGACTGCTCGTCGGCCGACATAAATCCCATTGGATCGATCGATAAAAGCGACCTGAAGGTTCGTCAGACGAGACTATTTCGTCATTTTCGTATTCTAACTCAACATTTAGAGATTCATTGCTTGGGCGGAGGTCAACTTCAACTTACCCTGCCTTCATGATTTCTTGACTGCAGTACCAACCGCAGAGGTAAGTCCACCATAACCGTTACTTCATGCCGTGCTGACACTGTCTGGTAGCTGGAGCCCATCACCGAGACCTAGTAAGCCCCATTCCCTACCGCACAGTTGCAATCCTGCCATAGGCAGCTGACTTGTTATTAGTGTTCAATCTGATGAAGCCGATATGGGAATGACGTAAGTTAACTCTGCGTTTCGATCCAACACTTGTATTGCGCTCAGCACCTGTTCATGCTACCTTTTAGAATAATAGAATACTGACTCCGACTACCTAGTTACGATGAACTAACAGTCTTCGGCCGTTTGAGGAAGGTAGATAAGCTGGGGCCGTACGGAGTAAGTTTTCTAACCTAATAACTGAAGCAAACTCAACTAACCAGCCTTAGATGGTGAGTACCGGCTTGGGGGCTACGGCGCTCACGTTAAGCGCGGATGTCTAGGCCCTCGATCGGGAATCAGCTACTTGTCAGGCACAAGAACATTTACAGCTAACTGTTCACGCTTAGTTCCAACGTCTCGTACACGAATGGGGACCCAGTCGTCCAAGGGTCGGAGGTGACAAGACACCGGTGTACACGCCAAAGCAGGTCGCGGAGAAAGTGAAGGTAAGATTCTCGGTAGACCCCTTTTCGGCGATTCTTTGCTTACATTAACGGCTTACGTAACGCAGCGCTTCTTTCACTACTATGCTATCGTAAGCAGCACCCTGTGTCGCATCATCCTGCTCGAGGTTATAGTTGGGGTTGTAACAGCCGATTTACGATGCTGTTTATCTCCTCAATTTCCATGGCGAGAAGTGGATGATGCATCTTCGAAGGACTATTCTTCTAACTAATAAATGCAGAATCGACATAAGATGACAACGCTCACGCCAGCTCTCCATTGGTAAGAACCCTTTTTCTCAAGTCATGAACGTCCGCCGATTTTGCTAATTCCCTATTCAGTAACGACTACTCTCCTGATGACAACCGCTTCGATCTACGACCATTCCTTTACCCGCCATTCTTCCAGAGCATCGGATTTAAGTGCATTGACAAGGATCTTGAGAAGATGGAAGCTAGACAGAAGGGTAGCACCGACGGAGACATCGTTGATTGATTTATTGATAGATTCGCATTGATTTGTTTAATCTAGAGGATATTAGATCTTCCTGGAGTATGCGGGTAGTGAAACCGACCCAGCTGCATGGGAATCCCCGCAAGTCTAAACAGTTGTATACATGGTGATATCTTGTCCATTTCCATTAATCCCCGTATCTTAGCTTGTGTGCGATGCACGTCCTAGTTCTCCTACCTAGGAATTGTATGTCACGTTCGTCAGGTGTAGAATGCCTGAAAAAGACTTCAACCTTCGCTAACGTACCTAGAAACATATAGATCTCTCGGGCGATAAACATGTTTCGTTAATTTATATGTGGCTTAGCTGTACGCATGTGGCTGTGACTGTTGTGGCTGTTGTAACGGTGGCTAGTTTTGTATATCCCCTCTGTGGCTCAGTCACTAAGCAAAAATGCAAAATCGCAATGCGAAAATTAGAAGCCGCAGCGAATTTTATTTATCAATCATTTATTGTACAAACAATCGTCAAGCTCATTCTCCGATAACGCCGGAAGGCGGCTATCGGCAGGTACCTCTACCTCTTCATGTGCAATCAGAGCAAAACATCACGCAGCAACCTATCTCCCCTTACAAACAACGTTCTCCCTAGTCCAAGTTCAATCGGTCGGGTCGTAAAGCATTCGTCCGGCGATGTCCATCTCTTTCTGGAGATGTGCTGCCGATGAGATTCCAAGGATAAGAGCCTGCGCCTTGGAGATATGATGCATGGCTCTAGTTACCATAGACCCCGGTACATCTCCTTCGTTGAAAACGCCGTCAGGAACAGTAAGCTCCCGAGCCATCGCGACGAGCTTGGCGTACAAGATGTGAGCTTCTACCTCTTGGCGGACGAACTTTGTCTCCTGGGCTGACAGAATCAGGTTTTCGCACTCCTCAATTGCCTTCTTCACATCAACGTGTACGACTGTAAGACGTTTCTTCGCATCGCGTCTCAACTGCAAGAAATCAGCCACAACCACCAGGTAACAGCGGAAACGCATCGTCTGCGCCAGGAGTTGGCCATGAGTTTGAATCATCGGTGGATCCAACTTGGTTTCATCGGCTACCCCGTCAATTTGGCGGGCGGCATGCTTGACGAGATTAGATAGGCGTGTGTAGGGTTCTTCCTCATTTCGAACTTGTTCAAGGTGTTCGGACATTTCGAAATGTAAGGAGATGATCGACTGATATCGATCTTGGCCAATCCATTCGTGGAAGGCGAGCATTTGATCAACAGGGGTCCCATTGATGTAAAGCACGCCAACTTTCCCCATCGACTCGAGAACTTGGCTGGACTTCCCGGAACTCTCGAGTTGTTTCTGCTCGTCAATGAGACGCTGTTCTAGCGCCATTGTCCGAGAAGAATACCAGCTGCTGAATTTTTCAACTGATTCATCGAACAGGGCCTGACGGACTAATCTTCCATATCGTGAGAGGCCTCGCAAGCTTCCTCGGCACTGTGGGCAGGCCTTGATGACATTGTCCAAGAGGGGTTTGGGCGATGACTTGATTGCGATGATTGTACCATCACTAGCAGCCTGATAATGGTCAAGCATTCCTAGTTGGCCATCCATACTCGACATTGTCATTATATGCCCGCAAACAGGAAAAATGCAAGGATCTACGTCCAAGTTGATCTCACGGTATTCTCGTAGCCTGAGCATGTCTACCGCGGTAGCCTTGATATCATCAGATGCGCAGACTTGGCAATATTTTACGTCGGGGCAAGCCTCTCCGCAGACAGACGGACCTAGACACCATTATTAGCGGGGGGACTCTTGTTGGTCATTACCAATACTTACATTGATGACCACAAGACAGGACTTGGCCACAGCGCTTCGAGCAAGGAATCCAGTTGCAAGGTGCCGCGCATCTATTAACAGTCAGTATCAGCGTAACTGGCGGGTTATTCGCTCTGGTGAACTTACGGCATAGTACACTGGCTGTGCTGGCAAGTCGATGAACACTTAGCCATGCATGGGGTACAAGGCTCGGAGCACGCCTTAGAGCATTTTGAATGACGACATTGCTCCTCGCAAGGCATCCCGCAAGGAGGGCAATCCTTGCCTGGATGGCACTTCTCAACACAAGCGTGTTTACAGGTGGCATATTTTCGACCGCAAGTCAACGTGCAGGCTCCGTGCTTTTCCTCCACGACTTCTCCACCCACGCGTGTTCTGCAGGTTCTGCATGCAGCTTCACAAGCATGACCGCATGGCAGAAGCTTCCCACACGGAGCTTGACAAGTGTAGCCGTCCTTAGTAACGTTTTCACGGCAGGGTACCTGTACATCATGGAAACATCCCGGCACGGTTTTTGTCACGCTCTGATAGCACAGAACCTTGGAAGGCATCTGAGTCTGCCAGCATTGGGGTGAGATTAGTGAATGACCACAAGGGAGGGACAGCGTCTCCCCTTTAAGTACAGTCGGGCATATCTCTTCGCAAGGTTCCCAACAAGTTCTAGGACAGCCATGACCACACTCCTTCAGTCGTTGGCATGGCTCTAGGCATTTGACTGCCTTGTGTAAGGGTGTCGCATGACATTTGTGGAAGCATGTATGCCCGCAGTCGAGCATCTGAGAACATTGAGCATTGCATCCTGCTTCCGGGGACAATCGGGCAAAATCATCAAGTTCAGATACTTCGATAGGCGTATGTTTGTGCCTCGGGCACTGTAGGGGTAACATACTACCGATATTGCCATGCTCCTTCAACATATCAATAACCTTCGACCACATATCAACTGTGCCATAGGTAGCGGAATTTCCGAGGATGTACATTCCATGCTGAGCTCGTGAGAGGAGAACGTTGATTCTGTTGATGGTCTTCAAGAAGCCACATTGGCGTGCTTGATTGCTCCGCACTAGTGAAATGACAACGATCTTGGCCTCTTCGCCCTGGAAGTTGTCGACGGTTGCGAGCCGTACACAGTTTACCAGCCTCTCTTTGAAGACCTGGGGGGTTATATCGAGACCTTCTTTGTGCAGGTCCTGGAGATCGCGATCCTCAAGGACGACTTCAAACAAGTTCCGAAGCTTGTTCCTGAGTTTGTGTAATTGGCCCAGATAAGGGGTCAAGATCGCGATATCATCACGGCCATACACGCCTTGGCGTACCAGATGGGAGACTAGAGCACAAACCATATGAACTTCAAAATCGTTGGTTCGGGACGTGATGCTGGCATTGTTTGGGTCCCATTGAGCTTCTGGCTTATCGTGATCAAACCAGAACAATCGTTTCTTCATTCCCATCACTTCGGGGTAGCCATTGACTTCCTCAGCGTCTTGGAGTGTATGGTACATGGTCTCCCTAATCAAACCAGAGATGGACGGGTGCATTCTCCTCTGTATCTCGAGCATGTCGAACGGTAGTTTTAGGTCTGTGGGCCGGGACGGTTGGACGAGTCTTTCGAAGAGCGATACATCTAGTGAGTATTGCTGCCCACGAGTATTCTCTACAGACAAATCGTAATTTGCAATTTGGGGTCGCAGTTGGAGATGATCTCCGACCAGGATGGCGTGTTCTACCGATGGGAGCAACGCTGTGAGAATATGACTCTCGAGAACCTCGCCAGCTTCCTCACAAAGTAGGACTTTTGCGTCAAGTTTTCGAAGCATGTCTAAATTCTTTGCGAGGCCTGTTGTGGTCACGCCGATAACGTCGGCTTCTTGTAGCACTCGCAGATCCACCTAATTAGATATTACGTTAATCGATAGGATGCTCGATTAGAGAATTGATGAACTTACCTCGTGTCCCACAGCTTCGTGCTTATGCATGGCTTCATAGAAGTCATCGTGAAGAGCTATAAACTGATCTTCTAATTCGGCGGCAACTTCTGATTCCCACTTCGCGTAGAGTAAAGATCGTTCTTGTTGGCTCAAAGTTGCCGGTTGTTGCTTCTTCAGTGTATCAATGTCTCGGGCTGGTTCCTCTGACAAAGCACCAGCGTTGATCCATCTTAGAAAGCGAGCTTTCTCATCCAGGTAAGTGACTTTAGTCCACTCATCGTCCTCTGTACCGAATATGGCTACATAGAATGGCGCTGCTTCGAGTTCAAGGTGTTCCTTGACGTTTTGGGCGGCCGCGGTGCCCCTTAACGTCGTTAGGAATTCATTTACTTCCTTGTCCGCGTTGCCCAATGCTGTGACAGACTTCCACGAAGCTGTTTTCTCAGACTGAGTACGCTCCATGTCCTTGGAAACCTTGCGCAGGTTCAAGTTCTCAAGTATTGTCGATTTGGATTGTGCGCCAATTCGGATGATCTGTTTGACACCACCATGCAGAAGACGCTCAAGGAGTTGATCTAAGGCGTGATTGGTATAACAGACACAGAGAATAGGGCCTATCTGAGCCGTTTCCTTGTTCGCTAGAAGCACCTTGATGATTGCCTATACTAAGAGTTAGCAACTCGGTTGACACTAAATGGACTGTAACGCGAACTTACCTCGCCCGTGTAACTTTTCCCCGTACCCGGAGGTCCTTGGATTAGTGCTAGGCTTCTCTGCAGTGCGTGTAGAAGAGCTGTCGCCTGACCCTTGTCTAGGCTTGATCGAGTGCATAGCTCCTCGGGGTCTGGAGTGTCTCGGGGTGAAAAGAACAAGTCGCTGTCGTCAGAAATGAGGCACTTCAGATTGAACATGAATCCAGGCTTCATTGCATACAAAGGGGGTGGGATCGTAACTTGAGTTGGGCCATCAGAAGTTGGCGCAAGGAAATCGATGAAAGGGAGGTCCAAACTCCTGGACAGTTGCTGGAGGGCTGATAGAGTCGGCTTGAATGCTGGCAAGATTAACCCGGGAAACTCCACTAGGGATTCCTTCCCTTTCTCCCTAGGTCGAACGAGTCGCAGCATCGTCCTGAGATCCGTATCACTGGGTTCAGCTAGACTCAGCTTGACGTACGCAAAGTCCTTATTGCTGAATAGATTACACTTCTCAGTAACATCATCAGCCTCATTCACTCCCTGAGAGGATTGACGAAGTGGATTAGGTCTGGCCGTGGATTCGGATACAACACAGAAGATGGCTTTGCCCTTTAACAAGAGGCAAACAAGAGCACCTTTCTCTAGGCGCTTTGACATGTTCCACCAGTCTTGTCGTGCTTCCCTCGATAGTCTGCTCGCAGCAAATGGCTGTTTGAGTTTCAAGTGGAACTCGATGCCAACTCGACGCGAACAAGTTATATCGGTAACATCAACGACATTGTAGGAGTGAACTTGACGAGTCGTTCGCTGCTTGGAGTCGGAGCTTCTCTCGGGCTGTTCAAGAAATCGCAATTCCTCACTGACACATTCTTTCAATTGGCCCACCATATCATCTCGGAGTAATCGGAAGTGGCGGTCAATCACTCCTTCGATTCCGGGTAAATGGAGTTGGGCTGGGTCATTGACTGGTCGGTAGTCTTCTCGGGTAGACATGAGCTCGGACATTGTGGGTAGAACCCTGATCTTAGTGATATCCTCGAAATCATTATCATGACGTGGACCTTCAGTCGACAGCGTGCCTGGGAAGTCTCGACGCAGGACGAATTTGGCATGTTCAGATGATTGAGGTTTCGAAGCAGCGTCTTGCGCAACTTCTTTGATAAGGCCGAGACGCCTCTGGATATAGGCAAGGTGATTTGTTGCCTGGAGGCTCCAGAAGCTGTGATCGCCCTGGTCAAGGTCAACGATGGAATCCCGTAGTTGATCAACAATTCGCGGGATAGCCTCATTCACGAGAGCTTGCGTATTGTAGTCCACTGTCTTGGCTAAGATGGCGGAGCAGAGTTCAATAAATTGACTCTTCGGGCCGTCGTCTTCACCAACAAGCGGCGGCTGCCACTTTGCGGCAAGGCCAATGAGGAACTCGAAGAGGACCTCAAGCCGAGAACCATTGTGCCCAAATATTACATTATAAATGGTTCCAATATGTCCCTCGAGAATAACCGAGCGGACTACTCTCGGCTCAGTGAGGGTCAGGAACAATGGTCGCATGCAAGTGCGCCAAATAATGGCGCGCTCGAGATCAGCGTGATAGAACAGAATACGTTCGTCAACTAATTCGCGAACTGCTCTGACGCCTTGTTCCGTAGCAAGTACTGCAATCGTCTTCTGGAGCGTTTCAAGGTCACCCTCGACTAAAGTGTGCGCTTCCTGAAAGAATTGCGAGAGCTTGATGCCAAAAGACGCAGGCCTACCTCCAGTAGTTCTGGGGATGAGTCTTCGCCACTGATAGAATGATTCGTCATTCTTGGGACCTTGCAAGGCGCTTGAAGTTGCCTGAGCGTCCCTGGCTTCGTCCCGTGTACTGTTGGCAACGGGGGGTTCGGGTGCGACGTGGGAATACTTGCAGGATGCTCCGCGAAAACAACCACGAGGCGTGTTGAAGTAACGGCATAGCCGCGATCCTTTTCTATGAAGAGTTATTACGGTATCCAGAGAGAATATTGATGGAATAGATAGGAAACGAAGTAGGAATGAGATGAACGACTTACGATTCAAAAGGCGCCATGGTGAGTTAGCCTGTGGGTTGTCTCCTACGGGAAGGGCTATTGATGAATGAAGATGTTGAGAGGAAGGGAATTGTAATGATCAAAACAGTGAAGGTTGGAAGTAGTGCGCCTTGACTGTGTACTGGAAGATTTGAATGAGTAGGCAGGTATCCAGGTAAGTCGAAAGGGTGCGATTACGAAATGTGATCAGAAAAGGCACAATGAGAGGTAGGATGCGTTGATGTGTTGACACTCAAGGTAAGGTAGCTTGATAAGGAAAACAAAAGGTTGAGGTTCTGGGAATGATGTTTGTTAGAAGATCACTGAATGAATCATGGGATTACTCAACGGGAAGAGGTGTGGAGGTAGAAGTTATGGGCCTGAAGAATCACTCCTTCGAGCTTGAGTAAACAGGCAGGTATCTAGGAAAGAACAAGATTGTGAAATGGTTGGCTCAGTAGGCAAACACAATTAAACAATACACAGGTGGATAGTCCCGGCCGCGATGAAGTAAGTGCGGATAAGATATGCGTTTATAGTATAGATTCAACCGCAGGTAGTCACGTGCACCCCAAATCACTTGCCGCGCGAAGGACAGCGACGTAATCTTTATGTAGACCTTTATGTAATACCTTCATATGAAGAGCCCTTGAAATACGAGCATACTTCTTACAGAACAGCACGGTACTATCAAGGGCTAGCATGCGAAAAGGGGGGTTCAGATGACGAAGCTATTTGTAAGCTGGAGAATATCCTGGGATATCTGACCTATGGCCTGATTCTTTGGTTGCAATGTCTCCCTCGAACTTCAGGCACCCAGAAAGTGGACCAAGGTCGAAGAGAGTCTCAACCCCCAAGCTAAGACTACACAAGCGAGCCTACGATATACCTGTTGATACTATAGCAGTCGCAAAAAGATATTTCCATAAGGTCGTTGATAAGAAACACTAAATTTGGCAGGCGAGGCAGACAGACGAGAAGTCCAGGCAGAAGCAATAGTCTCAAACGAAAAGGGCCACTATTCTAGCAAAGCAGATGACCTCACTCACTAGACGCCAAACTCTACCGTCAAGAAAACCAGTATATTCTCTCTCAGTTGAAGTGATTCGATGTCCGTAACGATACGGAGGGCTACTGCTGAAATACTAAAGTTGTCGGAATTCTGGTAACTCCGAACTTTTTCCATTTATCAGCTACGTCTACGACGATGGTGACGGTGAAAACGATCTAATGCAGCAGCTATCCACTTCGGTGACCCAAACAATAGTGTATCAGGAACAGCGCTATTCGGCCAAACCGGAGTCAACAAAAGTGTCCAGATATACCTCGAACCCAAGGTTCTGGAAGGAGAGCTCGGTAGTTGTGAGGAAAACTGTACACTTCTTCGGTTCTCGAGAGTCGCTCAAAAGGCAACCTGAGGCAGACTGCTGTTTAGGCCATTCAACTAGTAATCCCTAATAGCATTAGGAATGGCTTGATTGGTGTCTCGATCGACGAACATCTGGTACGTCAAAAGCTTCTCGCAGATTTCTTTATCCTGACGTTCTCGAAGATAATTTGTATCAGATAATCATCAACCATATCCATTTCGGCGGCTACGACTCGCATAAGTGCTGAATAGCTGTCACTTCGAAGTAGGCTAATAGTTCTAATAGGGTTGGCGAAACCACATAAGTTTTATCCGAAGATCAGCCTGGATATACAAAGGATATACCCCTAAAAATGAACGAACCAATAGGATACATCATATCGATAGGCAAGATGGCCGAGCGGTTAAGGCGGAAGGTTCAAGGATTTCCTTACCTGTATAACAGGCAGTATTCTTCTGGGGCAACCCGCGTGAGTTCGAATCTCACTCTTGTCAAACCATTTTATTTTTTTTCTCTAAAATACAATATAGAAAATGGAGATTCCGTTGGCCTTTCTTTTCACTGACATATCTATAGCTTGACTACCTAATCCTGAAGAATATTTTGGACAGGTATGCAAGGGCGTAGCCAGGCCTTATGCGCCAGATTGTGCAGAGAAGTAGTGCGACGGGTATTGCTCATATGGCTCTCCTAACTCAAAGGAAATGAAGGTGGAAAAATGAAGCTGATCCATTGTTCTAAGTACTGACCCGCTAGAGCCGGTCCCAACGTAACTAACTACTTTTGTAGTGGCCTGGCCAGCAACTAGACAATAATAGCCTTATCGGCCTATTTAAGTGTTATTCAAGTGTCCTCAAACAATTTTATAATCTACTACTTTTCATTGTTCTAGACATCAACTGAAGGCATACGATGTTATGGTATTAACTAAGCGTTCACTTAAAAATTTAAATTACAAGAAAGCAATATATAGCAGGTGTCTGTCTTGGTATTACTGAGGGGCGCAGACGCAGACTCGATATGACACTATACTCTGAAAGCATGATCCCAGTCACAAGTTAGAAGATTCACTTAGGACATCCGGAAAGCCTGGGATTATCTCAATCTAGCACTTAGGGATTGACTATGGTAGGTAATTGTCATATCATCCAACAACGGCTCCGCGCGTCCGGCCATGAGAAAGACTTCTTTACTCCTAGGATTTAGTGTACCTTACGTTGTAATGACTGTGAATTCTGGCTTGATTTAAATTCAAGAACCAGGTTGTGATTATTAACTTGATAGTGAAGACCCAGTCGACTGCCTATATACAATACGATTAAAAAGGCTAAAATAAGTTTCCTTGGAGTGAATACGTATTGCAGTTATATTTCACACCTGCCAAGCGAGTCACGACGTAATCTTGCTGCCAGGGGCCCCTGGAAGCAAACCGGCAAATCTGCCTTGCGCTATCTCCGGGGTGGTCCGGAGTGGGGCCGCCGGCTCTTCTAAGCTACTGCGGCTCATTTTTGACAAGGCAGGATGCCGAATCTGGATTCCCACCCCGGCGTCGTATGCTTAAAGTGATGCCTATTCCGATCCAAACTAGGTAAGTAAACTCTCGAAACCCTCGAATCCTACTGGACTACTAGGTTTAGTTCGGGTGGTGACACAGCGTTCGATATAGCGACGTTCTGATTGGCTACTTCTTACGAGCTGCTGCGTGATATGATACTATGATTGGTCAGCCCTAGTATGGATCTGGTACCTATTTCCAGGTTCATGACCGCCGAATCTAGGGCCGGTTCCCGATATTCTGGGAAGCGGTTGTCAGGAGTGTGGAAATATGTCGTAGGGCCTTGATTTATCATCGACCGGGAGTCCTAGAATATGAAAACGAGATGGCGTAGCAGGACCCATCCGCCTCCCTGCTCTTCCTTCTCTTATTCTCTAGACCAAATTCATGCCTGAGACAGGCCTCTTACTTCCAACGTAAACCGAATGATTTGTATTTCCCCAGGGCACGATACTGTTAACACGAGGCAGGTGACAGTGGGGCTCTCCGGCGAGAAGACAAGTATAGAACGATATAAGTTGATCGAAGAGATCCGTCGACATGGCATTTGAAGATGAAGAACCAAAGGGAAAACTCGCCCAGGCCCGTCCGAACACAGATCGCTCTCGAGACATCTTTAGCACCCAGAACAATAATTCCAAAGACTCTCAGAGCATTGAATCCAGTATGAGCAGTTCGGAAAGCCAACTATGTACCTTTGGGGACATCGGAGTCTCCTATCGCGTCTATATCCTCGATGATCTCCTCGCAGAGCCACAGGAGATTGTCCACGACTGGAGCCGGAATCTGCTATACATCAGTCAACGGCACCGGCAGGGCAACAGCTATGCGCCTGTCGAATTATCCCACGAAGTTTCCATTTTCGACATTGCTGTTGGCGACATTACTTCCTCGGTCGACATCACTCCATACGCAGGACCCCATTGTATGGAGTTAGATGCATCGTGTGCTTACCTTCACGCTCACGTGGACGGGGGCGCCATCTGGATCGATCCCGAGTCGAGAATCGTCACCAATTTTGAACCGGCGCAGAAAAGCAGACGTCAAGGGAGAACAAGTGAAGATTTCATTGCAGAAATCGATCTAAGGTCTGGAAAAATGCGCCAGAGAGTCAATGTCCCTGAGGGCGACAGGCATTCTGGTGATGGACGACATGTGACGTTTTCTGCCCCGGCAATCCGGTTTGCAAGTCGATCTTCGAGCAGCGGCATGCCGGTAGTGGATGTTGCCAATGATCCCGTCATCAACGCTATCCGAGCCAAGTTTTCAGTTAGGACGATCTACGTCACATCTCGCAATATTATGTTGGTATAGGGACAGGCGTCACGGTGCTACGAAACCAATTTGTACTTCTCCGATAGAATTATTATACTGGAACATGGAGTTAAGGATGGTTAGAATGAGCCGATGCTGGCATGGCTGAACATAGATGGGATAGATGCATGGGATCTGCAATAGATGGTATATACAGCAATGTAGATTCGCATTTCATTCTTTTTTCGCAATATTTCTGAACCAATTTGGTTTTTTTCGATGAACATGATAGCAAAATAGAACAATTGAGAGCATATCTAGAAGAAAATAATACTAAACTTGAAATCCCTTCATCTACTACGTGTCTGCAGACTATCTAGGTAGTATGACTCGAACGATAGAAATCAGAGTCCTAGAAAAAATAATAAAATTCCTTCCGGGCAGCTATTTAGGAAACTAAGAAGCCACCTAGTTCTATTTCCAGTTATTAAAGGTAGATCAATCCCAGACCACCTACCTAATTGATAGACGTTAAGGAATAGTGATGTATTGAGGCCTAAGAGGAAGGAGCTGACGATAGGTGGTGAGACGTCTATATATAGGAAGTGGAGCCGGAATAGGTAATATTCCGGGCTCCGATACTAATGAGAGTGTCGAAGGATGTACATAATTGACTAAATTGGTTTTCAGCTCCAGCTAAATAGGTACCCAGGTACATACATTTGGCCCTATTTCAGCCCTATGAGCTGATAAGCCTCATCCTTTGAATCCTGGTTGTTTGACAAATTCTTCTCTGTCTGGTCTGACTGCAACACACACGTGGGTATGGGGATCCTCCGCTTCGCCTTGTCAAACCGCTTTCCGGCAGATCCGCCACCGACGATGACGTACGTAACCATGCGCCCGTAATTCCGATCAGATACGGCGAACCGATTTCGCGCCGGGGTGCCGGGGGTTGATCACCCGAGGTCGTGTTTCAGCGCTAGCGCCACATGGCGAAGACGTCTTACGTAAGGTACCAGATCGGACTAGGCGAACACCGCCGCACACCTTACCTATATACTGTATAGCTGCTTGTAGGATTGCCAATTTCCCTCCATTCGACCAACGTTACATTCATTACTACGAACTTGGCGCTCTTTCATGTTGCATCTCCGACACGTGGAATTGGGGGCTGAGGTTGTGACTAAAAGAGACGCCGCACATTTAAATAGATTGCGGCGGGGCATCAACGGGTATCAACCTTCGCGTCCTGGTCCCTCTGATGATTCACAGGCATTCCCGTATATACCGTACATCTTATTATTACCTATTCAGTGTCAAATCGGCATACCGGAGCTAAGACACCGCCGTGGGAAGAGGGCCTTCCCATGTCAAGTTCGACATGCAAGAATGAATACTAACAATCTAAGCAGGCATATCTCTTGAGCTATGCTTGCTACACTTCGAGGCCGGAAGCGATTTTCGCTCGTTACCTCTTCTGTCGTTGGCTGATAGCGGCTACGTCCTTTGGTATTAATTCAAACCCCGATTTGGTGACATACACGGATCTTGGAAGTACATATCTACCTGATAATCAAGGTATATGACCGGCATTAGGTAATTCGGCATGAATTATGACAGGTCAGGTCATTACCGCTACCTACCTCCTATGTTATGTGGCTGCATGAATACATGATGTATCTATACAACTGAAGGAATAAGAGGTACACAAGGCATGTGAGCATTTTCCGTTAGTATCTAACTTTTGGAGAGATGCAGGTCAGGTCACTTCATTTCCAGAGATTTAAAGTCGATATCTAGCACGTACATAGATGATGTTTCTAGAGGAAGGAGTTCTACTTACAGTATAGGTAGAATTACGAGATGCACGTAGGTACTGTCAGATAAGATAAGGGATAATAATAATGATAAGGAAAGGGGTCTAGTCATGTAACTTGTTGGTTACACTGGCTATCACGTGATATCCCATAGGATAAGTGTTGTGAATAAGACTTAATCAATTCCTACTTGAATCAATCATCAATTACATGTACCACACTTGTGCAATAGGTACCTAGGTACCTCAGGTATACTTCCCTGACCAAAGCTTCAATAAAAAATGACAGCTCGTTTTAAAAAAGCAAATGGCAGGTGCTCCCTGAAATAGGTGCGTCAGCTGCGGCCAGTTGTCGAGGCGTCTTGCGCCAATAGCAGCCACATTGGAAATTAATAGGTAGTCACGATAGGGATGATAGGCACGATAGGCACGATAGGCTTGGGTTGCTGCCTTATTGAGTTGAGAGTCTCGTTCTAGTTGCATCCCGTCTTCTTTCCGCGCCGTTTCAATATAAACAACTAATCCAAACAGAATTGGTTGGCTAAAATTCAACTGCGGCCTGCCAGGTGGTTCCAGTGAAACGACATAGGACCAAAACAATCTCAACTCGGCTGCAGTAAACCGCGTTTATCTTGGACTGCTCAGGTGCATACCTGGTACACCACCTTTATGACGAGCCTCTGTGTGATTGTTGTGAATTCGCGTTGTCCTTTTCGATATTATCTCTTTCACTGTCTTCTACAACTACACGGATGTTCCTCGTGGTTACCCATCAACCGATTCCACTGGCTTGCATTCGACTCGAAGGCCTTCTTCAATCAATCCCTATTACTTTTTTACCTCCACCTCGAAGGCCAAGAATCGAACTAAGAGTGCACCTCACGGTCCACATCCATGGAGTTCGAAGAAGTTAGCACCCCAGCTGGGGTTTTAAAGAGCATATTCAATCATGTTGCGCTACCGGCGAGGCTGCCGTCGAGGTCGGAATCAAACACCGAGGACATTGAGCGTGGACTCCTAGATCGTCTAATCGTTGCTGCCAAACTTATGCGAGACATACAAGACGGCATCTGTTGGCAAGTCTGGGACTCGCTCAGGCAATCACTTCTACTTTCGAAAGCTCTCAATGTCGGCGGGAAGTTGGAACGAAGCCAGCTGACGTCATATCTCAGAAGCCTTGGCCACAGAGACGTTGTCATATTACATGTAGCGGCGCAGAATGCAGGGATTATAATTCATAAACTTGTTGAGTAAGTTCTCCATGTCGTCTCATAAGGGTCCAAGCTTACAAAGCTCTTGTGGCTCTGAATATAGTGGAGATGTTATTTTTGAAGCCTTCGAAGCCTCGCCCAAGCGTGAGTCCGTTCTAGCAGCACAAACCCTTTCCTGGACGTTCCCGGGAACTGCCGTGTCGTTGCCTTCTTCAGTGTTCTACGATGACGCCTTCCTCAACAATCTTGCAAGCTTCCTTGAGCAAGCTGCGTCAGAGTCTCCTCAAAAGTTTTCGGAATATGCCATAAAGGCTGGACGTGCTGTGGCAGAGGACAGAGAGAATCCAGATCCCTCCTTGATCACGTCCCTATTAACCGCCATCCTTGAAGCAAATGGCAAGCGAATTTCCCCCAGGCTCCTCCGAAAAAGGGTTCGGGATGACGTCTGCTGGTTCAATAGTGCATTGCCCTGGCGCAGATTGCCTTACTGGCTCGTGATTCGGGTTGGAATTGCGCGTTACCTGGCGACGATGCTGGGCGGAATACACGGAAGGATTCAGTACAAGTTCCTGATGTGCATCATTCATGGCATGATACTCAACGATGCCCGAGATGCTATCTCTTTTGAAGATCAGGCCTTCCTCAAGGCAAAATTGTGTCGCCGTCTATACAAGCTCGATCGAGATCACTTGGAGCAACCAGAAGCTATTCAGAGCTCGTATGCTGCATTGGACAAGGCCTTGTCGGCTCGCTTCAACAGGGTGGCCGAGAATACTACCATTAGGATCAATAGCGCTTGGAATAAGGAAAAACAAGGGATTGCCAAGATAATCCCTCCCTTACCTCGGAAGGCCAACCCAGAGGAGCAACGTTTAAGTCTCTATTCAAGCCGCGAGTACTTGATCAATGCTCGCAAACGATTCCAGAATGCGAGTCGGCGTCAAGCGTTCCGGACACCTACAATTACTCCCCAACCATCGAACTTGCACGTTCAAGCTTTCGGGAACAAGTTCCTAGAACTGTTTGACGAGGAGAGGCAGATCCATGCTTCTCTTACCAACCTGCCCACGAGCTCCATAAGCCTATCAGCACGGATTAGGAAACTGCACAATGCCATTCGCGGATACATCAGTCGAATCGAAGACCAATATGATGGCAATGCTGAGCAGAAGTCTATTATGCTTCTCACGTTGATGGAGGCTTGGATGGCTCTCGATGAATCTGCATGTACCATGTTTCCACTTTTATATGATTTTCATCCTGTCTTTACTACACGCTTGATGGAAGCTCTTCGCCTCCCATTCCTTTCTGATATATCGCGCGCGAGGAAAGTTCAGTCCTATATTCAAGATCGAATATCTAGGTCCGGAGGCACACGGGCTACGCTGTTTGATGATCCCTGTAAAGGATGTTTCGCGGAAAGGTACTTCGATGAATCCCCTGGTTCTGGCCCACTCGCAAATATGTTGTCTGAGATACAATCAGTCTCCGCACAGCAACGCGAGAAGAAAGAACAGGAGTGGAAGGAGTTGAGTGCCGAGTACGAGAGATTAACTAGGGAGTACGACGCCGCAACATGTATATATGTCCAGTCAATGGACGGATTATACCCGACGCACAACCGTTACACTTGTTCAAAATGCCAGCTGGAAACAAAAAGATCCCGTATGGTAATCAGAGCTTTTGAATCGCCATTGCCCGAAAACACTATAATGGCGAAAGCTGTAGTGTTCGAGCTGAGATGTCCCGAAGCTCTTGCCGCATATCGTGATGCCACATGGGCCATCTTGTATCGCATTGCGAGTCAAACCCAGGAGCCAGGTATAAAACCAATATTAAAACTGCAGGAGTATTCGGGGTTGCATATGTATGCCAAAGTTACTGGAAGCATAACTCTTGCATCAACAACCAAATCCTGTAAGCTTCGACGCCTTCATCTTTGCGAAAGTGAATCCACTGACATGATACAGTTCTGATGACTCATTACAAAGAAAGGAAGAAGTTTCCTGTTAATCTTGATC
The DNA here is from genome assembly GCA_022497025.1 of Hypoxylon sp. FL0890. Lineage (NCBI taxonomy): Eukaryota > Fungi > Ascomycota > Sordariomycetes > Xylariales > Hypoxylaceae > Hypoxylon > Hypoxylon sp. FL0890. The sequence goes on along the minus strand of MU386558.1, from coordinate 236,275 downwards.
AAGTCCTGCTGCCAAACGGCCTCAAACTAGCTTACTTTGACGAGACCTCTGAATCATGGCCAGGGCACAAGGAAGCGCGACCTACCTTCGAACATCACTGTCGATTAACACTCCCGAGGGATTCGCCCTTCTCTTCACTTCTCGAGTCTCGAAGTTTCAACGTCTACGGAAATGGTCCCTCTTCGTACGAGATCGTGGCATCCTCCTCTACTTGTCCCTCTACTCTCAATGCACACGAATATATGGCATTTCAATACCTCTTATCTGGAAAGCGTCGACGATGGATCGCCATCTTAACGGAACTTGGATCGTCCAATCTTAATCTATCACAACCAACGACAGTGTTGCTCTTTGACCATCTAGCACACCAGATTGGATCCTCAGATAAACACCATGAACTTCTCGGGAATATGCACTGTGTGTTTCGAGATACTTCATTCTGTGAAGCCCTGTTACAGCAGATTAGAACGAAACTACAGGCCATTGCCTCTAATTGGCGCGAGACCCATCTAATGGAGATCGTCCTCATGTTGGCATTGAGACTGGTTGCATTTACGGCGCCATTCCCAGACACAAGTTACTTGACGGACATGGCGTTGAACCTCCTTTCTGAAGCGAGACAGATTATCTTGCAGTGGGTGAGAATGTTACGGAAGGAAAGGTATACAGCAAGAGACTTAAAAAATGCGCAGAATTGTCAGTCATATCTTCTTTGGGCTGCTCTTCTCTGCAAGAGAACATTCGCTTCCCACCAGATGATAACAAGTCAAAATCTCAATGCTGATGGGCTTGCTACATTCATAGAATGCAGTGCATCAGTCTATAACAATATTCCAGATAATATTGCATCATTGGAACCAATAGTAAGGAACTCCTACGTCCGGGACTTGAGGATGATGGACGATTTGAAGGATTGGATACGGGATTCGATTGAGCGTCATGGACAGGACGCTTTACTTGCTGCCCTCCGGAACCTCTGGCCAGCCGCCGAATCAAAATCAATCCATACCATAACATTCCAAACAGATGCCTGGCTTCAAATCGTACTAGGCGATGTTCACAGAGTAGTTGAAGTTGTAAGCTACAATTATATCTTCGGCATCTTGCTAGTAAATGGCGAGCCTCTAGGCGTAAGTATTAAACTGCACATTGACACAATTATATTCTGTGCTGACCGCTATTGATCTAGAGACTCCCCACAGATCCTAAGAGTACCATTATCCTAGAGGATCTTTTCGGAAGCCAGATCAGCCTTATGAAATTTCCATCGAACAGTCCAGGGATGACGCATGGTAAGTGTCCGATTTCTTGACTCTTTTCAAACCGACGAAGTCCAATAGAACCTACATAGCTAATTCAGAGTTTAATATAGTCCTGGATTTCAAACAGGAAGGTTATCAGATCCACGTTGGGTATGATGATGAATCGACCATCATTCGCGCCATCAAAAGCACACAAGTCCTAGAACTCATCCCGAGAGAAGTTTTCTATAATGGTAATTGGTTTGATCTCCCTGCACCACTTGTTGAAAACTGTATTCACTGGCTGTGAGTAACTGAAATGACTCCCAAGACTCTGCTTTAGAACTAATAAGTTAGCGATCTCGTGTCTGGGATCCTTGAGATCCGGCCAAAGTCCAAGAATATTTGGGGTTCTCATCGACATAATTGGAAATTGGATATTGCAACATCGACATGCACACGATTCACGCCCAATACGACTTTCAAAGAGACACTGGTGGATCCATACAGCCCTCTATACATTAGAGTGACGAAGATCTTTGAGTGGTTCGAGCCTCCAAGGTATTTGACCATATACCAACCTGGTGGCGAGTACGCTCCTGTTGTTGAGATGCCTCGTATGCAGTTGAGGTGGTTTGTAAACAGGAACAACTTGTTACAGTCCGCACATCTGCAGGCTGAGATTGATCCTTGCCAATCCATCGACACTTGGTATGGATTTGATAGCAAATTGGTCTGTCGCAGTTTGAAAGATCCTCAAGAGCGATTTGTTCTCGTTCCGTTAGGGGCGCTCAAATCACGGCCAAGGAATTGCCATCTTCAGGTGTGCGTTCAGCTTCACAACAGTCCATCGGCGAATTACATCCGCTTCATGGTTAACAAGACACTTGGTCGAATGGATTGTGCCGCTGAACCTGCATTGATATACAAAAAGGCTGAGATACATGCACTCACCTCCTTTGTTCTGCCAGATCCTCTAACAGGATTGACTGGTGTCGAGAGTTCCCTGGCTATCTTGAGTTCGGGAGTATCTCAACCTTGGTCCCCCCTATTGATTCTTCCAACAAACATACTGCATTGTATTTCAAAACTTTCGCCAAGACGAGAGTACTATCCTCAGGACTTAAAAGTCATGAAAAAGGAATTTTGGGCTCATGAACTCCCGACTGCGATTCAACGGGAAGAATTTCGCATCCTAGTAAACCGAATTCTGTCACAATCAGCCAGATTAGCTACCTTCTATCCTCAGAAGACTGACACGGAGGATTTACCCCCATCTGGCGACGTCTATCTCAATTTGCGTGCTCTACATCGACGCCGGGTCTATGAGAGGACCACCGGATGTGGACTGCAACTTGATTATCCAGGCGATACGGTATATGAAGGCAGGCATAACCCACGCGCTACCAGTCTACGATACTCCAACGTGTTGGAGGCTGTTACTATAATACGAGATAGACCCGTATTCATGTCTACAGTGGATGATCTCGCGTTAAATCTCTCGCAATCACTCAACATCAAGGGGTATGGACAGAAATTTGAGAAAATAACATTGCATGATCGTCTCGATATCGATGTGCGCCGTGAGTGGGGCCCACTCGTCAACGTGGTGAAAGACATGCCCGACCAATACAGGCTGATGTTCTTTATAAGCATGATTGCGTTTCGATCTGATGCCAACATACCTTTGATTCGGGCCCTGATTGCGTTTGCTCGCTGGGACCATCTTCAATCGTTACCTCTTCCTAGCCATAACGAGTATCACAGTTTCAGACCACGTCAAGTACCCCAGCTTGATGTTCTAGTCAAGCTTATCGAACCATGCCAAACACCTCCTCCCGAGGACCCACCCCTCGCGGAATTCGCAAGCGGTAAGGATCAAAGAAAGCTTTGGCAGGCAAGAAGCGCCCATACTCGGAAGGCAGCTGCAGACTGCAAGAGGTTAGCACAGGCTTTAATCTTGGAATGGCCTACTCCTGATCTAGGCGCGAAGTACGACGACGGCTCCTTTCTAGTAGATGTGCCCGCAGCTCTAGATAAAGTGCGTCCGGAATGGGAGAGAATATATCAGAACCATGAATTTTACAACCACCTGAGAGCGGTTCAGGAGATTCTAAGCCAAAGACACTCAGACGTCAAATTCCAAAGACCAGACTTTGTGTCCTCTGAGTTAACCTTCCACATCCAACAACCAGGTTACAGACTACCCACCCTAGGTCATGATCTGATGAGAATGCCTATTCAAAAAGTTGAAACAAATATCCCGAAGCGACCTTCGAGCCCCAGAGTGGAAAGAATACAGTCTCGATCATCTTTCCGCGACTTTTCCGCAGACAAAGCATATCGGGAATTAGAGCAGATTATCGGGACTTTTTCTAAATCAAATTCGACCATTAAGCAAAAGTACGCAAGTGATCTTAAAGAAAGCCTAGCTGCTTTTTGTACGCGAAGCGCGCAAGCCGCGGCAGTCCCAACTTCGTCCTCTCGGAATGAGTACACAGCATCTCAACTTCAAAGGACTATGGGGAAGATCTTTGCAGAAGTTCAATCTGCAGTAGAGCTACCTAGTGAGATGCACTCTAAGAAGCAAATCAGTTGGCTGCAACGGGGCCAACTCTGGCCTGCTATAACTCCAATCACTCTTCTCGAGCAGCTCCGATCAACCGCAAAGCGCTCCTTTGGGAGTGGAATGAAGGAAAGACTCCTCCATTTCGCTTTGTCAATAACAGATTTACAGCGACAAATGCGGATGCAATCATATAAGCGCGCACGCGAAGACGCCCGCTACGAAGAAGAACGCATGAACAAGGGCCACAGCAATTGGCGCGTAGACGAGTATCCGGATTGGCTCCTGCTGGAGATTGAATCGAACTTGGTTATACGTGAAACTCAGGTTGAGGTCGCGTTGGCAATAATTGCGCCGGAGTCCCAAGCCAACAGTGTCCTTCAGTTAAATATGGGCCAGGGAAAGACGTCCTGTATAATTCCGATGGCTGCAGTGCTTCTTTCGGATAGCAAAAATCTTGTCCGAGTGTCTGTGCCAAAAGCTCTCTTACAACAGACAGCCCAATTGCTGCATGGACGTCTAGGAGGCCTTGTGGGCAGAGAGATCAGCCACATCCCTTTTTCTCGGAGGACACCAACGAAGGAAAATCACATTAAGCTATTTCACAAGTTACATCGCGACATTCAGACAAAACGTGGAGTTATGCTTTGTCTCCCAGAGCACCAGATGTCATTCATGCTCAGCGGCCTCCAACGGGTGCTTGACCAGCAAATTCCTGAAGCTAGTATGATGATTCGAGTCCAAAGGTGGCTCCAGTCATGTGTGCGAGACGTTATAGACGAAAGTGATCATACTCTCGCCGTAAAGACGCAACTCATTTATCCGTCTGGGTCGCAAATGGCTGTCGATGGACATCCGCATCGATGGCTAGTTGTTGAACAGATCCTTGGCATAATGGATATGCACCTGTACGACCTAGCAGTGAGTTTCCCCTACTCAATCGATGTTGTAAGGCGCCCGCACGGCGGATTCCCTTACGTATTCTTCCTACGGCCAGATGTAGAGGAAGAGATGATCAACCGCCTGAGATATGATGTTTGTCGAGGCACCAGAGGAATAATTCCCATAGATTCTATCGAGCCAGCCGATCGCTTAGCCATCAAAGAGTTCCTCTCTGGAGGCAAGGTTCGCCAATCCAGCTTAGACCGCATCAGCCGCCTATGTCCCGATAGACCACATGTCAAGCAGACTATTTATCTACTTCGAGGGTTGTTTGTTCATCGAATCCTAATCATGGCTCTCAAGAAGCGATATGGAGTTCAGTACGGGCTCCACCCTTCAAGAGATCCAGTGGCCGTTCCTTTCCATGCAAAGGGAGTTCCAAGCGAGCAGTCCGAATTTGGACATGTTGATGTGAGTTAATTGAGCTTGCCTATTACTTACCTACTCAATGTCTTCTATATATGAACCCAGAACGAAATGATTATACTAACTTTTGATAGGTGGCTATCTTGTTAACTGCGTTAGCCTTCTATTACTGTGGGATTAACATGTCGCAAACCCGACAAGCTTTGGAAGCCGTTTTGAAGTCTGACGATCCTGCTTCAGAGTACGATAAATGGATTGAAGACGAAGACTTCCCAGATTATTTGAGGGATTGGCACTCAATCAACGTGGACGACTCACAACAAATGACCCAAATCTGGAACAGCGTGCGCTTTAGGGTCCCTGTCATTGACTACTTTATGAATAACTTTGTCTTCCCCCCTCATGCAAAGCAGTTCAGAGTGCGCTTACAAGCAAACGGCTGGGACATTCCCTTATCTTCCCACACCCAGTCTGAGAAATCACATAAGAATGCATCTCTGAACAAGTCACGAGGACTTACGACAGGCTTCTCAGGTGGGTGATATATTGCCCCTTACACTTTCATCTCCCCTAATTCCCGCCCCTCGACCCCCTTTTTTTTCCCCTCCTCCTTCTTTTTTTTGGCGACGTGCTGAGAATCAAGTACTAAATAATCATATATAACAGGTACGAATGACATTAAACCCCTCTTGCCTTTGACCATTAAACAGGACGACCTACCATCCTTGTCGCATACAAATGCAGAGGTCCTCACATACCTCCTTCAGCCACGGTCCAGATCGTATGTCGTTATGGCCGACCAAAAGCAGAAGCGCATAACTGAGAATGAATTCCTACATATGCTAAAAAGGTATAACATCCGCATTCTAATCGATTCTGGAGCCCAAATCCTCGAACACTCCAATAAGGAGTTAGCCGAAAATTGGTTGAAGGTCGATGGTCGAGCAACAGTGGCACTCTACTTCGATGGCGATAGTCCATTTATTCTCTCCAAGCAAGGCATGAAGACGCCATTACTCGCCTCTCCATACGCAGACAACCTCAACGAAGTTCTTGTGTATCTAGATGAGGTACGTCCCGACCCAATAGAATAATTGAAAGAAGATCTGACTCATGTTTCCTACAGGCTCACACACGAGGAACTGATCTCAAGTTCGGTCCATTTGCTCGCGCAGCCCTCACCCTGGGCTTAGGTCAAACTAAAGACCATACTGTACAAGGTCTGCTAGCTAAGTTCCCACACTCAATCCTGACCACGAAGTTAATATTAAACCAGCTGCGATGAGATTACGCCAACTTGGTACAACACAGTCTGTTGTGTTCTTCGCTCCACCCGAAGTGAACCAAAGCATCCGAGACCTGTGTAGCAAAAAGGACAACGCAGGTGTAGACTCGTACGACGTGTAAGCTTAATTCGTTTTCATGCATATCAAAATTGGCATTTATTTATACTGACACGATGACAGAATCCGCTGGCTTATCAACAACACCTGTGATGGGATTGAGCAACTCCAACCCCTGTATTACTCCCAAGGCACAGACTTTTGCAATCGAATGCAAGCCGCCGAGGACTTCCCAGATTTCCTTAATGACGACGAAGACAGAACAGCCTTTATCGATGCTATCAAGCATAAGGAACGTCAGACGCTACAACAGCTTTACGGGCCTCAAACTAAAGTAAGGGCAAGCACCTCTGTAAAGTCAAATCCCAAAATTGCAGCCTTCGCCAAGGAGCTTGAGTCCCGCAAGAAAGCCTTCCAAGACACTGGCCAGGCTGTCCATGCCTCGGCTCTGCAGGAAGTCGAGCAGGAACGAGAGACTGAAATTGAGGTCGAAGCTGTGCGGCAAGTTAAGAAACCTCTAGCGTATACGCCTCACAAGTTCCCTGGCCTCCACAGGGACCTGGAGACATTTGCTAGAACAGGAAGGATTCCCGCCGGATCAGACTACTTCGTCCATGTCCTAAGAGCTCTCGCAAGGACTTCTCTTGGAAGAAAATACAAGGTCAACCATGAGATTAGCTCTTCTCGATTATTCGTTTCTAGTGAGTTTGAACGAACCGTCAAGCTAGTCATTGAGTCAGTAAACGACAATTTCATGGTAAGGTTCCTCCATATTTCCCCTAAACCAGCTAAGTTACTGATCCCCTCAAAACAGCGGCCCGTGCAATGGATCCTCTATGCTAAATCACCTGAAGCTGCCGTCATTGTGACGCCCGAGGAAGTTGAATTCTTGATTCAAATCATTCAAGAAGCAGAGAGAGATAACAAAGCCAGCCCAACTCGCATATTAACTTACGCAGCTCCAGTTACTCGACGAATGATGCATTTCAATAAGCTGAGCTTTTACACCATGCCGCCCCTTCCTAGCAATTGGCAAGCCCCTCAGTGGCTCACCACTGAACTAGGTTTCTTCGCTGGGAGATTGTATTTCGATTGGTCTGAGTACGAGAGTATTTGTGAAATGCTTGGTATCGATTTATCTACGCCTGGAATGGAGGAATTCGAAAGCTCGGAGACGGATACAACTGAGCAACTGACGGCTTCCGGGACCCAGAGCTCCACCGAAGCAACCTCGCACAGCCCCAATGGATCACAAGGAATGGCCAAAGTTCACCAACCAAGCGTTCGACTCTGCAGTCAGAAAACTAAGGGTCTTACATCCAAGCCGTACACATTCACTCAGGAGTACTTAGCAGCCCGTCGACGTGGACAGGACTTCACCCACACCCCAATGGGATTCCTGTGCAGCGGAAAACCACTGAACCAGGACAGCCCTTTCTTCCGCCAAGAAGATACAACTCGACGTACCAGCGGTCTTATACCTGTTGCGACGACAGAAGCCGACAACGTTGAGGAGGAAGAGGTCGAAGAGATGGATCTAGGAAACTATGACCCTTCGGCCCAGATCCAAGACGACGAAGACCACATCGCAATTGAATATGATGAGTCGGAAACGTATCCGCTGGAAGACAGCCAGACCGATGACTCTGAATCTGACAGCGATGTTAAGCATGCTGCCCCAGTACATGGATGGCGATCTAGGAGCCGCAGGAGTTAAGGGGACTTACTTACTTCCGATCATTTCTGGTGTAGTTACTGTTCTGCACGGGCTTGCTCTGCTCTTAGCTTTTCTCTCTTAGCTGTAATGGAACTACCGGCTTGTTGCTGTGTGCGTAGTTAGATCTAATTGAGCTTCCCCTTTCTTCTAACTTTTTGAAAATCCTCTGACCTGAGAATTGTGATTATTTCCGTATGTTTGTTTTAGAGTAGATAAAGTGTAGTTTACGTACTATGCAGTTTTCAGATATCTCTAACTACAAGGGTTTTAGATTACTACCATCGACAGGAGTTCCCATGCAGGTAATATGGTCTCTTAAGTAGTCGCTACGCACCAAGTAACGGACTCGCTCTGTCAGGGACAGCAGGCAACTCCTAGGAAATGAATCTTCTGCTACTAGCTCGTAAATACGTTGCTTATAGTTAATGACTATTAATCCTTATGCCCTTCATGTCTAATTGCGCGCACGGCACCCCCTATTTATTAGATCCACTTTTACCCCTGAAAAACTTCCCCCCGCCATTCGGCTTGGTATCATCCCAAGACGTGGCTAGGAATACCTGCCAATTCTCTAGACTGACATTTCATCTGCTTATTCGGCAATAAGAATAAATATTTACTGTGTACCAGCAAGACGTGTTAAGCTCTCTCCTGTTAGATAAGATAAGAGAAAGATAATGATAAGGATAAGGAAAAGGGGTCTAGTCATGTGACTTATTGGTTACACTGGTTGTCACGTGATATCCCACAGGATGAGTGTTTTCATAGACCAATTTTATCGTTTGTATGGAGAGATAGAATTGTAGAAAAAGACTCAATGAACTCCTAATTCAATCAATTATCAATTGCCACACTTGTCCAATATCTCCGAATGCCCTGAAGCGAGCGCTCTTCAATCCAGGTGGGTGGCAAGTCTATCAAGATTATATGGTACATCTAGCAAAATCACATAATCATTGGGTAAAAGTCATTGGGTGAATGGTTTCCTTTGTAGTACATTCTATTGAAATCTGTGGAATGAATGATAAATTGGATTTTATGTATTTCCGTCTCAGTCCAAGTCTATGAAATGTTTTGAGCAATACATGAGGGTAGGTATATATTGAATTATATCAGATTCCAAAGCCTGTATAGCCATTTCATTCAACTAGAAACAACTACTCACTTTCTATGCTGGCCCATACTGCACCCGCACTTACCTACTCAGCACCACGACCATCATGAGAATACACAAAATGGCAGTGACGACGACATCTGTAGGAAAGTTCCTTTGAGTAGCACCCTGACTCTTCTGGATCAAACCAGAGCCGCCGTTACCTTTCTTAGCCGAGACGTCATGGGAGATCGTCAAGTTTTCCTCCTGGCCGACAAAGCCAACGGAATAATTTCCCTGGCTGCTGGGACTCACGCTCATGGTACAGTTGCAGGTGGCATTGCTGTGGTAGATGCTGCAGTTGTGCAGATGCGCTTGGCCGAGGCCGGTGTTATTCGTCGGGTAGCTTAGGACGATTGAGGCGAAGAAGATAAGGATGAGAGAGACCATTATGATGCGGGAGATAATATAGGAGGCGGTGTTTGAGGCAATCATCTTGGAAGTCTGTCTTGTCAGAGTTTTAAATCTTGAACAATTGCCTTACCAGTGTGTAGTTTAGTTTGCTTGCGTTCCTGACTCAGGTTAGCCATACTTGCGTTGGACTTCAGTCTATTTATGCATCTGTTGCCATTGAGCAGGGCTGCTTTGTAGTGGCTGACTTGGAGACAGGTAATATTACTTATCACTTGCGAGCACTTACTACAATGATATTGTTGAAGATGTGAAAGTAGTCCAAAGCTCTTTCTCGCTCAATGTAAAAGGGTGCATTGCCCTTTGTTCTGTCAGCCCCAGCTCGTGAGACAATGCAGTTGTTCTCCATGTTGTAAGCGTTTTCCAGGAATATGAAACATGACAATGAAGACCTACTAGGGGGGTGCCAAAAGGTGGAAACTTGCCATGCATACCGATGAAGATGAGGCGATTTTCAATTATCCAAATCAAATGGCTTTGGATCATGTGTCTGTCCAAGTGTTAGTAAGAGACACCGGGTCTCCTCCCACACCAGTCTACATGGCCCCTTTTCTGAAAATACGTGGAAGCTCTAATCTGCGGTAGGATCAGCAGAGAGATATTTGGGTAGATGCACTACGCATCATTAAAGATGATCCGAATGATAAAATCTAAGGGCTCAGCAGCTTCAAGACTACCAGCATGAGTTACAGGAATTGTACGGTCATAAAGGGGTCATGGCTGAGACCAGTAGAACTCGCAAGGGGGTGGATTTGCATAGGTACGAGTTGGGTAGCCTGTAGATAGCTCCAGTCAGGAGCCTGTAAATAGCTCCAGCCAGGGGCCCGTAGGTACAAAATTATTAAGGGGTATCTATTTCCCTAAGTACCGCAGGCAGGCTCGGGATTATTGGTTTATCCATTGCTGTTGCCAGGCGACCTACCGGGCAAAGTTCGGCCTGACTGACACGCGTTGTAAGGCTTATAAGGGAAAAAAGACAGCAGTATTTTAAGCCGACCCCTCTAAGGGACCTCACAAGTCCTTGGGTGACTCGATGGCCAGAGAAAACCACCCCGGTAGCTCATATGGTGGACCGGTATGCCCGTGACTTGACACTACGAACTATTCAAAGTGGTTTTTCGTAGGTCCCGCGTTCAACACGCTGGGACTGAGCTTTTTTGTCAACTTTTTTTTTTTTTTTTACCACTTCGTTATTGAACCCCTTGAAGGTTATTTTCTCTATTCCCTATTGTTCTGACTTTCTTGAAATTTAGCTTTTCTATTTTGATGCAGAATCATGCCCCTGGATTCATGGTGCGATTACCAGCACTTTTTACTTGTCCCCCGAATGTTCTTCAAGCATTTTCCCAACAAGCCCAATATGTTCAATGACTAGGTACCTACACTTAGAAACAGTTTGTCCAATACGCTCACATAACATGCATACAGGGAGAAACTATACAATTCTACTATAGCACACAGTCACAACCAGTTTGAAAAATGCCAGTAGGTGATTGCATGTCTGTAATATGTATGAATCACCCGTTGCGAACAATTCCTCATGTTGGCCTCATGAATTGTATAAGTTGCCTGGAAGAAGCTGTAATGAATGCCAAGCCCCAAGCCAGGAAGCCGGAATCCAGCTGCAGATCTATTGTCTATCGCACGGTAGGTGCCAACCATCCCAACTGTTAATCGTGTCCGATGATTGTGGTTTCCTCTCTTGAAATTCGAGGAGCATCGGAACTATACATTGACGTACTATGAAAATCATGAAGACAGAGATTCAACATTCGTTCTGAGATTCAATTAGGATATCCTGTTAGGGTTTATCCACTCCTTACAAGTACATATCTTAGAGCTCATATTTACTAACCAGCCATGTCGCACTCACACGGCGCAAGTATTAGAGAATACCACATCCGGAGACTGCCTGCCGAGAGTGAACCGCCGTGGAGAGACCTTATGATGAGCTTGATGGAGCCCGAGCACAAAGATAGACATCACTGGACTGATTTCGACTTAAACTGGGGAGAGATGAAGATAGGCGAATATACAGTCTCTGTCACCAATCATGCCTACATTGTTAATGCCATTGACACGCTGTCATTATCCCAGCCGAGGATGAAGCACCGGGACATCCTAGTCGACAACTACAAAGCCGCCGGAGGAGACCTGGCCACACTTCAGAAAATTGGCGTCAGCTTCATCACCAACCCCTCTGCCTATGATTGCGTTGAGCAGGCATTTGCCGTGAGACTGCAGCCCTTCCCTGACACCGGTTGCTGTGTGATCGAGTTGGTATGTACTCAGGACCAACCCATTGGAGTAGTTTCGCATATATAGATACTAACATTTGGTAGTACGTAAACAAAACTCTTTTATCTATAATTCTCACTTCTGTCCCAATCCGTTGCCAAAGGATAATACACTTGGCTGGAATAGAACACTAACATATAACAGCGAACGTAATAGTCCGGGCTGGCTCGAGCTGGTAACCCAGAACCCATTCTTAGACGGTCAACAAAAGATGCTCCACGAGTACAGAAGCGAGTTCAACGGCGCGATAATTGGCAAGGTGACCGTTGCAGTCCGTGAGAAGCCAAACTACGTTGACATGCATGTCTTGTGCATGGTGACTCACCTCACTCGTTCGGATCCTCCACCAGATAATCAGGAACAGCCTCTACTTGAGTATTCGGAAGAGTATAAGCGCTCGTCACCTCGGGATAGGCCATTCTTCGATTGGAATATCGGTCGCACATAGCGAAACTACAAGAGGTCCTAGGTGGTTATTACATGCGACGAGCTCATTAGTTTAGACACCAGCGTTTGTATCACAGCGTAATGACAGACCGTTTGTTACAAGTCGAAGTGTATTCGTGCCCCTCAACATGAACTTCACAAAACTTGAATTGAAGTTCAAGCAAGACCCATCTATGGTCCCCTGAATACATATCCAAGCCATTCAACTCCTCACTTTGGAAGCGATAAGTCGGCCTGCAACCTGAAATCCCTCGAACTCGCCCCAACGTACGCTTTCTTCGGATACTCCGTTAGAACCCAGTCCTGAGCATCAGCATCCCAGTTGCTCAAATCGCGATGCGTCACATTGAACACCACGGTCTTCGTTTCGCCTGGCTCAAGATATATCTCGTCGAACCCGCGTAGCACGGCCTTCGGTTCAGTTGGGCCGCCGTGCGAAATGTACTAAAAGATATATCAGACAGGGGCTATGGTCTGGAAAAAAGGGGCCCACTCACAAGCTGTGGTATCTCAGTCCCAGCGACCTCTCCAGTGTTGGTAATGCTCGCACTGATGACATACAGGACCTTGTACAGGTCGGGATTTCCACCCGACGGGCCACCTACGGGCAAGAGGGGCTGCGCAGACCCATTCTGGCTGCCCGCCGGGATAGTGGTGGTACTGTTGCGGAGTGTTGCACTATTGATATAGGGGTAGATGAATCTCGGTATCTTCGAGAAGCCCTCCGGTGTAATCGCATTCTCCGGATCCATATCTAACTCGCCGTACGTGGGTGCCGGGGGCGTTGTGCCTTCCGCTGGCTTGTACACACCATTTTCCTGTAGTGCGGCTGTGATACTCGAGTACGTGAAGTTGGTGTAACTGAGCCCGAAGCCGAACTCGAAGCTAGGCTCGATATCCTGTTGGTCGAAGTACCGGTAGTCGATAAATACGCCCTCGGCAAAGTCCTGCTGCGGCGTGGGCGAGGTCGAGTTGAACAGGATGGAGACCCCCCAGTCCTTCGCCCCTTTGCCCCAGGTAAACGGCGTGCGGCCCTGTGGATTCACTTTCCCGTACAGTACGTCCGTGAGTGAGTTACCTGATTCCTGGCCCGGAAGGCCCGCCCAGAGGATGGCGCTGACGTTCGGGTTATTCTTGATGTGGTCGATCAAGACCGGGCCAACACTGTGTATGACAACGACAGTATTTGAATTTTCCTCCGCCACGGCCTGTATCAGCTCATCGCCGCCTTTCCAAAGCGTCAAGTTATTGCGATCTCCGAAATTTCCATCTAGTGTCGTGTATCCCTCTCCCGAATTTGCATTCGCGAACACAATAGCCACAGTCGCATTTCTTGCCGCCGACTTGGCAGTCTCGAGGTCGAAATTACTCTTGACGTTTATAAAAGCCGTACCATCGGCGGCCGCTTGCTTTTCCAGGGCGGTGGCTGGCGAGATCAAATAGGGGTATTCCGCCGTCGCCGAGCCCCATCCCATAGCCAAGGTCCCGTTATTGCACACGCGATCGACGCATCCGTTAGGTCCATCAGGGTTATCCTGCGCGTCCTCGCCGATAACTGCGATGATCCTCTCCCTCACCAGGGGTAAAGCTTTCCCGGTGTTCTTAAGTAGAACAGTCGCTTTCGCGCCCATCTCGCGGATCGGCTCGCCGTGAGTTCCTTGTACATCCACGTGCTTGTTCACCGTCGTGTTCCCCATTTTCGCTGCCCAGTACCTCGGGCCCTCAGTCTCATATGTCCAGGAGGAGTAGTTTATGTCGATCTGCTTCGTGTCCCGTCCAACCTTGTAGAAAGCGGCCATGATGCGGATAACCATGTCATCGAGCCGCCACTGCGGTATTTCGCCTCTGAGAACCGCTTCAGTTAAAGCGCCGCCCCAGAACGAGCTGTAGCCAACGGCACCGAAGCCCTCGCCCGGCATCGTCATATCCAGGCCAGCCAGGGCGCTTGCAACGCCGCTATGCTGTGCGCCCCAGTCGGATACAACTGCATTCACCCAATCAATACCTCACACTTCCCTGGTACCTAGATAGAACAGGAAAAAGGAGGAGGGGGCAAGAACGGGCAACCACTCACCAAACCCCTGAAACCCCAACTCATTCTTCAGCAGCTTATTCAGCACATACGAGTTCTCGCAGGCGTAGCTATTATTAATCTGATTATAGCTGCACATGACGCTCCCGACTCCCGCTCTCACCGCATCCGCAAACGGCCACAAGTATACCTCGTGCATGGTCTTATCATCCAGATTGCTGCTGATCCCGCTGCGGAAGTGCTCCTGCTCGTTCAGGATGTAGTGCTTGACGCTGGCGACGACGCCTGCACTCTGCGCCCCAATGATGGTCTCGGCGACCGCGACGCCCGCTAGGTATGGGTCCGGCCCGAAGGCTTCGAAGTTGCGGCCGCCGGCGGGGTTGCGGCCTAGAGGTCCGACGACGGGGCCGAGGTGTATGTCTGGAGATGGAGGTTACTTCTAGTTTCTGTGATTGGGAGGCGATAACAGGGAGATGTGTGTACATATTTGGAATGAGATGGGTTGGGTTGAATAGGGAGTAGTTCCGCTCACCTATCCCTTTGCCCGCGAACTCCTGTCCCAGTGCCTCGCCTCGTTTCCGAAGCAGAGACCGGGACCATGTCGCCGCCGCGCTGATACCAGCCGGGAAGACAGAATTCTTATCGGCTATTCATGGGCAAGAATCAATTAGCATCTATTAGCCTCTCTTTTGCGAGCATCATCAGTTCGCTTTTTGACTCCCACCTCCCTCGCATTCTCCCAACTCTTCCACCAAATCCCTTTGGTTCCTACTCGAGGAAATCACTTACTATACCGCACACCCACCGGTCCATCCTGAAGACACAAATGCCTAAAATCAAGCCTAGGCACCGATCCCGTATTCCCCGTACACAAGTCCGCCTGATTACCAGTCCCAGTGGTCAAGTTGACTTTCTCAAGCAGCGTAAGCTTGCTCACAAACTCTCGCGCCTTCTCATACGCCTCGTCCCACCCAGGTCCACCAGTACCCCACGGCGAGGGATACGAGGGCTCGAAGGTAGCCCGCTGAGCGCTGGCGCCGGCGGCTAGAGCGAGGAGTGCTGCGGATATGCGCATCGTGGTTTCTAGACAGATACCTACAATATCTTCCTCACTAAGAGACCAGTAAATAGCCACTGGCAAGATTCAGGGTCCAGCGAGCTCGCAGCTGGGGGGTGGGAGTTGGGTCATTATTTCAAACCTAGGTGGAGGCGATCGCATCATCCATCCCATCATGATCGGAGCCAATTACCGCATGCGTCTTCCAAAGATCCAGGGACCGCAGGAGTGCAATATAGAGGCGCAATCATAGCGTTGCTCTAGGTTAGCTCGAACCGCTCTTGAATTGCCTGATTTGCGTCCTTCATTTGCGGCAGAATGCGGGAGATCTACCGTCGGAGGATAAAGTCGAGATGTCGATGGCACGATATGAGCCGCATCTCCAATTTCGTTAAATCTTCTTCTAGGTATTGAGCTATGCGTCTTGCGCATAGTGAATGAGAGCTAGAAACAAAGTGGTTATCAATCGCCATAAACCCTTAGGCATATCACCAACATACTTGGGAATACCTATACCGGTCCACTCTTAGAACTCCGTAGCGAAGACCAAAAAGCATAAAATACATACAAGCTAAGTGAACTTGCTCGTGATGCTCCCTAGTATCATCTTCCTCTTCTGCTGACTGACGAACTTGCCAACGTCATCAGCCCACTTCTGACTGGTATCCGCGGCGGAATCCAAGCTATCATTCATGAGGTTCAGCTTCTCCGTCCGCTCATTCAGCTGCCTGGTAAGATATTGACCCCAGCCCTCCGTGCTGCTAGCCTCGGCAGCCAACGAGCTAGGTCCCGCTCCAGCGTCCCTTTCCATTGCCGATGCGTTCATCATGCGTTTGCTAGGGGGTCGATCGGCGCCTCCGATCAGAAGGTCCAGATCCGTCGGGGAGACGTACTGGGTACCCGAGATCCACTGTACATTCGAAATAGTCGGCCTCGGCGGAATTTCGAGTTCGGGGTTGATGAGCTTGTCGGCCGTGTTCTCCAGCTCCATGCCAGTACCCCATACCTGGAGGATTGCGATTTCGGATGGTCCCGTCCAGCAGAACACCTCACCACCCTCCGTGACCACCGAGCTGCCCACTCTGCTGCCGTCTATCATGGGCAACGGATAACTTCCAAGTTCCTTCAAACCCGGTAGACTGAAAGCTCTCGCTGTCCGATCTCCAAAGACACCGACTAGGGCCATCCCGTGAAGTTCGAACTCGGTCACCGCAGCAGCATCACAAAGATAGTCGTCGAAAGATTTCGATGCTCCTTTAGCGGTAGCCGGTTTGAATAAGCGCACTTCTGTCTGTGTAACTATGGCCAAGTTAGCATTTCATCTAGCCATGATTCCTATCAAAGGCAACTTACCAACTACAAGTAAGCCGTTAACATGCCTTCCTTCTCGGAGTCCGGCTACAGTATGGCCCGTAGCGAGAGCAGGCTTTCCAGTGTCCGCAACGATGGGGCATATAGACACCACCCTATCATCACAGTGAGCCACGCCTGCTAGTGTAGCACTGTAACCTCCGCCAGATGGAAGTATCTTGAATGTGATGACCTTTCCCATATTCGTGCCAACAAAGCAGCATATACTGGAATACTTGTCCTCATCAAGCGTCATAACACCGAATTCAATTACCACCGGCCATTCTTTATTTACTGGTATAGCAGAACGTCTCTTGAGGAATGACGATCGCTTCTCCTGCTTGATAAAATCGGTCATCGAGGCTTGGAACATAACTGATGGCCCTCGAAGATCAATAATACTAATAAAGCCGTTTTCGGAACCAACAGCGAGGAAGCCCGCGTCTGAGGCCTTGATGGCGCTGACCGGCCCTTGTAGCATCTCGTACAATGAGTGAGGCATCAGTCCACTCTTAAGGGACGGTTCACTCCTTGTCCTGATATTAGTGATGCCACCAGGGTTTGGCTCGATCTTCTGATCTTGGGGTTTGCGGTAATATTGGTTACCATCCCATCGGTACATGACGACCTCGCCTTTGTTTGTACCAACAGCGAATTCACCAGTGGTAGGAGCCATGGTCAAAGCGGTAATCTCCACATCCTCGTAACGGTCGAGAGCTTTGGCAACGTCGACTTGTAGTTGCGAAGGGTTCTCAATCTCGTTATCTGGACCTACGTCCCAAATTCGGACTGTACTATCCGCATGTGCCACTTGAATGACAGTTCGTCCCTCGAACCGTCGACGTGGCAGTGGTGCCTCAGCCCCTCCCTTCAGCAATGGTTCGCCTTGGTCTCTATTTTCCACCATTCCAAGCCACCGACCACGGTCAAGGACGGTGACTGCGAATTTCGTCGCAAATGGGTGAGCAAAAGAAACGGATGGGTGAAGTTGATTTGTCGGAGAAATGGGGTAGCCATTTGGAAAACTCAATGTAAGGATTTCTCCGGATGACAACAGTGTCATCACAGCGATCGGATCCTGGGCGCCGGCGAAGTGAGGGGATGAACGGGGGATCAGAAAAAAGTTAGCAACTCCCACTCCAGGAGGAGTTTCCAACGTGTTTTGGCGTTTGCCTTTCGTGTAATCCGACAGTATCTGCCATGAAGAAGTCGCATAGTTGGGGGTAACCCCAAGGTCAATGAAGGTCAGTCCATTTGAAGACTCATCTAACTTCTGACCGCCGGCAATGAGTAGCCCACTGTCTTCCGGATTCTGTTTACAGCACCAGGCAATACGCACGTACGGATGCTTAGGGGCAGAGGATCCTAGGTTCGGCACAGGTTGATGGATATTATTTTCATAGAGTGTTCGCGCCATAACCACTCGTCCATCTTTCGAGTCCCAAAACACCAAGCTTCCATCCTCGTGAGCAGTCAAGATGAATGTACCTGTAGGGTGCCATAATGCGTGTGTAACCTTGGGTCGCCTCATAGATTCGACCATCACGCTCGAACCGCCCGGAGCTCCAGGCGGGACTTGATATTCGAAGAACTTGTTGGGGATATTCTGCTTGAATGAGTAGACCACCACACCATGGGTATAAGCAATCAATAGCTTGCCTATGTCGCGTGGATGTAATTGCATCGACACTAGACCCACAGCCCTAGTCTTTGGATCCTTCTCTACCCAGAAGTTGGGAAGTCTGAATGGTGACATGCGTTGCCGGTCAAGATCGTACGCACATATTTCCCCTGATTGCATTCCTACGAAGCACCAATCCAACATGGGATCGGTAAGCATACAGGTAACGACGCCAGGGGCACGAAAGGCCGTGATTCGTTTGCCCGTTTCGAGGTTCCATAATGTCACCTCGTTCTTGGTATCAAGACTAACCAAGCGATTGGCGCAGAATTGGATATCTGCGAAGGAACATGATCGGGACGGGATGAGGAACTTCTGGACACGGCTTTGGCCGAAGACATATATCCTCCCGCTACCGAATTTGGATTCGTTTGTACCTATTGCAAGGAGAGATTGGACAGGGTCGTAGGCGATGCAGCTATATGGGTAGTCTATAGTTAGTCCCCAGATCTACAGGAGATGGCCATTCAGGATGCTTTAATCAGATAAAATGAGTCGCATACCTGATCTGAGAATTAATTCCATAGCGGGCACGATCATCCGGTATGAATGAGCCTGGGATGATATCGGCAGACAGGTCATTTTGCATACCCGCCTGCTTCCCTCGAAGAAAGCTCGCCATGATTTTGAATGGGTCTATCAGTCAGGCTTCGGAGTTTGTTCCTATCCTGAACGCCTCTTGTACATCTAGTACATGATCTAGTACATGAGAGGTTGCCTGTTCATGAGGGCATACGTCATTGCTGTTTTGGACAATGAGCTGCCGAGACCCGAGACCCCGCAGACATTCTGCAACGAGAAACCCCACCGCTCAGCCACAAGGAGTGCCAAAGCCACAGATATTGCTCTCTCACGTGACGTAGGACGTGTTCTATGCTGTATGTTAACCATCAACCGAGGCTTGTTAAACTTGGATAGCTGCAGAATAGCAACACATAGCTGAAAGAACCACAGTCGCTCCCCGGTTTCAAAGTTGTTATTCACAACTAGCAGAGGACAATAGACAGGGTCCCTATAACGAAATGCCTCTTTTCTTACACATCTTCAAGCTTCACTTGATACCCTCCGTTAGTTTGCAGTGCCGCCTTGGCTAAAATTCTTGAGTCATCACGCACACCCTTCACGAAACTCGTTAACAGAGTCTTCATAAGTTTCCTGTTAAAATAGTCTTTATTATTCTTCTAATTTTCATTCTACTTTATCGCCATATTCAATTAATTGTGATTTCAACGCGTGGTCATAAATGGTATTAACCTAGATCATTTCCCTTAATCTATAAGATCTTGGACCTGTTTGGACTATGGTTGTCCCAGAGTCACTCTCTCCACAACTCCCCGTCTCTAGCTTAACATGGAAGTATCCCAACCCCTGAAGCAGTCACAGACAGACGACATTAGAAGTTGTGCTAGGTACAAATAGATGAATAACTGAACCGTATGTACTCAAGTGAGAGATAGTCCTACATAAGTATCACATAAAGCAAGAGCCAATCAGAAGTCAAGATAATTACGATGCTCAACTCTGATTGGTGGTGCCTTGTCCAGTACTTCACAATCTACTTCTTGCACACAGAAACTAATTCACGGCCAAATAATTAACAGTGAATGTGGCCATGCCTATAGTCCAATAGGATAAGAGTACATAGGTATGTAAGGCATAGTGCACTTTAACAGACCTATCAAAATATGCAACTAGGCAACTGTATGTGAATGTGAATGTGAATGTGAATCAAATTTCAATCGAGAGATTCCCCGAGTGATTATTCCTTCCTTCCTTCAATCTTTCATCAAAGTCCTGATACTCGTGTGCTGTGTCTTTCTCTACCAAAATGCCGCATACTCCTGAGGAAAACCATGGTAAGCATCGTTTGACAGCCCAAGAGCTCTCTATGAGGTCTAACGACGATAGCTGCCGGTTCCAGCAAGACGGCTGGCAAGTCAACCTCTGGTCGCCCTCGTAAGCGAGCCAGAACTGATGTGAGAACTTCACTCTTGCTTCCCTCTCTCTCCATACACCATCCCTACGAACAACGTCGAAGTATCTACGCTAACTGGTATCAGTCAAATGAAGAAGCTCCTCGAGCCAAGAACCCAAAGACCAGTAGTCATGACAAGCAAGAACAGCTCAAGCAGAATCTCGAGACCGCGGCAGTGAAGACCCAGGATGCTCTGGCTGAGCTTCAGAGAACCAAGGATGCCCTCAGAGAGTGTAAAACTAGAATCAACAATGTTATTGAGAGTCTTCAAGACTCTAAAGTCATGATCTCAACAAGCACCCTGGTGCATAACAATATCCGAACTGAGGAGAGACTCGAAAGAGAGAATGCTGGCTTGCGAGAGCGCATCAAGGAGCTGGAAGCCGCTGCTGATGATGGCTGGAGTGGAATTGACGAGGTACCTCTCAAAGCACGTTGTACTAGTCCTTCGTCGCACATGGACGACCATATGATGGAGAACGATTCGGGCGATCTGTAGAGCCAACAGAGATCACAAATATCAAAAATAAAGGCTCGGGAGATTCAAGGAGCGAATCAGGCAGGTTAGCAGTTGAAGCCATCATGGCATGACGGTCATTGTAACGTGGCGAGGAGATATGGTTGCGATCTTGATGGCCTCTGAGGCCAACTAATCGTTTCTCATTTCAAGACTCATCTTAATCACAGTAAGATCAATACACTCATTTCAATCCCGGCATCGTAATGGCTTTTTCGGTGAGACGTTGCAGTTATGAGAAGGTGTAAGATTTCTAGCCTATGTCGGCTCCAATCTTTTATTTCTCCCTTGACCAAGCTCGAGCATGATCCATTCGTAAACAGCCCATTGAACCGCATTGACAATGAAGGCCCTGACACTGCATACTGTCAAGCCTCTAAAGAATACTCGCATACCACCTTCTTTGTATGCGTCTCTAGCAACTTCTATGGCACCAAAGCGCCTCTGGGCAGATATGGGCGAGCCTAATAATGGCGTCACTTCTGCGCCGAAAGTCTGGGTCTGAACTCTAGTCTTGATCACATCGAGAGGAAATATACTAGCCCAGGTGACAACCCCAGCGAGACCTCCACAAAGCAAAACTTTGGCTGCGTCTTGCGAGAAGGCGTCCGCATTCGGCCGGCTAGACTCGACCCACTTGCTGCTCAGTTCGTAGGACCAGAAATAGAAGCCGTACCCAATGCTATCTCGCAGCGCAGTAACCACGCCACCGAAATAAAGGCCTCTAATGCCCTCATTTTTAAGGACGTGTTTCGTGATGCTCCAGCTCGACTCTGGAGGCGATGATAGTTGAGCACGACACTTGATAAGTTCGGTGGGAGTGCTCACGACCCAAGTCGCCAACCCCCCGATGGCCCCAGCGAGCCATGTCGCCCAGAGATTGTGCTGCGTATTGAATGCAGCATTGAGAGCGGCCTCGCTGCGGTTATATGAGACGAAGAGGAGGGCATTCAAGGCGCCGTAGCCGAGGACCGGCGCCGCAGTTCCCGACACTAAAGCGGACTTGGTCTCAAACTGTCGCGCGTAGGAAGTGGGCGTCTGAGCAGCTATGGCATCCCGCGCTTGTAGCCGTACTTTGATAAGGTCCAGCGGATTGCCGATCAATATGCCCACGGCTCCGCTGATGTAGCCAGCCCAGAAGTCGGCGGACATGGCCCCTCCGGATTTGATGCCGTGAGGTCAGACTTAGATATCTGGGCTATCCAGATTATAGCCTATCTTCACCACCGCAAGCTCGTCACCTCCGTGCCATCTGCAACTCGTCGGGCGTCCGGAATGGCATGGGGATAGATAAGGCCTGAAACTCTTAAGGGTGTAGAGATTACGTTATCAAGGAAGTATGAGATACCGACTTCGATGTACGTCAGGCTTCTCGCAGACCCAAATACCAATACCAATGAGAAGAGGACTCATTTAAGATGCCAACGAGACCAGTTCAATATCGACATACATCGAACCAAAGTATTAATCCCTTATAGAAGCACATGCATGGAAGCAATGAGGGGATACATGTGGTGGTACTTCAGCGCGGGGCAATGGAGATAATTGTAAATAGTGGGGTCCATTTAAACCTTCCATTCCAATTTGAATCGATCTTTCCCGGAGAACACTTGAATAGAATATCATTATACCTTTTCTCACGAATAAAGGTGAGTAGATCAATTGATATATGGCATCAGAAAGCAAGAGAATATAAGGAGTCTGTCCAAGAAACTTGATATTAAATGTTTTGTAAACGAGGTAGGTGCGATAAAAAGGGGAGTTTCCACGTGACTTGGTGTCAGTTCCCCGCCAAATCCGAGAAGTCGCGTCGCGCTTTCCTAAAGTCAACAAAGTGCCTAATTGATTTCTAACACTTCGAAAGCCAGTGGCAAATCCAAGCTTCCAAACCTCGTCCGCCTGCTTATAGTCCGCTTATAGTCTGCCTGAGAGACAATTTCAATTCCTTCGCTCCTCGCTTTTTCAAGGAGCGACGGTAAGGACTAGGGGAAAATGTATTTAATGGTGCTCTCTCAATATCATTGTACACTTACTAACATCATCCAGGGCAACTACTCCGTCCACGCCGTCGGTGAAGCCTTACAGCGCCCCAGGGAAGCGCCTTCACTCGCAGAAGTCCGTAGACCAGCTATTCAAGCCATTTAAGTGCCCGGGCTCAGCGACGAGAACCCCAGCTACGGATCGCCCAACTCGAAAACGAAGAAAGGTTGATTACAAAGGTGCTGGTGGTGACGATGATGGAGATAAGCCTTACACGAATGCAGACAGATTAGCTCTTGCAAATCGAGATGTCAACAAGTTTCCCGTCTTCCAAGCCAAGGATAAAGACAAGGTCTTCAGGAAGGCATTCTGCGTACCCCTGATCAACAAGAACAGTGCAGCCTACAACCCCAATCGTCCACCACCAACACTCGGCTTAAGACAAGGTGCTGTTTTCGTCGCGAAGCCTTTACATGATCCAAGTGGAGAATTCGCCATTGTGCTCTACGATCCTACTATCGACGATAAGCCGAAAATGCTAGAGAGACCAAAAGAAGACGAAGCCAAAAATGGACCTGAAGAGAAACTGGATGCGCCTCTGGTTCACAAGAGTCTTGCCGAGATCCTAGGTATCAAGAAGAAAGTCGACAACGAGCATCCGCGAGTTCCAGTTGTCATCGATCCGAAACTCGCCAAGGTGCTCCGACCCCATCAGATCGAGGGCGTCAAATTCATGTACAAATGTGTCACGGGCATGATCGATGAGAAGGCCAATGGCTGTATCATGGCCGACGAAATGGGTCTAGGAAAGACGCTTCAATGCATCACGCTTCTGTGGACTCTCCTCAAGCAATCGCCCGACGCCGGTAAGACAACGATTCAAAAAGCGATTGTTGCCTGCCCCTCTAGTTTGGTCCGCAATTGGGCCAACGAACTTACCAAGTGGCTTGGCGCAGACGCCATCACGCCCTTTGCAATCGATGGCAAAGCTTCCAAGGAAGAATTGACACGACAGTTACGCCAATGGGCTATTGCAAGTGGTCGCGCAGTCACTCGCCCGGTTATCATAGTTTCGTACGAGACGCTTCGGCTGAATGTTGAGGAGCTGAAGAACACTCAAATCGGCTTAATGCTGTGCGACGAAGGCCATCGGTTGAAGAACGGAGATAGTCAGACATTTACTGCTTTGAACAATCTCAAAGTCACGAGGAGAGTCATCCTTTCTGGAACGCCCATCCAGAATGACCTTTCGGAGTACTTCTCTCTGATCAGCTTCGCAAATCCGGGTCTGCTTGGCAACCGGCTCGAATTCCGGAAGCGATTCGAGCTTCCCATTCTGCGAGGCCGAGATGCTGACGCGAATGATGCTGAACGCAAGAAGGGTGACGAATGTCTAAATGACTTACTTGGCATCGTAAATAAGTTCATCATCCGACGTACCAACGATATTCTATCCAAATATCTTCCCGTCAAGTACGAGCACGTCGTGTTCTGTAATCTGGCTCCATTCCAGCTCGACCTATACAACTACTTCATCAAGAGTCCCGATATCCAGGCTCTCTTGCGTGGCAAAGGAAGCCAACCCCTCAAGGCAATCACTCTACTCAAGAAGCTATGCAATCATCCCGACCTGCTCAATCTCTCAGAAGACCTGCCAGGCTGTGAAGAATTCTGGCCGGAAGATTATCAACCAAAGGACGCACGTGGTCGCGATCGCGATGTCAAGCCCTGGTACTCTGGAAAGATGCAAGTGCTGGACCGCATGCTCGCGCGCATCCGACAAGACACCAACGACAAGATCGTCCTCATTAGCAATTACACCTCCACCCTCGACCTCTTCGCCCAACTGTGCCGCCACCGCGGATACGGCCATTTACGTCTTGATGGCACGATGAACGTGAACAAGCGCCAGAAGCTTGTCGACAGATTCAACGACCCGACCGGCGACGAGTTCGTGTTCTTGCTCTCAAGTAAAGCAGGTGGATGCGGTCTCAATCTCATTGGTGCTAACCGACTTGTTCTGTTCGACCCGGATTGGAACCCGGCTGCCGACCAACAGGCTCTAGCCCGTGTCTGGCGTGACGGGCAGAAGAAGGATTGCTTCGTTTACCGCTTCATTGCAACTGGTACGATTGAGGAGAAGATCTTCCAGCGTCAATCTCACAAGCAGTCGCTCTCGTCCTGCGTCGTCGACTCAGCCGAAGACGTAGAGCGCCACTTCTCGCTCGATAGCCTAAGGGAATTGTTCCAGTACAGACCGGATACCCTGAGCGACACGCACGACACGTTCAAATGCAAGCGATGCAAGCCTGACGGCAGACAGTTCATCAAAGCCCAGGCTATGCTCTATGGTGACACGAGTACCTGGAACCACTTCGTCAACAAGGACTTGATGCCCATACAGGATCTATTGCTCAGACAGGAGTGTGGGGAGAATGAGGTCTCGGCTGTGTTCCAATATATCTCGCATTAGACCTCCTTTGCAGAATACAAAGGTCACGGCTTTGCTATTACCACTTTCGAAAGTGGCGATTCTCCTTTTCCTTTTCGCATATTATATATGGTATGGCGTAATCAAGTGTATGAAGAATCACATGGTATGAGACGGATTCATGGCATAGCATTGCATGGCGTTCGAAGGGGAGGCGTGTTTGCTTCATAGACTTGTAGCATTACGTAGCATGACATCTATAGGAGTTTGCTTCAATGAGAGCTATCTTGCTTCAATCTCGACCGGAATTCCTTATTTATTCCTCAAATGGTACACGCTCGCTTCTGTTCCGCTATTGTACAACTGCCCTCGAGAACTAATAAGGACAGAAGCCATCTAATCTTTCATTGACTTGCCAGACAGCTTATCCCGCTTCAAGATCTTAAATAGGGACTCTATTTATGCTCGAGTGTACCGGGATTATGCGCGACGCCGTGGCCGTGCTGGTCCTTGAAAAGCACCTACGTGATACAGCATATTAGCCCTGTGTCGTAATGCTTCCTCATTCGATAACATGTTCTCCCGCCAGACCTTCTTGTCTTCCCTTCCTCTCTAGTACGAACTCATATCCCTTAAATAGCCAAATACGATGGAGGGCAAGGGGAAGAATAGAGTGGTAGGTAACTTGGGTATGCTCACCTTAGGTGGATTCTTGACACCGGCCTCCTTAGCCTCTTCGGCAGTATTGACAACCTTGTCGACCTCGCCTTCGCGTTTGCCCCCGCGCGCTTTGGTCCATACCGTGTCACCCTCTTGGATGGGCTCGCCTTGTTTGTCTTTCGGCTGGGAGGAGGATGGCATCGTGGTTTTCTGGTGTCTGTTGCTTGGTCTTGGGTGATAACTTGGGTGATGACTTTTCAATGTTGGCAGTTACTAGGAGTTGCTAAACTCGTTGAGCTGGGCTGTTAATGAGATGTAAGTCATTACCTGTTATAAACGAGTTTATGACAATGAGATCAGTATTGATCCTTACAAGTCGACATCTTGATTGTTGAAGCAGGCCTGAGTGGCTTGACGTCATCACGTCGTCAACTTTACGGCTCGTCACAGCAGATCTCAAACCCGTAATCACTGGACTATGGTAACAAGAAATAATCAAGGCAATTATTGGTATTATCTTCTTCATTGTTGCATCGCTTTTCCTTGCTAAGGATTTAGAAAACGGTAGAATAACTCGAGTCTGTAGATTAATGCTCTAAACCGAAGTCCATGTTAAGTCTCAAGCATCGAATTGCAATTTCTTCGAGCGACATACCAGAGATTTCTGAACACAATGATCATTGTCTACCTACCTAGATATCAAGTCTGTTAATAAAGTTTCCATTTTGATACTTGAATTTCTTCTCCAGACGTAAGGTCCTGTTTAAGGGGATTCCCATTAACTTGATTATTAGTTACCTAGGTAGATACATCATAATGAAGCTCCCCAGTAGAATCTATCTTCTAAATTGTATGACGAATAAGGGTTGAATAACCGGTTCACGCCAAACTCTCTTGCTCAACTTTATGCTGCGATTTCTCCTTCTAATCTTCCCATCTATCCTCTCCTCTTTCCACAGCATATTCGACCCAACTCTTCGACCACGATAGAAGCAACGTGCAGTCAAAGACCAAGCTCTCGAACCATATACATTTATCTCCAATTCACCACTACTCAGTAGATAGTCTTATCAGGATTCAGTAGTGCAGTGAGTCTATTGATCCATCGATTCAGGAGACCCAAGCTTCATCCTCATCCTCAATAAATGTCTGGAGCTATACTGAGTACGCCAGTATACTATGAATCTCCATCTCTCATCTTCACCTTTTGCTATGGATTATCTCCTTATCTCCTATTGAGGCTCTTATACCATGTAGATCCCCCCACCTGCCCACAGGTCCACTTACGCATAACACCCTGATCTACCATGCATGAACTGTTTTTCTAGGCTAATAACACCTGCGTTCCTCTAACAGGCTGCTGCAAGGTTCCTTGCCTAGTTGGCCTGGCCCGCCACGCCGCTCGACATCTCGTCGTTTCTTTTATGTTGGTAAGGCTCCGTTGGACACTGACTCATTGGCGTTTCAACAAAAAATTGGTATCGTGATAAGAGGTGAGAAAGCCACATCCAGTTTATGTGAAATACACAAGGTAATGTGTCCAACCTGTTACATGACGACCTAGAGTTGGGAGTCAGCAAGCACATTCCAAACTAGAACAAAGGTAAAAATTAACGTTTGGCGAAGGAACAGGAACTTACGCAGTCGTCATCCTTTTTAGCCTGAGGAATACCCATAGCCTCGAATGTGGCAGGTCCTTGGCTAGGCTTAGGCGTAGGTTTCGCAGGCGCAGACGTGGCCGAGCCCGGTGTATTGGGCGGCGGGCTCGACACCGCTGGTCTACCTTGAGGTGGCGCGCTCGCACGACCAGCTTGGTCTAATGGAGCTGGGCGGTCCTTCAGGGCTACGCCTGGTCGACCGGCACCAGCGCTCGCTATTCTTCCAGCGCTGGGTCCTCCTTGAGGTAATCCTCCAACTGGCATAGAGCTATTTCGAGGTCCGAAACCACCACTCATAGTCGGAGAAGGCATACCTGGTTGCATACCATCGTATGGAGCAGTAGAGATTCGAGGACCAGGAGCATGTGACACCGGTAGAGACGACTCCCTCTGACCATATCCGCCCGATGGGTACTGCCCCGGAGGCGGGCCTTGTTTCGTGAGTCGGTTGTGTGTATTGGGTTGGGCATGGCCCGATCCTGGTCGTTGATCGTATGCTCCAGGAGGCGGCCGCTGGTCGAATTGCGCTGTGGTAGGACGACCCTGACCTCTAGGTCCAGGACTAGGCTGCCGGTAGTCACCCGGCCCTTGTGCTTGCCAGCCACTTGAAACTGGGCGGCCACGACCCGGATCCGTACCAGCCGGGGGAACAGGTAGCTGACCTGCGGAATGAGATGGACGCAGACCACCGCCACCGGGAGGCTGTGTGCGGATCCCAAATGAACTTCCCGGCCTGTCCGCAACTGGTCCTGTGGATGGTCGAATTCCAGGTTTGTAATGAGGCGATAGCGGTGGATGTCCGCCCGCCACATCGTCTTCAGGATAGGGCGCAGCAGATTTCGACCGCAGAGACAAACCTTGAGGTCTGTCATCCTCGGGATACGGCACTGCTGACTGTGCTCGATCGGATACCTTAACAGCAAAAGCTGGTGGCCGATTGCCACCACTCATAGCAACTCGAGACGGATCAGGCATGTCGGCATGGTCGAAGTTCTGTCGCCTCGGGGATGGGAGAGGTGATACCCTGGGCGAATCTCGGTCTTCTGTCACTGTTGGCATCGAGTTATTCACTTGTTTGAATCGCTCTGGTCTCTGGCCTCTTTGAGAACCATGCTTCGACTTGATCCGCGTTAACGCCGTCGTCTCGTGGTCCTTCTTCGATAATGACTTAGATTGCGATAGATTTTCCAACCGTTCTACAGCATCTTTATTCCCATGCTCGGCCGCTAGCTCATACCACCTTCGGGCCTCTCGGAGGTCTTTCTCAACTGATATTCCGATTTCATAATAATAACCTATGGCAAATTCTCCAGTCGGTAGCTTCGTCTTCGCCGCTAACTGAGCATACTTGAATGCGAGGGCTTCGTTCTTCGCGAAGGTCCCTTCGTACCCAAACAGAAACCATCTGCTAACACCTAGACACGCTTCGGGTTGACCTTGTCTAGCAGCCAAGCCATAGTAATGCAGGGACAGGGCCGGGTTGAACTCGCAGCCAAGCTGGCACAACTCATACGCCTGTCCCATCTTGAGCTGGGCCTTCGCAAAGCCGAGATAGGCAGCCTTCTCGATGTACTGCCGAGCGACACCAACATCATACGGCAGCATACCATCAGGAATGCTAACGTCAGGAAGGTCTCTTGCTATGAGCATGCCATAAACGAAGGCACCCTGTGGCGCATCTTCGTCGGCCGTATCAGCTGCGGAATGGATCAAGTCTAAACCTTTTGCGATGTCCATCGGATGGCCCCGTTGACCCAGAAGGTTGATCATACCTAGCCTGTAGGAAGCTGCGGAATCGTTCGAAGCTAGGCCAAGCTGATAATGTTTCATCGCCTTATCCATATCGTTGGAACTTTCAAAGAGCATACCGATTCGATAATCGGCGCGACCCCAGCCTGCTTCTGCGGCGGCCGAATAACACGTATATGCTTCCTTCTTGTCCTGTCGCTGGCCAAACTTGCCAAACTCCAACCATTTGCCTCTAATAAATAAAGCTTCGGGATGGCCTTGGTCTGCGAGGTAGGAAACAATGTTAATGGCGTCGATCCGCAGCTCATGCTCTATTTTGGGCGTTGGTACCCGTCCTGAGATGTCTCGGTCATTGGGCCCGCGCGTAGCCTCTTTCTCTCGAATGGCAGCTTCGGCGGCTATCTCGACATATGAGAGGACATCGCGGGCCCAACAGATCTGCATGTTAGGATCATTGGAGTGGAGGACATGTTGTCGACTGTCAGCCAACACTGCTTCCTTCTCCTCATCGCTAGGAGGTATGTGTTCACCCTGAACCTTGGGGAAGGGCGAGAATGAGGGTAAATCGCGCATATCTTGGGGATTCCTCTCGGATTGGGGGTTGCGGTCCTGGGTCTTCTGAAAAGAGCTGTAGTTGGATGGACTGTAGCCAGATGCAGGACTGTAATCGGTGACGGGGTTCCGGCCTTGTTGATATTGCTGCCCAAAGCTACCAACTCTGGTGTTGAGTACGGTAGATAAGGAAGGATCGCGGGTATGTCGCGAATCTGGGACGGGTGCTTGCGATGTTTGGTTTCGGGGTTCGATAGATCGGGCTTCTAGTTCCATGCGCTGGAGGCCTTGCTGCATATTCTCGGGCACTTCTGGCATTACCCTGTTACACGTGAAAGGTTAGGTCAGATGCTAACAATCAGTCATGATAGTCATGAATGTCGTGTATGTTGTATATGTGTAGTAGGATCCCGATTAGTTTCAAGTTTGGAGCCTTGAAGAAACGCACCTTTGTGGTGATGGTGCCACTACTTCCGGCATGTAGTAGTCGTCAGTACCTCCAGGATAGAAGGTCGCTCCAAAATTAGGCATTTCGAAATCGTCCTCGCTAGCCTGCGGCTGGTGAGGACCTGCATAAATGTGAAAAAAATATAATGTCAGCCCGCCGTTCTCGAACCAATGGGCCGACCCAGTTCCAGCCAACTGCCCGGCGTAATCGTATGTAGGGAGGGAATAATGTGCTGTGGGCGGGGTCCCGTTTTCCACAAAGTGGCGGCCAAAGCTGTTCCAATCTGACTGTCTCTTAGGTCCCTTGACCCTCTTAAGTCAACGGGTCCAATGTGCCGTCTGATCTGGCCTGGCCAGCTGGGGAAACAAGGATAAGACCCGTTGTATGATCCCGGAATAGATCTTACAGCGTGTTCCCGTCTGACAAGAAATCCCATGTAGAATTTCGTGATTTTCAATCTCGGATAGCAAAGGAAAATTAACAATTCTGAGTAGTCTTAGGAGGATGTTTCTTTAAGTGTTCGGGTGGTTCAGACATTCCAGGTAACGGCATAGGCGCGAAACACTGAGGGGCTCAGGTACCTGTTGCTGTTGACTGCGACCGCCACTTCCCTGGATAGGCTAGTCCCATTAAGCTAAGCCACTTATTTTCCAAGGTTGGCTCGACCCAGAATTTCTTTAGTACGATAGCTAGGCGACGCCTAGAATGTTTTAAGGTCCGCTATAATGAGCTTTTCCAAGAGGGTCGCATCCAATAAGTTCCGTAATAAAGCCCCCTAAAACGTAAGCACCAAATTGTGAACCACTGCGCAACCATCCGAAGTGTCAAGTGTTAAGTGGAAATAATACCGACTTGCTGCAGACTGTACGAGACATAGATATTGCAGTTACAGCCCCATCGGTACGCAATAGATTATTCTTCTGTAGCATTCGTCCCTGCATGATCGTCCCGAACCAGGGGTTCGTACATCGCAGAAGCGGTTCGGTCCCGGGAATTTGCATATGTCAGGGTCCAACGGGATGTCCATCAAGCCGGTAACCTTAAACCGGTACTCGTCCACGGCACCATAGCACCAGGTATGCAGTGATAGGGGAAGCAAGGCATGGAAAAAAAGGGGGGTCTATTAGCTTACATACCTACAATAACTTCAGGGTATACATCCGGGGTTACGGCTTCAGGCCATACGTAAACTGCCGGATGCTGCGTCATCATTTTAGGGGTACGCAATAAAGGGGTCTGAGATCTAATTACGGGCTTCGTAATCCGATTGTGATAACTGATATTAAATATACTGCCTATACGCGTATTTTGGAACGATAATACTATGGCATGGAATAATATAGCAATAACATGAATAAGTGCACAACTATTTGAACTCACATAAAGTCCTACTTGAGGATTTCCAGGCAGCTTTATTCTTTTGATTTTGCCTAGTTCTTTGTATTCTTGAAGCTCTCACACACGCGATGAACAGCCGCGGCCAGTTATCCTTACACGGAGTTGGTTGGAGTTACGACCGCTCGGCTTATCCTGGCGCTAAATAAAGGGAGTTCGACCTGCATAGCCATTGGCACGACTACTTACCTGGGCAGCTTGTTCTCAAAGCGAAATGAAGCTTCTCATCCTTCAGGAGAAGGACATGGGGAAACCAAGGTTGGGGAATTCGAGAGGCATCCATCCTACACATTCGTAACTAACATAATTCTCAAATGGTATATTTCGTATTATATTGTAGCCTAAATGTACAGTAATTTCACTACGAATGTATATCCACAGCCTCATTCTGTTTCTATTTTGGGATTCCTTGGTATCAGCTTAGCGTAGCCGCAGCTGAAAGGCAGTATTTACTTAGCCTCCACTGTTAGCTTAGCAGCATCAAATCCATACCAACTCCATGCCGATCCTTTTGGGCTCGTTATACATGGGTGTTCGTAAAGCTATGGAGATAATTGGTAGCCTATCCGGGGACCCGAAGGTGAAAAAGATGAGCACCTAATGAGATGCATCATGCCCTGACAGCACGGATCCGCCTTCGATACTCCAGAGCGTCAATAATCAATCGGGAAGGATTGGAAAGAAATAAACTCATATATGTGGTGCAAATGGTGCCTGATATGCCTACCTACTATAGGTAATACGACTTAACTACCTAGTCGTACCTCACGCACTTTTCCTAATCCCCGAAAGCTACGGAAGAGAAGGAATTTGTTGAGCAACTGTCTGCTATCGTTGACGAGACGTCGTGGAACAACGGTTCATCTGAGGTGTCATGTGGGTTCAGATCTCCACGCCCAGATAGGCGGATCGAAGGAAATCCAATAAGTGAACAGGCTACACATGACAACACCTCGTGGACATGCGGTAACCGTCAACTATCAAGTGACAGCTCATAGTAAGAAGCCGATAATCCACCTAGATAAGCTATTTATCATCTCTCTAGGTAGAAAGTAGACACACACAACAGCCATAATTCCAATTACATCAAGTGAAATAAATAAATTGCCCTAAAGTTGCAGCTGCAAGCTTCGTCTGTAAGACACCGATAGAGACGCAATGTGGTGATTGTTCCAAAAGAGGTAGGCGAAGATGAAAGGGCTAAGCTTGGAAACCACGGGCTGTTCCACACCAGCCACAAATGCTTTTCGGAGCTTAAGCCACATGTGGCACCCAGCTCGGGAACGAAGTGGGTCTGGTATGTTCTCGTTCGTCAGCCTCTCAGCCTGCTGCTGCTTGCCTTGCCTTATCACCAAACCAACAAATCCACCATCCACAACTCCGCAAGCACAAACACAACCATCCATCCGTCGAGTAGAAAGAACTCCTTCTAGACGATCCTCCAGAGCCTCAATTCGGAAACCCGAGCTCGCAAAAGCTCCTTCCAAACCACTCACACCTCCGCCGCCGACGAAGACGAAGCCCAAACCAGTCGAGCACGAACTCATAATCCCAACCGCCCCGTCTTTATCATCCCCATCTTTCACATCACCACCACCATCACCTACAAAGATGGCCGACCGCACACTGCAACAAATCCTCACGCAACTGCGCTCGAACCCGGGTGCTCCCTACTCAGAAGCCTCAACCCTTCTCTCCAAAGCCAAGATCCTGCTGCTCCAACTCAAAGCTGCAACACCCGCCCCGGGCGTAAACCCAGCGCATCTATCGCTAGCGCGGGACATCTACGAACAAGGAGCGCTCTTTAGCATCCGAGCGCGCAACCCGGACGCCTTCACGCGGTACGTGTCGCAGCTGCAGCCGTTCTACGAGCTGCCGTCCACGGCCGCCAACGCCATCGAGCGGAACAAGGTGACAGGACTCTACCTGCTTCTTCTGCTCACGCAAGGCCGGTATGCCGAGTTCCACTCCGAGCTCGAGACCCTGAGTACCCGGGCCAAGGAGAGTGGTGGAGGGGAGATCGAGGGAGATCGGTACTTGGGATACCCGATTAACCTGGAGAGGTGGCTTATGGAGGGCAGCTATGATCGCGTGTGGAAGTCGATGAAGAGCCGTGAGGTGCCGAGTGAGGAGTATGGTGTCTTCTCTGAGGTGAGTCTGGGCTTCCACTTTGTGGTTATATGATGGAACACATACATACATCCCATGTCTCCTCCATTTCACCCATCATCCCCATACCCAGATAAACAAACCAACAGCCACTAACAACCCAAAACAGATCCTAACATCCCAAATCCGCTCCGAAATCGCCAGCAGCAGCGAGCGCGCCTATCCATCCCTGCCGCTAAGCAGCACCAAGTCTCTCCTGTTCCTTGAATCCGAGGGTGCCGTCATCGACTTCGCCCGCCAGCGCGGCTGGCTGATCCGAGACGGCCAGATTTACTTCCCTAGCTCGGGCGTTACAACCGAAGGTGAAGGAGTCGTGGTCGGAGGCGCCGAGCAAGAGGGCGACGAGAAGGAGTTCAGCCGCATGATCATCGAGAACGTGCTCGGTTACGCTCGCGAGCTGGAGACTATTGTCTAGAGTAGTTTACCGGGGAGAGTTGGGGGTGAGCTGAAGTTCAGGTTTGCGGATTTAACTGAGCTAGACTATGCTCAGCTGATGAAATGGAAAATAAATGGCAAGTTAGCTCGGGACAAGGTAGTCGAGCCCTCGTACCGTGACGCCTTGGCTGACTAGGCAGAAGGAGAGTTGGCAGACTTAATAATGTGAGAAGACATGAAAAGGCTAAGCCGCTAGACCGCGAATGAGAAGGGGTTAGAGAGCATCCTAGGCCTAAATGTACGAATTAAACGCAAAATGAGCATCGATAGACACTGAATGCATTGGCAGCAAGAGAATTTCATTAAGATTGAGGCTTTCCTCTTCATATCAGCAACCATGAGTCCACTAGTGAAAACTGACAGCGATGGACAGGCTCAAGAACCCAGAATTAAGAAGCACCACAGTTTTCTTCCAGACACTACAACTACTATTTATTTGCATCAACGACATGAGTAGATTTCACTTGATTCATCAGACAAGTCAACTCCACCATTCCAGGCTTCTATCATGGATCTTTTTAAGCCCTCCCTGCGCCCAGCAGTAATGACTTTTCTCATTTCGAATCATCGTCAACCGGTCGAAATCACCAAGTATCATTACTTAGAAGCTTGCCACTACTTTCATAAACTTCATCTAAGCGAACAGCTTCAGTCCGCTACCATGCTTTCCGACCTCGCAAACCTCACAGACGGTACAAATAGTGCCCTTGTACTTGGTGTGGTACTTGGAACCGTCGAAGGCGCATTCCTCGTACGCGGTGCCGCTGTAGATGGGGGTGTGGCTGGCTGCGCATATCTCAAACTCAGCGAACTGATCGTATTCAATCTCTACCGCATCGTGGGGGTTACGCTCGCATTGAGCTTTTATTCTTCGCGCCTATTGGTCTAGTTAGCCACAGTCGTAGATAAGATTTACGAATGAGTAAGAACTTACATTCTCGAGAATTCTGTTAGCACCGCCGTTGGCCAGGATGCGGTTGGCAAAGCTCAAAGCAGAGCTGTAGTTCTTGCTTCTGGACGCTAGGTTCATAGCATTCAGGAGAGCAAGTTGTCGATGGGGGACCTCGATCTTGGGGATTGTGAAGTATGCTGACAACTCGAGACTTCGCTTGAGAAGGGCAGGGTTGCCATTGATAGCATCCGAAGGACCCAACTTTCTTCGGGCCAGCTCGATCGACATGGCGACTGTGTATTCGCTCGCCGATGTGATGAGTTTCTTAGCTTCTGCCACCTCACTCTCACTCGAAACGGCATTTGCGAGCATGGCATGTAGGATACCCTTGAAGATCTGCACACCTTCCTCAAGCCTGTTCGCCTTCATCGACTCATATCCCTTGTGAAGGTCATTGGTTGCAAGATGCTCAATATCTCGTGGGATAATGGGAAGAACTTTCCTAGGATCTGTCTCATCCAAGGTTCGACGAACATAGTTGATTAGGGGTGGCAAGTTAGCAGATGCGGGGAGGAAAGTTCGCGACGCTGAGTAAATCTCGAGGAAACGCGGCTTGAGCGGTGCGAAGTTGACAGCACCAACTTGGCGATTAAGGAGGTTCATGGCCGACTCGAATGAGCCTGCAGCAATGTGATCCGCGGCTAACGGCGAATTACGAGCCCACAGGTCAGCCTCACTGCTGCCAGCACCACCAGCATCTGTGCTTTCAACGTTGACGAAATCGCTGTCGGCTTCAGGCGCAATATCGTCGCCCAGGTCCCATCCCGCTGCATCTTCATCGTCCTCAGCTTCCAAAGCACCGTTTCGCTTGGCAGCGACTTCTTCTTCGGCGGCCTCATCACCAAGTCCATTGGCACCTGCCGAAGGTTCGTCCTCAAGACTGATACCTTCTAACTGACTAGCAAGGGCCTTCTCGAAGAAGGATTGTGAGGTTGCCTTCGTGGGCCAGTTGGCCTTGTAAGTTGGCACAATTGGTTTGGGAGGATTAAGTGGCTCGCCAAAGGTGGGCAAGGTCAGTTGGTCCTCACTAACGCCTGTCGCCTCCAAGATCGACTGGGCTTCTTCCTCGAGGCCATGCGCCTTAGCAGTCATGTATGCTAGAGGGTCTACAAGGTTGTTAGCGCCTAGACGTTAGCAGGAACTGAGAGGCACGACTCACATAAGTCGATCTCTTTGAACATTTGTATTCTGTCCTCAACCTCGCCCAAGTATAGCGCGTTCTGGAATCTTGCTGTGAAATCACCTCGGTGCTCAGCAATCTTGGCCATCCTTGCCAATTTCGAATGATCGCCGGTTGCGAGATATAGGAACGAAAGCTTATCGAACTGCTTGAGCTTCTGGTAAGCCATTTCCACAATCTGGTGGTTTCCATGCGCTAGAGCCTCGGTTCCTAATCTCGACCAGAGCTTGGGTCGGTCAAGTTCCTTAGCCGTCTCTACGGCCACATCCAGATTACCACATTCAATGGCGAGTTCGAAACGAGTAGCAGGGTCTTGGACGAATTGCAATGCAATCTCGGGATATCCCTTCTTTTGAAGGTATGAAATGATAGATTGACCGACTAAGCTGGATGTACGGATAATGTGAAGCATTTCCTCGTAGTTGCGCTTGACCAGGGACAGTTTAAAGCGGTACTCAGTCGGGTCGATATGGAGGATCTTGGGCTTAGCTGAACGGTCGAGACAATAAACGTTCCGGCCCTTAACCTTCACGAGATATACCGTCTGATCAAGAGTCCTAACGATACCGTTGTCGCCGTTCATAAGGGTGTACTTGACGTGATTCAGGGTAGAATATAGCAGAACTCCCGCATCGTCCCACGTTGCGCTCTTGATCCGAATAGTCTCGTGTAGTGTGCTAACTTGTTCGAGCGTTTTCGTCACAATTGTGACATTGTGCTTGCTCAGAAGGGCGGCATGAAGACCGTCGTTAGACCAAACAACGTACTTAACCCCATTCACGGCTAGCTCGGCGATGCTCTTCTTCTGTTGAATATCGTATAGGTGGACGGCGGTAGGAGTGATTATCAGCAGATTTCCAGTGCCACCGAAGTAGATATCGGTAGTTCCAACAGGGGGTTTAAATGATCGCGCCGTGTTATTAGAAAGATCCTTGATGTCGACGGTCTGGGTAGATGTGTTTAATACAGCAAAACGGTTCCGGGCGACGAAAATCGCTGAATTTCCTTGTCCGCGCTTCGAGTCTGTTGCCTCCAACGCGCCAGAACCATCCCGAGGGAGATTAATCAATTCGTAGGAACCACCCTCGGCAGGCGACGTGACGAGAACAGACCGTTCAGCTGGGTTGTAAGATAGTGTCCGAGGGGGGACCCAAGGACTACCAAGTCGCTTCAGGGAGACTAATGTCGGGCTCTCAGTGTTCTTCTGGAAATCGTATGAGCGGACGTGCTTCTCTTTCGTGATGAAGAAAAGCGTGTTCTGGTGCACAGTCGAAGCTGGCCGCTCTCGTTCCAACTTGAAAACCATCACACCATTATCGTGACCAGCAGCAAACAAGTTGATCTCAGGGTGAGCCGCGATGACCCAGAATCGGTCATTCTCTCTCTTGAAAGACTGAACAAGGGTACGCTTCTGCGAATCCCATACGCGAATCGTCTTATCCTCACCACACGATAAGATTAGGTCTTGGTGAGGGTGGAATAAACAACCGGAAGCATTCTGGAAATGGCCGCGGCAAGTGTCCACTTCCCAAGCCTTGGTTTCGCTAAACCGCCACAGCTTGATCAGGCGGTCATCGCCAGCTGATACAATGTGTGGAGCAGTTGGGTGGAAAGCAACCCAGTTAACACCTCGATCGTGGCCTTCAAGTACGAATTTTACCATAGCATCGGTGTTACCGAACATGTCCGTCTGTTGGGCATTCGATCGAGCAACCTGGTCTTCGAAGGACATCGAGGTGGGCGCCGAGTGCTTCTTTCGCAAGCCAGAGATATCCCAAACGCGAACGGACTGGTCAAGGGATGCGGATACCACAAGGTCGTCTTTGGGGTGGAACTGAGCACACATTACATAGTGATTGTGGCCAGTCATTGTGCAAACTACATATTCTGTTAACACACCTTGTCTTTAATACCTTACTTTAACCAGGGTTCGTACTTAGTGACCGATTTTGCCAGTTCCATATCCGAATCGTCTGGTCGTCGGAGGCTGATATGATCCATGGGAGTTCATGGTGGAAGAATACGGTTCGGACGTAGTCTAGATGCCCATTCAATGTGAATAGGCATCGTCTCGTCTGGTAAGACCAGACCTTGATCTTATAGTCGTCGCCTCCAGAAACGAACAGGGGTTGTGTCTTATGGAAATCAATGCCTCGGACGGGACCGTCATGCTCTTCGAAGCGATCAATGAGGGTACCCATGCGGTAATCCCATAGTTGGATAGTCGAGGAGTGTAGCGATACGAGGATCCATGGTCTAATTGCTTGAGTGTCAGTAACGTACAGCGGTGACGACGGGAGGTATATCGAAGGGGGTCCTGACCTCTTTGGGTGAAAGGCAATACCTTTCGCTCTCGAAGACTTGGACTCGAACTATAGCGCTAGACGTTAGTAATTATTTCAAATGTACGCGACTATATTATCAGGTGTATCAGTGGCTAAGCACCTTTGTTAACATTCCCGAAGAGGCCTGCATTATGAGGACGGTAGAGGCAGCAGGAAGCCCCTAAGCTTGGGTCATGAATAGGAACAGGTTTGCGCCAAGGTTGGGTGACGATTAATAAGTTGGCAAGGAGAAGAATTGGATATTTGGGGTGAGAAATAGTGAGCTGTGAGGCTCCGTAGACTGTTGTCTCAACGCCGACTGTTGCTATTCTTTGGGCAATTACATACAATCAATTCGTGGCCCCAAAAGTGACAGTGGATTATTTCCTGACCGGGCTTCTGGCTGCAGTGGCTTGGTTCCAAGGTTGCTGGGATTGTGTTTCCAGCTGGCCTGATTGTGTCGTTTCGGAATAAATATTCTCCTTTAGCCGGGCTTTAGTACCTGGTACGCCTCTATATGCTGGATTACTGCATGCCACTAAGTAAAAGTACGACATGGAGGGGCAGCTCGCCTTTAGCTCCAGCTTCTGTAACTCAATCGCCAACTAACGTAGTGTACCGCCGTACCTAACAAGCCCCTGACAGTTTAAGTTCCCCCCTTTCTTTCTTCCCATTGGCCGTACCTTAGAACTTTAAGTCTGCAGGCTGACCTCATTGGTCCGAATTCATTTATTCGTCTAGGTGTTCAATTGCTGTATTGCTGTAATACTGTACTTCATCAATTCGCACTCACTTACATGGCACGGCAGCTTGGTTAAGTTATCAAAGTCCAGACCTACCAAAAAGCCACTTTGCATTTACAACCAACGCAGTCTTCGCCCGTCATGACTCCGGAATAACGATCTTGACTTGAATTAACAGTATATGGTTTCGTAGATCCCATAAGCTCTAGCTCTGCCGCGTGCAAGAGCTAGCGACAGAGCTGTTCTTTTCCTGCCCCTCCAACTTTCTATTGCCTTATACGACGCCAGATATCATGATACGACTCTTCCAGCTGCCATGTGGCCTTGCAGCCGCCTTCTTAGCAGCTCTCTGCTTAGCCCCGAGTTATGTCGTAGCCGGGCCTTCTGTCAACGTTGCTATGCAAGCTGCGTTTCCTGCTCCCCCGTATCTAGTCGAGCTTCTGTAGGTCGCCGTATGTGATAAGACTATAGGATTTTCATAGCTAAACGTAGCCTAGGGAGACTGCAGCCGGAGAAAATGTAACGTCCTACTTCCCATTACTCGATCGGATTGCCGACGGCACCTTTGCGAAAGCAAAAACGGACAAAGAACTATACGAGAAGTTCCTCGAGGTTCTAAAACAAGACGGCCATATGGAAAACTCCGAGGCGCTGTCCACTTTCAAGCTTGCTCTTTCTATGAGATCGGCGGCTCCGAGAATAGAAGCGCATTATCAATACTATGATACAGCTGTGGCACCTTCTCTAAGAGAAGCGAGAGACGACTGCGCCGAGTGGGTGCTCCTAAGCGGGAAGCAATATTGCTCAGCGTCACTTGCGCATGCCGAAGGCCGCATATCAGGAGAATCGTATGTACCATATCTCTCAACCTTGTCGGCTTCATCTAACGTGACTATAGGCAGTTGCGATCTCTCCCGTTCGATCGTGCCTTGGGTGCCGGCTCTGAAGCAATATTATATGCGGATATCACGAAGCCCGAGTTTGGAGTCTTCCACAAATCTCTAGCAGATATGGCTCGAAAAGGAGAGATTTCTTATCGGTTACGATATCGTGTTGACCAAGCTGAAGAACGAGAACCGCTGCCGGTCAGTGGGTATGGAGTAGAACTTCAGCTTAAACGAACAGACTACATTGTCATCGACGATCGGGATTCTGGAGCTGAGACGGACTCAGCTGTCCCATCTGCGCCTACCGATGTCGTGCTCGACGGAGAAGAGGAGGTTACTGACCTAAAGCCACTATCGAGCTCGGAGCTGTCGTCGCTAGGAGTCAAAGCCGGTTCTTTCATCATGCAGAGCGAAGATCCTTTCCAAACCTTGATCAAGTTGACTCAGGATTTTCCGAAGTTCTCTGCCTCAATCGCGGCGCACAATGCTTCAGATACGTTCGTTAAGGAGCACCGTCAAAACCGAGCTATGGGAATTCCAGCTGGAATGAACGTCTTCTGGATGAATGGTGTCCAACTTATAGAACGACAGATTGACCCCTTTACTCTCGTCGATAGCATTCAAAGGGAAAGAAAGCTCATCGAGGGTGTTACAGACTTAGGTCTAACTGGAAAAGAAGCTGTCTCTCTACTTGGCAACCGTGAAGTGACGATAGCTAAATCCGACGATGAGCCTCGCAGATTTGACTGGCGGGATGAGATTGAAGAAGGCCGTGTCATCATTTGGTTGAATAATATCGAAAAAG
Organism: Hypoxylon sp. FL0890; assembly: GCA_022497025.1. Taxonomy (NCBI): domain Eukaryota; kingdom Fungi; phylum Ascomycota; class Sordariomycetes; order Xylariales; family Hypoxylaceae; genus Hypoxylon; species Hypoxylon sp. FL0890. The sequence continues at coordinate 194,811 of MU386558.1, read as the reverse complement.
ACAAGCGATATGCTGATTATCCCAAAAGTCTCATGGCTGTAAGCGCACCTTAATCAACCGAAAGGGATTCCATCATATGACTAACTTTTTACAGCTCATGCAAAGGACATATCCTGGGCAAATCCCACCAATCCGTAAAGACATATTCAATTTGGTCGTTCCGGTCGACCTAACTAAAGTCGAAGATCTATCCTTAGTCGTTGAACAGCTTCAAGGATACATCAGGAGACTATTACCTGTCCGCTTCGGGTTGGTTCCGCTAACACCGACGAAGGAAGCTGAAAACCGAGCAAAAGTGGCCTACCACCTACTTGAGAACTATGGGCTAGCTAGCCTCATGTATTATCTAGAGTTGTGCAAAAAAGGAGGTTCTGACCAGGCGAATTTTGACAGAGCGGTCAAAGATCGAACACCAAAAGCCGACTCGAATCCTCTTCCATTTAAGGAGGTACTCGAGTCAGACAATCATATCAAACAAGTTGAGCTAGCAAAGCATTGGGTGGAACGACTGAATGCCGATACCAAAGTACCACCGTTATTCCTTAATGGGATAGCTATACCCAGGGAAGACACTTGGCTCTCGATGATAACTATGAGGATGAGTGCCGATTTGCAGATGGTCCAGCAAGGTGTTTTTATGGGCCAAGTTGACGATGAGACTTGGATTCCGGGACTTTTCTTAGAGGGTGCACCAACCCGACGCAACCATTACATCTTCCCAGAGGGAGGTAATGCTCTCACTGTCTTGAATGTCAATAAGCTTTACACAGAACACAAGGATCTATTTGATCTCGTCCCTGTCATTGAAGCTAGCGAAGACACAAGCAAGGAAACTTGGGCTACTCTTACTGTTGTCGCCGACCTGACCTCACAGCAAGGTCTTCGTCTTCTATTATCTGCTCTAGCGTTCCGACGCAACAATCCTGGCGTACGTCTTGATATCGTCCATAATCCCTCCACATCCAGCAAAGCACATGAGATCAATGCGTTGATGAAGAAAGACATCCCTAAACTCCTGGAGGTTGAGAATTTGGAGACCCTGGAAATTCTTTTGTCGGGACCGACTGATGTGCCGGACGATGGATATAATGCTGCCTTGTCACGATTCTTGACAGCAGCCGCGATCACGCCAGGATCCCAACTACTCATCCTTAATGGTCGTGTAGTCGGTCCATTTGCTGCCAACTCGGTGTTTAAGGAGGCTGACTTTGACCTGCTGCTCGAATTTGAACAAGCAACACGAATACTCCCAGTGTACAAGGCAATAGATGCCTTGGGTTTGGCCGACAAGGTCTCGGGTCCGCTAGCCGCTGCGAAGCTTACATCGGTAACTGCTCTATCTACCATCTCAGACCTACCAGAGGGTATTTTCGAATCCGCCCCGACCCTAAGGACTACCATGTATGACCAGTGGAACTCGAGTTACACCATGATCGAAGCTGGTGACGCATCCACAGCAAATATTCACTTCGTTGCTATGATTAACCCTGCTAGTGAGGTAGGACAGAAATGGGCGCCCATACTCAAGGTTCTATCTCAGCTCGATGGCGTCTACATGCGCATCTTCTTGAATCCTAAAGAGAAACTAGAGGAGCTTCCGGTCAAGAGGTTCTACCGCTACGTATTGGACTCTGCGCCGTCTTTCGATGAAGCTGGAAAAGTCAAACCTCTGCGCGCGACCTTCAGAGGACTTCCTTCTGAGGCTCTCCTCAACCTGGGCATGGATGTTCCGCCTGCCTGGCTAGTAGCAGCGAAGTACTCGGTGCACGACCTGGATAACTTGAAGCTAAGCTCGATTAAAACGGACGTAGACGCCGTTTATGAGCTTGAGCATATTCTTATTGAGGGTCACTCTAGAGAAACCACAGGCAGTCCGCCTCGTGGTGTACAACTGTTGCTTGGCACTGAGCGAGATCCCCATGTTGATGACACGATCATCATGGCCAATCTTGGTTACTTCCAATTCAAGGCCAATCCCGGTTATTACAATATCACTCTTAAGGAAGGGAGGAGCTCGGAGATCTTCAACATCATCAGCGTGGGTGCAAAAGGGTATAACGCTGTTCCGGGTGACGAAGGCACCGAAGTTGCTCTCATGGACTTCCAGGGTACCACCTTATACCCGCGGCTTGAGCGAAAGCCCGGCATGGAGCTAGAAGACGTCCTTGGAGAGAGCAGCTCGGACCCTGGTGGAGATCTTATCTCGCGCGGCCTCAAGTTTGCTGAAGGTATTCTCGGCGGATCAAAGCCCAAGCCGAAGTCCGTCTCAGACGAAGTACACGCCGAGATCAACATCTTCTCTGTTGCAAGCGGTCATCTTTACGAGCGCATGCTCAACATCATGATGGTTTCAGTCATGAAGAATACAAACCACACAGTCAAGTTCTGGTTCATCGAGCAGTTCTTGTCCCCGTCCTTCAAGGACTTCATCCCTCACCTAGCTAAGGAGTACGGCTTCAAATACGAAATGGTTACGTATAAATGGCCACACTGGTTACGCCAGCAGAAAGAGAAGCAACGTGAGATCTGGGGCTACAAGATTCTTTTCCTCGACGTCCTCTTCCCTCTTTCGCTCGACAAGGTCATCTTCGTCGATGCAGATCAGATTGTCAGGACAGACCTGATCGACCTCGTCAATCTTGACTTAGAGGGCGCCCCGTACGGCTTCACGCCCATGTGCGATTCCCGGACGGAGATGGAGGGATTCCGCTTCTGGAAACAAGGTTATTGGAAGAACTATCTCCGTGGCAGTCCATACCATATCTCGGCTCTCTATGTCGTTGATCTCAAACGTTTCAGGCAACTCGCTGCTGGCGATAGACTCAGACAGCACTACCACCAACTATCAGCCGATCCAGCTTCGCTCTCTAACCTCGACCAGGATCTTCCCAACCATATGCAGTTTGTGATCCCGATTCACAGCTTACCGCAGGAATGGCTATGGTGCGAGACATGGTGCAGTGACGAAAGTCTGAAGGAAGCACGAACCATTGATTTGTGCAATAATCCGCAGACGAAGGAGCCCAAACTGGACAGGGCTAGGAGGCAGGTGCCGGAGTGGACTGTATACGACGAGGAAATTGCGGCGCTGGATCGACGACGGAGAGGCTTACTTACAAATGTTGGTAGTGATTCTCAGAAGGTGCTTTCAGGAAGCGCCGAGGAGAAGAACACTAAGAGCAGACGGTTCGAAGAGGAGCCTGAGCCGAAGACCAGGACGAAGGACGAACTATAAAGCTCTCGAGACATGAATGCATATATAGACAAAATAAAGCCTTTTTTGATCAAGTCAGCTCCATTTCCTAGAATTCCTTTTTCCTAGATTACTGCCTGTTCTCCTCATCAGGATCACCTTCTCTATCCCCCGGCCGAGAGATGCTCCGGCTTGTTAAACGCCGAGTCTGGTATAGAATTCCCTCAAGGTTAATCACCATGGGGCCATTACTATAAATGTGACATCACATTCCCTTATTCGTACAAGTCTGCCTCAGCAGTTAATTCATCCATGTACCTAATTAAAGCCTTTTATTTTACCTAGAATGGTAAGTCACCGTCTTTTAAGCGCAACGTATAACAATCGCGCCTTTGCGATGATCTCCACTATCCTCCGGCTTGGCAGCGCACTGGGCCGGCATAAGCGAAACTAAAAGGACAACCAGCAACTGCATAGTACAAACCTAAACCCCCGTGCGCATTGGGGGTCCGGACTTCCCAATCCTCATCCTCAATAAAAATACACCCCTTCGCGCATTATACCTGCGCACTCATTGTTTGAAGGGCCCAACAAGAGGCTTATCAGGATCAAAGCAATGATAACCTGTAACCCCTCCCCATTACATCATCGCTACCTATAATCCTGGACCCGCCGCTACCGCTACCGCTCCCGCACCCGTTCCCGCTACCGTTACCGCTACCGTTACCGGGAATACCTAGGAATCGGAATTGGAGTAACCCCAGATAATAGTAATAGCACAGTACACACAAAGCAGTTAATACTAAACACCACCCACCCAAGATGGAGCTCGGCTGCTCTGTCGTCGCGCCGCTCGCCCCGCACAAGCACACGCACACGGTGATATTCCTGCACGGGCGGGGCGACACGTCCCAGAACATGGCCGATTCGCTCCTGCGCTGGGACCGGGACTCGCGGCGGCGCTCGCTCATCGACACCTTCCCCAGCGTGCGCTGGGTCTTCCCGCAGGCCGAGGAGCGCCTCGTGGAGACCAGCGGCGAGACCTGGAACCAGTGGTTCGACGTGTGGAATATCCTCGACATGACGGATCGCGAGGAGCTGCAGGCGGTCGGGTTGAGCGCGAGCGTTGAGGCGCTGAGAAGGATTGTGAGGAGGGAGGCGAAGAGTGTGGGAGGGCTGGATAGGATTGTGCTCGCGGGGATTAGTATGGGAGGCGCCACGGCCGTGCATACGCTGCTGCATTTGAGTCCCGAGGATGGACATGGTGAGGTTGTCGATACGGAGAACGATGTGCCCCCGAGGTTAGCGGGACTTATGTTGTTTGCCTCTTGGCTCCCGTTTGCGGGGGGCTCGCTTGAGGAGACGAGGGAGGTCCTGGGGCTGGAGGAGATTCTGGATAGCGAGAGCGATAAACTCGTAAGGAACACGCCGGCGTTCCTGAGTCATTGCGCAGACGACCCGCTTGTGTTCGTCGAGTACGGACGCCAGCTACGGGATGGGCTCGTCGCGTTCGGCATGGATGCCGAGTGGCATGAGTACCCGGACGGCGCACACTGGATCAACTCCCCGCAGGGTATTGACGACGCAATTGAGTTTTTGAAGGCGCAGGGGATACCCACCGCCAAGTAAAATGGGCGCATTTTCTTAGGGAGAAGTTTGGATTGTCATACTGTGAATGGACTGCGATCCTGAAATTGGAGGTCAATGTCCTGCATTGTTTTGCGTTGAGCCTATGCTCTGGAGACTGCATGAGCATCCACTTGGCCTTGGTGCCGCGATATATTGGTGTTGGCCTGTTTGGTTTTAGGGATTACAGTCCCCCTAGTGGAAGCTGTGTTGAAAATATCTTGATTAATAGGGACTGGGAAGTTTATAGGTCAACCCTAGAACGGTGCTCTCCTTGGAGCTTAGCAACTATATGTATTTACCTAATTTATACCTCGACCTGGCTGATATTAAGGTGTTCAGCGTCTTATGTCTAAAACTCCATATAGTGCAACTGATGGTAGGTATAATCTCCTAATTTGACTTATATTAATTATCGATCTACTTCTATTTTGTCCAAACAAGCTTGCTCCTACCATCGTTCGGGTAGACTTGGGTATTGTATACTGCGGTATATACCAGTGCTCGTAGTGGTTCATGGACCACAATTGCAAATCATATATGTAACCAAAGTCTCCTTTCATTCGACATCTCATCCTAGTTCGTTGACTTTATTGCGTAGAAATGCGTATGCTAAAATAGGTTCCTACTTCCGAGATGTTTAACTGGTGGAAGAAGACTTAAAATTTTAGAATCTCGGTGTAGTACGGCCCTGGCCAACTTATGCTGTAATGTAGAGAAGAGCTCGTCGACCTAACTAGACACATTTCCAACTCAGAGAGTGCCACACGCTCCCATAGACACACCGATTGTAAGGGCATGAAGTAGTATCTAAAACAGTCTGCTCCCAAGCGGTAGCACCACAACCCCCTAAGGAAGCGTGCTTCGATTCTAGCCAACCTTCAAAGAACGTACTCCTGTAGGATATGAAATTTATTTAACTTCCTGATTGGAGAATACTCCTATAATTTACCTGAGGATCCTTGTTCTAGAGGACCTCACTCACAATCCCTTACTTACGGTAGAATACAACGTCATGGGTAAATGCAGGCTTGATTGACTGACCATCTCACATAAAATGATCAGAAACCGCATAGTAAAGTCTTAATATTAAGTTCTTGTAACCTTAACCACTTGTATTCGAGCAGAGTCTTATAAAAATGCGAGTCGCCCGCCAGTTCAAAGAGGTACAGTGCGCATTTGGGTACTCGGCAACTGTGTCAATTCCGATTGGCCAAAGTTTTTAGGCTTATAAAGTGCAATTGCAGCAAAATATCTTAGGAGCGGGATTGCATAAAAGTACTTGACTCATGCCTTTTACCTGACTCAACCTTGTGCAACCCAAAAAGCTCCTTTACACTAATCTTTGGAAACAATATTCTGGAAGTTCCAGATTCAATTTTGTTTTGCTGCACTTTTTTTTTCAACCTTTTTTTTTTTCTTTTGCGACTCCCTTCTATATTCACATTTACATTATTTTTACAAGAAGTCCTAATAGTTTGAACCAGATGACTTCAATTATTTTCCAAGTTTCCTCTTTAACGTTGCGTTACAACCAACATTGCTTTATGTTGGTTGCAATCATGTCTTAGCAGGATTGAAGCCCGATATCCAATGCCATTGATTGCAATAGCTTGATGTATGATAGGCAGCTCTATATGTGCCATCTCTTCATCTACGATTTATGCTTTGCAGCCAAGATAGAAACATAGGAGCGTCTCGTAAAAGTGTCGTATCTCGCTCACCGAGATTCTGCCGAGATGTATCCGACATTGGATAGGCGGGGTAGCTCTGAACCCCTCCAATGGTTTTGTGACATTAGGTGACGTCTTAGGTAACTGGGTGTGATGTTTGCGCTGTGAGCTGCGGTCAATAACGAGAGAGCGGACCAACTGCGGATTATACTTACTACACCTTATATCTAAACCTAACGAGCCATCAAGGTCCACGTCTCTATCCTAATTAATTCTATCGATTACCCGCAAGTTAATTGACATTCAATATGGCAGCCTGCATCTTCTGCAAGATAATCAAAGGCAAGCATTTCAAGCCTCATAGCGCCTGTCGAGTTTCAGTCTTTGAGTCTCATATCAGCTTAACCAAGACCCCTCAAAGGCTTATATATCTGTCCTCCTTATGACTAGAAACGTATATGTCTACAAATGTGTCGAATGTCGAACCAACTAACACTGAGAATATAGGAGAGATTCCCTGCTTCAAGCTCTTCGAGAGCGAGAAGACGCTTGCTTTCCTCGACATCAACCCTCTGAGTAAAGGCCATGCTGTAAGACACATCTCCTCCATCATTTCAACTCCCTCTTATATTTCTTCATATCCAAACGACAATATAACTGCCAGCCATATAAGTGTTCTGTTACTCACCGGCCTCATATATATAGCTCGTCATTCCCAAGTTCCACGGCGCAAAGCTAACCGACATCCCCGATGACCAACTGAGCGAGATCCTGCCCGTGGCCAAGAAGCTCGCGACCGCCACCGGCGCTGTCAACTACAATATTCTGCAGAACAACGGCCGTATCGCTCACCAAGTTGTGGATCATGTGAGTTCATCCCATCTCATCTTATCTCATTCCCTACACTCTTTCTACACTTTCTCTACGGCGTATGAATGCAAAAAGAGGAGGGATAAAGGGTTGTGGTTTAGTGAGTTCATATGAGCGACAGATTGGCTAACAATTATCTCGAATTTATAGGTTCACTTCCACATGGTAAGATTCCAGCCAATCTACCCACCTCGATACTATCTTCTACTGACATATCGCTAGATCCCCAAGCCAAATGAGGAGCAAGGACTCGGAATAGGCTGGCCTCAGCAACCGACGGACATGGACGCGCTGAAGGCCTTCTGCGAGGATATCAAGTCCAAGATGTAAAGAGACGAAATGCCAGGAAGTCCTACTCAGGTAAAATGGTGGCATTCCTAGTCATAGATAAGTAACTGTCAGATAAAATGATAAATGTCCGAATGCGACGAGTTTCACAACATGATAAGAAGCAAATACGAAGTACCGGCCATTGGTCTTGGTGATATTAAAACCTGCCCTAGTCTATCCGGATTGCTCACATCTGTGTTTCCCGTCTTATTGTATTCCTCTGCATGCTCCAATAGCCATTTCAATCCACGTCGTCAGCTGCCGTCTCACCCGCTGCTATCGCGGCCGCTGTCCCGTTAGTAGTAGCGGGGGCAATATTAGCAGGGTAATAATCGACCGTTCCATCAGGTTTGATAACACCTATCCTGTCATAGTACGATCTCGACCTGAGGTAAGGATCTACGCGCCAGTACTGCTCTCTCAGTTTCTTGGCCACGGCGTCTCGCTCCGAGTGAAGAGCAGCCCTCTTAGTGGCGTCTGGCTCATTCATCCACTCAATAGTCTTGCCCTCATACTCCTCATAAAGCGCCTCGCGTTCCTGGAGCAGTTTCTCCTTGGTTTCAATGTCCTTCATTTTGGCGTTCTCACCGGGCACCGGCTCCTTGTATTCGTAAGTATAGCCTGATGTGCCTTCCAGGTCGCTAGGTATCCTCTCCTTGGCAATGAACTCTTCCAGGTCCTTAAGAGTATTTGTGAAGTGAACTTTGCTTGCGACTACTGGGTCAAGCCAGCCCTTAACAATCTTCCAGATACCTATGAATTTGGTTAAAACTCGTATGAAAAAAATAAGTGGACGGAGTAACCGACCTTGGAAGACCCAGGGAGCTTTATGGACGAGGACCACTCCGAGACTCTCGGGGTAGTTTGCCTCGAAACATTTTATCATGAACTTGACTGGAGTATAGTCCTACGGTTTATTAGTTTCGTTCATATTTGGGTTTTGACATTCATTCGTCTCACCATGTTGGCTAATGAGAATCCAGTTAGGTCGAAAAGGACACACTGCTTGTATTAGTTTCAACGTTTTCGATGTAATTATCCTAGAACACTCACAGCAGTATCAACAGGAGGGGATAACATGAACCGCGTCGTCTCGATCAGGTAAACTGTAAACCTCTCGAGACCCTCCTCGGACTGTTCGCCAGCCCTATGCAAGCGAGCTCTGACAATGCAGATGGGTCTCCCCGCATTATCAATTCCGTAGCAATAACTCTTCCCCATGCGTAGCTGAGCCAAGAAGTCTTCTGCTAGCTTCTTGGTCTTCGGATCACTACTCTTCTCATTGATGGCGGCAAATTCTTCGCCGTTCGCCATAATCTCGTCGTCAACGTGCGCCTCCGAACACCTCCAGTTCATCGTCGACATCAACATGACGAGTGCTCTTTGCAAGTCCCATTTCCTAGCTCTCAGGAACCGTAGGAGAAGGGCATCAGGATGGTCATGCTTGACCATGGACCAAATTGTAGCCCTTATTTGCTCTGGAGAGTGTCTCGCTAGGGTTTCGAGGTATGCCTTGTTCTCGCCCCATTTATCTTCGGGGTCATTTTCCTTGAGACTGTCCATTCCGGAAACCTTAGTAGGCGTGGAAGTTCCGCTTCCATTTCCCTTTTCCTTATCCTTTTTCTTCTTGAATAGGGACATCCGACTCTTCTTAGGTTTCTCGGTGCCTGTCCTCGAAGGAGCCTCGGAGGCGGCGTCCGTCTCAGTGGCTGTGTTATCATCGCCAAGGACACCACACACTTGCAAGAACATTTCCCAGAACTTGCGCAGCTTCTCGTCTTCCTCGGGGGTCAAGTTCCCCGGTCTACCCGGAAGCTGTTCCATTACTTCCTCAGCCTCTTCGCTGGAGAAGGCTCCAGCACTTTCTTCGACTAGCTGATACTCTTCAAAGTCGTAATAGACCAAGCCGTAGATTGCTAGAGCGCCAACTATGACCAAGGGCACAATATATAGCGCACGTGAGGTCCGACTCTCTAAGTGCTTCCCGCTTATATAATTGGAGTTGGAGAATTTGCGCTTCTCACAATGAGATGCTCCTGTTCGGAAGCGTCGTGACGCAAAATGAAATGTGCGAGCGCTGGTATCACTCTCGAAACGTCGTGCCAGAGATCCGCGGGGCTGTGCAGATTCTGATGACGGACGAGTTAGAGGGAGAGCGGGGCAAGAAAATGCGCGCGAGACCTTTGATGTATGAAGTGAAGACCGATATAAATTGGAATTCGGACGACTTGTAGGACGACTTGTAAGGCGACTGGTAATAAAGTAAAGTCTCGGAGCTGTGGAGAAGGGAAATGGCTGCGGTAGGCAAAGCGCAGGCGTTTTCATAGGTAATGAGCCAAGACAATTCTAATAGTTCGCACAAATGTCCGGCGGACCCGAGCCGTCGTATCGCCGTATAAGGTAATTCCTCCTACGAATGGGGTTGGGGTTTTGTCAAGGGCGGGAAAAGCGCCGTCGCAAGATCTCAACTCGCTGACAGGACGCGAAAGCAACGCCTTAGACAATGGAATGTTAGAAAAGGGCTCCAAGAGGTTGGTGCCCTTGGTGTTGACGTACACAGGTAGGTACTGTAATAGCTGTATCCCCTTGTCGAGCCAATCGTATTATCGTATTCGGTCTCGCGTATTAAGACCATAATAGCATACAAAATTGAGCAAGGGTCAAAGTACTGAATCCTTGATGAGCGTGTCGAGTACTTTATATTTTACTCTCTTGACCCGTGGGAAGAATTCGAAACATTTAAGCTTAACAACACAATGGAAGTAAGTAGGCATATAACAAGACGACGGTATAGGACGTCGGGGTATTTGGGGTTGAGAGAGACCAAGAATTCATCTTGTTAGCAAAATAAGAGAGGAAGCTAAGGTACAATCGATATGCCATTATGCGAGGTCTTGGTGCGCTATTGCGACCCGTTGCGCCTCCCGTCCCTTGTTTCCAGCAGAGTTTACGTCACTTTTGGGATAAAAGAGAAGTCCAAATAGCAGTGCGGCACGTGCCTGATGCTTAAGGTTCGAGCTGAGACCCCACTACGGGCAACCCTGGCAGCCTTGAAAAGGTACAATCGGTTGCCAAGCATTGGTTTAAGAAATCAATGTTCCAAGGGTTGATTGTTAATGATTCGCGAGTACGTCTTTGACAACCTTTACTCAGATCTGCTGTAACTTGACAACCTTGGAATTGCCCAATTGACCGGGTAAACGCTTCTAGTATTATCATTGATAAACCCAACCATGGCGAGCGAAGGTCATGACAGCGGGAGACGACCGCGCTCCACGTCGCGATCGCGTCCGACAACACCCCTCCGCCCCTCCTCCCGCTCCTCGTTCCGCGAATCAGCTCAACGCAGCGTCGAAGGCAGCGAGCCGTTTCCCTTGAATATCTTCGAGCCCGCCTTCGCCGAGCTTTCCGATGCAGTTGCGGATCTAGAGGCCAATATGATGCACTTCCAACTAATGCACGAGAGCCTTGCTCGTTTCAGCGAGGACTTTGCGAGTTTTCTCTACGGCCTAAACATGAACGCTTTCTGCGTCGACTTTCCGGAGGTATGGAGGTTTTCTACTTCCACAAGTTTTAATGTCTAATAAGTTACAATGCAGGGTCCGATTGCGGAATCATTTCGCCGAGCGAAGCTTAATGAGGAGCAACAACCATCCACAGGCCGATCTAGAAGTGTGGAACGAGGACACGAGTTGGATGGCGAGACGACATTCATGTACGTGCAAATGTATTTGATCCTAGGCTCTGAACCAAGGTTCTAATTATCTCTCTAGGACTACGGATACATCATTCGTAGAACATCCGCCCACCGTCTCTAAGCCGACCCCCAAGAAGTTTGCGACGCCGGATACTCGCCAATCTCGTTTGCCTTCTTCGTCTAGAGGTGGCACCCAATCAAGGGGTAGAGGTGGAACGGGAAGAGGTCGTCAAAGTGGTCTCGTCAGGCCGAGAGCTCGTGGTCTGAAATGAGCGAAGTCGAGAACCCATCACAACACCGACCCCCTTAGCTATCATAAAATCCTCGGGTATAAAAAGCCTTGAGCAGTAGTATAACATCCCGGCGTATCATATCATACGCTCGAGTATGTGGAGGATGGGATGTTATTTTATTGCTCTGGGGGTATCACAAGAGCCTGATTCAGAAAAGGATTTAGAGGATTATGTCCTTTCATGTTGTCATGGTAACTTCGTTGTCGGCTACTTTGTCCTGTCGGTAGGGACCTTGATTGTCGGTTCGTAGGCCAATAGCCGCCTCGGCCTCTTTCTGCGTGTATGGTTCCTCGCGAAGTTGCTTGACTCTACGTCGATTCTGTTAGACTAGATACCCAATGCGATAGACTGTTATGGACAATGCCTACCTTCTCTTGTGTGGCTTTCCTTTTCTGTGCACGACGAGGCTCACTTCGGTCTCGTACCACTTAGCGCACTCGGTACAATACCACTTTCCTAGACCTGGTAGATCCTCGGGCGCCTTCGTCTGTTTGAATTGGGCGAGGTGTTTCGGTGAGAGGAGGTCGGCTTTGATCTGGTCGAGGTCCCTCGTCTTTCGACGGGTCTTGGACAGCGTGCGCTTGTTGGTGACTCCCATGTTGAGCGAATATCGGAACAGCGGCGACTGCGATGCGCTTATCTTTCTCGGCTTTTCAGAAGAAGAGTCTAGGAGTCGTCGGAGGCGTTGGTATCGCTTCGACGGTATTAGGTAAGTTGATTTGGAGATTTCTCGCTTGTAGAAATTTTGGTGGGGTCGAACATTTTTAGTCGTTGCTAAGGTTAGCACGTTACAAAGTGGTAGTGTAGAGTGGCTTTCTTGCAGGTGGTCCAAGCTCTTCCATTGCGCACCTGCAACGCGCTGTGCTCTTTACGGTTCACATGTTCCGCGCCTCCGAATTTCATCCGGCTCCATCCGCTTTGCAGGACCGGGCGAGCGGCATTGTCGGCGTCACTGTGAACACAACCGTGGAAATTCCTATACTCCAGTAGTGATGGCCAAACGTTATATTCCCTTCGGATGGATACAATAAGTATTCAGTAGAGTGTAACAACAAAAAGCCGTATACATATGGCTGATGTCATCGTTCAACCAGAGAGATACGATTAACAATAACCTCCTACCCGATGCGTCGAGCTCAAACAACTCGGTGACAAACATACACTACACCGAGGCAAGTTTACGTGGGGGTTTTCCCTTGTTTTCCAGCCTCGCGCCGATTGGCCAATTCAGGTCCACCACTTTGGTCTCCAGACTCAGCAAAATTTGTCTCGGCCTGTCGAATTTGACCTGCAGACCTCGAAATGTGGACCAACTTGCATTTTTGAAGCGATTCAGGGCTACGCACTATTACGGCGTTACTTTTGTTACGATGAAGGGTACCTGCGGTTATTTCTTAGGTACATGAGCTCAGGAACGAGGTACATGGCATATATTTTAGTTCAAAGCTCGCCAATAGCAAGGAGGTGGTTTGCAATCACACCGCAGGATGATTGCGTATTTCTTATTCATCGTTTTGAGTCTGTTGCAGCACCTACCTTAGCTATCTGACTGATAATGTGGATTTGCGACGCTTACTACCCTAAAGGTTTCAAAGGCGAGCAGGGATGGAGAGGAAGCTAGGTCATAGATAAGTCAGCTCGCACATGCAATGAGGCTTGAGCTGCCTAGCTATGGAAAACCAAAGAAAAGTTGTAAACTTATTGACTAGCAACCATCTTCCATCCGGTTTGCCGATTGACTATCATTAAGACTTGATTGTAAAGAAAACGTCAGATTGCGACAGTTACGGACGAGTCGGTACTACGCTACGCCTGTCCTACCAAAAAAGAAATGACCACTAAGAAACTTCCAGCTAAACCGCCCCGCGGGCTCATGTATTAAGTCCGGAAATACTTATCTGAAGCTGCTGTAGTGTATTGTATCCGTACCACCCGCTTTCATCCATTAACATTACGTACATTCTTAAGAGACCTCAACTTTATACTGCTCAGTGCTTAGAAAGTCTCCGTTCTTAAGTACGTTATGTTCTGAGGGGTGAATACCTCATTCATACAATTCTGATCAATTGATTTACGGAACTTTGGTAATAATGACGACCAACTGATTCGATAAGTAAAAGAAGCTTGAGCCATGTTATTCTTTATCGCGGTAAAGTGGCAGTGGCTGATCCCATAAATCAAGTGTGGAAGCAGTGTGAGGTCACATATTCGAGTTGAAGTAATCGGATCGGTTCTGATTCGTCCATTCAGCCGGGTGACACCATAAACAGTGGAGGTACCTCTTCGTCTTAGCCGAAGTACCCTGATACTCCCTGATACCTAGCAAGCCTAGCCACCTAAGCGGCGATTTGGACCAGTAGGCATTAGCAGCTTCCCTTTCCCGTAGTACCGTAGTACCGTAGTACCGGCGGCCTAGGTAACCCAAAAGGTAGCATCTTCAAATCGCAAACCACAAAACTCCACCTTTTCTCTCTTCTTCCATCAAAACATCTTTTTCTCTTCCTCCTCCCAAGAACCAATTCTTCTTCTTGGTTGAGTTCCTGGAGGCATCCTGTCCACCTCTTGACCACCTCCCCTCCTGCTGCATATCCTAAGCGTTGGAATTTGACCACACTGCATTCTAAGATCTGAACCCCTCATAGCTCTACTCGGGACCGCGGTTGTCACCATGTTGGCCACTCGACAGGTCCTGGGCAACGTTGCCCGCTCGCGGGTCATGACCGGCATGAACCTGCGCCGGTGCATGGCGACCGTGACGGATTCACCTCTGGACAGGAAGGTAAGTTGGCTGTGATTGCGAAAGCTCAGAGCTTGGGCGACGCGAGCAAAGACTAATATTTCCCTCAAATCACAGGTGAAGCAAAATAACTGGGAAGAAGGCAACTTCATCAACTACAAGAAGATGTCGGAGAACTTGGCGATTGTTCGCAGCCGCCTCAACCGACCATTGACATACGCCGAGAAGATCTTATACTCCCACCTTGACGACCCGCATGGACAGGATATCGAGCGAGGTGTCTCCTACCTGAAGCTGCGACCTGATCGAGTCGCTTGCCAGGATGCCACCGCTCAGATGGCTATTCTACAGTTCATGTCTGCCGGTATGCCTTCAGTGGCAAACCCCACGACAGTACACTGCGACCACTTGATCGAAGCTCAGGTTGGCGGGGAGAAGGATCTCGAACGAGCTGTCAGTATCAACAAGGAGGTTTACGACTTCCTTTCCTCGGCATGCGCGAAGTACAACATTGGTTTCTGGAGACCCGGATCTGGTATCATCCACCAGATCATTCTCGAGAACTATGCTTTCCCTGGTGGTCTCTTGATCGGTACCGATTCACACACACCTAACGCCGGTGGTCTCGGCATGTGTGCTATCGGTGTCGGTGGTGCTGACGCTGTCGATGTCATGGCTAACCTGCCTTGGGAATTGAAGGCCCCCAAGTTCATCGGTGTCAAGCTTACCGGTAAAATGAACGGCTGGACTGCTCCTAAAGGTGAGTTTTCTTTGCATTATTGCATAATCCGGTTATTAAGGTTCATGTATTATTACATGACTAGTGTGATTTAGAGCTGTGCTAATCACGGTGACCCAGATGTCATCTTGAAGGTTGCCGGAATCCTCACCGTGAAGGGTGGTACCGGCGCCATCGTTGAATATCACGGACCTGGTGTCGATGGTATTTCCGCAACGGGCATGGGAACTATTTGTAACGTACTGTGGAATCTTTCCCTTATCAAGAGAAATAGTCACTGACCTGTTCTTAGATGGGCGCTGAAATTGGTGCTACAACTTCTATATTCCCCTTCAACGACCGCATGTACGACTACCTCAAGTCAACCAAACGCCAGGACATTGGAGACTATGCGCGATCCTATGCCAAAGAATTGCGCGAGGACGAGGGTGCCGAGTACGACCAGCTCATCGAGATCAACCTCTCCGAACTTGAGCCGCACATCAACGGTCCCTTCACCCCCGATTTGGCCACCCCTATCTCTAAGTTCAGCGAGGCTGTCAAGGCCAACAACTGGCCCGAGGAGCTTAAGGTGGGCTTGATCGGATCCTGCACAAACTCCTCGTACGAGGATATGTCCAGAGCCTCTTCGATCGCCCGAGATGCTATCAACCACGGCCTGAAGGCTAAGTCTGCCTTCGTTGTCACTCCTGGTTCTGAACAGATCCGTGCCACCATTGCCCGCGATGGTCAACTTCAGACTTTCGAGGAGTTCGGTGGTGTGGTGCTGGCGAACGCTTGTGGTCCTTGTATCGGCCAATGGGACCGACGAGACGTCAAGAAGGGCGAGCCTAACTCGATTCTCTCATCCTATAACCGTAACTTCACTGGCCGAAACGACGGCAACCCCGCCACGCACTCCTTCGTCACCTCTCCCGACTTAGTCGTTGCCTTGTCTATTGCTGGCAACCTACACTTCAACCCGTTGACCGATAAGCTGAAGGACAAGGACGGCAACGAATTCATATTGCAGCCTCCCACCGGCGAGGGTCTCCCTGCCAAGGGATACGACCCCGGCAACAACACTTACCAGGCACCTCCTGCAGACCGCTCCACTGTCACCGTCCAAGTCTCGCCTTCGTCCGACCGACTCCAGGTCCTCAAGCCTTTCCCGCCTTGGGACGGCAAAGACGCTCTGAACATGCCCATCCTGATCAAAGCTAAGGGAAAGACTACTACTGACCACATCTCTATGGCCGGCCCGTGGCTCAAGTACCGTGGACACTTGGACAACATCTCCAACAACATGCTGATCGGTGCTATCAACGAGGCTAACGGTGAGGCAAACAAGGTCAAGAACGTGACCACCGGCGAGTGGGATGCTGTTCCGTCTGTTGCTCGTGATTACAAGAAAAAGGGTATCAAGTGGGTTGTCATCGGTGACTGGAACTACGGAGAGGGTAGTTCTCGAGAGCACGCTGCTCTTGAGCCCCGTCACCTTGGTGGTCTCGCCATCATTACCCGATCCTTCGCCCGTATCCACGAGACCAACTTGAAGAAGCAGGGTATGCTTCCTCTTACCTTCGCGGATCCCGCCGACTATGACAGGATCAAGCCTGACGACAGGGTGAGTTAATTCTCCTTATGATTTTTGTGAAATGTGCCCATTGGTTAATATGTATTCACTAGGTTGACCTATTCTGCACTGAACTGGCCGTTGGCAAGCCCATTACCATGAGGGTCCACCCTAAGGACGGCGAGCCCTTCGACGTCAAGCTAAACCACACATTCAACGAGGCCCAGATTGAGTGGTTCAAGAACGGAAGCGCGCTGAACACGATGGCCAAGAATGCCGCGAAATGACGGACTTGAGCGATGATACCGTAAAAGATGTCAAGAACGTAAGAGAGATGCATGGAGGCGCATTGTGGGGAGGCTTGCTAGAATTATCGTCCATGGGGTGTATAGGGTCTTGGGTTACGGATGTCATGTTTTATGGGATCATTATATTTCCAACCCGCCGTGACGTTGCTTTAGCCGTTTCTAGAACCTTTTCTGTCCTGTACAAAATGAAGTCTTCCGAAAATTCTAAAAGTAATATCGTGCCATTATTCTAAGATGTGAAATATCTTTGAGAAGTCTACAAGTGAAAATATCTATATCTAAATAAGATATAAAATACTAAAGAATGAAAGGAAGAGGAAATTCCGAAAGTGCGAAATGAAGCAATTTAGAAAATATGATATAGAAATTTGAAAAAGTACTACCTTATTGTAAATGACTTTGAGTTGGATAATATGCGTTACTGGCGTATTAGCTGAAATGGCTATCGATAAGATGCCGCCGATCAGTTATTCTAGCGTGTCATCTTCGCAGGTTATTCTGACACCCCTGTCCCGAGGTTACCTCGTTCATGCCTGCAGGCGCAGTTTGCGACTTTACGGTTGCAAAGCACACGACTCAACCTCTCAACTTCGCTCTACTCCCAACCCGAGCCCATTCATTCGCTGTGTTCAATGGCGATTTTGACTGGCAGCACAAAACACATATAATCCTGGCAGGATATTTCCTGCGTGCTCTGCCATTTTCCCTGCACTCCCGAGCGCTTTGGTCTTAGGGAAGAAAGTTTGACGGAGAAGTGGAATCATTCGCCAGAGTGATAAGTGGCATAATCCAGCGCGAGAATACGAGCGACTGAGTACAGTATCGAAGCGAAGCGAAAGGACACGAGACAAGATATTAGACAATATGCCTACAATACAGGGCTTCAGCACCCTGCGGGCGCGCTCGTACGTCTTCAGGCTGCCGCTTTTCACGCGCGCCATGATTGTGGTGATGGTGGCGTTCTGGCTCGCTGGTCTGCAGTCCGCGTGGGACGTGCGGCAATGGGGCGCTCTGATCCCTAATGAGCTGGGCCTCGCAACTAGTCAGTCACGTCACCGTGGCCCTCGTTCTTCAAGTATTATACTAATGCATGCGATTATGATGTAGTGTACCGAGTGAACACATTCCCGCTAATACATATCAACTTCTTCCATGCGCTCTTCAATATCCTTTCCTTGACGCCTCTGCTGGAGAGATTCGAGACTGAGTTCGGGACGCTGACGTCGCTTGCGCTGTTCTTTGGACGTAAGTGCGCTTGCTTGTGTTGGAGTATTGGTTTTGGCTTGTTGGGTATGGTATAGGCTGACATTAGTTACAGCCTTGACGACGATACCAGCTCTTATTTATGTCTTCATTGAAAAGTTCATACTGCGAGGGAACACGGCTGTCATGGGGGCTAGGTATATTCATGTCCTAAATACTCTTTTGATCATGGGTAAAATGCTAACATGTTGCCGTGGCACAGTATCTGGGTGTTCCTCCTCCTAGGTGTTGAGGCCATCCGAACATTCAAAACCAACCCATATCTTGTGATAGGGACACATCACGTTCCTACCTGGACGACACCCCTAGTGTTAGTGCTGGTTGTCGAGGCCCTCATCCCCAGCACTAGTTTCGTTGGTCATCTATGCGGTGTGGGCACAGGTTACCTATGTGAGCCTCCCCTTAGAGACCCCCTTCATCTTATCGCAGTATCACTAACCTCCCGTCTAGTTGGTTTAGGCTACCTCAAGTTCCTATCCCCGCCCGAGAAAATCCTACGGTGGATCGAGGGCCGTTTAAATCTGCTAGGAAGACTGCCGCACTATGTCAGTGTGGATCAGAAGACATACGGACGGTTCGGTGTTCTCCCGACGAGCAACTCGAGTGCCTCGACCAGCACAATGACGCCGCTGGGATTAATAGGCTCTACGCAAAGATTAGGACCTTAGTAGAGTTATAACGTTGAACTTAGCTCCGGGAAGAAGACCAAAACTGAGCGACGTTGTATTTGTATATAGCATAGGTGTTTACTGTATTTGGCACTATTGCATGATACCGGAGTTTATGGAATGGTTAAAAAAACTATGAGCGTCGCAGAGCCGGATATCAAAAGCACCTACCCGCAACGCTTGTATCAAGGATAGGAGGGTTGGCTGGTTGTGTTACGAATAAACTCGAGCACCTAGAGATATGTATCTTATATATACATTCGCTAGAGTATCGATATGTCTCAAAGTCAATTCCCATTTCCTCCAATCTCGAGTATCAGATGAGGCAGAGCTTATTAAGCTACCCCCCTCTGCCCCTATGTCGCTTAGGTAAATTGAGAAAGAGAATCCACGGACATTGCAGCTAACGGTTAATTGACCCATAAGGCTGATTATGTAAGACAATGCACTTAATTAGAGGAACCCCTGGAAACTTAAGCCACGGTTCTCGTGTCATACCGCGATCTGCGATCTGCACCACGTTTAACTCGATGTAGACAGTTACACACTTCACTTCGCAGTGTTCGACAGCGCATAGCCAAAATTCAGAGACTAGAGCAGCTATGCCGCGTCTAATCTGTAAGCTACACTTATTCGTCACCAACCAATTGGAGCTGTAGCTAACCTGCGATGCTGTAAAATAGCTGCGGCGCTGCTCCTGCGCCGCGACCCAAGACTCCTCAAGCTCCCGCCGTACCTGTCCCTCCTGTGCATTATCGTCGGCGTCGTCTGGCTGCTCTTGCTGCCGCTTGATAACTACTCGCGCCGGACATATATCAGCGAGAATGCGCTGCTGCCCGGGCAGGTGCACACGTATTTCGGAGGGTCCGACCAGAATGTGTTTCGAGCGTATAGACACGAGGTCGATGCCTTGATTATCCAGAACAAGACCAATATCGAAGTAAACGACGAGCTCGAGAAGATCTTCAAGGGAGTCGGACTCAAGGTTGGAAGGCAGAATTACACGTATTATTCCGGCGGGGAGCAGTTTGGCGGCGAGAACGTGTATGCCATTCTCCAGGCTCCACGAGGCGATGCTACCGAGGCCATTGTGCTGGTTGCGGCCTGGAAGAACGTTAATGAGCAGTTTAATCGGAATGGATTGGCCCTTGCACTTGCCCTGACGAGGTACTTTAAGAGGTGGTCGCTCTGGTCCAAGGACATTATCCTCGTGGTGCCGCCGGATAGCAGAGCAGGCCCCCAGGCCTGGGTCGACGCATACCATGACGCGCATGATTCGTCTCAGGTGGCTTCCCTACCTATCAAGTCTGGTGCTTTACAAGGCGCTATCTGCCTCGACTATGCGCAAGAGGGCCGCTTCGAGTCAGTGCATATCGTCTACGACGGCGTCAACGGGCAGCTCCCCAACCTCGATCTAATCAACTCGGTCGTCAACATAGCGAGCGGGCAGATGGGCATGGGATCTGTGATACAGGGTATGTTGAAGCACAACCAGAAATACGACGATAATCTGCAGACTGTACTCCGCGGCATGCTGCGGCAGGCTCTGGGACACGCGAGCGGTCCGCATAGTTCGTTTATCCCGTACCATGTCGATGCCATCACGCTACAACCCGTGGGCCAGGGTTGGCACGACGAGATGAGTCTGGGGAGATTGGTGGAGGGTATGTTTCGCAGTTTGAATAATCTGCTCGAGAAGCTGCACCAAAGTTTCTTCTTCTACTTATTAATCCATAAGCATCGTTTTGTCAGCATTGGCACATATCTTCCGAGCGCGATGTTGGTTGGGGTCAACTTCACGATCATGGCTATTGCGCTATGGGTCAAGAGCGGGTATAAGGAGGTTAAAAACACGGGGACGGATAAGAAGGATCAGGAGAAGCCGAAGGCCGACGGGGATGAGAAAGCTAACGGAGGTGGAAGGGTAAAGGATGACGTGAAGCCGACTTCGAGAACGGCCGAGCGAGAGATACTTCTCCCGCTCGTCCTTGTAGCGAGCTGCCAATTTTTGGGTGTTGTACCGCTTTTCATTTTCAATCAGACGCCCTCAAGTGTAAGTCCTCCCCCCTTGTATCTACACTTGCATTTTGTATCAACCCCCTATTACACCTAAAATAGCACCTACCTATCTGATAAGTCTCGACTAACATACAGATACAGCTCCTCACACCAGTCTTCGCCCTGTTTTCCCTCTTCAACGCCGGGCTCCCGCACCTAGCCTCTTACTTCCTCACAAACAACACCCGCAAGCCGCCCACTGCACAGCAGTACCTGCTTATCAAGTCGTTTTCGCTGCTTCTATTAGGCATGTTCCTTTCATCTCTCGCAACGCTCAATTTCTCCCTCGCGTTTATCATCGGGTTGTTGTCCAGCCCCTTATCCTTCACGCAACCCTGGCCCTCTTCACCCGTGGCTAGATACGCGTACTCGGTGTTCTTGCATGCGTTAAGCCCACCTGTCGTGTTGCTAGTGGGAAGCTTGTTAGGGGGAGTGAGTGTACACGATGTGCTGAGGGAGGCGGCGTTCGGGTGGCATGTCTGGGGACTATATACCCCGTTAGTAGTATGGTGCGTCTGGTGGCCGGCATGGCTTGTGGGCCAGCTGATTGTGCTGGGGCGGCCAGGGAGTAAGGAGAAGTTGGCTTGATTTTAAATTAGGAGGTTTAAGGGGAGTTGGTATTATTACAAAATAGCGTGTCTACTTAATACTCGATTGCTGTCCTGTCAAACTGGACAAATAGAAGAGCGTCAGTCAAGCGGGTGTATTCGACGACCAAAATTTTGGCGCTGGCATTGCTTACAAGGAGATAGAATAGAGCTGCTAAAGCTATGAGGTAGAGCAGAGCATTAAGATACCATCATCGTTTCATACACTGTTCACTTGCCTTCACAAGTCGTAAATCCACTCCGTGGCTCCATATCTGTTTTCATATAGTAATTAGTATTGGTATGGCCAGTGAGGAAGGTTACGGATATAGCCTAACTAGGTAAGTATGAAGCAAATATACTGGTAAGTCTACAGTGTTACAACCGGCAGATCGATAGACGTTGTCGTCATAGGATGCAGTACTACGAAAGGTCAAATATTATTTATCATGCACTCGATGTCGATTAATACCTCGTATAGATCTCTTAGTAACAGACGCATTGCAGTAGTACTCCGCGGTCTCCTTTCCTAGACCGCATGTCGTCTATTAGTATCTATCATACAAGGCTGGAACTCTCTCGTGTAGAGATGAGACGGCAGTTCGCTCATCTCTTTTTCTCTCTTAGTCCCCGCCTATTACATAGTATTTGAATTTTTTCATCTCTTCATATCTGTGGTAGTAGCCCCAGAAACGAATCAAGGAGCCCAGATATCCTGCCCCGTAGCTTCGATCCAGTTGCCCAACTTGTTCACGTTCTCGCCCCACTCGCCCAGGCGCTGGCTCATGCTGGCAATCTGGGCCATATCCAGAATGCGCGGCTGCACCCAAGTGAAGTTGACTAGCTCATCCACCTCATCAATAGTTCCGCGGACGAGCCCCAAACTCAAAGCCTTCATAACCAGGTGTTCGATCTCGTCCTTGCGGACCTTGGTGTCGGCCGATATAGTGTCGAAACTCATAGCACGCTGATGAGGCGGCCGTCGGAACACGCTTTCGGTTAGGGCGGCGAGGTAAATCTTCTGGCGGATGTCTTCGAGGTGCTCTTTGAGTAGAGGGTTGCTGGATATGTGACCAGATAGTACGTCGTAGGCTGCCAGGTCTCCCCGGTTGAAGGCTAATAGCAGCTCTTGTAGCCAAGCGACGTCGCCGGTCAGGGCGGCGAGAATGGGGTGCTGAAGCAGCTCGCCAAAGTTGTAGATGGAGTCGGAAACGAGGGCCGCAATACCTAAGTCGTAGGCACGGGCCTTGCGCTCGTCAGGGGAGAGGGAGGATAGGTCTATGCAGGCGAGATAGAGGAGGGCATTGCGGTAGTACGAGGCGAAGTCGGCTTTCGCCTTATAATAGTCGGCGTTAACCTGGTAAAAAGCAGCGTGGACCTTGGTCTCGACGCTGTCAAAGGAGTCGAGAATGCGCTCAGCCTTGTCTAGGTTCTTGCGCGACGATTCGAGGTCCCGTAAGTCTAGCTGGACACGCGCAACGGCGGTGGTGGCGTAGACGAAGGCATCTTGGGAGTTCTCGTTGTCGACCTTCTTGGCGAGGTCGGTGAGGAAGGTTAGGCGTTCCTGGTCATCTATCACCATATAGTTAGTATCACTTAACTGATATAAGGACGAGAGTATGAAAGGGTATAGTATATACCTCTACATTGTGTAGCAGCCTTCAGTCCAAGGTCGACAAGCTTAAGTTGGTTGATCTTATCAGCAAACTTTAATATGAAGACCTTGTAGAACTTGAGGCGCTGCTTTTCGCTTAGAGGGTTGGCGAAGAACTCGATTAAGGCGTCGGTAAGCTGATGCCATAATTTGCGCTCCCAGTAGTTCTCGAACTGGATAACGAGGTGTTGGAGCTCGTCCGGGGTCTCATCCCGCTGGTCTGCGAGGAAGTCGGCGATGCTGTCGACGTTCATGATATCCTTTTCCTCTCTGGACAGTATTCTTATGAGAGTTCGGTAATAGGAGGAATAACGAAGAAGTACAGGTGAGAATTAGTTCCGAATGGGCGACGTTGTGGTTTGGTTTATTTAAAGATGTAAATGTCAAGGTGAGGATCGAAGCTTCTCAAGCTTCAATCAATACGCGGCTAGTGTGCAGCCTGTCCGCGGGAAGGTACCACCCCTAGGTACTTAGCCATGTACCTAAGTATACAGTTCGTTGCTTCCAGCCGCACCAAAGTTCTTGGCTTATTCAATTTGTGGCTTGACCTTCAATGGTCCACCAATCCTTCAAGGCGCATTAGCTTTGACCAATACTCTCTTGTGGCTTGACTCTTACGGTTCAGAGCTTCGATCCCACCAAGAAACGAGTAATTCGAAGCTTCAAACATCGCCAGCTCCCTTATTGCAATTGGAAAGGCCCCGGTCATTCTTGCACCTCGGTATCGAGCAAGGATGGCTTCCTTTCCGACCGCCGTGCGGTCCAGTCGAAAGCTGGCCTTCAGTATCGCACAAGCACGACATGTTTCCGACCTCGCCATCTCCCGCACTGGCAAGCCCATCCTCCGCGTACCAGGTGGAAGGTCTGTTGTCCTTCCTCCGAACCAATGAACTTCATACTGATTTAGATACGTATATAGATCAGCTATCGGAGGTGAACCGCTACCACGAAGTCTCCCTCACACTTCCAATCCTGACATTCTGCATAGGCCACACTGCGACGGTATTTGGCGCAACGGGACAGCTTGGAAGGTATATCGTCAACCGATTAGGTATGGGCAAGGCGGAAGACAGAAGACGGAAAATGCTAGCATGGTTAACACCACTTTACAGCCCGCCAAGGATGTCAAGTCGTCGTCCCCTTCCGAGAAGAGATGGCCAAGCGCCATCTCAAAGTCACCGGTGATCTAGGCCGTGTCGTCTTCATCGAGTATGATCTTCGCAACACCGAGTCGATTGAGGCGAGCGTCAGGCACTCCGATGTCGTATACAATCTAATTGGCCGGAATTATCCCACCAAGAACTTCAGCCTGGACGATGTTCACGTTGAGGGCACCGAGCGCATAGTCGAGGCGGTTGCCAAGTATGACGTCGACCGGTACATTCATGTCTCGTCCTACAATGCCGACCCTAACTCGCCCGCCGACTTCTTCCGCACGAAAGGCCTAGGAGAGCAGGTTGCGAGAAGCATCTTCCCCGAGACTACCATCGTACGACCTGCGCCCATCTTCGGATTCGAGGACAACCTTCTTCTCCGGTTAGCCAGCCTCACCAATCTGTTCACATCCAACAACATGCAAGAAAGATACTGGCCCGTTCACGTAAGTATTTGGAAACTAAAAGTGCCGGAATATTATTATAAGCCTTACTAATGGGCACAGTCAATTGATGTCGGCCAAGGTCTGGAAGCCATGCTGTATGATGACACTACGGCCGGGCAGACATTCGAACTCTACGGGCCCAAGAATTACTCGACAGCAGAGATTGCCGAGATGGTCGACCGAGAAATCTTCAAGAAAAGAAGACATATCAATGTGCCTAGGGCCATCCTAAAGCCCGTCGCTGGTCTACTCAACAAGGTGCTCTGGTGGCCGGTGCTGTCCGCGGAAGATGTAGACAAGGAGTTCATCGACCAAGAGATTGATGAGACGGCAAAGACGTTTGCCGATCTAGGTATCAAGCCGGGCGACATCAGCAATTTTACATACCACTACCTGGTAAGCATCCTTTCATCATTTTCGATTGGTGAAGCAGAGGAATGTGCAGTTCTAATAACTCCAATAGCAAGGATTCCGCAGCTCAGCATTTTACGATCTACCGCCGGCGACAGAGAAGGAGAAGAGGGAAGACAGGAAGTACTTACATGTGCAACAAGACATATAGAGGAAATAAACCACCCAAGAGCATTTTTTCTGTGTTCTTGAAATCAGGAAAGGACACTCGTATTGCAATTGTACATATATACCAGACCACAAGTAGTTTTCCTTGAGGCAGAAGCCATGAATAGCAGCAGTGTAGAGCCTTTGTGGATTGCAAAGTAGTCCCAAGTTGTAGTTGTGATATACATGTGTCTCGTAGTTTGCACCTTGAGTTTTGCGGCTTTGAATTTTGTAACTGGGAACTCTGCTTCTAAAGATTTTCGGGCTCCGAGAAAATCTCAACTTATTTCTCAGAGCTAGACTACAGCCTAACAGCATCAAATCAAATCAGGTTCATTCATATGGTCAGCGGATTGTATTATTTTATGCACTGAAATCAATTAAAACAAAGTCGTCGCAAAATGGCCGATAGCGACGATGAACCAATGTAAGCCAATCAAACTCTTGAAAGCCGAGATTGAGTCACGGCCAAATCCATTTCCACAGCAGCAATCAGATACTGATTATTCCGCAGAACCCTATCCTCCCACGCGCTCTCTGCGCTTCAGGAGTTCTACGGCGAGCGCGACGCGCACGCCGATAAGTTTGAGAAGTTGAAGGCGGCCGCCGAGGAGCAGCATGCTGGCGCGCAGCCCTTGTCCATGGATGCCTTCACCGAGGACTGGAACGAGTCTCAATTTTGGGTATGCCTTTCAACTTCCAACACTTACCGGGGCTTGCGATCATATGCTCTTGAGGGAGAAACTGGCTGTGGAATCGAACGGATGAGCTGACTCTTAGCGGGATAGTACTCGGATGAAACAGCCACGCTGCTCGCGAAGCAGTTATTAGACGGAGTGCGCGAGGACGAGGTTATCGCTGTGGTGTCAGCGCCGAGCGTCTTCGTTGCTTTGAAGAATCTGTTGGTAAGTGAAGGAACGTTTGTTCAGCTCATGAGGATCGCCCTATGGTTTTCAGAATGCTTGATCAAGCAGAGCATCCATGAATTCTCCCAGCCTTTTCTCAGTGTCGAATTTCAGTGGCCCAGCTGGCATTCATGGTGAAGAGTTGCCCACACGGTTTTCTCTAATCCTCCTAGGCCTTGAAGCACTGTTATAGCGATGGAAATTCCCTCATTGATTTCCTGGGCCAGTTAGTCTACGGCCAAGGGGAAAGGGGAATAGGGCCTTCAGACCTCTCACCACAATTCATCTACTATGGATCTCTTTCAATAGTATCTCCGAACCTTGGCTCTCCTGGGTGAACTATCGACCCCCAGATTTCCTACCTTCTTCAAGTCCTCTCCCTTAAACCAAATCACTAACAACCCGATTTACCCCTTCAGAACACAGACACCACCCTCCCCAAGCCAGCGAAGCTCTACCTCCTCGAGCACGACCAGCGGTTCTCCGTCTTCCCCGAGTTCATCTTCTACGACTTCCAGCAACCTATCAAGCTACCCGCGCACCTCAAGGGCGCCGTCGACCGCATCATCTGCGATCCCCCTTTCCTGAGCGAGGACTGTCAGACTAAAGGTTCGTATATCTCACTCTGCTCTAACCTATCCCACCTTAGCGTACCTTGTACGCTAGCATTCAGGGGGCTCCTCTCCTTTCCTAGCCACAGAGACATACCCACTCTGCCTCTTTATTCCTATTTAGTCCGCATTTCGCACTTCGCATATCACCAGATACCCATACGACTAACTCCGCAACAGCCGCTCTAACAGTCCGCTGGATGTCTCGGCCCTCGTCAGGAGCGAATAGCCATAGCAGTCCGCACCCGCGGCTAATAGTCTGTACGGGCGAGCGCATGGAGACGCTTGTTACAAAGCTATATAGATCTTTCGGGGCATGCACAACGACGTATGAGCCACGTCATGCTCGCGGGCTAAGTAATGAGTTCTATTGCTATGCTAATTTTGAATGCGATGCTTGGCGGTTTCGGGGCGAGGAGCAAGATAAGGAAGGTCGGGAAGCTACGTAGTTGGCCCATAAGGTCTCTTAAGCAACAAATATGAGAACGACACTTCGTAAACTTAAGATACATCAAACTGTGTTGAAAAGGGATTTGGCCGCTTCGTCTTCTTACCCTTCTACCTCTTTACGCATTTAGCACACTTCAAGTTCTCGGATACTCATTGACCAAGCAAAACGGCTCAATACTCCCATTCCAGGACTTGAAACCCCAACACCTATCCGTCCTATCCCTAAGTTCAACTTCAAAACCCTTTACTCCTCCGGGAGTTTCCTTTTCTTACTAACCACCAACATTTCTTCGTCCTTCGACTTTCCTGAGCTACACATAGATAACTTGTCGCCAGTCTTATTGTGGTTACAGCAACAACGTGACGAGTTAGACTTGGAGTCAAAGCTGGAGTGACAGTTGGAATGTCCAACTGATTCTCAGAATCGAGATATTTCGTGATTTCTGGTGGCTTGGATGAGAAATGGGGTCTTGAGACATGGTTATTAAAGATCGTGGACTACGCTGGCTCGGGGTTTTTTCCTCTTGATCCTCAACTTTAGCCATGAGCAACACGCACTGGACGGAGAAGATTTACTTACTGAAGAGACTCTACATGTACAGTAATAACCTTGGAAGGCAAAACAACGACCAAGGCAATATTGGGATGACAGGTTGACTTCAAATGCCAAGACATAAGTAGAGGAGAGATTGACCAGCGTCGGCGTTGATGATAGTGGGAATAGATCAATGCTATTCTGAATACACGTAGACAGCAAGCTTGAAATGGGAAGAATGAGGGAAGCATGAGAGGAATTCCAATCCCAAGCCTTCTGAGGGAGAAGTTGGTACAGCTATATACGAGTGATTATTCCACAATGACTCGGGATTACCTAGAGTAGTCAGGAAGGGCCACCCATTTGATTATTCTACCGAGAGCATACAGCACATGTAGTGACGTATAATCATACCTTTAAAGTTAGGTTAGTAAAGCAATTTCGTTATTATTGCAAACGTTAAAACGACATTGCTAAAGGGGCAGGCGGTAACAGTGTTCAGAGTTATGGAAAGACGTATGTATGCATATACTCAAGTATGTCGTAGTCATAGTATTGCTCTATGCGTGTATGCTGCTCTATTCAAAGACGCTGCACAGCGTACAGGTCATCGCGCCCCAACCAATGCAAATGCTTCAGTACACCGCCACCCAATTCCGATGCCCTGTGGATGAAAAACCAAGTGAACCCCTTACGCTAATGACCGAATAATGTAGAACAACAAGTACGCCTGGCTGCCGAGTACATCGGACTTCTTGGCCAATTCGACTCTGTGGTCGTTGAACGAAAACCACTAGAAAAATATTAGTATTACGAAGAGCCTCGTTGTAGACCTGTAACTCACTTGATCGCCAACTCTAGAATAAGTCACATAGTGCCCTGTCCTTGTTAGCTTTGGACGAAAGAACTTGAGCAAGAGTAGGAAACTCACCCGTATCAATCTCTCCAACGTGCTCCACTACACTCAATAAGTCATATGTGCATGATCGCCTCAGCTCTTGACTGTCCCTAGCGTCTGTCGCTCTACCACGAGTGGTATAAGGGAGCATGTTCAGCTGTAACGGGAATTGTACTTTTGTACTAATCTTAGAGGCAACGCGATCACGGCTCCCCTGCTTGAACTCGAATCTCTGAAGTTATCTTAATTAGTATTTGTGCTTTGAGAGACTTCGCTCAGGGGAACTCACTTTAAGTTGTATAGATAGGACATTCGGCAGAAGCTTTATGCTGTGGTCTCTCCGAGCCTGCTGTGACGAGTTGCAACTCCTACATCGATACTCGCACCTGTCAGACTTGATATACTCTTCGTCGAGACACTCTTGCAGTGTCAGCGACGGACCGCCCTTAGCCGCCTTCCTGCCCCTCTTTTGTGATAGGTTCTCCAGACCCAAACTCAGGTCGAGAAACGACTCCACTGCATTCGTGGTACCGCCGCAATGTAGGCAAGTCGTCTGGCTCTGGAGTTTTCCGTAGAATGTCTGGTGAATGATGCAATTGCAGCTGTGTTCGCTGCCTGTCTCGGGCTTCTTGCCATCTCCGTTTCTCTCGTGTAGCTCCTCGGCTAGGAATTGGAAGAATTCGTGCGCATCTTGCTCTTTAGTTGTTACCAGATTCTCAAATGCCTTCTTTTCGGATATCCAGAACCCGGAGAGAATGTTGGCTGCAGTATAACCGTTCGTATTCTCAAGTGCGTAGAAGTCTTGAAACATGTCGTCCATTGCGCAGCTCAGGCAGTGAGGCACTTGGCAGTCACTGCTCTGGTGCCCGTCGCTTAGGTAGAAGTTTCTGAGGAGAGGGTTGTGAAGAAAACTTTGCAGGACCACGTTTTGGTAACATGTTGCGCCGGCATTGTATATCCCCCGAAGGCCATCTGCTCTACATGAAGCGATAGTGGTATTGGAGGAGATATATCTAGGATCGTCCTTCAGAGGGTCCTTAACAGCGTCTGAGAACATTTCCTCGTGCTTTCTCTTACGACCTGGGTACGTTAGCATAGGTTGATAGTCTGATTGACCGAGATCTGCTCTTTGTTTTTCTCGTCTTTGGCCGCGAGGGGCAGTCATTTTCACCGCAAGGACATGGTGGGTGCAGACATACTTGAGAATGATCCAGTCCCTATCTTTCTCACTCTCAACTCATCTAGAGTTGGGTCCCACACGAAATCCTCGCAGAACTGGCAGAACAGTGCACCACTTCTCGAGTCAACATCTGTAAGTAATTAGTCAAAATTCCAAGGCAACGCAAGATTTGGCGGGAACATACAGAAGCGATGGCTCTTCTTGTTACCATGCTTGCTGCGCTCCTCCTCCGGGACTATAGTAGAACATTGTAGGCAGAGGTAATTGGAAGTTAAAGATGTGATTACCTGCCCATCTGGAGCCTTGCAAGTTTGGGGGATCAGAGGGTTGCCATCAAAGATTACTCGCAGTAGCATCTTATAGTACTGGATAGAACTGTTCATGACATCTGGGCTGTTGGAGAGAAGGAGCTGGACATGTTCTGGGAAATTCTCAGTATATACCAGAACAAGAGGCAACATCTGGAGCTATAGTACTAACCACAACCAAATAACGGTGTACCGGGAGTAGGCGAGTTAATTTTGACACTTTTGGGCGACGCCGGAGTGGTCGGTCGCGCAGACATGATTTCTACCAGGACCGCAAGGGATTTGTCGAGATTTTATTGTATGAATACGACGGGTATATATGAAATTGTTGCGACGGTGGGGGGGTTTTATCCGGCGCAGGATGTGTACCAAGTTCGACCGGCGGCAAGTGTAAGGATAGGTGGGTTGATAATGGGATTGCGTTTACGAAGGGCTCGAGCGACCGAACAAGTCGTCTTCGTGGTTTAGAGTGGTCGAAGCAGCATACCAAAGATTAAGTGTCCAGGTAAGAATAAGGACGAATGAGGCTCTGACGTAGATGAGGCAAATGGTACAGAGGGCTTTGCAGCGAAATACTGTAGGTAAGCTCCTGAAAATGCGATTCGGCCGCCAGGTTTCCTTACTGCTTCTCTACAGCTTCGGGGTTCGGGTTAGCGCAATACAAGCCACGCACGTATCAGCCTTAAACTCACAGACATCCGAAGTAATTAGATAAGTTATTGAAAAGGCTCCACGACGTCAGCTCTACAGAAAATTAATGACTCCGTGCAGCTACAGCGTCATTCAGGAAGCGCGGGAAAGATTACGGATTACAGTTGAAGCACCACGCTGGAAATTCTTATCAGCACCTGATCCGCTGTCTTATCCTGCTTATCAGGCACGCTAGCGGGAAGATCCAGGGGTTTGCGCCTTAAAGGGAAGTTGTATGCCGAACACCAGCGACCCTTCCCGTTGGTAGATTCCATTTTGATGATTGTCGGATCTAACTTTAGTCTACCTACAGGTATCTAGCATTTCCGACCTTATCATTGGGAACCTCGGCATTTTAAACCATATCCAAGTTGTCTTTTCCCCCCATTTTGTAGCTACAAATGCCATATACACTATATTGATGGCACAATTGCTGCATGTTCTATGCTCATTGTTGATGTCCCATCGTAATCTGACATTACTATCAGCCACCTAACTCAGGTTGTCAATATGTTGCACTGACTATTACCTATTACCTTTCCCCTCCGGATTCTAGAAGAGTGATTTCTACACCTCATGCTCCTTATTCTAAACCTTCGTCATCTCTCCATGTGGCCTTAAATGGGTTCTATCCATTGGCTATCCACACCTGATTTGTCTTTGCAGTGGCATGAGAGTTTTTCGAATAGCTTCGGGCACCACAATGGCTACTCAACTTGTCCATATACCCGAGATTGAGCGACTTAGTCCCGCATGTATCCGCATCCTTGGCGGTAATCCAAGCAAATTTGCGCTTCAGGGTACCAACACGTATCTAGTAGGAACCGGTCCCAATAGGTTGTTGATCGACACGGGCGAGGGTAAACCTTCGTGGATTGCCGCACTGAAGCGAACTCTAGAGGAAGAGAAAGCGATAATTCAAAGTGCTCTCATCACACATTGGCATCATGACCACACAGGCGGAATTCGCCAACTTCTAGAGCACTCGCCCCAAACGGTAGTATACAAAAGCTCGCCGTCGGAAGGTCAATCAAATATCTCGGAAGGGCAGAGGTTTGAGGTGGAGGGAGCCACCCTGATAGCCTCACATACTCCGGGCCACACCACGGATCATATGGTCTTCGTCTTGCAAGAAGAAGATGCATTGTTCACCGGTGACAATGTCTTAGGTCAGGGAACGGCGGTATTCGAAGATCTCGGCACGTATCTCAAAAGCCTATCAAAGATGGAGAAGTTGGTATCAGGCCGGGGATACCCAGGACACGGGCCGGTGTTATCACAAGCGAGTACCACGATCGCTGAGTATATCTCCCATAGACATCAAAGGGAGCAGCAGGTACTGCAGACCTTAGGTTCCGCTAGGGACCGCGATCTTTGGACTCCCATGGAACTGGTGAAGGTCATATATCGCGATGTCCCGGAAAACCTTCATATCCCTGCTGCGGCTGGCGTGGCCCAGATCCTACGGAAGCTACGGGACGAAGATAGGGTAGTACTAGAGGATAGAGACAAATGGCGTCTCAGAGACCGATCAAGTCTATAATAACGTTAGCTACTCCTCGCGTACAATCCACCGCAACATGAAATACACCGATTTGACTACAAAGTAGGTGTCTCGGTATAGGATTTTTTTTCGATGTTCCAACCTTGGGTATATGGATAGAATCCAGGGTCTGATAAGAGGGTGCTCTTTTCGGCGATCACAGCATTAGCCATAGTGATACGTATACAACATCCTCGAATCCTTCGCCCTACCTCAGCCCAGGCTTCCGCATGTGCTTCAGGTTATCATTAAGCATATTTGGGTCACTAGATCTGGTAGTGAGACCAGTACCGGTGTGTCGGGAGCCGAACCGCCCCCAAGACCGCAGTGCAAGAAGTTATCCTTGCTCGGGTACCACGGTGGATAAGCGCCGCGAGGCCGACATTTTAACGGTGTATAGAGGAGTAGATGTTGTAAGACGCGGATATGCAGGGAGACCTTTATTAGACTACATTGCAATTTCGATCATCGATTATGACTCGATCAAAAAGAGTTAGTACAGTACGACGGCCTTTCGGATGCTCGGGGCCAAGAATTGTATGACTTTTTTTTTTAACCAAATTCTTCTTGGCGGCGTCAATGGGATTATGAACGACTCCTGCGAAAGACTTCGAGAACATTCCGACATTTTGAATTACCTCTTCCATGATTCGAGGCTCAAGCTGGTTATGTACGGTGTCTCGTATTGGTGGTTTCGTTCATCCCTTCGACCTCAACCCATTCCAGCAGCAAGGGCTGACAGCCGCACTGTTATCCGAGATGTAGATTGGGTATTCAAGGGCATTTATGAAAATCATGCCAGCCTTGTCTTGCAACAGCAGATTGCGCTAATATAATTGGGATTACGCACTACACATTCGGACCCCGGCTGGTCGGTAAGGTCAACGTCTTTCTCCGACGCAGTCTTGGCCGCCATGGAAGTCAGACATGACTCTTTCACTGCGGAGTATGTAGAGGACCCATTGCTTTTTTAACGCCTTGGGCTCATTTCCTAATATCCTTGTACTCCTTATTTTCATCATTCCAAAGGCCTTGCCGAAGCTTGACCAATATTGAATTGGCTTTGCTAATCAACGCTAACAAGGCTGTTGGCCCAGTTATCGATGTTGGTATTGCGATCAGTGATGATACTGGCTCGCGGATTTCTACATGTTATATGCTACCAAGAAGTACAGCGGCTTGGGTTGTGGATAGTGTTGTTGGCATGTGGATTGCTGCAGGTGAGAGAGTTCTAATCGACAACTCGTACTCGGTCTCCATCCCCGAAAATCGCATCGCATCGAGATTGGCATTCAAGCCCCATGCGACATCATCATCGCCCATGTCACCCCTCCATTTTCCCATCAAAGCTAGTCAAGGCAGATTCCCATCTCGTCATCTGCAGACTTCTTACCACGTAACCTTCGTTATCTAAGTTCCCCAGACTATAGCGGTTACAGATATCCTCCGAGGGGGTTCATCAGCTCCGCTCATAGTGCTACTCGTAAGGGCGTTGGGCGTGGGCGTGGGCGTGCACGTCACCTCCGGCCGAAGGATTTGGCGGTCGGCAATTGGTGTGTTGCAGCGCTACTGCCCGTCTCTTGCATGATGGCGCCCGGGTAGGCTGTCATCCCCGGTCGCTAACGTACATAGTTTGGATCGGCCGAGGGGTTGCTAGGGATACTGTACAGTGAAACATACAGACCTTCTCGGAGTTAGTAGGTTGTATCCTAACTGTGTGTCATTGCTCATGGAGGCTGTGAAGCTTGGCTTATGGCGGAATTATGCCAGTGTTATGCACAACTGCTGGAAAAACCCTCTCGAACATCAATACGATGACGCTCATTGAAGTTCATGGAGATATCATAACTTACGTGTAGGTAACCATAAAGAATACAGATACCGTATCAATAAGCTTATCTATGTCATAAATGTAAGGATAAGCCGGACACTCTGACACTTAACATAAACGCCGCTAGCATTTTAGAGTTTCTAAGACTGTGTAACCAACGACAAAGCTCGGATCCCTGCTAGCGCGGCTCCTCAAGAAGCTCAGAAGGCTGAAAAGTCAGTCATCTGCGTGCCTGTGCAGACAACATTGAACCTCTTCGGGTAAGCCAAGTTTACATATGATCAATCCAAAAACTCTCTGTTGGCTTAAGCTGCGTAGTCCGAATATCTGAAAGCCCCAATTATGCAGTAGTGTATGTACATGATTTAAGCGAAGAGAGACACGAATGTGTAACTATTAACGGCAACCAGGCTATTGAACTACTACATGTATGTAAAAACGGATGCGGATTTAAACAAGAAGGATATAATGCCGTATGTCCGATTGCGGATGGCGGGGTTCCTCGGAAGCTCGCTCTTTCATCTTTGGGAAACTTCGCTTCCATAACTCACGCAGCTCACAGCTCACGTCAGGCCACAGGCCGACAAACGATTATTCGTCATTGGCCAGGAATCTTCAAGTGAGGCAGTCATGTCGCATGGCAAAGTTAGGTACAGTACAGTTAGGCAATACCCTGTCTTCAAGATGAGGTATCGACGGCCTGCGAAGGTACCTCATGGCAAGTGGGCCCTTATATGTGTGATGCGGTCATTCTTAAGTATATCCGCTAGGAATAGTACATACGCTTGACATGGGTTCCTGCTACCAAGTTATCCACTTCAAATTCTGTAAGTTTCTTAGAGCCCTTGACAGCTTCAACATCCACACGCATCCACGCCCATCCATACCGCCGTTTTAGTTAATATTTTTTTTTTCGGATGCCTCGGATGAACCATCGTGCTATTTTCCCACGCTATCGCTCGATGGCTTGTCAGAAACAGATGATGAAAGGGCGAATGCTCACGGGTGGACCCGGCCCTTTTTGTCCATTCTCAAATGTTGCTCATAGTTGAGTCTACATTGAAGCTACATTGGCGTGCACGCAAATTACCATAGCTCACTTAAGTACCCGTACCCACATGCCCAGCTTCGGCGTCGTGGGCACCAAGTCGCAGACACCATTACCGTCTTTGGTACAAATAAATATATTCCGCCATGCACCTTCCACCAAGATGGCTGTTTACGGAAGCTTCCCCCTCCATCTGTCGCAGTTTGCCTTCCCATACATGAGGTAGCAGTGCTGCTCTATTGGATACCACTTCGTCTAATCGTCCCATAGTTCCATGTTCGTTGATCTAGCTACCTAGCTAGTCCTCTTACTCAGACGGAATACAGTTCGACGGCCCCAGCGAAGTCAGCCTTACCTATCTCCGAGATTTTATAAGTAATATCGGACGAGGCCCTTCTTCCACCTTCTTTGAAGGGCCCAGCCTTCCCACGAACAAAGAGATCGGCGAAGTGCATGTGGAATAATTATCCCTTAGTTGACTGGCGCAATCTCTCTCTAAGCAGCATACCCCAAACACCAGCAGCGACATGAGGTCGACTGCCCAGTCCATGCTCAAGCTGCTGGCGCTTGTCGCCGTGGCTGGAGCTCTACCTGCAGTTCTTGCTCACGGTCACGATGATGAAGGTGCGATGGATATGGACATGGACATGGACATGAGCAAAGAAGAACCACAGCCGGACCCGGATTCCTACCCGCCGACATACTTTGCCCATCCAGAGCACGTCGTCGAAATATATGCGCATATAGCATTGATGGTTATTAGCTGGGTAATCATGCTCCCGATAGGTATGCGAGCTGCCGCAATTACACTAATACAACTCGTAGCAGTTCTAACTAGTCTTCTCAGCTGTCATGTTCTCGATTGCGCGATCCCGGTATACGCTTGCGATTCAGTTTCTTTTCCTCTGTACGAATGCGCTCGGTCTACTGCTAGGAATTACGTATAATGCGAACACCCCCGATCTGTATCCCAACAATGCGCACCACAAACTCGGCTGGCTAGTCACTTGGGTGGTCAGCGCGCAAGTGGTCATCAGCCTTGTAGGCCGCGTATCGGGCGTGTTGAGCAAGAACAATGCTCAAGAGTTCAGCAAGGAGGAGGAACAGGCATTCATTCCTGTCTCGACAGAAGCTATGGCCGAGCATCAGCGAATGAACGGCCCATACTTCTCACACCCGTACCGCCACTCGAATGACAGCGGACAAGGCACGGAGCCGAATACCGAGTCTTTACGAAGCAACTCCGTATCGACATCTGTAGGTCAGGAATCGCCCATTGAGATGAGCGACCGACGAGTGCACTATGAAGACGACCTTGAAGACATTCACTTCAAACCCGCGGAAATGCTGCCTTCGAAGTCCACTAACTCATTCATTGCCAAAGTCGCCGGCAAGATCTCCGCCAGAGCCTGGAAGATTCTGACGTTCACCTACAATTTCATCGACAGGACGATCTTAATTCTGGGTTACATTGCTCTGTGCACCGGTATCATCACATTTGGGCGATTCTTTGTGAGTAAACGCCGGCACAATCCACAGAGGCGTGGTATTAGAGGCTAACTCGCTCTCCAGGAAGGACACGGGATTTTCAGCGGTCTAGCTCACTGGATTAAGGGCGGCATCTTCTTCTGGTACGGCATTCTGACTCTTGGGAGGTGGTCCGGAAGTTTCGGGGAGCTGGGTTGGGTAAGTCGGAGCACACACTGTTAGATCCACTGTGATTTTATGCTGACAAAATGCGCAGGCCTGGAATGTCCGCCCCAAGCAGAGCTCGCAGAAGTGGAGACCCACCGCGGAATTCGTCGAGGGTGCTCTCATCTTCACCTATGGGTCGACCAACATTTTCTTGGAGCATCTCGGAAATGCTGGCAAGGAGTTCAGCCCTCAGGACCTTGAGCACGTTTCAATCACCGTTCTCTTCATCGGAGGTGGCCTAGTAAGTTTTTCATCGTGTCAGTGGCATGTGGCATGGAGCTAATGAGGTCATACAGCTTGCAATGCTGATAGAGTCAACACGAATCCGCGAGCTACTAAACACCACTGTGTACGAGGCAGCTCTCACGCACCCGAGCCACGCGTATAATGACGAGGAACGCCAGGCTTTGGAGCCACCAAAGCAGTATGAGTTTTCCGTCAACCCCATTCCCGCGCTAGTGATTCTACTCCTTGGTATCATGATGAGCTCGCACACGCAGCAGTCTATGGTTTCCAGTATGGTCCACAAGCAGTGGGGTAACCTCCTTACTGGTGCCTCATTTGCTCGAGGTTTCACATATGTGCTCGTGTACCTGAAGCCCCCGCGCTCGATCCTGCCATCCAGGCCTCCAACGGAGCTTCTAACCGCATTTGGACTTATTGCAGGAGGCACTATCTTCATGGCGAGCGTGAGTTATGCCTCGATTACAGGTATATGAACAACAACTAATATTTTGAACAGGCTGGCGACACAGTGGACGGAATGATTCACTACGGCTTGGATGCCATGTTCTTCTACACAGTTACGATGGGCTTTGTCGGCTTACTCATGGCATGGGTTGTACTTCTTCTGGCCCTAAAGGGCTGGGCTGTTCGCAGAGAGTCCAGCCGACCCGCGAAATCATGGGACTTGACCACTCGAGTTTGAGGAGCCCGCGGCTATCAGACACTAGGAAAACAACAAGAGGGATTCATCATGCATTGCATAACCTGGGTGCCCTTCAACATCACAACTAGGACACGGTTAGTCAGGTCAAATTCTAAGGCTT
Organism: Hypoxylon sp. FL0890; assembly: GCA_022497025.1. Lineage (NCBI taxonomy): Eukaryota > Fungi > Ascomycota > Sordariomycetes > Xylariales > Hypoxylaceae > Hypoxylon > Hypoxylon sp. FL0890. The sequence goes on along the minus strand of MU386558.1, from coordinate 156,659 downwards.
ACGGCGCATTGGGGTGGGTGGTCGATTACGATATACCCAAGATACCCCTGTCTTGTTTTTCGAAACATCTTTTTTGCATTCTGGACTTTCTTTACTATCCATGATACCCCTAGGGAAGACGAAGTGCGATTATGTGAAGGCATCTTGCGGTTGGCTTGGTGTGGGCTGGAATCGGATGAAAGGAGAGATAGGTCGGAACTCGAGGTGGACAAGCCATCATTGGAATGACTACCTAATTAGGTATATAATGGCTGAAAATTAATGAAGAAATTATTCTTATACGGAATATGAATATGTGGTTCGGCAAATATTCTCGACTGCTTTCAGGGATTCGACAACCTCCTAAGGTTATATCACGATCTATTTACTCACGATCTCCAAGGGAAGTGGCCAAGAAACAATCGGACAAAATGGAATAGGAGAATAAGAGAACAAAAAGAAGGGCAAGGATACGGCGAGACTGACTTCCTCCAAGCAAATGTCTGGTATTAGGAGTGAGAATTCAAGTCAGTCTCAACAAATAGAATTAAGCCAGATACTAATCTATTAGACCTTTCTCTATTTCCAGGTGTAAAACAGGATCTCTCTTAAGCTTTAGCTGGCTCTTCTAGTCGTCAAATAAGATCAGGGCTTATGACACTTCACTCTCTGGAAACGAGAATCAATATCCTTCGACTTCACGTGACGCCTATATCTGTGGCCTCTTCTGTTTCAGGGGTCAATTACCGGGTGAGGACGCAGTGAAATTACTTGCCTATATTTATACGGACTAACCTATGCTGCTAGCATATAGCATTGCGATTCAGGGCTGAAGTTGATAATGTTCGCCATGTAGTACATATTGTATATGAATGATGTTTACGCCATAGCATCCAGGATTAAGCTTTATATCAGGTAGTAATAAGACTTTCCTAATTCCTCCCGCGACCCTTGTCTCACTTATAATGACCAGAACCATGGAAATTTGTCTATTTCGAACCCCATACTTCATACAGAGGTAGATATCTAGTGATTCATGTACAGCAACGGTCCTAACTTCTCCATAACGATATCCCTTCCGTCACGTGTCACCTAGATCGTACTCTACCTTCAAGACAATAGGTCTAAATTCCGTTGCTACAGAATTCGACTGCTCAATCTGTAGCATTCCTAAATAGCCTTTCACTTATGACCACCCCTTTGCTGAGCAATATGAGCTACCATCCTCTGCTCGATTCATTGACCGTAACTTTGTCTACTGCACTTATTGTTGGGTTTACTTCCACTACTTCTTCACTACGCATCGGTTGCCTCCCAATATTAGGTTTTCTGGCTTGGCATTGTCTTCTGACATGCCCCGATTACATTACTCGATCTTCCTGGGCGTCGGCTGTTGGGGGACACACGCTCTCCTCGTTTCTTTATTATATACCTAGGTAGGTACCTAGGTAACTATTCCCACAACGTGAAGACCTGACTGGGTGCATCGGCCTACTTTCTTTTTGATGCCGAAATGGCGCTTGAAGGAATGATTCTTTGGGAGGTCGTGCTTCTAGCTGAATGTTAGTCACATTTAAGTAGCTATTTTTAGGATCCCACTCTTATTCCTTGATCTCCGTACTCTGGCGCAAGCTGACTGGTCTCATTACAAATTACAAAACAACATCCAGGCTCGGTCAGCTGGGAGAAATCCGAGTCGACGCTTTCATGTCCTTATCTCCGGTCAGAATACCTACGATGGCTATGACGACGGCTTCCAGTTCGGGTTCCGAGAGCGCGGTAACGTATTGTGCGAAGGATAGCGTAGCACAATTAATAAGCAGCAAACTGTCAAAGCTTCTTCTTTATATTATTCTATTCCCTCTTCCTTTTTCGTCTACCCTCCGTGTAAATACACATTTAAGCCGTAAATGTTAATCTCATAATTAGTAAGATCTTCTTCATCCAATATGTCGATTCTCCTCACCGGCGGCAGCGGCAAGACGGCTCCACGCGTCGCGGCATTGCTCGCCGCGGACAAGAAGCCCTTTCTCCTAGGCTCGCGTCAGGGGCCTGGTGCTGGGTCAAATGGTCATCTCACAGTCAAATTTGACATGAGCGATGAGTCAACCTGGACGAAGCCATTCGAGAACACACAGACCAAGGCCGTCTACATGATGGAGCCCCGGATCAGCGAGCCTTGGGCGCCCATGAACAAGTTCGTGGATTTTGCCAAGAAGCAAGGCGTCAATCGTTTCGTTCTATGCGCTGGCACCTCGGCCGCAATTGGCAAGGACGGAATGGGCAGAGTTTGGGAGCATCTCATCAAGTCTGGTGTTGACTACTGTGTGCTTCGCCCGTCTTGGTTCATGGGTACGTGGCCCTAGCCGTTGGCGTTTATCAGTTCATATTCTTGAGTTGCTAATACAACCCATTTTCACATAGAGAACTTGATTGAACCGGGTCTTGCATTTACCATCGGCAAGCTGAACAAGATCTTCACCGCCTCTCAAGATGGAAAGATCCCCTTCATCAGCGCGGATGACATTGCCGAGGTGGCCTATCACGCCCTGACGGACGAGAAGTCCTATAACTGTGACCTCAGGATACTCGGGCCTGAGAACTTGACTTACGATCAGGTGCGATCACCGTTCCTATCTACCTTACCTGGTATCCATTTCAATAGAAAGTGACATAGCTCAGTACTGACACGAAATGCATTCACAGATTGCCGAGACGCTTTCCGAAGTTCTCGGGCGCAAGATCGAGCACGTGAAGCTCGACGAAGCCGGCCGGATTGACGGCCTGGTCCAAGCTGGTCTGTCGGACTACTTCGCTCGATTTCTGACTCGTCTAGAGGTCTTGGCTTCGCAAGACTTTGAGAAGGGAACATCCGATGCCGTCGAAAGGGTGACAGGACACCCTCCACAAAGCTTCGAGAAGTTCGCTGAGGAGAACAAGGCTGCCTGGTCGTCCAACTAGTTTCCCCAGTAGATTGTTTGTCAAGTGTAAAATTAAATGATCAACACTCCCATTCCGATAGACTCATGATGGGAGTTCCTGTCCCATTCTCGCCATCTACTTGCCCGGTTTACCTATATTCCTACCTGTTTTCGCACACCTGCTCATCTCTTGTCAGCCCTGATCATCTTCCGCCTATTTTCTTCATTTAATTTTGATATTTTCTTCACACGCAACCCGCTTCACCTTCAGTGAATTTCGTCTAACATCCAACCAGAATTAGGTATCCATCTCTTCTCCTATAATATCTACAGTACCGAGGCACCGTCACAATTGTCCCAGCACATCCCCATTCAATATGGACATCTCAATGAGTCCACTCGAAGAGTTCGTCCATGCTGTCGATGACGCTGCCGCACAATTTCGAGCAAGTACTGTAGATACTAGGACTACGGCTCAGCCGAACTTGACGGTTCGTGACCAGTGGTGACAAGTTCAGTGATTGGCTTGTTGATCGGTATGGACATACGGAAGAGGAAACCATACAGGAACTAGAAGAACATGACAGGAGGGCTCCGCTCGATTAGGTATGTACGATCCTACCGACCCGGACTGGGGATCTGATGGGGAGACCGATGTCGACGATGACCTCGGGGAATTTGATAGGGGCAATACCACCGGTCCGGGAGATGACCCTACTCAGACATCGGCTGCGGCGAGAGCGACACGGCGAAAAGAAGTACCGCGAGAAAGCGAGGGGTGCAGTTTGGTGGGACCGCTATTCCCCTCGAGTAAGCGCATGTCTCGATAACCCTCAGGCTCACCTAACTTATAGAGCCGCCTTACCAAGGCTGCTGATGAACCTTCCATTTATGCGGAGTTTAGACATTTCATATTAATTCGTCTAGGGAAAGTATACTACATAAAAAGGCCAGACCTCCTTCAGTTCAGGCGTTAAGTTTCAGTATCTTGCGAAGAAAACAAGTTAAGGGACCTAGGGTCCTCTTCTAGCTGAAAATTCAGGGGCTTCACAAGACACCACTCGGCGTTGAGAATCAGTTTTAAAGGGGCCAATATTGTCCATACAAGGAGTGTAGTTTTCTATCAGCTCTTGATGAGTTAGACGACATTAACACACCGGGCTATCTTCAAGAGTCGATCCTCTCAGAGTTAAGTTACAGGATGCCAGAGAATATTTGAATCTCCCTGAAGGTCAAAATTATTTTCTCTTAGGTCAACACCAAAATAACTCCCACCATCAATCTACCGTACCAAGGACACTCGTTGGATCTATCAAAGTCGACAAGAAACCATAGCAGGTGAACAACTGATGTAAAAGACCATCAGATAATCTAAAGACCAAAGGGTCTCAGACCCATCTGATCCACCTTCTTTTCTTTCATTGTGAACTTGAGATTGCAGTTTCAGATACCTTTTGAGTTTCATAACACAGTCGTATTTATTTGCCAACCACAAATGAAGCGCAACACGAATCGATAAGATAAAGTGAGTTCACCTGTGACTCATCGTAGTGTGTGAGAATACAGCATCAAAATTGATTCACAGAGAATAGGAAGGCTACCGGTCAAAATCTTACACATTGCATCTCCAGCCAGGGGCTCCCTTTAGCCAGCTACTTGGTCCCCTTTTCATCACCGCAATCATCATCTCACCAGCCAATTTTTGCCATTTCCATGCATATTCCTAACCTCGTTAATTCGTGTCCATTATCGATCCATTCCATCATCATGTACCGACTCCAGCGGTTGCATACTACTCATCAACCGGTGAATATCGTCCCCCCATACCCCAGAACTGCTCAGCCATGAATGTGGCAGCCGCCGGCTTCTTCCACATATCATTGAAGGCCGTGAAAAGAATGACATCGCTTGCATTGTCTGCATACGCACTTTTGATGGAGGATAGCGCGGCGCTCTGCTGATCCATGCCAGGCACAGCAGCGCCGTTCGCCTCACCCTGCCAGGGCCAGCCCGTCTCTGTAACCACGATACGCTTGCTCTTGTCAGCCAGCTTGCTGCGAATCTTACCGACTATGGAAGTCACAAACGAGCCTGCTTGATGAGCACCTGTGTTCGGGTCGAAGAAGGGGTGGATGTTAGCGGCACAGTAGTCCGACTGGTCGCAGAGTTCGGGGTGGGCAAGTATAGCAACAAACGTGTCCACGATAACAACAGGGCCTTGATACCCAGCGGCCCTTAGCGCAGTGCGTGCTTGGCTCAATGCAGCGAGCGACTGACTGACTGTAGCTCCGCCATTGTTAACTAGTTCATTGCCGACTGAGACAGTGTCAACGATACTCCAATCGTGATTTACGCCGGCAGCCATAGTAGACACGGCTTGTTCCACCGAGTTGATGTCGAAGATACCCAAGAAGAGTTTGTTTCCGTGTTTCTTGGCGGCTGCATACGCCGTTGCGACCTGGTCGCAATCGACACCATACAAACGAATGACTCCATAGTCCTTGGCCACCAGCGCGAAGTCCTTGTCAACATCGGCCGCAGATTTGCAGCCTCCAGCACCCTTGTAGGGAGAGTAAGTAACGCCGTGAAGAGCACCGCCGCCAGAAACCGGAGGTGAGGGCGGGGGAGATGGCAAAGAGGACGCTGACGGGTGTGAAGTGGTCCGAGACGACTTAGACCGAATAGGAGTCGGGATCGGTTCGAAAGTCGAAACATGCTTGAAAGTCGATGAGTTCGACGACAGCGAAGTACTCGATGCGGACTGCTCGACTGGTACAACCTTAGAAGACAAGGAGGGGGCAAAGACTGTCGTGGTAGTGGTGGGAGCCGGTGCCTTGGGGGTCTCTGCCGAAGCGGGAACGTAGACAACTGTCTCGGTAGCAGTACGGATTGGTCTGTTATGTTGGTCTACATAGACCACGACTTCGGGAACTTCAGTAGTTGTGGTGTGCGCGGTGTCAGTCACAGTAATCTTGTCCCTTTTCGGGATGGGATCCTTGCGAGCATGATGCCGGTGGGCATGATGATGATCTAATATCACATTAGCTGAGGTCCCTTAGAGTAGGGAAGTATCTGAGCTTTACTTACGTGGCTGTCCAGCCGATAGGTGAAGGAGGGACAGGAGAGTAAGAGAAAGTGTGGTAGATCTCATTGTGTCAACGCGTCAAAATGACGATGAGTACGTCAGAGTTAGGAAATCCCGGAATCGAAGACAAATAATGAGCGGCCTAAGTTGTTAGTAAGGCAACGATTTGCTTGAACGAACGAATGAATAACTAGGTGAACGAGTGACAAGAATAGAGACAAAAGGGGGCATGGATGCAGGAAATGAACTGGCAAAGGCCGTCAATAGGCGTCCATCGGTAAGTTACAAGGGTTACAAGGAGAACACAAGGAGAACAAAAGGAGACAAAGGAGTGAAATGTGAAGTGATGTTTGTTGGGTAAAGATTATACCAGGGAACAATATTGAAGTTCTAGACTCGAGGATCGAGGTCCAACGCAAGAAGTGGTGTCAACAATGCTGAACTTCCTGTGGCGGAAGTTGCCCCAGCACCGAGAAGGAAAGGGGGAAAACAATAGACACGGTGGAACGCGCGTTCCTGAGTGGTCTCAAGGGATTGTGAAGGAATGATGGCGTCGTAAAGGGAGGAAATATCAAAGATCGCAATAAGGGAGGGAGCATTGAGAATACCATTCACTGAAGGCAATTGGAAAAGAAACAGCTACTTACTTGCTTTGTTCAGAGTAGATAGACGTCGGTGCCGATGTCGATGTCGATGTTGACGTTGTTGTCTTATGTTCGAGATACCTCAAATGACAATCGATGAAGTCCACGGGAAGTACCTACTAGACTAGATCACTTGACTCCGAACATCCACATCTATTGACGTACCGAATTATTGATTGCAAAAGAGAGAGTGTGTGTGACCTTAGGCACTGTAAAGAATGACAATGACGAATTGTTTGGAGGGGGAAAATATGTTGGGATGACGGGGGATGATGTACGGCCTCAAGTTCATCGAGCAAACTACAGATACATGGCAAGAACGCTGGAGAATATTGGACCCATGCATATGTACCACACATACCTTGGGATCGAAAGCCACGAGGCATGAACATGTTTCAGACTCCTGATAGCAGGAAGGCACAGATCAATTAGCAGGTACCTTGGGACAAGGCCACATCTATCCAGCACTGAGGTCGGCAGGACAAACATACATACCTACTCGGCAAGTCCACTATGAGGTATCCGCGGAACACTTCATGATGTGTGCTTAGAGCGAATTAGCGATTAGTATTCGTGTCTATAATCTGGTCTAGGCGGGCGTGTCTCTTTTCTGTCCTCTATACAACCATGAACAGCCCAATTTATACGGCCCCCATCACCCATCCACATTATCATAGGGCCATACTTGGGACCTTAGTCTAATAGTCATTATACATGAGCTGCAGCAAAGGTCTCCGCGTCGTGTCGTGCCGTATCGTACCGTATCGTAAGCGACGTGGGATAGCGAATAAGACTACGAGAAGCTGAATGATTCCTAAGCAACCAGTGACGATTGCCTATTTGGCTTCCTAGTCATAATCTTGGTAATGGCGTGCCGAATCGTCACACCAGCCTTCTCGATCTCCTTCTTGGACAACCCGGACGTGATGCAAACCTTGAGGGCCGGCTTGATGTTTATGTCCTTGGTTCCAATACTGCCAATCATCGGCTGGCTCTTCAGCCGCGTTATGAGCACACCGTTGGCAAGGCACTACGCATCTGTAAGTGAATGAACTTGGATCACAAGATGAAATCGTTAGGTACTTACCTCGTCCGTAATATCAAGAAACAATCGCTCTTGGTCTTCATCGCTCAGTCGCCTTGACGAAACTACCTCAGGCTTGAATACTAGCAACATGACGGGGTTTTCAGGGTCGCTCGTGCACTGTACCCAGTCGCTTCGTGGATCGAGTTGCGCCCTCATCGCACGGATGTTCTCTCGGCATTGGAGCAGAATGTCAGGGTTGCAAGTCAACATTTGTAGAGTCTCGGAAGCAGTGACTGCAGCCATAGCAGGTAAGGCAGCTGAGTAGGTATACGACGCCGCATTGATACGCTGGTGCCTTACGACATCATTCGAACCGGCGCAGAATCCACCCTGGGCACAGAGAGGTCCTGCTAGAGACCCAATGATCATATCCACAGCTTCCGAGTCTACGTTCTGGGCCTCTGTGAGCCCCTTACCGTTGCGGCCAAGTACACCAAACGACCATGTCTCGTCGAGGGCGATGCGGAACTTGTACTTCTCCTTTAATTCCACCTAGAAACGTCATATATTGTCAGTCCGAGCGATGCAACAACATAAAAAAACAAGCTCTTGCCGACAAGAAAATGCTTACAAGCTTAGGAAGATTGGCACAATCGCCAACCATTTCAAAGAGTCCCTCCGTCACAATAAATCTTCTAGTCAAGATCTTCTTCTTTGCCTGCTCGTCGGCCACTTTCTTCATGACTCGTTCTAGGTCTTCCATATCATTGTGTTCGTACCATCTAATGTTGCTTCGGGAGGCCTCTAGTCCTTTGCGAATCGAGTAATTGACCAGCTTATCGGCAACAATGACATCTCCTCGCTTGCAGAAAGTCGGGATGACACTCGAAATGGTCGAAAAGGCGTGAGAATAGACGATGCTGTTCTGAACACCGAGGAAAACAGCAATGTCGTGTTCAGTTTGCATGTGGACGTCCTGGGTACCATAGAATTGAGGTGGGCCACAGGGGCCAACTCCGTAGGTGCGTAGTGTTTGAATCGCCTTGTCTTTAATGGACTCGCTCGCATTGAAGTTGTAGAAGTTATAGGAGGCTAAGTTTGTAACAGTCTTGCCGTTAGAAAGCTTCACCTTCGGACCAGTCGGCCTATCCCAAGACTATTAGCAATCGCTCCTTCGATATAGCTCCAAGTCAATTCTTACCCAACAATGACAGGCTGCCTCTCAGCTTCGGCTTCTTCGAGGGGGGTCTGGGGAGCGACGAGAGGCTCGGGTTCCCATTCCTTAACGAGCTCGTCGATCTCATCTTCACGAAGCTTCACGTAATTGGGGCCGTGGGTAGGATAGGAGGGCGAGAGGAGGTATCGAACGAAGAATATAACAAGCACAAGTTCTATAGCAGATCGAACTGGATCGTTCTGGTAGCTCGACTGGATGTATCGTATCAAGACGGCACTTCCGGGGACTTTATGAAAGGCGTGGGTTACTTCATGAAGCGAAGCCTGCAAGTAGGCTTGGGCCTCGTGAAGATCCATCTTTGGTCAATTCAATTCTCTCGTGATTGTCAAGCGAAAGACATTGAGAATTTCCACTTTGAACATGTATAGCAGTCTGGGGTAAATTTTGTAGGAGATTGCTAAAGAATTTGGGGAGATGGCATTGTAGGGAAAAGACTTGCGACAATCGCAGATTGGAAGAGGGTCCAAATCCCTTTCTGGTTCACCCCCAGACGACACGGTTAGCACGGTCCCAGGCACAAGGGGCCACTAGCGTCGCGTCAAATTGGCTGGAGGCCGCCCTATGCCCCCCACCTGCCATTCTCAACTTTAATCCCCTAATAAACGGGTAGCGGTAGTGACTTCCCAGGAAGTCGGTCTTCGCTACATGTTGAATGCGTTCATCGGCCTCCCTATTAGCTTTTGATCTACCTAGGGGTACTTAACCAAGCTGCCCGTGGCTTCGTTTTTGCAATAAAAAGTGTCTATGGCCTACCTCAAGTACAGGATTCCCGACAATAAGTGTTGACACATCAGGTAGATTTTCTGATTAATATGACCAGTTCACCGAAGCACTCGTGATGGGGAAACCCAATTTCGAAATATTCCTTCTCAATCATGGCTTTTACTCTCGAACTGTAAAAGCAGCAAGAATGTTAAAAAGTTGATATCAAAATACTAGGTACCTAAAGCTTTGACTTACCTTAGAAGTGAACCGCAGCCTCCTCTGCTCCATATTATGATTCCTGGACGGCATATGTCTGCCACGATGTCTTTCACCGGCATGTCGGGATTGATGCATACAAGCACGCTAGATTCGTCCAACTCTAGCAATGCCTGCGGGTCGTCTAGAACAGTCAATCCGGCTGAGTGCAGGATACCCCTATCTCGCTGCGAGTACGCCGGGTCCTGCACATACTGCTTGGACGATACCGAGAGAATACCACGATGAACTAGAGTTGAATGGACGGCGGAGACTAGCGCGTGTTGAAGGACGTGGCGCTTACATACTTGCAACCCGAGAATAAGGGGGCCTAGTGCGAGTGCAATAACCTTGGTCAGGGTAAAAGGGATTTCAATGGTAGCAAGTATTTCCCGGAGCCGTTCGTAATGTTGACTTATCCTCCACTGTGTCTCGATGGCCTGGTACGTGCTGAAGTCTTCTGCTGGCGGCGCTGGCGGTTTCTTGTATTCAGGGTCATCGCCTAACAGCCTGACGGGGGCGACAATCCGCATCGGGAGGTACGCCGACTGAAGATCGAAAAAGCGTGCGTCTGCATAAGTAGTAAGAGATCTGATCGAGCGGTAGCTGATCATCCTATCCCAAGTTTAGCGCCAAAAACAAGGAATCGGCGAGAAAACCTTGGGTGCTGTCCTACCACTTCGAACCCCCAAGATGTTCATTCTCTCTTTGTGGCTCGTGGCTTCGAGCCTCAACGAATACTTCATAATCAACTCCATTGATTCCTTTCAGAATAATCTTTCCACCATTGTTCCGCTCCCCCTTCTGGAAATGCTGAAGTTCTTCACCAACTTTTCGTATATTATCTTTTGTGAAGATCGGGGTACCAGCATCGTAAATAGTCTGAATCTCATGAAAAATTAGCTTCATCTGAGAGACTCTATTCTCATCGACCGGTTCAGTTTGGGGTTTCATTTTATAGCTTGGTCAGTAAGCAGGACACAGAACCAGAGATCATAATGAAGTTGATTCTAGGAGCCATAGCCTTCTACACCGGATGTTGGTTAAAAAAAAATTGCGAATCGGAGGAACCTATTAGGCTCTAGTTACGCGCGGATAGAAACGGTATTCGATTTGCCCATTAAAATGATCTCGGCTGGCGAAAGATCGCAATCAGATGACCTTTTCGCACTGATTCTCGCGACCGCTCAAGCGACTTCTCTAGATCATTATTCTAAAGGACTTTTGATGACTTGCTGTTCTCTACTAACGCAAGGTAAGAACTGCAAACTGACGGTGACAGTAAGTCTCGCAGAATTAGAGATGAACAAGCGGGCCAACATGCCAAATAATCGCTACACGAAGACACACGAAGACACACGAAGGGTATTGGAAAACAGATGCAGCTGAGCTATGCTGACCCAATCTCTCCACCCCGTTTTCCGCGCAGCTAACTCTCTACTCACTTACACCCTGGGTCAGAGGACAATTCCACTAAAACAAGAAAGAGACCCAAACTGTCAACAATAAACTCGCAGCAAGCACCCTACTCCCATTCCCAATCCATCCATCTCCTCTCCCCAACTTCCCCGCGCCGCTCCGAACCTCAGACGTGGGCGAAGTCGCAGCACCAGTTCCGCTAGTCGCCGTACTCGCGCTCCCTGTTCCTGTCTCCGTCGACTCCCCAACACTAGAAAATCCCGGCCCCAGCAACCCCGTAGCCTGAGAGGGATAGTATGTGTAAGTGCGGCTACTCGAATCGACACTGGTCAAGGGCGGCTCATCGAGCGTGAGCACGCCCCATATGCGTGAGATGTCGCTGCCCGTTAACGTGAAGGGTGGCGTGGACTCCACGGTCGGCCCGGTGGAGGGCCCGATAGCGACGGCGCCGAGGGAGACGATGCCGTAGCATATTGCTTCCGTTGTGCCGGAGATGGCGCAGGCCGATGTTGCAGAGCTGGGACAGGTTATGAGGATGAGATAGAAAGGGGAAATAGACAAAGGCAGCAATGGGGGGGGTAGCGAGAACCCACATCGTAGACTCAACGGTACGTTCAAAATGCATAGTAGAAGGCCCCTCAGCAAAGGTAAAGGGGAGAAGGGTGCCGCCACCGATTTGGCAGCCGCTCGTCACTGACGCGCAGAAGATCGTGTACGTGGTCTCGGCATCGTTCTATGTGTTATTCCCCCGGGGGTTAGAGTTAGTAAGCCAAGCCATGTGAATAAGAATGAGCCCGTAGGAATAGGTGAGCGGTATCATGAGGGCAGCAAATACAAAATGAGACTTGGGTTTGTAAGGGTCTATGTCATACACTGGACACTATACTGCCTCGTAACAAGGACCATTGTGTCGCACTGTAACCCGGTAGGAAAATGGGTACGGTGGTCGGACTGACGTCCTGGGATTGGATAGACTGAGCGAATACCGACAGAAGCAAGAATAGTCGTAGTATTGGCCATATATGAGGAAGAGCACCCGTAGTTTCACTAGCCATAATGGGTTTAATTGTGTGGACCATCAAAGCTTTTTTATCTATTAGATGCGCTGTGCTGCGTCTATTGAATAGTGTGTAAGGAGAAACAATAAGTTATAGAGGTTTATTTTTAAGTAACAGTGAGGCGTAACAAGTATTCCTGCCTCCTAAAGTCAATGTGTTGAGATATCACGACGTTGTTCGCCGACCCTTGTCGACTCTGGTATACCTAAGCTTTAGATGAACGTGATTCGCTCCTCGACAGTGATAAGCTATCGACAAGATCGACATCGTTGCCGGATTGTGATATCATAATCGGCTTTTACCTGTAGCTTTGTAAAGTTAGTGTGGTGGTATTACCCTATTATCTCGCAGATGGGGTTACATTTACTTACGGACTTGGATAGACCAAAGCCTCTAATCTTGGTTCCTTTCTTTGCTTAGACATGCCGACAAGAAGCAAAATACACTCCCAGGTAAAAAGGGCTAAGACGTGACTTTCTGCGATGCAATCAATTGATTTTCATGCTCTCTATCGAATGCTCATGGGTCCTTGCCCGTCTATATGGATATATCTAATATAGACATAGATCTAAAATGCTCGTCTCTAACATAACCGTAAGAGATGTGAACCTGTCTATCCAACTCGTTCAGATCATTATCGACCTGAGGGTATATCTCGATGAACCCATGTAAAATGACCAACGAAAGAACAATTAAATCCACCTCATCATCCCGATGAAATCCAAACGTGAAGAGTCACCGCGGACTCCTCTTAAAGGAGGGTATCAGCCGGTACCCCGTGCCAGTTACTGAACTGACTCTTTAGTCGTGCTAGTAACGCCAACGTCAACAAACATCATAACAGTTGTCGTAAGCTCGACCAGAAGCGAGCGTTGTTGAACGATAAAACACAACGGCGATCGCGATCTACAGCACGATCCAGCCATATCAAAACCTATAGTCTACATTTTAATCAGAGGGAGGCGTCGACAGAACGGCCTCGGCTTTCTCATGCATGCTGACAGTAGCCTCCTCGTCCGAAAGGTTGAATCCGTACTCGCGAGACTTCTGCTGGACTTCAGCCTCACTGAGGCGAGGTAGCTCCTGAGCAGCCTTGACGTAGCTGATATTCTCGGCGTGTCCCTTAGCGAAGATAATATCAATCTCTTCCAAGGTACGACCCGCGGTCTCGGGGTACAGGAAGTAGATGACGGGGAAGAAGATGGCGTTAAGGGCCGCGAAGAAGAGGTATGTACCCCAGCCACTCTGACCCGTGTTGCTCAGCAGTACGGGGGTGATCATGACGATGAAGAAGTTCCACAGCCAGTTGGACACGGTCGAAGTTGCGTTAGCCTTGGCACGCGTCTTGAGCGGATTGATCTCGGCAGGGTATAGCCATGGCAGAGGAAGCCAGGTCGCGCCGAAGAAGGCAATGTAAGTCTATTACGAGTTAGTTATTTGTCCAAGGGAACAAACTCAGAACAAGGTGAGAGGGGGGGATAACTTACGAAAAGACCAACAGCAGCCCCCTTAGCCGCCTCCTCGGTTCCCGGAATCAGCGCACCGAACGTAAGGACCATAGACAGGCATTGTCCAACGGTGCCAATCAAATACAGTTTTCTCCGTCCAATTCTCTCAACGGCAAACCATGACGTCGTAGCGAAGATAGAATAAATAATCATGTTCACACCACCCAACAGCAAAGCGAGGTTGTGCGAGGTGCCGATCGAGGTCTGGAACAAAATGGGGAAATAGTAGATAACGGCGTTGCAACCACTCAGCTGCTGCATCATCTGCGAACTGGCTCCCAATACCAAACGGCGGAAATGCTGAGTCGGGCCTCCGGTGAACAAATCTGAGATACGGGTAACACCGCCAGCATGGCCGGAGGCGCGGATGGCATCGGTGATAACAGCCATCTGGGCCTGCACGGCGGGGTCGTCACGGCGTTCTCCATGAAGGGCTGCCAGGACAGTGGCTGCCTCTTCGGTGCGGTCCTTGGTCAAGAGCCATCTAGGAGATTCCGGCAGCTGTGTCATGAGACCGATGACGATGAGAGCAAAAACACACTGGAAGGCGATGGGAAAGCGCCAGACGAAGGGGTGAGGTCCGTACGTGCATCCGTAGTCGATCCAGTAAGCAATCAAAGTTCCGATGGCCACGTTACCGCCCTCAATGCAGATGAGTTTGCCACGGTTGTGCGAGTGGGAGCATCTGTAAGTCGTATGTTAGTGGAATGTGTTCTAATGTGATACTTAGAGGACAAGGAACTGGAGCGGTTACATACTCTGCTTGATACGTCGGCACTGTCGACGTGTTGATACCATTCCCTATACCGGTAATGCATCTTCCGATAATAAATTGAGCCGTAGACCCTCCGCCTGAACCGTTGGGCATAGAAGTAATCTGAATAATGACACCGATAATCATGACAGTAGCACCGAGGAAAATGGACTTGCGGCGGCCAAGATGGTCACCAAACGTGAGGATGAAGCAGGCACCGAGGAAGCAGCCGACGGCGTAGATAGATACCACGAAACCTTCGTACGTGCTGTCGCCCTTGACCTCGGGGAAGTCAGATGTGAAGGCCGGGGCTGAGATGATGCCAGACATGACACCCTGATCATAGCCGAACAACAGGAAGTCCGTCGTCGCTACGGCCGTGATGAGTTTCTGAAGTGTCGAGCCCGACGTGCCCCAAAACGTGGGCGCGCCGTGCGCGTTGTCCTTGTGTCCCATGTTGTCGGAGACCAGTTATCTAGCGCTCAACTCAGGAGAAACCTTGGGAAACTGGGTGAGACCCGAGCCAAAATCTCAAGATCTGGAGAAGAGGAGAAGAAGGGGTAAAGAAGGGGGTAAAGATGGGGGAACAGAGAGGGAAATAGGTAAACAGAAGTTGGTCCAGGCTTAAGGACCTGAATCAGGGTCCAGGTCCACAGACTCGGTATATATACCCTTATGCTTCGTTACGACGTCGTGCTTACATGTCTTCATACGTCGCCTACGTATTTCCTGATAATCATAAAAAAGGGTCCTCCCTCCCACGTTTTCCCACATTTTCCCACACTTTCCCACATTATCTCGTCAATCTGTTCACGCTTCTCACTTGCGGGTGGATGCCACCGAGCAAGGACCGAGGGAATATCGTCATAACGCCTGAGGCGTCAGGGCGTTTTCTCTCAAAACCCATAAAAATCCTAAGATTAGTTCCACACCCCGTCCACCGATAATCCGTGGAGTCTCGCGGTGCCCCAACATACATAAGCGCTGAATTACGTTAGGGAGGCCAACTGGGTGATAAGGAGGGCTGGGAGGGTCACGATAATGTGAAAATGTGAAATGTGACATGATTGATTGATATCCCGGCTGAGGCTAGAGTTAGAGTCTATTGTATAGTTAGTCAGTTAGTCAGTTAGTGCAGTGTAGTGCAGTGTAGTGCGTGCTCGAAACAGAGGGCAAAGTTTCTTTTCACCTTCACCTATTTAAATATGGGCCGGGCCCTGAAGATCTTCACCCACCCTTTCGTCATAGATACCCACCGCGGTCCACTGTATTCGAAAAAATCGAGTCATTTCTGCGCCTAACATGAAGCCAAGAGCCGTGGCGGGAACGGGGCACGATAACAGTTAGCGTCGTCTGTAACCTGCCCTGCCTCCCGCCACGGCGGAGGGCCGACCTGGAGTTTTTCGGGAAACTGCCGCATCACAAGCTGCCGAGAGCCAAGCAAATTGCGTCGGAGACTTGCCCTTAGTTGGCTTTCTGTCTCAAGGCTGCATGAACCGGTCCTGTCGCCCAAATCCGTATTTCGCCATCTCTTCGGTGCCTGAGCGGTGAAGTCGAATGTCGATCTTAGGAAGCGAGCCAAGCGACCAAGACACAATAAAACGAAACCTTTAGTAAGAAACTAGATATCCCAACCTTGGAATAGACGGATCGTAATACCTCACATTGTTCCGTACTTCCGAAAAAGAAGAAAAAAATGGCTGAGAAATATTTGCAAAGGTTGCAGTACAAACCACTATTGTTCTGCAACTTTCTTATGATAGTAAGGCGTAACTTACAGAGAAGATGAATTCATGCGCACTATGAATCCTATCCTAAAATCACTTGTATACAGCGAGAAAGCCGAACATGACTAACAACCAGCAGGAGGCTCATACTTCGGGGTTTGATTGGCTACCTAACATCAGGTACTCGGTTCCTTTACGTACAAGTACGCAAAGGAGTGGGAGCGTCCTCGAAAATAGGGAACCCCACCCCCATATTTCATAAATCATCCAAACCATTTCGCTGATTATACGAAAAGATACGGCAGAATTCAATGAAACTATTGAGATAGAAATAAAAATAAAAATAGCTTCCACATATGACTTCGGTGTCCGTAAAAGCAGTTATATAACACAATATTGAATCTCAATTATACCATTACGGATACAGAATAGTTATGTTAGTTATGTTAGTTATGTTAGTTATGTGAAATGTGCTATGTATCTGCCAGCAAGAGACAACTTCACCAAACTGATTCACAATAGTATAGAGTAAATAAAATCATGAATTGTTATTATAGTAATTTGGGAAGCCGTATCCTATCTGAATATTTCTTAGGTTTTCCATTCATTGCGTCTCAAACTCGCTTTACAAAACGAAACGATCCCATGACTCCGCTATCACGTAACATATCACTATTGCACACTCGGCGAGAGAAGATTTTAAATGTGATGGGGAACTTTCATTATTTAACACCGTCTCATTTTCATTTAGAGACAGTAACGAAAAACCTGCTGATATTTATGCCCGTGACTCTAGAAAGAAAGAAAGATAGAAAATGCCATGCCGCCATCTTGTTAATCAATCAATACACAGCACCCCAAAACTTTGTTAACATTACCCTAGTACAGGCCCCAATTCCAAATTGGTACAGTAACCAGGAGCATTCTACGCTATGGTACAACCGCTTCCTTCGATGCTCCTTAGACGAATCGGAACTTCTTGGAATCGCTACTGTCGGTCGATTGCGTAGAAGCAGCCGTTGCAGTACTAGTCATGGATGCCAACCCGACACCCGAGTACCCCACCATACCCGTTCCTGTCTGCGTGCGATTCCTAGTGTTGTCGATATCCTGGCCGACGGGCTGCGCTAGGGGGATGGGGAGGCTCTTTAGACTGTCGTTCAATGAGGATCCGATCTGCTTGCCTCCGACAGCCGGTCCAACGATGAGGGCGAGGAAAACGACAAGCATAACGAAGTACAAGACGGCATATCGGATAACGCGTCTCCTCCTGAGCTTGGATTGTTTCATAGAATAGATAGGAGGGCGGATTTGACGGCTAGGATGAAGTACGTTAGCTATCATGTATAACATAGGAGTGTAGATGGACAAAAGACATACCTTGGTCGAAGCCAGAAGAGCATCATGGAGTGCAAAGTGTCAACCTTGGGGATAAGAATAACCGGGAGCATCATGAATAGTAGGAAGTGACCCAAGATGAAATCAGCGCCGAACATGCTCAACTCCGTAATCTTGCAGAGATATTCACGCGCCGGCTGGGAGACTGAGTGCCAACCCATAGAGTACCACTTGCCCGTCCAGAACGCGATGTTGGACTGGTCCGTCTTGAACTCACGAGTGAGTGCTAGCGAGATAATGAGCTTCAAGACAAATCGTTGCGCTGCTATCGCACTGATCATGCCTAAAAGCGTCTTCGTGAAATCGAAGCCCTCGAGGAAGAACATGACCTCGAAAAGTACGAGGAGCATGATGACAGCGACAGCATGACCAATTGCAGCCAAGACGCTACCGAACTTCTTGCAGCACATGCTCAGTAATGGACCCATACAGCAGGCCATGCCGAAGAGTGCAGCAAGCATGCCAGCGTTGATGCCAATAGGCGCGAAAGCGACAATAGCGACACGGATAAGCGCCGCAGTTGGCTTAGCGTCAGGATCATGAGCAGAGACTCCAGTTTGTGCGTTGATGAAAAGGTACGGGATCAATGTGACTACTACAAGAAGGAGTGGGGCAATGATCTCGCCGAAGAGAAGGTTGGTGATGGCGGCACGAGGCACATCCGCAGACAGCTTGCCGGACGGGTCACCAAGAACCTTGCGCTTGTAACCGGTAATCCTTGTACGGGAAAGGCGGCAGAACGAGATCCATGACGAGGCGTGACTAAGAGAATTGCCACGAGAGAGCCAGCGGAGGTAATCACGGTAGTCGATAAAGAAATCGTTCCAGGCGAACTGATGAGGGTTGTAAAGGAAGGGCGAAATAACCAGAGCAAGAAGCGAAACCCAGAAGTACACCAGCGCAGCCTGCCAAACCGTCAGAGTCGCGAAGAGCAACATCATTAGTAGACGTGCACCGAAATAGATGGATGGGCCGGCGAAACGCGAGTAAAGAACACCGAAGGGGATACGAGCGGTAGCGAAGCCACGACCAGTTCCGATGTAGCGAGCACCACCGAATGACAGATCCTGAGTGACCGAGTTCGCATAGATCTGACAAACGAAGACTTCGAAGAACGGCGAGAAAGAGCAGAATTGCTTGGCCAATCGGGTTGCAGCACGCAGAACACCACGTTCGGTAAGCTCCTGGACGATTAAAGGTACGAAAGCCAGGAAGAACACAACGAAGATGGAAATGACACAGATGTATATCCAATCCATAAGGGCGTCTGTGTTCGCACATCCCGTAGGGAACAACGGATCTGTAATAGGAACATTTCGGTTGTAGTCACAAGGAATCGTCTGGTTTCGGAGCGAGCCAATATTGATGAGGACGATCATGAACATCTCGACAGACAACATGATAAAGATGTTGTTCAAGTGGAAACCGGCGTGAGCGTAGTAGAAGGATAGGAAACGGTCGAGAGGGAGCTGGGTGCCGAGGTAATAGTATTCTCGGGAGAGCATCTGTTCACCCATACCAGTACCGATCTTGGTGGTGAAGTTGAGAATGGATCCGAAACCAAGATCACGACCCTTACCACACTGATAGTATTCACAGTGCTTGATGCGGCCACCACGAAGTAGAGCAGTCATACCAGCGTAAATATCTTCGTTCAAGTGAAGACCCTTCTGGGCTTTCGAAACACCACCTCGAGTTGTCATGAAAATACCGTTGAGGAAATCCGGATGACCATAGTGAAGTTTACCGCCAATCTGAGACAAAGTTCGCGCGAAAAGTGTACCGAATGTTTGTTCCTTACCAGCGGCAACATCACCAAGGACACCAATGTTCTCGGAGAAAATGTATTCACGAGCACCCAAGATAGCGACGGGAGCAGGGCTCTCGTTCTTCACACCGGGAGTGTAGGGCGAGACGTTTTCAACCTTCATCTCCTCGAACTCAGCCAGAACCGATCGAATCTTCAAGCATTCTTCCAGATAATTGTCTTGGTTGGCGTCAATGAGTTGGATGTACTCTCCTCGGTAGAAAATGATAGCATGGTTCTGGTTGTCCGATTTGCCATCACCGAGTACTGGGTTACCAGAGAGTTGGATCCGGAATTTGGGTCGTCGCATTCCATTCTCCATAAGTTCAGAATGTCCATCGATCAAAGCAGAGTAAATGCGCGGCTCTTCGCCTTCAGCCAATGGAGGTTCTTCGTCAAGGTAAGCAATCTGCAAGTCGGGGTAGGCTCTGAGAAGAAACTCAGCATTCTCCATCTCCTCTTTCTTGAACTTGGCGTAACGCTGCATGGAGACGACAAGCTTGAATTTACGACGGGCCATTCTTTCCAATTCGCGCTCCAGCTTCTCTGAGTTGCCACCGAACATTTGAACGACTTCGGGGTTCTCGACACGGTACAGTAACTTGATAGCACGGCTATAGTTCATGAAACCTGATATAGTACGGTAAAGAGTCTGCGAGCGAAGAGATGCCCAAATTCGCGTCCGAAGAGTGTATTCAGGAGCAGAAGACTTGAAACCAATGCAGTAGAAGGGGAGATCGTCGATCTTGCTCTTGGCAGTGTCCTTCTCCGACTTTTCCTCATCTCCGTTCAATTGAGAAGTCTCGTCAGCAAGAATCTTGGTGTCCTTGACAAAGCAGTCCCACTCGTGAGGGTGGAGCTGCTTAAGGTATTCAAGTTGCGTGACACGAGAGTAAGGTTCATCTTCACGAATGATTTCTCGAAGAGTCAGGAGGATCTTTTCACCGTAATGAGGAATCATAACAGTGAAAGTAGGCATATTGTCGACAGGTAGAGGCTCGGGAATAGGCGTAGATAGCGACTGCGCGAAGAAAGAAATACGACGTTCGGCTTCGCTGTGGGTGGGGAAGAACTCTGTCTTGAACGAGTGGTCTTCCTGAGACACGAAGAACGTCGGCGCACGAAGAGTACGCTTACCCTCCTGCTCAGATGGAACCTGGTGGTACAAGAGTTTCTGGACATGATCGATTGCCAGCAGGTGTTCCCGATACATGGAAATGACAATGGCATTCCAAATCTGTGAAATCAAAACCTTGGGCTTGTACTTGATTTCCATGTCTGTCGTGGCCAGAATCTTCGAGTAAATTCGCTTAGGAAGTCGAGAGTAGATGTTGCGCCAAGGAGTCATGATAGACGATCCGAGGTAGAATGACCTGGCGATGGAGAAAACAGCATTCAGCAGGACGTACCACATGAAGGTGTCCAGGAAGAAGAGAATCAAATCAGTCAGAATCATAAGAATCATGACGACTGTCGGCTGATGCCGACATAGAATGGTTCCAATATAGGCGTCACCCAGGCAAGAGTCGACATTCATGATCTGGAGATACCGAATCGGATCACGAATGGATAGAGTCAGATATTGGTATGATTCTCCGAATTTGGCACCAAAGACGGCGGTCCAGAGGAAGTAGGACAAGGCCCTGTCATTGCCCTTGAGATGCGGCCAACTTGCGGTAAATGTCTGACTAGCAACATAGCGGCGGGAGTTCTTCGTCAGGTAGCTGCCGAAGAGAGCACCCAAAGGCATTACGGAGAAGAAGATGAATGTGATCACCGCAATGAAGAATTGAGCAATACCCAAGGCCAATGCAGGTGTCTGATCCTGGTAATCCGGGAAGCCAAAGACAAAGACACTAGGTCCGAGGTTGACGATAAAGACGACGATAAGGAATAGCAGTCGCTTGGTGAGATGCTGAGCACCTGCCCACCGTCGTGGGACGTACGCCCATTCAGCGCAGGTAGCTATGATCTGGATCAGTGATGCGATAGCACCTCCAGCACCAACGATTGACCATTGCGTGGAAGCTGGCGGTTGGTTATTCACTTGCTGCTCGTAGGCCTTACCAACCAGCAGCGAAGGAACGTTGTGGGAGGTGTAGAACCAGAACATAGTCAAATGGATAACCCAAATACGATTGAAATTAACAATCATGTGGAACCAAGACCGTGTCTCCTTATATGTTTTGAAGAAGCACTTCTTCCAGTTCACCTCCTTTAGCTTCAGGTACCGTTCGGCTGGGGGAACATCGACCAATTTGCTCTTGTCCTGAAGAACAATTCTCTCGATACCTTCAGGATACCAGAAGAGCTGGTTGCAATCGTCGTAACCGATAATCTGGTTGTGATCGCGTTCCCGACGGACATAGACTCCATTAGAGATTTCGTATCCCTGGTCCCTGCAATACTGGTATAGAGGCGTAATGACGTTGTTCAAGAAAGTACCTTCCTCAACGGGCTCGACGAGGTTTTGACAGGCGGGGGAATTCAGATAGTCATCCGCACACTTGAAAATGAAGCAGAGACATTCAGGCATGAAACGGACCTGGTTCGCCTCACCCCAACAGAGAAGGTACAGAGCGATCTGGCGAACTCGGTCGTGCTGAGACATGCGATTCATGCGAGTCTTCCACCGGAACTCAGCCGCCTCCAAGCTGTCGTCACCTTCGAGATCCTCGAGAACCTGATCTTCTGGCTGGTCACCCTTCTTGCTCTTGGCCTTCTTCTTGGATTTGCGGGCCTTCTTGCCCATATTCGCGAATCCAACCGCATCATCCAAATCAAGATGCGCTGCGAAGTACCATTTCCGGTAGTTGGCGTTATCACCGCCGATGTAATCAGCATGAAGAGAGAGCAGAGCTTGGTTCGGCGTCATTCGAGAGGCCCTCGAATCCAGTAGAACCATAAGATGGTCATACATGTTCCGCATGCTATCACGCTGGAAACCAAACTTGTTGGTGAGGTCCAGGAAGATGTCTTCGACTTCTTCTTTGGACAAAGGAATTTGTGCGTCTGAGGTCCATGCTGGGTATGGCTCACGAGATCTTTGACCGCCGGGAACATTTCCGTAGTCCATTCCATAGTTGGGAGTCGAAGCCCCAGACGAGCGGTTTCCACCGTATGAGACCTGGGAGGATGGCGGTCTGTATCCTCTGCCGTTTTCGTTGTAGCCGCTGTACCTCTCCTCGCCACGACCGTAGTAGTCCATATCGGCGGCACGAGCCATATCGGATCTCATGGTGAAATCGCTGAACGTCTCAGAATCTTCCTCGGAATCACCTCGACGTCCATTACCATTATAGCCACCTTGGCCATAGTGATCATAATATCCGCCATTACCGTCATCGTAGTATTCTCCCTGATAATTATCGTGGTTATCGTAGTAGCCACCCTCTGCGGCGTAAGGGTTATTGGCGTCGGCATTGTAGTAGCCACTATATATCTTGTCAATATTTGCTCAGTAAAAGTTGAGCTGAGTGTAATGCGCGAACTCACGATTCGTCGTAGTAGCCATCGTTTCCGTGGTGCTGCTGGCCATGGGCATCGTACCCGTTATTGTCGTAGTATTGACCATTCTGCTCATCTTGGTAGTACGAATCGTGGTTTTGGCCGTAGCCGTCATTGTTGTAGTCTTGATGACCACCTCCTGGATAGCCCGACATTTTGGCAAACTCGGGGTTAGATGCAACGCAAGAGATCTGCAGTAAGTTTATATAATCAGCACAAGAGAAAACAAACAGTATGGGGATTGAGATTTATATGGTATATCTGCAGCTTGTGACTTACAGATCAGAAACTCATTAGGTGCTTAGTCGAGGCGATAGGTTGATGACTTTGACGAAAGCAAGCGATTGTGAGTAGATTGTCGAGATTATTATTATTAACAATATGTAGTCAATGTGGCCGGCCACAAACAGGGAGTTTCTTTGTGACAGGGTTGGTAGTAAGTCGTGGCTGTGGACTTGATTGTTTGTTGACTTGGGAAGGATTGGACTGCGGAATTGTGCTGCGTTGGTCCCTTGCGCGGGATGGCGCAGGTGTCAGAAACTGGAAGTGCAGAAGTGAATGTTGACTTTCCAAGGTTCCTGGCGACGCGATCAGTTTGCACTAATTGTAGAACTCAATTAGTGCAACAATTAGCGCGACGAGGCCCTGACGGATAAGGGTGTGCTCGATGGAGAAGACGCGTCTGATTGGTGAATCTGACAAATTCCACCGCCGAATTCTTTCCTTTTCGTTGCGCGGGTAGTCGGTGCGTTCCGAAGCCTCGACGCCTCGTAGGTAGTGTGCAGTTTCTTATTTCGAACGATTGACGATGGATTGGGTTGAATCCGTTATGACGAGCGAAAGAGCCAAGTACTCCTGCCAACCTTTTAAAGTTTGCGTTTTCGCGGACCGTTAAAACGAACGTGCGTTGATTGAGCGGGAGCGAAACACAAAAAGGGGCGGCCAAATTGTACCTGGAAGTAACGAAAGGACGCTGCTCTCTGTTGGTACTCTTTCTCGGTTCTTTCCTCTTTTCTACCTTCAAATCCTCGCGCTTTCCCCTGACGTTTTCCACACCAGAGAGTCGAAGCGGCGAGACGGTACAAAAAGGAATAGAAGAAAGAGAGTAAGAGGAAAGGAGAATTAAAAGTCAATGGGCGAAAGCGAGTGTAAAACAAGTTTTATCAAGGGCGAAGAGGGGGGAAAAGGGATTGGAACATGGAACTTGGGATCGAGAATCAAGAAAAATGCCAGAAAGGAGAAAGGTGCCAGGGGGGATCGGGCAAAGCTTAGCCCAGCCCAGTCAGCGGTATCCGTGGTTAGTATCGCCCCTTAAGCCAGGGTGTGCTACAGTATTATGTACCCAGCCCACAGTGCAGTGCTGGAAGTCCAGACTCTAAGGAACCAAGTATACAGTGCCAGACGCTACTGATGCGGGTGGAATTTACTGTGACGCCTTCCATTCATCACCGGCACATCCGGCGAGAAGCAATGTACCGACGCTACCAGCGCTACCTACGTGAGGTACTTTGGCTACATAAGGTAACTTCTTGCTCTTACAGTGCATAGAGAAGACGCGATGGAGATTGAAACGGGTCCATACGTTTACTGCTGCTTACAGTATATACACTAAGTACACAACGCAGGGATAATGGATGTGGCTGTGTAAGGAGTCGTTACCTGAAGGCGAGGAGTGGACCGGTAGTCGAGTTTCTTTATTTCGATTGGTAAGGTATCACCTTATCAATTGCACGCAGCAAATTACTCTGTAAGCTATTAGAGGAGAACGTAGGGAGGGAGTGCGTGCTGGTGGGACTATCAGTTGCCAAAACAAGTCGTCTTTGATTCATCAGTAGTAACTGTTGAGCCCCATTGGTCAATAATGTTCCGTCCAGACAGGGATAATCAGGGTGGATATCTTCCGACCTCTTCGTTATTGGTGCTCGGTACGGAAGTACAGTATTAATGGACTGTGGTTTAGGCCAGGGCGGCGACAGGATACACTACATGCCCATGTCAGTGTACAGTAGCCCTATTCACTGATAGCGTACGCATCCATCAAGAGATCTCTAAAGAAGAAACGATAGTAGAATAAAGTTTTGCCTTTCTTCAATAGAGCTGCTGAATTCTTGACAGAATCTTAATTGCGCACTCCTACACACATTAAGGTAAGAATGTCAATTGTCATCTGAACTTGTCATCTGATGTTATTTTGGTCCTAATTCCGTATGCCCGGTTGAGGGTGTATGTACATGTATGTCTAAGTTTACCTCATCTTCTATTTTCTGCTTCTACTTCCCCTTCCCATCAGCTAGCCAAACCTACACAGTATATCCGACGCTAATGCCGTGCTTGTCCTAGAAATAGCGTCCGCCTCTCCCTTTACAACGGTTTTTGCAGTTGAAACCAACCATCTATCAACCCAGATCGAGTTCACCTTATCACCGGCAGTGCAGTCCATCAACTTCCAAGGGCATGGCAAGTCTAGCAGGAAGCTCAGATTTATCACAATCTATACATAGCCAAGGTACGTAAGGTGGGTGTTGTCAAAGGTCCATATACATGAGGATTGCCACTACTGTTGCATGACCTACATGTTACCGTATGTACGCGTGTAAGTTAGATGTAAGTTTCACATCAACTCAATCTCCGCATTAACAAAAAAAGATAATTCAGCTCAGAGGGTCAATCGCAATGATCCGAAAGTTAATATCGTAGTCGCAGCTCTCCCTACAGTATTGTCATTCACGAGAAAAGAAGTCATATAATTCTCGAGATCAACATCGTGTTTTCCTCGTATTGTCTTATCGACTGGACGCTTCTCGGCAAGCATGTAACCCACCCAAAAGTAGCTCAGCCAACCTTTTGCCACCCGTTCCCCTGCCTAGCAAGTGAGCTATCAAGCTATACTCCTTGAATACGATGCAGTTGGTATGGCGAAAGGTGGCTAGGCGCTACTACTACGACGTAGTATGCAGGACACGTGCCAACACCGAATTGATGATGTATTTCATTAACTTTCACAGGTAGAGCGTGACGGGACTTCGACTCTTTAACCAATTTCGGCTGCTCTTTACGCGGGTATCAAATGCGCTACTACTGAAAATCTGTACTGGAAATGTCGGGCAAGTCCCTCCTCCACCCCATTAACCGAAATAGTCTTATTGCCTCAGTAGAGCGTGATCGATTGCGGTGGCGCCCAATGAAGACCCAGAAGAGACACACCACCACTTAACAGCTAGCAATTAACCAACCCCATCGTATGCAGGTACCGGCCGCTATTTCTTCTTACGGCTGTCGATGACGACATATTCTAATTAGCTACGTGTACATACGGTGCTATACACGTAGTTGTAATTTACTATTCTGCAAGAAGATATGCACAATGAAAAACCATCCACGCGTCTGGTTCACAATGGCTAGGACCTCCAGTTCCTACCGGGCGAGCGAGGCGATTTTAGGGCTCTTGAACAGGGAGACCAGGATTTCGGTATTCTCCTTGTCCACTTCGCAAGGCTCGCTGGCAACTGGTTTGCCAGACTCGCATTTCTCACAGCTCTCGCAGAGAACTCCTGCATATTACCGAGATCACCAACCCGGAAGGATTGATAAAGTGCGTCGATTGCGAGCTAGCGTCTTACAAAGAAGGGTTTAGAAGAACTTTTTTTTTTCTGTCAGCATAGATTCGGCCAAGCGAACCAGAAGAGCCGGAATCTACCGCTCTTTGAAGAACGAGTCTACATAGGACACCCCGGTAAAGAAAGGGATTTATGTTAGCACCAGGTGTAGACAGTGGAATAACCTGGAAGCCAGCAAGATTCGACTCAAACCACACACCTTCTCGAATACCCACAATCTATTCTGGGCTACTCCCTAGCATGGGTCAAATCTGAAGATCCGGCGATGGACGGTAGGATTCACATTTCAAATTTCAGGGGCTAGGCAGCATCAACACCAACATCCTGATTGGCTGCGCCTCTAAATTCTCCCTTAATGCTTGAAGTCCGTGAATTTCATTCTCTTTGTGGACCCAGATCTAATCAAGCTTGCCAACTGCACTAGGTAACAAGATAATTAGGGCAGTAAGATTGATAAATACCTAGACTTCGGAATTGGTCAGTCCTCAGTACCAGAATACTAACAATTACAATAATTTTACCAGCTATTGTCACTGATAACTGTAATTGTGATAGAATTCTAGACTAGATGGCTAAACACGTTTTTCGCACCTCGTGGTTATCTCGCAACAGACTTCATATTAAGGAGGTATCTACCTACTTGGTTATGTAGCTCTATACCGCTCTGAAGAGTGAGGATTACTCTTTCCAAATTTTTCTCCATCTGAACAAGGCGAATAATTACTTAACATCTTGAAGTCGTGGGTGCGTACATTAATCATCTAGGTACTTTATCTGACCTGCAGCATTTGATACACTTGCTAAGGTCTCCAAGAGACGATTTATCATTACTCAACATGCATAGAATATGAATGCCACACAAAACAGAGTGGTTGACCAGGACAATGCAGTGGTTGCAACGATTGAAAAACAACGTACTTACCTACCTACTACAGGTACGTAGCGGCAGGAAGTTTTACTCGTAATTTCGAGACACCAGACCCTGCTCCTAGGTATCACGATCCTAGTTCCGCACTGTCGTTATGCATAAACGGCTTCGAAACTGAAGCTCTGTCATTTTTCAACCTTGCTTTTTTCAAGGCGCCGTGGCTAAGACTAACAACTACACCATGCTGATTTCCAAGGCTCCTTGGTAGGTTCGAATTGAACACAGCCATTGTCTCTAATTACGTATTTAGTAGAGGTTTATAAGAAAGAGGCGGCATCAAGCCCTTGCGTCTTTGAAAGTGAAATGATAATCCATAAATAGCTCTCGAATTGAGTTTCTGGGTACACGTTTTATGCTATAAAAAAAATTAAAAAATAAAAAAACTAGGGATGCTACGTACTGCGCTCAGTGCGCTGCAGCGGTACATGTACTATCGATAGGACCAGCCCTGCGTTGCCTAGCAACCATTACAGGAGCAATCATAACCTATCAAATTTCGGCCCTTCAAGCTTTTCTTTCTTACCGTAGAAAATACCTAACCATCAGGATTTACAGAATCATTGGCAATGCCTCGGCATGATATCTTTAAGGAGGAAGAAATCGCAAATATGTTAGATGGATGGGGGGATAGCAGCGAGGATGAATTCCCGAATGTTGACGTGGTCGTCCGACAATATCGAGACAAAGTGCAAGAAAAGGAAGGTGGGCGGAATCGTCGAGGTGACAAGGGAAATGCACCAGCGAAGGGGGAATCGGTACCACAGATGAACAGCGATATGAAAAAGGGTCCGATTGTGAAAGCGACTCCCCTTCGACGGAGGAAATTGGGCCAGAGCCAGACTGTGGATGGATCCCTCTTGAAGAGATGGGACGACAGAACAAGCACAATCGAGAAGGATAATAAGGCGCCAAAACCTAGGAGTTCTCGTACTCGTTTCAGGGAGGCAAGCACCGAAGCCAATTTTTCTTCCAGGGAGACATCAGAATTGATGCCAGCCCAAGCTCGGAAAGTGGGTTCAGCCAGCAAAGACGTGAAAGCACCTTCAAGGGAACAGAGCAATCGAAAACGGAGTGATGAGAAGAAGTTTAGAAACGTGGAAGGGACGCAAAGTCCCAAACAGCCAACCAGGAATTCAATGCCTTCGGATGAATCCAGTGGAGAGTCAGACGTGTTGAAGGAGACTTTGGAGTTAAGTGAAGAAGAGGTTTCTGAGTTCGTCTCTATATCAGAATCAGAATCAGATGCGTGGAATTCAGATTCCGAACCTTCGTCGACCCTCCCCGTGCGACGCTCGAAGAGCCCGACGATCCAGTGGGCGAAGCCCCAAAGGACGTTATTCAAAGATCCAGGTACGAAAACAGCACACGGAAACAAGCAGTCCCAGACAACCATCAACAATCCGAGCAAACAGGCACCCAAGCAACGTAGGCAGGGTAATTCCAGCGATTCATTAAAGACATCTCAACCAGGAGATCTAGAAGATGCTCTCCAGAAACTCAAAATGTAAGCCAAGTCGAGGACATTCCCTATCCATCACCACCATGATTCTGAAGTCAGAGAAAACTGACGGTGACACTAGCTTCAATGGGGACTCGGAGCCTGAGAAGCCCTCCATCAAAGGGGTCAAGAAACCCATTCTGGAGCCCACAACTCCGAAAAAGACACTAAAGACAATACCAACATCGCCCTCCAAAACACCCAAGATCCCCATTTCACCATGGAAACCCGAGCAGAAGGAGTTCTGGGCTCCCGAGGTCCATTTCGCGTGGATTGACCAGCACTCGCCGGAGAAGCCCGCCGACAACACCAAGAAGACGAAGCAGCTGAGCGCGCAAGACCTCGAGGCCGAAGTGAAGAGAAAGTACGGCACCAGCCCCGAGAAGCGGGACGCGCGCAAGGCCTTCGACGCCGCCAAGGAGGAGCTCGCCCGAAACTTCCTAGCCGAGCTCGACGAGCGCATCACGGACGGGCAGCTAGCGAAGTTGACGAAGGACACGGGCGGGCTGCGCATCACCTGGTCCAATACCCTGCAAACGACCGCCGGCCGCGCACACTGGAAATGCAAGACGTTAAGCCACACAACCAAGCACGCGGACGGCACGACGGTCAGCAAGCGCGAGGAGCGGCAGCACCACGCGTCCATCGAGCTAGCCTGCAAGGTGCTATCTAACGAGTCCGACCTGCTCAACACCGTCGCCCACGAGTTCTGCCACTTGGCCGTCTTCATGCTGAACGGCAAGCCCAAAACGGCACACGGCCCCGAGTTTAAGGCATGGGGTGCGCGATGCGGACAGCTGTTCAAGGATAGGGGCATTGTGGTCACGACCAAGCATAATTATGTGATTGACTATAAATACATCTGGAAGTGCGCTGATTGTCAGTGCGAGGTCAAGAGGCAGTCGAAGAGCGTGGATCCGGTGCGCCAGCGATGCGGCCGGTGTCGGGGAAACCTCATTCAAGTCAAGCCTGCGACGACAACCCGCAAGAAAAGCGCGTGGACCGAATTCGTGGGAGAAGAGATGAGGGCTCTGGGCCAGACCAACCCCGGCATGCCATTTAAGGAACGGATGGCAATCGTGTCGGCCAAGTGGGCTGAACTCCAGCAGTCGCAGAAGGGGACGCAGAAGAAGGAGGAGGGTAAGGGAGGTCAGACGATGAAGGAATTAAGAGCTGCGGTGGAGGTCCTGCAGATTGATGACGATGAGTATGCAGAGGACGAGGAAGTAGTTAAAGCTGCAGCTCGAGAGGCTGGTGCTTATGATATCTTCTCCTAGGGCTGAATCGACGCAATAGGGATTGCGTTAATACATTGGCAAAGGCAAGTGTATATGGGTCCGGCAGATTATATTGAGCTCGAGGATGCATGGAGGCATTGCGGTTCTATATTAGATACCCTGCGATAGCCCTTGTGAGGGATGAGCCGCCTAAGGCTGCCGGTTGTCTTGTCACCTAGACAACGTAATGAGATTGTCACTTTACGAGAACCTGAGATGTTAGACTACTATCGATCACGATTGTAGATTCTACCCAGTCTACCTAGTTCGAGGAGATGGGACCGTCTCCCCAGCCTTGCTAAAGCAAGTTTACCGGTATCATGCCTACGAGACACAGGTATTCATTCATAATTCATGCCAAAACCATAGGCCCAAGATAATGGGAAATAGAGTAACAAAGGAATTGGATGCACCTAGTTTCTCAGAATCTCCCTTGAGGATTATCCCCTTCTTTTCCCGCCTAGCCTTCCAAGGTTCTCTTCTTTCACCTCCAAAACCCACTTCCATCTCGCTACTCGCCATCCCAGGCCAATAAGAGCACATCGTAGTCAATCCAATCCAATTCTTCTCAATTATTATTTTTTTTAATTTCTTCTCAGACCTCATTGAACAGACCCCAGTCCTTGACTTTGAAGGTCTCCCAGATTTTTGCGGCGTAATCGACGGCGTCGCCGATGAGCTGGCCCTGCTTGCCAAGCTGGAGGTCGACTTCGTCTTCGTCGTATTCGCCCTTTATGTGCGGGACGTTGATGGTGATGAGCAAGTCCGTCTTCTCGCGCTCGAGCCTCACCAGCGTCAGAATGATGGCCGTGAAGTCGGCCTTGGCGGCCGGGCGTTCGTCACTTGCCGATGTAGAGGCTTGGTCCGACTTTGGCGGCGCGACTGTCGCAATCAGCGTGTAGGCGGGAATGTCGTCGCTGTTCGTGTTGCGATGTCGCGCGAGTTAGTTTTTGGTCTCGTTGACCTCAGGTGGTTGGGAATACGTACTCTAGTCGCGAGAACAGAGTCGGCGTGGTGTTCCAGACTGTGACGCGGTCAAGGTCTTCTGCCACTAGCTCCTCCAGGTGAGTAGTCAAGGCGCGACCATCTATCTCGGGGCTAGAGCCCGGGCCACCGACGCGCTCGGTGATGTCGAAGATGATGCTCGTAAAACCATTCTTGTCGATGTACACTTCTTCGTTGTCGGGGACTTGCCTAATCTCACTAGTGTATGGGAACGAATTCGCAAATAGTTAGTCACCTTGCCAGAGTTGTCTAAACTACTGATGGATTCTTTATGCGACGAACGGAGAGAGAGTGCAGGTAGACATACCTCACGTCGGCGAAGTTACTTGGAAGGTCTGCGATGAGAGCCCCTCCATACAGCGGGGTGCTTTTGTACGTAGTCATCGTAAGTAAAAGAGTTGTAGATGTCTGGAGATTAGGTGAATGGGCAAATCCAAACGCGTTTTCGGGAGGATATCGACAATGAAGCTATATGAGGCTATTTTTCTTAATATGGTATCAAGGTGATCAACATCAAAATCAAGGTCAGTCGGTCGACTTTCGATGGCCGCTGCTTTCTACGTTCCAGCTTAGTGGGGCCGATGATGTAACTTTCTTGATGTCTGCCTGAGAGTCGTCCCATTCAGCTCCCGACCCCAACCTTAATTTTCCCCTAAGCTGCACTCTAACTTGAACAGGTAAACCGGTTATTTCTATAAACTTTTACTAACCTATTTGCTCAACTGTAAACTTACTACCTACCTAGGTACTTGTAGTCCTTACTATATCTTCTAAAGATGGAAAATTTCATTGTTCATCTAATAGAGTAATCTACATCTTCCTCTTAACTACGACCTAACTCCCTGCCAATTTGAACATTAGGTTGCAACAGTGATGGAAGGACACGATATGAGTCACCACAATAGATACCTACCTGTAGCATAGGCTACTATAGGGCAGAACAATACCTATGACCCGCGATGATAGGTATAGGCCGATCATGGTGCGTGGTTCGATACCCTCCTACTGATAAATACCAGTTGCAATAGGGATGAGAGTTTAGAAGCAGCATTGCCTGGAACGATAGATACAATATTATCTATTTACTTGCCTGATATATAGACGGAGAGAGAGGCTGGATGAAGGAAAAGGCTTTTGAGACGAATGACGAGTAAAAGAAGACTAGAAGCTGAACATATAATACGATAAGACTTAATCGCTTATTATCACGCCTCGAGAGCTTTGACAAACGCCGGGCTCTCGTTTCCTTCGACTACCTTGGAGATAGGACTTAGATATGCTCTGCCGCCGTCAGATTCTTCACCAAGCTGCCGAATATATAATTCAGCCACCTTGATCCACATGGCCTTCTCTGCCTTGCTAGCTCCCAAACCTTGCCATACCCAGATGGTCGAACCAGTGTCAAGTAGGAAGACATCATTATTATCCATATCTGATCTGTCTATCGCAGAGCCTTCCTTCACCAAGTCGAACCTTAGCTGGCCGGATGCATCTGACAGGCGGAAAAGCCTGCGAGGCCGTCGAATAGCGTCTTGACTTCTAGACGAGGCAATCGGTCGCGGAGCTTTGAAGGGTCCCTCGGCATCCTCACCGCCTAGCATAGCCACCACAGTTCGCGATCTCGACTCCGTCTGTGATAGCACCTCGACATCGATATGTTTCGCGATGGTCATATCGTGCACAACTTGAGCGGCCTTGGCTTTTTCCATGGGACTACAACTTTTCCCCTGCCAGACCCAGATCTTGTCATTGCGTTCCAATACAAAGACGTCGTTCTCATCGAGACTCTGCCAGGTAGGTTCAACTTCATAAACCATGACTGAGTCAGCCCGCTTAGCAGATGGGTGCTTGAAGATCCTGAGTAACATGAGAGTCTCCTTGGGTTCCCCTTCGGTCTCCACATGGGTGAAGCCAGAGCGGACGCCGCCAGACAGAATGCGGACGCGAGAGAATAA
Source organism: Hypoxylon sp. FL0890 (assembly GCA_022497025.1). Classification (NCBI taxonomy): domain Eukaryota; kingdom Fungi; phylum Ascomycota; class Sordariomycetes; order Xylariales; family Hypoxylaceae; genus Hypoxylon; species Hypoxylon sp. FL0890. Next base: position 123,348 of record MU386558.1, on the reverse strand, counting down.
AGCCACAAAGTCGTCAGATGGGTCTTTTTGTAGTTCGCGATGTTGCGTGGCGACGCCGTGCAGGAACTCGTCCAGTTCAACCGTCTTGTAAGCGGCAGTTCCCGCCTCATCTTGTGACGTCTTACTTCCGAGCCAGAAGAAGATGTCGTGGGCTAATTTCTCTTCTCCGTTCTCGCTTCCCACCTTGTACGAGTGCAATACGATGTAGCTGTCTCCCTCATGGAAGTCGCCATACCGATCTTTTGGCCATGGGACGACCTCGAAATCCTCTATTCGCCAGATGCGAAGACCGGGAGCTTGTCCGACTTCTTGCCACGCAGGCTCTGTGGCTGCTGAATTGTACTTGACCTTGTGATCAAGATCTGTTCCGATATTTTCGACATTGCTATCTCTCCAGTCATACTCCTTTAGATGTACCAGACCTTCGTGGGGTGCCATTTGATGATATGACAATTGATAGCTTTGCGTATAATTAAATCCGCGCAAAATGTGATTCGATCAAGGGAAACAAATAGAAATACGAACCTGAATACTACATCCGTTGGCGAACATACGTACTGAGGATTCATGAACATAAAGTGACCACGCAGTGATCTGTCTGGGAGGATGCTAGGTATTTGATGTAATAGGGCTGACAGTAGTTGTTCCCCTTGAAACACCGGCAAGGCGGGGAAGCTGGAAACAGCTTTACTCCTGGCGGCAACATTTACCTTAGGTACCTTAGGTACCTACCTACCGGTGATAACGGACCGCTCACATATTGATTCCGAAGTCGATTTAACACAGTATTCTAGCTGTGTAGTAGTTTGATTGTTGCTTTTCGCTTGTGCCGGCAATTCTCTATCACGATAGCTACGACTTTATCATATTAGGTAGTTGGAGATAGTAGGTTGGGTGGTCTGTGGGGACGAAAGAATGCAGTAAAATTAGAAACTTCAATACCTTAGGTACTGATGAGCGCTTCAACAATTCCCTTCTTTTTCAGAGCAACTACACGACTACTAAGCCTACAACCACCATCATCGCATTCAGTCCTTACCATAAAAAACAACACCTTACGGTGGCGCAGCAAGGAGCACAGGAAATATGTCGCACAAGGACACCACATCTCAGAAGTTCACCTCCTACTACCTCCAGCAAAGCACCAAGGAATTCGCGGAAGACCTAGACAAGATTCGTAGCGCCGATGACTTCAAAGGCGACGCAGTTCCTATGCTCATCAAATCCCTGCAGCAAGGTACAACTCTGTTCTCCTCTGCCGACCAAAAGAGGGTAGTTGAAGTGCGAAAATCCGGTGATTCGGAAAAGGAATAGGAACGGATGGAGGAGCCTCGAGGAAGCTCTAGAAGGGTTTGGCTGTTGGATTGTCTAGGGGGACGACACAGGTATCTTGAAGGCGTGGACATCCAACTAGGGACTTATCTAGATACCTGTTGTATCTAGATATAATGAAAAGAACATCACTGCCTACTCGAAGCATTGTCTGATAATGTCCATTACAGCAGGCGGACAGTAGGCTTCTTAATTGCCTGCCTTCTCTAAATTTTCTTTTTGGGGCATAGTCCGATATTTAGCCGGGAATTGCAAGTGGGCCACACTAGTACAGTAGCATAGAAGTTTTATCCTTGTATTGTCCCACTTTTTATCTTGGAAGCCAATCGAATGATCAGGTCCAGGAATATGGTACTTGACATAACTTAGCAAGTCTGTGGTCACAAGACACGGTGCCAGAGTGGTTAATGGGTGAGACTTGAATTCAAAGAATTTATGCCATCTCATGACTTCGGTCGCCTAGGTTCGATCCCTAGCCGTGTCGCAATACCAAAATTTTTCTAGTTTTCTTTTTTCGTTCCTTTTTGCCCTAGGATTCACGAGCTTGATCTGAATTGGCAATAATCCTACGACTTGCCCTTTCTATGGTTGACCTATGAAAATTTTGTTCTATACGCAACGGGTATCAACTTAATCGGCAGCTATAAAGCGCTATCGCTTTGGTTTTACGTGCAGATCACTTGCTCGTCTTTTCGCCGGAGATTGATACGGACTATCTCACCTAACTTGACCTGACTTTGTACTGGCTGATAGAGATTGACTGGTAGATTGGCCTGGTACGATACGCGTAGAGGGGACCAATATTGGCGGGTGCTGACGAGTGTTGAGGTCGTAAGCCATTGGGTATCAGATTGAATAGGCATCTGTTACCCCTAACACACTCTTCATTCAATATTAATATTAAACAGGAAAGCCTAGCTAGTGTAGCTGAAGACGGTGTCTTGAAGAGGCCTCCGAGTTGGGTAGGCATTGAGTAACTACGATCCCCTTAATTCAAACAACACTAGCGTGATTATATATCAGAACACGGCATACGCTCAATGTAAATATTAATGTTATATCCATGGATGGGAAGAGGACGACGTTACAGATTCAGGCCGCTTCTGTGATCGGGCAAGATGTGGAATGAAGCTGAGAGACGATGGGAGCCTGACTGCTCTTCTTTTACTTTACTCACAAGAACGTTGGGACGAGATGTGTACCTGCGATAGCAACAAGTATTCGTACAATAGGTAGCTAGGTAGTTGTTTAATTTTCACTGTTGAGAATAGGAGGCATGAGTATTGGCTATAAATATTTGAATACGCTTAAAATGACTCCAATTATGATTTCTTGCGGAGAATAAAACGTAACAAACGCCATTAACTCCTAGCAATATATCTCATAAGAATCGTTGCGCTATGAAATGAAGCAACGCGCAATCAACACATTAAGGAACCTCCCTCTCTATTGCTATCGTGAAGGAAATGGAAAACCGGGAATAGCAACCAGGTAGTAAATGTACCAGTTTTGAAGCTCAGGCAAACCTTCCTCTTAGATGTAGTAGCGAATTTTGTGACGAACCTGCAGTCCAACATACTAACGTCGAATGTCGAGGCTAGCACGAGAAGACTCAATAGATGGGCGAACAGAACTGCTAGAACTTCTTCGCCTTCTTGCCCGCTGTTCACTCGGATCTGTAGGGTTAAGTCCCGTCGACCTTGCAAACAAATTAAGGATATCCGTCAAGGTTACGACACCAATAAGGCGCCCTGACAAGTGAGATCCCGGAAGACTGGAAGCCGGTGGGACTGAAGGGAAATGATTCCCAGTCAGAGACGTCTGTGAAGAAGACGGAGTCGGGACGAAGACTGTGGGACCCAGCGAAGGAGTCCCTGGTGCGGAAGGAGACGGAGAAGCCGATTCCACTATCCACATTCTATGCGAACGGGTAGCCACTAGCTTGGCCACGGTATGCGCGAGCGTCGAGTAAGGGTTCACATAAAACACAGGAAACGAGTCCCTGCCTTTCTCGACACCCTTTTCCGTCAAGATAACCGATATGAAGTGCATGCACGAATTCTGCAGCAGTGGAAGACTCGTAGCATTAGTAAGGAGCCTAACGTCGACGGTAGAAATGTTGCCGACAACATTCAACCCATTGTCAACGACAGCCACACTCGACAGACCCTCTTGGTTCATAAGATTGAGGGCTTCTGTCAGGGGGCTATCTGCACTGTGCGATTATTAGCAAGTAATCCAGGACAGGGAGAGGGAGGCTACAATACACGTACTTGACAGCGATTATCTGTTGCGATCCCACACCAACCTCGCGTAGCAGTTTAGGGTATAGATCGTCGATGACGCGAAAGTTGACGCCTTCGTTCCAGAAGAACTCTAGAAGTTTCAACTGGCTTAGGATGCCGATGACTTCGCCATTGTGATTGGTGATGAGTACTCGATGGATCCCGCTGCCGAAAATCTCGATTGCCTTGGCTAGGTCTTCATCCCCTTGCAAGGTGACGAGGGACTCTTTCTTGAACATTGGTTGGACGTCGCGGAGCGGTATACTGATCCGGGCCTGTGCCTTCTTTGCTATCGTGTCGTATAACTCAACCAAATCATCGGGTGGGTGCGCCAATCCAACAACGACCAATATGTATGCGTTCAAGTCATTATAATCAAAGGTCGAGACCGGAATGGAGGTAGTGGCATTCTCTCGAACAATGACAACGTTGCTCGAGGTATTCTTAAGAAGCGCCTGGGAGTACAGTTAGAGACAGGTCCCTTGAATTTAAACCATGTTGGCGGTCGGGAATGTGTCATACCATTGTGGCATCCTCAACGCTAGTGTCCATTTCGACCCAGGAAACGTCGTCTTTGGACACAAGCTCCCCGACTCCGACATCACGCCAATCCCTCCCCGCGAAACGAGGGTTGTGCTGTCTCGGGGCTGGTGGATGATTGAGTAATTCCTGGATAGCGGCTTGAGTGAAGGAAGGATGTCGCTGATTTCGTGGTGAGGGTGGCAAGCCTCTCAAGTTTTCGGCGAAGCTTGAGCGATGGCTGTGGTTGATCTTGTGCAGACTTGAAGCAGAGCCGGTTCGTTGAGGGGGCGGCGGTGAGATACTCGCTTCCTTAGAATCCCTTCCTACCCTGGAAGAATTTGCGTTAGGATCCATGACGAGGAGGAACTAGGTATATGATGAGATGGTCGTAGAGTTGAGGCCGTTTTTTCGTAGTACCGCTGTCCACTTTGCCGCAGAGTTGCGAGGAGTTGGATTGGCTGTAGCTTCGAAGCTATAGCTAGTGCTAGCCTTGCCGACTTACTCATGTAGCTTGAGTGGGGTTCAGAGGTGAGACGCTCTTTAGAACGACAAAGACCATGTTTGGTACCGGATCTTTTGAAGTCGGTGATGGCGTAAAGAAACTCAGCCTTCAATTGGCGTTGAGTGGTGTACCTATCATACCTAATGCATGTACATACTCTGGTGAGACTGGGCTTAAAGCTTGGGCTCCGCAAGTAAAACATTCCCGATAGTGGACAGTGCAACCCGCCTGCCCGCCCCCCGGCACGGCAAACCCCTCCTTCACCTTTCCCACACCGTCACCCATCTGTCATTTCTGTCGATCCGCAGCCCGAGTCAACTTTAATAAAGCCACAGTTGGAGGGGTCGAGTGGGCCAATTTTTATTTATAGACAACTCACCGGATGTGATGTATGTGATGTACCTAATCCATCTACTGATTTTGGAAGGCTCATCATACGTACCTGCATACTCTTTGCTAAGATCATCTGAAGTCTTCGATGTTGAGTTTTTATCTTGGTGATCTTTTTGTTTACATCTATCTTGGCAAACTGGTCGAGCAGGCAATGTCAACATGCGACCGTTGCGAGACAAATATGGACTTGTAAATCCCTACCCATATGTACCATATACTACTGTACTACTCACCACAGGTTAATTGTTTCTAGGTGGCTGCCTATCAACACCCAGTTCTTCTGGAGATCATAGGCTTGCATTTGCTTTCGATTTGTGAATTTATTATCATATCAGCTAATGGGAAGCAAGAGCGACTACATAATACTAGGATGTATTACGTGGCAGCGTGAATAGGTAGCTCTTGTTCGAGATACAGGAATTTGTAGCCAATCAACTAACTGTGAACTATACATATGCCAGACACAAATGGGCTGTATGCAAATTAATTAGCAGACATATCTTAAGTACCTAATAGTGAACCAAAGATCCAGACCAGTGATGAGAAAAGGCCTAGTCTTATCAATGGCACGCATTCTATTGATATACCTAAGTTCACGAACGGAGTGCTGATTGCGCTGGGGGTGTACCTGGTTTTAAACTTAAACTTACATGTAATTAACTTGTGCCATACCAAATCAAGTACTTTTAAGCTTCCTCATTAAGTTAGCCTCTTTGTTGTTGGGTATGCATTTGGCAGTAACCCAGCCTGAATACTGTGCCTACCTACTGGAGGTAGGTACGTCCCAAAGAATTATTTTTTTTTTTCTAAAAGGGAAAGGGAAAAAAAAGTCAATAGCGAACCTCCCCTCTTTCGCGACCCCTCGCCTTTGATGCCAAAACACGGCCATAATAACAACAAACTTCTCTCTTTCTACGCGTGATCGCTTGGATTTTTCTAGGATCGCTTGAATCAGCTGTAATTCGAGCACACAGCAAATTTGTCATTTCGAATTTACTGTGTCTCAACCGTCTCTACTTAGTATTCGCAGAGTCCACAGCCGGCAACCGCGTCTTAGCCCTGCGGGGCACGATATCGACGGAGCGATACAATTTGCGTCTTTGACGAATTTGCTCTATACAGACCTATTATCAACCATTTTTCTTCTTCGCTGACAGATCTCTCTGTGACCGAATCACATTACCAGCAATCATGTCGGTGCTTCCGGCAGAGACACATGCAGAGCTAACACAGCTCCTGCAAGCTCTGCAATCCCCAGACAATTCCATACGATCTCAGGCCGAGAATCATTTGCAGAACAACTGGACCAATACTCGGCCTGAAATCTTGTTGATGGGATTAGCTGAGCAGATAGCATCAGCAAGCGAAACATCAGTACGCATAGCGCTCCTTGTATTAGTGTGTTGGAACCTGCAATGCTGACCCGTGTAGCTTCGTTCCTTTGCGGCCGTCATATTCCGTCGAATCGCCTCCAAGTCGCGCAAGAATGACAAAGGCGACAACACCGAGATATTTGTATCTCTGCCTACCGCGCAGGCATCCGTCATCCGCCAGAAACTCCTTGAAACCTTAGCCAACGAGAGGGACCGCCTGGTCAGGAATAAAATCAGCGATGCTGTTGCCGATGTTGCAAGGCAGTACTCAGAGACTAGTTAGTCCTCACTACCCTCCCTTCTTTTCCGCCCATGCTCCCAATCACTTCTTGCTGAATCGACGACGCCATCTATCATGCGTTCGAGAGGAGTAGTCAAGAACTGTCACAGCAGGGCTAATCAGCCCAAAAACGTTACCGCTAACGTCGTTTTAGATGAGCAATGGCCGGAGATTCTCGCCGTCCTCTTCAACCTTAGTGTGGCCCCCGATGCAGGTCAGCGCGAGACAGCCTACCGTGTCTTTGCGACAACACCAGGAATCATTGAGAAACAACATGAGAGCGCTGTGCTAGAGGCTTTTAACAGGGGCTTTAAGGACGATTCTGTCGCCGTTCGGTTGGCTGCCATGGAGGCCTTCGCTTCCTTCTTCCGAAGCCTTCCCAAGAAATCCCTACCGACATACTTCTCCTTACTTCCCGATGTTCTTAATATACTACCGCCCATTAAGGACTCTCATGATTCCGAGGACCTCAGCAAGGCCCTTCTGGCGCTAATAGAACTAGCCGAGACGTCGCCTAAGATGTTTAGGCCCTTGTTTCATAATCTCGTCATGTTCAGTGTCGGCGTCATTCAGGACAAGGAGCTGAATGATCTCTGCCGGCAGAATGCCCTCGAACTCATGGCTACGTTTGCCGATTACGCCCCGTCCATGTGCCGCAAGGACCCTTCCTACACGAACGATATGATCACTCAGTGTCTGAGCCTGATGACAGACCTCGGTGAAGATGATGACGATGCTGCTGAATGGTTAGCATCGGACGATTTTGACCAGGAAGAGAGCGACCTTAATCATGTCGCTGGAGAGCAGTGTATGGATCGATTGGCTAACAAGCTCGGTGGAGAGACTATTCTAGCTCCTACATTTCACTGGCTGCCAAGGATGATGACTTCCATGGCGTGGAAAGATCGCCATGCAGCTCTCATGGCCATCTCTGCCATCTCCGAAGGCTGCCGCGATCTTATGGTGAAAGAACTTAACCAGGTCCTTGAGCTTGTTGTTCCCGCGTTGAAGGATCCCCATCCGCGAGTGCGCTGGGCCGGATGTCAAGCTCTTGGTCAAATGAGCACGGACTTCGCGCCCACGATGCAAAAGGAATATTACGACACCATTCTTAAGACCATCATTCCTGTGCTCGACTCTCCAGAGGGCCGTGTCAAAGCTCACGCCGCTGCAGCGCTGGTCAATTTCTGCGAGGAGGCGGAAAAGAGCATACTTGAACCCTACCTCGATGACCTATTATCTCACCTGTTCCAACTTCTCCAGAACGAGAAACGTTACGTTCAGGAGCAAGCACTTTCCACAATTGCTACCATCGCCGACGCCGCTGAAGCGGCCTTTTCCAAGTACTACGATACTCTCATGCCTCTGCTTGTCAACGTCTTACGGCAAGAAACCGAGAAGGAGTACCGGCTGCTTCGCGCCAAGGCCATGGAATGTGCTACCTTGATAGCATTGGCTGTTGGCAAGGAACGCCTAGGGAATGATGCAATGACCTTGGTTGACCTCCTTGCTAACATCCAAGCTAATATCACTGACGCCGACGATCCGCAGTCGCAGTATCTTATGCACTGCTGGGGACGTATGTGCAGAGTCATGGGTACTGACTTCCTGCGCTTCTTGCCCAATGTCATGCCCCCGCTAGTTGAACTAGCCAGCGCTAAGGCCGACATCCAACTGCTTGATACGGACGACGAGATCGAACAGTTCCAGCAGGAGGATGGATGGGAGCTAGTACCGCTTAAAGGCAAGATGATCGGGATTAGAACGAGTACAATGGACGATAAGCATATGGCGATCGAGCTGCTTGTCGTGTACGCACAGACCCTCGAGGGCCATTTTGCCCCGTATGTTGCCGACACGATGGAGAAGATCGCACTGCCAGGCCTTGCATTCTTCTTCCACGACCCCGTGAGGTTTATTTCGGCGAAACTCGTGCCCCAGCTACTTAGCTCTTATAAGAAGGCATATGGGCCAGAGTCGAATGAACTTAGAGGTTTATGGGCTGGAACTGTAGACAAGCTCCTAGAAGTTCTAACTGCCGAGCCGGCCATTGATGCTTTGGCCGAGATGTACCAATGCTTCTACGAGTCGGTCGAGGTGGTTGGCAAGAACTGTCTAACCCAGCAGCACATGTCGAAATTCATCGATGGTGTTCATTCCGCTATCGAAGACTACAAGGACCGTGTTGCTCGACGTGAGGAAGACAAAGAAGGGGCTGCTGCTGAAGACGCTGAGGACGAGGCGGAGGAGCTCATGCTTGCGATTGAGGACGACCAGACCCTATTGTCTGATATGAACAAGGCATTCCACTCCATCTTCAAGAACCACGGTGCCGCTTTCCTTCAGCCGTGGGAAAGTCTCATGGGAACATATGAGAGCTTCCTCACGTCAGCAGACCCGACCCAGCGCCAGTGGGGTTTGTGTATCATGGATGATGTGCTTGAATATTGCGGACCGGAGAGCGTCCGCTACGCCCAAGTCATCAGTACCGCGCTCCTTGAAGGCTGCAAAGATCCTTCAGCTGCTATTCGACAAGCTGCTGCGTAAGTTAACGTCGTCTTACTGAAGAAGATGTGATTCGCTGACATATTCGATAGGTATGGTATTGGTGTAGCAGCTCATCGTGGCGGAGCTCCCTGGTCTCAATTCTTGGCGACATCGATACCTTACTTATTCCAAGCAACCCAGATACCAGATGCTCGTGGCGAAGAGGCAGTTTACGCCACTGGTAAGCCACAATTTCGGATACACGGTGTATCATAGTAGCTGCTAACGCATTTACAGAGAACGCTTGTGCAGCTATCGCCAAGATTCTTCATTTTAACAAGCAAAGTCTACAAGATCCGCAAGCGATCGCCACCCAGTGGTATGTACCTCAAAAAGTCGCATGTTAAGCAAGCATGGTTACTGATTGGTTCGCCATTTAGGATCAACACTCTACCCGTCACTAATGACGAGGAGGCGGCTCCATATGCCTATGGCTATCTCGTGGAGCTAATCGAACAGTAAGTCTAATCCCAGGCTACGTTGCAGCGGATATGTTCCTCTTTTCTCGTTTCGTGAGAGGGCCATTTGGCAAGATCCAAGTTGCTAACCGTTCATGTAGGCAAAATCCCGCAGTAACAAGCCAGGTCGATAAGGTGTTTGTTTACGTGGGACAGGCACTCGAGGCAGAGATGCTTCATGGTCAACTTGGCGCCCGTGTTGCGCGAGCGGTTCAAATCCTGCTTCAGTCGGCAGGTGTCGATCCCACACCGTTGTTGCAACAACATTTCTCGCCCGAAGGACAGCAGATCATCAGACGGCACTTCTCTTAGGCATTCGAAGGCTTGATGGCTGACTTGCAGACATGGGCCTTTCCTAATACTTTACGGGTCTAATTTGCGCATAGCTGAGAGATTGGCTGCGGTAAATAGCAGCAAAGAGAATGGAAGAGGGCAAAGCCTCGATCATAATACCACCTCATATCCCCGACTCGCCTCATCGACATAAACATTGTTCTGCCATTTCGCTCTCCATTGGAGCGAATGGCTTGGAAGAGCAAAGGACTCTATGGTCAAGCCATATAGAGCGGCAAAAGATCTCTCGCCATCGCGACTAGTCGAGATCGAGACTGTGATTCTTACATGCGATATGGCATTATTGGGCCATAAGGACCATGTATCTCGATTGGTAACTAGCAATATAGAGACAAAAGATTACCAATAAAGACAACAATGCGTGATGAATAGACAAGTGCTGTAGCAGACCAAGTACCTCCTTATTTTAGATGGATGGAACAGCGGTTCCGCAGTGACCTTGGGTATCTTACAGATGGAAGTTGCTTACCATACGTGTGGACAAGGGATATATATACGTATTACCATAAAACAACGTATACCTGTCGTCGAAGCTTGCAGGCCCCAAGAAACATCTTTCAAACTAGGAGACCCAACCACCCCTATGTCTCATCGTTTGGAGGCAGAAGTATCTAGCTGGAATAGATGGTTTGAGCAGACTTAGTAGGAGGATGAGTCAAGGCGTATGCCAAACTTCATACAAACCCTTTGTCAAGTATTAAGAGGTCTAGAATTTAGAAGCTGACTGTTAATGAATGCCTACATTAACATCGTCATAAACGGTCATGTCGCAAGAAACAGTTCAAGTCTTCACATCCTAAACTCTCCACAAACTGGCTATCACATCTTATTGTTAGAGGACTATAGCCCTATCTCAATACGTCTCGGACGAATGTTCAGGTACTACGAGTCTCCCGTTAACTGAGAATATCGTAGCTCATGGCATTCCACAGCCACCCAATGCAAGAAATCAGACAACTCATTCGACCATGAACCATAAGCACCAACTATACTCATGACGAAGCAATTAATTGTATTTACAGCATCAATGCTCGATGCAATTTTAATGCTACATTCTACACTATTATCGTTTGGACGATTCTCCCGGCCTGTGGTACAGCTATGGTCATGCCATAATCTTTTCCTCCTATTTTCCAGTAGAATAATCATTCGAATCGCGAAGCCAAGACCCTGGTAGTCATCGAAATGGTATCTCAACTCTCTGAACTCCTGGGAGGCCGCCTAAGCAATTATCCTCCCAACGAACGCCATGTGTAAAACGCATTCTTCTCCAGACTATTGAAGACACTTTTACTAAGAAGCCCTCTCACCCTCATTCCCCTCCTCAACATCCATAGTCCCCGTCGCCCCAGCCGCCTAAGCCGCAGACGAAGAAACCGACTTAGCAACCGCATCAATATCCTTATCCTTGGTACTCCAGCCATCATAAGCCTTCTTCAGCGTCTCATTCTGCCTATTCATGGACTCAACCCAGCCAGCAAACATATTACCCGCCAAGTTAACCACCTCCTGCCTCTCTTTCTCCGCAGCCAGCTTCTCGCTCTCCTGTCTCTTCTTCTCTTCCTCCTGGCGCAACTCGTCTCGAGCCTTTCTCTTCGCCCTCCGGTCCTCGACCTCGCGTGCGCGGTCGGCAAGGTACCGGACGCTATGGCCCAGCGTCGCACTCTCGTTCGAGAGGCCGCGGTGCGGTCGGTCTAGTGGCGGCTGCGTGAAGAAGAGCACGCGTCCGGCCTCGTCGTGCTGGAACTGCTCGCGGACTTCCTGGGGGATCTTAGCGTTCAGTGCGTCGTCCAGGTGGTAGACCTCGACCGGTCGGGGTGGGTTGTAGGCATTAGCTGGACCGTGAGCACCGGGGCTAGGCGCAGCGGCCATGTTAGTGCGCGCGGGGGACGGCGCGAGACGATGCGACGGGTCATAGCCCGGCATAGGAGAATTCATCTGATGAGGTGGAGCGTGGTGAGGGTGTTGAGGTACTGGGACTGGTGTAGCGCTGTATTGCGGCGGGAATCCATTGTAGGCGGCGGGAGGTTGGTGGGCCTGGAAGTGTGAAGTCTGTGCCATCTGCGGCGTATTAGGGCCGTGATGGGCGCCTTGGACGCCTTGGACACCTTGGACACCTTGAACTGGAAATCCGGGGTGCGCTGGGGTAGCGGCATGATTGGCATACTGTGGAACAGGGACCGGGGTGGGACTAGGACGCGGCTGGAAGGGATGGGGCGATGCATACGCGCCCGCATGTCCAGGTGTTGGCGTAGGTGGAGCCGGGATAGTAGAAAAATGACCTGTATTTCCCATGACGATGTCGCCCTGATTATCCATGGGACGCGCCGACTGCATCAATGAAGGACGTCTAATTGGATCAAGGATAGGAAGCGCTGGAGGAGATGGCGTCGGCTCCGGTGGTGGAGACTCCTGTAGGAATAGGTTAGGAATAGGTGTCAACAAGAGTGAACGTAAGAAATTAAAATTAATTTCAAGTGACGCGCTTTCAGTGAGACAATTGAAAAGAGAAAAGGATTATCATCCACTCCAACTTGAACATTTTTTTTTCCAAGGTGAAAGCTTGCAACGCAATCGATAAGAAAGTCAAAGATAGAGATAGCAGAGGGGCACATCAGATTCCTTCTTCTTTTTTCCCTCTTTTTTTCCCCTTCCTTTTCTTTTACAGTTGTGCTTATGGAGGAGTAGGAAAATATGAGGGGAGGCAACTACGAAGTGTGGGTGACGAGGCTTAGGCAGGCAATGAAATGAAACAGGACAACTTACATTCGGCTCTCTCTCCCGACAATGCACGGCTCCAATTAGCGGCGGCGCATTGGGCGCTCCCCAGGTCGGCTTGGGCAAGGGATCTGTCGGCTTCGCATCGTCTCGGAGAAGATGCTTGATGGGACTGGGCACCTTTTTGAGTTTGCGAGGAACGTCAAACAGATCCATCTCGTAGTCCTTTTCGCGAACCTCGTCAGGCACACAGCTCGCCCACGTCTTGATCTTGTTGAGCTTGTGCTTCTCTTCATTGTACCGAGCCTCGCATACATACACCTCCTTGTCCTTGGGAAATCCTCGTGGCCTGCCTTTGTTATATCGGGTCACAAACATAACGAAGCACCGGTCCACCACTTCATCGATACGATGGTCTCGGTACTGCCCAGTCTTGACCACCTCGTTCTCTAGGAAATGTTTCTCGAAACGGTGGACAGTCTGTTCTGGACGGTAGTACCAGCAAGCATTCACCCACTTCTGCCCTGTCTTATCCTCCCAGGTCCGGTAGATTTGTGCGACGATGGGCTTTGTCAGGTCATTGGGATTGGTAATATGGACCCAGTCGCCTAAGTATACACAGTCAGTACCCCTATTCAGAACATACCACGTCGCCAGATAAACAAGGACTTACCAACTCTCCAGATCTCCCCGTTATGTTCAATTTCTGGCAAAGGTCGTCTGCCATCTTCATCTTCAAAATCATTGTCCGGTTTGGCTTTCTCCTGTTCAGCAAGCATGTGAGCTTGGTGCTGTAGCTCAACCGCATCCTTGTACAGCTGGCTGTCCTCCTCGTTATACTGCTTAGCATTCTCAAACATTAAATCAAGGTCCTTAAGCACCTGGTCCACGTTCTGATACTTTTTCCTCTTGGCCTTACGCTTAATGAGATCCAGGGCGATAGGATTCTTGATAGCAGCGAAGTAGTCTGGCGTCGTCTGCTTGTCCGGGAGTCTCTCAAATGGAACAATCAACAGATCTCCATTGGGGTGCTTGAACTTTCGAAGACCTTTCAGCAGTGCGTGGATGCGGGCTTCTAAAGGAGTAAAGACCTTGGGAGGGCGGCCTCGCTTTTTGTGGGAATCATCATCTCTCGCATCTGATTTACGCCCTGAAGGTCGACCACCCCGTCTTCCTCGTCGTCGAGGGCCATCATCATCCGAATCATCATCCTCTTCTTCATCTTCGTCATCCTCGTCCTCTTCTTCCTCTTCATCCGGATCTGGGGGAGGTGAATCTTCAGCCTCTGGAATCTCGCCCAGATCGGGGAGTACAGCGTCCTCAGGTCTGATGGTTCCCTCGGCGACTAGCTTCTGGAGTTCTTCCTTAAAGATCTCTCGTAAGCGAACAGCGTCCTGGAAGAAGTCTGAGGAAGGCCTATTGTAGACCATGGCATTGTGCGAGATCAGAGCGACATCCCTGACAAACTCGGAGAAGGCCGTGTATTGTTTCTTAAGTTTCTTGGTCTGTAGTCGGGCATTAGCATAGCGTCAACCGAATAAGCCGATGGGACGCGCCACTCACGCGTATCGTACTAAACGCTATAGGTTCCTTAATAACTTCGTGGTAATCTGGAATCAGTCGTCGGTTTGGGATGCGCTGGAAATGTGACGCAACATGGTAGCCACTGTCACGCTCGGGTTAGCTACAATTAATTAGGTACTTAGGAAAAGGAAGAAACATTACCTAGCATCTTTGTAGGAAGAAAGGTAGTTTGCCGTATTTTCAATCACAGTTAACATATCGTGGTCGAGGCGACTTGGCGCTCTTTGCTCTTCGGGTTCGCCATCAGCGTCTTCATCGCCATCTGCATCCGCATCCGCGTCCATATCCACGTCGACATTGGCCCCCGAGTCTGCGCGTGAGGCTCCTACGCTGTCACTGACGCCTCGACTATCTACAGCATCCCCAGATGCATTCGCGCCTCGAGCGTGGCCCTTGTTGTCGCTGGTATTGTCCTCGTCGGTTGGCTTTGCCTCGATGGACTCGCGAACTTCCACCGCGCTTTCGGCTGGTTTGTCGGCTTCGTCGGCCATGATTCGAGCTTGAAAATGGTGCGAACAAAGAAATGTTTGATTTTCTTTTGAATTGTACAGCTTCAAACAGAATCTTGGAAGTCGACACTCGAGGCGAGGTGGAACAATGGCCCCCCGAGCTGCAACTGCACCTTCTCAAGGTCGGACAACAGCGGTTCAAGAAGGTGCCGTTTGTTGGTGTTACTGTTAGTGACTTCCAGCGCTAAAGGGTATTAGAGCGCCTCAGATTAGGTGATTCGGCCGAAGTTTATCCGATTAGCCCGACTTGGTACCTAGGTACTGTACATGTACATGTAGGTATTCACGTTGTGGCGTCCTCACCGATAAAATGTGGCTTGGGCACACTTTCTGAGATGAATGAGAAAATGGAAGTGTCAAAAGATGCATCAGTATCACGGATTTGTGTTTTTGAAAGACACGATAATTATTTCTTTACCTTGTGGTTGTTACCTAGTCATTGAATAATCCTTACTCTGTGTCAGCGACTTGGTTTTGTACGCGGTCAGCAAAGGTCTATGAGGGGCACGATTGAGTCTTGAAGTTGAGAGTATTTCGAGAACGATACTTCAGACAGGCATGGAATCTTACGACAGTCGAATTCGACTCTTCTTTCGAATGCCCTAAACATATGGAGCGATGAAAAGCCCGATGCTACGGAAGATTATGAGTGACTCAAGAGATTGATAGGAAAGGCAGTCTGTGAGAAGCAGGGTTAAGTATAAATCATTATGAAAGCTATACCCCCAGCCGGCTAAGTCATGCACTTGGTTCAAGTTTGTAAAAGCTGGCGCCTGCAGGTATCCAGCGAACAGGGTTCCAAGAGGACTCGCGATGAAAAAGAGAGCCACGCGGCGGGCGATTTCTCCTGGCTTATACCATGAGCCGAAAATGTAGATGGTTTCGGTAGAAGAGCAACACTCGAAGACTCCAGTGAAGAATCTCGTGGCATAGAGCGTCTCAATGTTTCTAGCCCATGCCAGGCCAAAGGTTGATAATCCCCATCCGATCTCAGGGGCCGGAAGAACTCTGCGAGATAGTGTGTCAAGAGGTAGCAAGCTGGAATAATGAAGGCACAATAGGATGCCCAAAAAGTCGCAGTGGATGTAATTCAGCCAGTTACCATACATGCCGAGTTCTTCCTTCATGCCACTAGTGATCCCACACCGCTAGTATTCCAGGAGTCGAGGGACATATTTCGAGCACATACCTTGACATAGGTGTTCGTGTTCGACCGTCGGTCAAGATACTTGGTAAAGAATCATAAGCACCCAAGTATCAAGATACTCAGGTCAAGTTTCAAAATCTACCACCTCTCCTCGTCAGGCATATCTGTTGGATACCAGCCAGTAGCAGTCATGAGCTTGATCCAGAGTCGACTTCAAGTCGGTCTGGTTCTTGCCGTACTGAAAACCCTGTCGTCTTCTTTCACTTTCCTAGCAGTATCTAAATAGAAGGTCATAACTTTTCAAGGGACCGGTCTTCTGCCTCGAGCTATTACTACACTACCTATCGTTTGAAACCATGGAGAAAATGTGCTAATACTAGAAGTGAAAAAGGCAGGGTTATTCCCATTACTATATGTTACATGATGTCAGAGGTCTGGCCTGTCAAGGTTCCGTCTAAGACAGCGTAGATAGAGGAGTCGTTTCCCATATATACCAGGGGCTAGCTAGTTAGGTTTAGAGTTCCTTGCGGAACAACAGAGCTCGTACCCCCTACCTATGGTTGGCATCGTGACACATGAATTATATTATGTGGTCTTCTAATGGCTAAATTGCATATATATTGAACTGAATGTGTAACAAGTCGCGCTCACGACGTTAATTGAGATGTCGTGATTGATCTCTCCTATATGACATAACCCTGGCTTCATCCGACCTACTCCCGTAGGTTGCGTCAACGGCACCCGGTATGGCATGACTACCTAGGTACACATTGACAACTCTGGACGCATTTCCAAGAGAAAATCTTATCACGTTGATCTTGCACCACTAGATACGAGGATGACTGTATATTACATGGCATACGTGGCTATCTATCCACTAGGGAGTTACAAACGAACAAGGAACCAAAGCTTCAATTATACTAGACAAGTACCCCTTACCCGCCAAGTCGTCAATATAATCAGAGGAGTATATATATGACCATTATAGGTGTAATGTAAAAAGAGTTTAGTCGGGTTCTCAATCGGAAACATGGTAGGTATGTATCTAAATAAACACGAGTGATCATGGCATATAAAAAGGGGCAGATAGATGGTAGCTAGCCGTACTTAAATAGCATCAAGGGAAGTTCTAACCTGCCTTAAATAACTCCTATATTACATCTAAGCCGTTGTCCTCTTCGGGGATGAATTTCTGTATACTGCACTAGTTCCCCTATTAACTCCTTTGAGTTACTATATAATTACTCTTATTTTCTGTTAACTATCTTGGGATTGAAAAATAGAGACAGAGGGGTAATGATTTGAGACATTCTCTAAGAGCCTTTCCTTTAACCACCCTTGAACTTAGTAAGTCTTTCATAGACATCTAATAACACATATAAGCTTCGACAACTCCTTAATAAACGCAATTCGTGAAATTCCTATATTTTGGGCTCTATTCCTAGTCATATAACCCACCCATAGCCTTCCCAATTAAGAATGGGTTTTTTATAGGGCTTGTATACGAGTTGATTGCTTCTCTGTCATGGTATATCTGGTGTGCTTTCATGCAAGCATTATGACGGCTCCTTACCCCTCCAGGCTGCCCTTTGCGAGATATAGTAAGATATGAAACGTACAGAGGATGCTTTGTCGCAGTTAGTTATCTCAGCGAAGATCTTTAGTGTGTGAGCTTGACTCAGAATAGATACCTGGCTAGTTCTCGCACCGTCGAGCACGCCGGTTATCATGAGCCGGTATAAAAGCATAGTCGACGCTAAGTTATATTCTGTACAACGCAATCCCCGACTAGCACAAGGTATTGAGACACGGACTTCGGACTTGCAATTAGACCCTAGCTCTCTAAAACCGGGCCCGGTAATCTTTTGATCTTGCCTCTGGCCGATAGAGGGGGTCCGTTGAGAAGCTCTTCTTCCGCATACACATTCCCTTAAGACGTGCGAGCGCAACCGCAGGTTGTTGCTAGATTGATGGTTTTGCGTGTATATAGAGCGGGTCTCGAGGCGTATATTACGAGAAGAGAATGTCTTTTTTTTTTTTTCTTCTTCCCTCTCTCTGTTTGGTCGACCTAGCTACTGATTGCTACTAGGAGGATTAATAATTTTGAAAAATATTCCGCTTCTTCCATTGTCGGCTTTTTGCGCCTACGTGTTTTCTCAGTCTCACTGCTATCTTGTCTTACCCTATCCGCCACCCCTTCTACACAACCATATTTCCCAGTCATCACTGCACTTGTTCTAGCCATGAAGATTCGATACCGAGGCCCCCAGGGCGGAGGAACCCTCGAGTTACCTGATGATGCCACTGTTCAGGATCTCCTGTCCAAGCTCAAGGATGAGTTGGGCTTCGCTGACGTCATCGTCACGGTCAAGTATGGCTGGCCTCCGAAAGCGCTAAGCACCAATGAGACCGACACTTCCTTGAAGTCGCTAGGCCTCGACCGCGAGATCCTTACTGTCGTGCCTGGACCCCAGGAAACCCAACAACAGCAAGCCGGAGCTGCCCAAGCGGCCTCCACTTCCGCGACGGTCCCCGCGACAGTCCCCGAGGCTCCCGCTGCCGCGGCCTTCCCCGGCGTCCAGTCGTCGTCTCAAAATCAAGGTACCCAGAGTATCAAGGACCAGAACGTCAGTGTCTTTATGCCGGAGACCAGTTCCAGTTTAGGTAAGCAGCGCATCAACTCTATAATCGCATTGCGCACTTTGGTGGGAGTGGTTAAACTGACATAAAGCGATCATCCAGTCCTCCGCGTCATGCCCGACGACAACAGCTGCCTCTTCACAGCCGTCGGCGGCGCCCTTCGCGGTCTGCGCTCTGGTGCGGACGAGAACCTCGATGCCCCCTCGCTTCGACGACTCGTTGTTAACCACATTCGTGCCAACACGGACAAATACAACGCCGCCATCCTTGGCAAGAGTCCAGAGGACTACTGCAACAACATGCTCAAGCCGGACGTCTGGGGCGGCGATATCGAACTGTCCGTCATTTCTGAAGTATTCAAAATCGAGGTCTGTGTTGTAGATGTAAAGTCCGGCACACTCTACTCCATCGGTGCGGGTAACGGCTACGAGATGCGTTGCGTACTCGTGTACTCAAACGTACACTACGACCGTGTCGCTGAGATCTTCGTTGAGGGCCAAGAGGAGATGGACTTTGACGTCACCCGCTGGAGCGTTGCCAGCAGTGACCATGTCATCGAGCACACAAAAGAAATGTGCGGAAAACTCAAGGCAGCCCATTACTACACGGACACGAGCGACTTCGTCGTAAGGTGTAACGAGTGCAAGTGGATCGGTCAGGGGGAGAAAGCACTGGCCCAACATTCCCTTGCTACCGGCCACACGAGCATCAGCGAGATTAAGGATACTCAGTGACCACTCAACTCTACTCACCAAACCTTGCCGACTGTTATCACACATCCTGAACATGGCCGGGTCCTTTCTGCAGTGGCACACGCGTGATAATATGCATATACACTTGAAAATCCAGAAGGCTACGACGCTCTCAAATTGTTGAGAGAGATGAACATATTCGTGCATGCGAGGCGAAGGGCGTTACTTGATGGCCGGATACTTTGCAGAAAGGCCTCATAGTCGGTTGCGCGTGCTAGCCTAATATCAAAATTTCGATGTTAATTCGAAAAGAAGATAATAGAGACGGCACTTTTTCTTCGCCTGACGATGTTTAATATCTAGTGTCTGCCCGGAACGTAGTCTGTGCGCCAAATACCTAACGTAATCCCTCGGGGCCTGGATGCCTTAAATTAGGAACACTATGCGATGAAGTCCGACGTAACTACGAGAAAGAGACGTACTATAGTAAGTAGTTGTGCTACAAGTTGTCCTTTTACGTAGAATTTTTAGGTTCCTCAAGATCAAGATGAACTATGTGCAAGCTATTCATTAACATCTGGTATCTACCTTGAGGTTCTGTTCTACCCAGAGAGGAGAGAGAGAGAGAGCCTTTCCAGGTACTGTACCAGCACTACCTAAATACCACCGTACTCGTTATTAGGATTCGATGGCAAAATTACCTTCCAGAGCGGTATATCTTCCATCCTCCATCCTCCATTTCCAGCCTGAAACAGAACTCCGACAAATATGGTGGTGATTTCGCCTCATTCCAAACTCCCCACCCTCCCATGCAATAACAATCCATGCCAGCCCATAACTTCATTAAAACAAAATAATATAACAATACAAGCGTCAGCCTCAGATACTGACGCCTAATCAACCTCCCAGCTGCGACTGTCTCTCTGGTTACTATTGACCATCTGTGGGATGCTGCTACTACTGCTCTGTTTGCTTCTCGCCATGGCATAATCTTCGTCGTCGCTCCAATCGCTAAACTCGTCATCGTCAGCGTAATCCCATTGAACTGGAATCCTCTCGCCTCCTTCACCAAAGCCGAATACCAGGCCTCGCCACTCCCCGGCAGCAATCTTCGCAGCAACTTTTAACATGAGATTCACCAGATGAGTCGGCGGGCGAAGCAGGATTTCCACCGTCTTCTGTATGATCGCGCTTGGTAGTCGCCGGACAGCATCCATGCGACTTTGCGCGGTCGGCCTTTGAGGAGGCGAGAAGAAGTTGGCAGCAGACGGAAGCGGCGAGAGAGCTCGTCGACTTATAGATAAACTGTTTGGCCGTATTCGTGGCCGCACCGGTGGTTTCTCTTCTAAGGCAGTAGTATGCGATGCCTTGGACGACCCATCAACAGGGATTGGATCCACGGATGTCTCGTCACTGTCAGCAGGAAAATGAGCAGCGGGAGAAGATAATTCATCAGCATGGTCGGTAAGCCCTGCAGAGTTGGGAACGAACGTCCTATCCGTGCTTGGTGTGTTTGCATACAAGGGGTTATCCTGAGTAGGAACGACGATATCTTCGTGAGGGTGAGGGAACTGGGACCGAGACGGCGTAACAGGACGTGATGATGGCGGCGATGGAGGTAACGGGGTAATTGGCGAATGCCACGACTGTACGCTATGAAAAGAGTCGGTTGACCCATGAGAGCTTTCATCCGATACTTTACGCTGTGCAGGCGGCGGTTGCGGCGGATGCGGCTCCCCCGTGCGTGGCATCTCCTTCGACTTTGAAGGGGGCGAAGTCTTCACAGTCAATTGTGGAGGAGCAGTGAACGCACGACCAGCCAACATCCGACTCATTCGCTTCTTCTTGAGGTTCATGGGAGCGACACGACCAGAACCTTCAAAGGAAGAAGGCTCCCCGCCAAATTCTTCTTCCTTTCTCGTATCGGCGACTATGGGATCTTGAGGGATCTCCTCCTTATCGAGTATCACGTTGCCGGGAGACTTTTCGGTGATAGTTTGCGGTCCTTCCGAAAGGGAATGTGTCGCCCAATATTCCGCTGGCCTCAGTGGCCGTTTGGCGCCCTGCGCTGCTAAGTATGCCGCTCTTTCCTCCGCGGACATTGTATCAGCTCTCTGCCAGTTATGCAAGTTATCATAATAACGAGCGCTATAGTCTTCCCCTTCACCAGGTACCGGCTCCTCAGTTTCCTCTACCTGCGTTCTTTTGTATCGGGACTCGTCATGTTCGTTGATAGATCCGACATCAACTCTAAGAGACGAGATTTCGTCGGCTAAAAGGCTAGCCCGCCTGTGATCCCCGAAGCCTTTGGGCGTTGGGGAGGACCATATAGGTGAGAATGGATCGGATATTAGGTTCTTGCCGTCCGGTGTCCAGGCTTTTTTCTTGACTGGCGTCAACTCTTCTGGTACTTCTACTGTGAAGCTCCTCTGGAAAGGACAGTGTGTCTTCTCAAAGAGCAGAGTTTTATCGAGGACATCCTTTAGGAGCAAGGCGCGTTCTTTGTCGTCGGGTTCCGAGACTGGGAGTTCGATTCTCCAGTACTGTGGCCGTCGAATTTGCAAGACAAATCTGCTGTTATCTTCGTCGATACACCAACACTGGCTTTTCGGTAGGATCGGTTGGAGGGCTGAGCCGCAACTAAGAAAGGCTACGGATCCAGGGGCGCGGTATATACGGAACGGGCCTTGAAAGATTCAAGTTAGCCAAAACTTAAAAGAGAGTTTCGTAGGCCCAACGAGGTAACGTACCAACAGCAATGGTCCTCTCGAGCCGCGACGAAGCCGGTAGAGTACCTGGTCTATCAACATCGGAAGGCGATCGTGGACCAAAAGAAGCGCGCTGGGTCGAGGTGAAGGAGATAATCTTGACGGAAGGGTGACTGTAAAGGGTTTCAACTAGTTCTTCGGAACGCGACGACGTAGCCGAAGTAGCATTTGAGTTGGGTGCGGGAGGCGGTCCGTCGATTGGTGCTGTAACGACCCGGCGAGGCCGTGGGATGTCTCCTCCACCGGGTCCTAACTTAAAATTGTCGTCCGCCATAATTCGCACATCCCTATTTAGAAGTAAAATCGGTTTCCCGTCTGGTGTACTAAACTCCCGGGGAAGGGTACGCGACAAGAGGCCTAGGTCATGGCGAAGGGCAGCGGGGTCGCGAGGGGGCTGGTAAAAGTAGGTAAATAGCGACGAGAAAGATCCAACGCAGCTTCACGAAAAGTAGCTTGAAAACGCAAATTATTAAAAGGTCATTAAGTCAACTCCGAGCCTCGCAAATGTTTGTGTAAGTTAAGGTAAGGTAATACAGAGGTCGAAGAACGATTAACTACATGTATGGGAGACTAAGGTATGTCAGAGCTGCATCCGGGAGCTAGGATCATCGAGGGAAGAAGGTTTGCGAATGCACGAAAGAATCGTTACTGGGTCATACGCGCCACAAAATATGGGCGGTAAGTACCGATTGGGGGCTGGTGCGGTGGGGTAATATGCAAGCTCCCCACCTAACCTAATTGATTGTTACCGCTCAAGAGCCAATCATTGGACCCTTTCGTTATATAGTTTACGTGGTATCTGGCTAGCTGCCTGGCTGCCCCTACTTTTCTGTCTCAAACAACTCTTATTTATGTTACCTTCCATCTATCACTTACAACTTACCAACATCTCTTGATGTTGCGTGTCTTTACAAAGTCCGTACTACCACTCCTATACAATGTGAAATAATTCCGATCCTGACAACTCCGACTCGGTATCCGGTCTTTTTGTTCATTCAAGAAGCCCTCCGTAACTAGCAGGATTTGTGCGACAATTGGTGTTTAGCGCTATCACTTCACCTGCAGTTCGATATCCCCATCCGGATTGGCTGACGGAATGGAATCTGCGACATACACCGCATTCGCGTGTGGGGAATGCATGACTACGATACCTCCTAGACATCCGATCTAGATACTACTTTATTCGATTATCATACTATAGTCCCGCGATTTGCCAGCGTGGTCGGGTCGATAAGTACAACCGCTACACCAATGAAACCTCTCCCCTATCATAATCTGAGACCATAGCGCTCAGAGTATGATAGTTCAGCAAGCTTAGTGCGGTTTCGGATCATTCTTATTCACGATGTTCTGAGAGACACTCGGTAGCAAACGTATCGTTCGACTATACCCGCTCTACTCAAGATCCTGACACTGCCTCCTTAACCCGCTCAGCTACAGACGCCTTATACGTCAAACCTCCACCAAAGCTAAACTCGCTATTCTTGCCTCCAGCTGTGACTTCACCCTTAGTCACACCAGTTTCAAAGGCACAACTGCCCATATCCAATGCCTTTGCTGGGCCAGATGGCATGATGTCAAAGTCGAAGATATCGACGGGCAAACCTAGAGTCGTGCATGCATTCGGTATATCGACGATGCCTGCTACATGCCCCTGGATGGGTGCCGAGGATAACAAGAGGTAAATCTGGTAGTCACTGTATCCGAACCGGCGGAGGTATTCGATACAGCCTATTTCTGTCAGCTACTCGACATCATTGATGACGGTTGCAGGAAAGGGATCATTGGGTCTCCGGTGCCGCTTACGCAACGTGGTCTGCCTATAAGCAACTGCCACATCCATATAATGCTGCTTGCCATGTTCATCCACCGAGAAGCCCTCGAAATAGATGCAGCGGCCTGGGCCAAACTGCGGCTCCACGGGCCCGGGTAGGTAGATGGGCGACTTGAGACCTAAGTCCGCCACCCCGTTCTTAATCACCTTGAAGTTGATCGTAATGACACCGGCCATTTCTATTGCTCCACAGAACGAGATCTCTCCATCACCCTCTGTCTAGGGTTAGCAGTCTATTATCCTAAATATAAGGTAGACGAAACTAGGACTCACGTGAGAAGTGTAGATCTCCAACGCTGAACTTGGCTCCTGGGACATGAACTGGCAGGTATACCTTTGAACCTCTACTCAGGTTCTTGATGTCACAATTTCCACCGTGCTCTGGCCGACCCGGAATGGTCCTTGCGCCCTCCTTACCAACCTTTTCCTTGAGAGCTGCGTCGGCAGCCCCGGCGTGGAGGCCCTTCGACTCCGGCGGTAGAGCAACCTGTCTCTCGAGCTTGTTAGCCGAGATCAATTCGCCCTCGCGTTTATTCCAGGCCGCTAGGACCTCGGCCGACGGTGCACAGCCCAGAATTCCCGGATGGATCAATCCCGCGAATTTAACGTGCGGTATATGCCTCGAAGTGGCGAAGATGCCCTCAAAGTCCCAAATGGCCTTAGCGGCAGATGGGTAGATCTCGTCGAGGAATCCTCCGCCATTCTGTTTATGGAAAACCCCTGTGAATCCCCAGGGTTGATCCTGGAACGGCTGAACGTCCATGATTTCAACTAAGAGGATATCCCCGGGCTGGGCGCCTTCGATCTCGAAGGGACCTGTAAGGCAATGACATCTGGTCAGATCGACATTACGGATATCGTCTGCACTGTCATTATTCCCTATCTGACCACCCGTCCTATGGATGTTATTAGTTCGCATGAGTGCTAAGATTAATGGAGTATCTAGACTTGCCAGTCCAGACATTCAATCTTGACAGTTTCCCCATCCTTGATGGATCCAGCAAAGGGAACTGTAGCCGCATCAGAGGTAAGTACATCATAATGATTAGATTCCAAGCAATTGAATTCCTTGGGGTCGTACTGTCAGGGTGCCATCTATTCTTGTTATGAGATGTTAGTTCGAGGTATAGCTCTGGGAAGCTGCCTGGCACCGCTCACATGAACATTTGGGTGGTCAAATGCTGGCTTGTCGAGGCTAACCTTGCCAGCGGTTCGAATCTCGGTTTTACCCATAACGAGCTTGTGGCGTTTGCTATAGAGGAGTGATTGAGAAGAACATGTACTCAACTCCTTAATTGTGGTATGACAGTCAACATTATACAATAAAGCTCTAGATGTAACAGTTTATATAATTCCAACAACGGCAGCTATCATGTAAGACAGATATACCCCGCATTATGATATGTACTAATAATATGCGGAGACACCAATCGCAGTATCTTAGGCATCGCGATATCACGGCCGGGTTGGTAATAGCTTGCGTCATGCCTGTGACGGCGGGGAGGCATCGCTCGGAGCTTATACACGGCACGTTTTAGCTACACCTAGCGTAGGTTAGCATATCTATCTGCAACTCCCATCTGTCCGCGCCCCCACATGGGAACCTCCTCCTTATCATACATATCGATCCTAAGCTGCATCCAGCTGATAAGGGGAGCTCCAAGCCGCCGTTCGAGCCATCTAAGGCAGGAGAAGTTCTCCGGTTAACGTAATGCACACCAAGAACCCGGCCTAGCTTATCTCAATGTTTTTATGAATCATTATTATATCCGCATCAGGTACAAAGCGCAACACACATTGACAGCGAAGAATTTATAAATCTAATTCTTATCTCCGGAGTCTCTAAAACATTAGACAATGATAAACAGGCCTCAACCCATAGCTGATCTAGCGTATCCACCGGAAGAGGAGTAAACTTCATGATTAAGTATCGTGATTCCGGGCGAACGGCTATAGTACGTTAAAGGTCCTTTCTGCTTCCCTCATTTACTGCTTCATTATACGAGGGAGGTTGCCCCCTATGGATGGCATCCAAGTTTGCTAGTGGAAGACTGAGGAACTCATGTTTATTCCTCCAGACCTGCTGACTTGCCGCGAATTTCTCCACCTCAGAGGGAGACGCCTTCGGGGACGGGGGGGGATCTGTGATCTTGGTTATGAGGTACGCCGTAGATGCTTCGGCAATGCCATATATCAAGACTCCCAATAAAGGAACTCGTAGAAGAGTGTAGAACCCGACGCCAAATCCGAAAAGAAGCCCCTCGCGGCTACGGAACCAATTCCGCTTCTGCTCCTTGGTAAAGTGAATCCGGGCGAAGTAGGGCTCGAGCAATTCTCGCATCAGACTACGGGATGCGAAATAGGTCTGGAGGAAGATGACGAGATATCGTTTCGGGAGGAATACGCCCGTGCCAAATATGACAGCCGCTGGACCTAAGCCTACCGCTTTGTTGAAGGTGTAGAAACTTGCTGCCGGAAGTACGAAACGGCCAATGTACGGGACATACGATAAGGCGAATACGGCTAGAGAGATCAGTGCTTTTCGAGCGAAGCGCCACAGGAACATGCTGATTGCCTCAGCAGTGCTCGTCGAGTTGGTGCTTCCATCCCTCTGCTTGTACTGGCTGAGATTTGGGTAGTACATGTCCCGAAGTGTATCAGGATTTTCATGTTTGTGCTTCTGGACGTAGGTCATATCGACCCACCGCAACGAGTCCATGAATCTGCGAACCAGACGTTAAGAATTCCAGGAAATGAATGGGGAAAAAACAGAATACGTACAAATTATCCAATGTCGGAGTGAGGTACCTCATGAGAGTCATGAGGAATAGTGGGATTTGGAGCACATGGTTGGCGATGAGGTCGAGTCCATTCACTAGAGTATCGTCCCAGGTGGCCTTGTCGAGATCAAATATCAAAGATAGGAAGCTCAGAAGGACTTTGATCCCGACGATCTGGTAGTAGGAGAGGTCATTTGTCAGTCTATTTGATCAGAATGCGCACTTGGGCTTCTTACAGGAACGGCAATGGCTAAGCGAATAGCAATGCCGGCGGCAACGGCTATGACGGCCTGCTTATAGTGGGCGTTTGTGAATATAGCAGGGTTTTGTAAGGCCCGATGAGCTAGGAGAATAAAAGGAATCGTTAACTAAGGGATTTGAGAGATGATGGACCTGGTGTTAATGCAACATACCACCGACAAGTGTAAGTTGAATACCACGTAAGACTGCATTCAGGTCGAAATGCGATATGTCGAAAGCCTTTTTGAGCTTCTCCTTGTCCACCTCATCTAATTGAGGCATCTTTCGTTCGGCCATTGCTGATATTTATGTCATATAGGAGAGGAATAAGAAGAGCTGGTAGAGGTAGTGGTAGTTATTGAATCAGGTGAATGATGTATATATACCTAATGTTAGGTACTTATTTTGTCGTGTGTCGTTCTACAGAGCGGCCTTGCCGGCTTGCCGCGCTGATGACGACATGCACATAAGCTTGGCAGGCTTGGGTAACCTATGGATTATTGCTTATCGATAAAGTGCTTGCTTAATGGCAAATGCAAATCAATTTATAGGTACAGATTAGATTAGCGATATTACAGTATCACTCAATTCGCCCTTCTTCAAATATGCTAGAGCCAAAGATTCACAACACCTTATGTACCTCGTGTACCTGTTATGATGCGTACATGTATTTCGCAAATTGTTTCAATTCATCATGCTGCACGGCTGAACTTGATAGGTACTGTCACAACTGTTTTGGGAGGTGCGAAAGACTAGTTCCCATCTCACACTCACAAAGAATATAACAGCATAGCATAGCTGCGAGCTTTCCCCTGTGCATCGAAGCACTCATACTGATGTGATACAATATCACTTCAAAATAAGAGAAATGGGAGTGAATCCAAATTGGACAGGGCTGAGCCCAGTCACAAATCTATCTAGGAGTCAGAGACAAGATCTTGGATGGCCGCTTTAGGTAGTAATGTCTTGTGTGTCGGCTGTGTGCTATACGCGAAGTATACGCCGTATTCCTCGAAGCAATGCGATTGGTCGACTTCCCTCCATGAGGCTGAATCTCATAGATAGGGTTACTAGGACGGCCACATACACAACCAGGAACTGTCAATGTATGAGAGATAGAATATGTTATATATATCGGAGCAGCCCCCCGGTACATAGCTGTCAGTTTTCTTGGTGACGACCACTCTCAAGAACGCTAACATAGTACATTAGCAAGAACGACCATAGGTGACTCGCCATATTCTCTCCTACTTTCATTCATCATCCTCTGAACGTTGTTGGATCTTTAGCCAGCATGGAAGACGGGAAAGTCGTCGACGGGAGCATCTGGATCTATGCCCCGAACAAGGGTGCGCCGGTGTTCTTCGCAGTCGCCTTTCTAGCTACCGGTGCTGCCCATGCCTGGCAGGCAACGTGAGTGTTCGCGGATAGGACGTCCACAGCTTAGCTCTAATTAAGTGTTCTAGGCATTATAAGAGCTGGAAGCTCACTGGGTTGTATGCTTTGTGCGGAGCTCTGTTCGCGGCAGGCTTTACTGTCAGGGAGCTAGGGGCATTCGACTATACGAAGCTCATCTTCTACATCGTCAGCAGCTGTCTCGTTTATTTTGCTCCGTAAGTTAGCCCACCTGATGTACTCTAGCGTTTACTCATTAGACTATTAGTCCCATATATGAGCTTTGCAATTACTACATGCTCGGTCGAATCCTCTACTTCGTCCCCTATTACTCCCCGATCCATCCAGGACGAGTGTTGACGACTTTCGCCGCGATATCGACGGTTGTCGAGACACTCAATGGCCTCGGGGTCTCGTATGAATCCAACCGAAGTTTACCAGAAGACATCCAGCAGACTGGCCAATCGCTGCTCAAGGCCTCCTTGATATTGCAGCTTATCGTCGTGACCCTTTTCGTTATACTCGCTGCAACCTTCCACATGAAGTGTCGGCGGAACGGCATCAACCATGTGAAGGTTAATCAAGCACTCCTGACTCTCTATATCAGCAGTGCCATCATCCTGGTCAGGTGTATTTACCGGACCGTCGAGTTCTTCGGCTTCACCAGCATAGACCCTGCGTCGCCCAACTTAAGTCCCATTATACGGTACGAATGGTTCTTCTATGTGTTCGAGGCGACATTGATGTTTTGCAATAGCGTGCTATTGAACATCCGGCATCCTCGCCGCTGGTTGCCCGGGTCTAACAAAGTCTACCTGGCTAAAGATGGGGTGACGGAGATCATGGGGCCTGGGTACAAGCAAGAGAGGAACGTCATTGCCACGCTCTTCGACCCTTTTGACGTGATTGGCATGATAAAGGGCAGAGACCAAGCGACCCGATTCTGGGATGAGACCAACGATGTCGCGCTGAGGAAGGTCGAGGTCGATCCTGCGTCGCAGACTATCTCGAGACAAGCTAACGAAACTGTCTAACAGTGACAAGAGTTGAATCAGCAGATACGGCGTGTTTCGACACATACCCGCGTAGTTAGCTGGAGTTCGGAGTACCAAGTTGTCTGCGTGGAGTGTCATTAAGGGCGGGAATAGCGACCTGTTGGAGAGATCTAGAATATTAATGCCGGCTTCCTATAAATTTCGGTCGCGCTAGATACATAGGCACGCATTTGGCATTTCCCAGACGATAAGGATTCCACCCAAGGGGTATTGTAATTTCGGATCCGTTGGGAGGGCCACACGGCGTGGTGCTTTGAACCATTTGCTCGAACATCTACCCAATTGTGCCTTTATTATTAATTCATTCGAAACATATTAGATTTAGAACGATTCCACTGGCGCGGAATCAAACAACCTCAAACACCTTTCCGAATCCCGCGTCCGTTGCAAATCATGTGTTCCTGATTGGCGGTTAAGTGTCGAGAATCGCCTGGAGGATATCCATTGATATCATCATGGCAAGTCCTGTAATCTAACGTTATAATGGTTAGGCTTGTGTGTTCTCGTTGCCGCTTAGGAGAGCAACGCAGAAGGCGAAGGCTCCAAGTATATGTGTCAGGGAGAATGCGGCTCAAACGCTACTATTGTGACGACAATTTTCTCGGTCACGGATTAGGGCAACCAACAAGAATACATATATATAGTACAATGTCGAGGGTAGATTAACATAACAACAGTAAGGCGCCCCATACGTTCCGTCGTGTCCTTTTCAAGAGTTATGGGCGTATTTATTGTTGCCTAGTCCGAGAAGCTGCTCCGGGGCCGGTATACGTGTATCGGCTAGCTGATACTCAACCCGACAGAGAGCCCATGTCAGATGAAGATGCCGATTTTTTCGTTGGATGAATCTAGGGATCAGTCGATTCATCGTCCCAACTAGCATACTGAAAGGATTGAGAACAATCTGTCCGCAGATTACGTGTGCATACATGTTGGAACAATGCAAATAACAAACTTCATTTAATATGCTGTTGTTTTGTCTACCATAATTTGGTTTTGGTTATTGATGGGGCCACTGCTGCATTTGCCATGGGGTGTGGGGGGTTTCCATGTAAAACGTTTCCAGAATTAGAAACGTTTATTTTACAACTATATTACACTACGTTACATGTACCTACGGCAAGGGATGTGTGGCTATTTAAGGTAAAATACATGTCTACTAGGTACATACCTACAGGTATACATAATGTAGCGGTTTTCCCCACATGTACTACCAAATTGTTTAGTTTTAGAATTGGGTCTGCGGGTGAAAATGATTATAGCGCACTGGATCGGCTACTAAAATGCACCTGTACAAAGGATGTTAGTGGCACTTTTGATTCTCTCCCTTCGCAAACTCTAGGTCAATGCTCCCAGAGACCGAAGCAATCCCCGCAATGATCAACTATGTATCTGTGATCCAGTTTCTTTCTGTCTGATACGAATAAATGCCTGATTCAAGGAATAAACGGCCGTCGCGCGAGCGGTGAACATTACACTAGAGCGTCTTCGGGATCGACGGTTCGCAGATCTGGAATTGCTTTTATTAAAATTCATCCCCAGATCCCGTCTTATCCTTTCGAGGCTTTGGACAACTTGAAGTAGCAAAAAGCGAGTTAGGAGCGTCATCAATCGATAAATATGTGCTTCCTGCGCTACGACATTTCTAAACTGATATCCTCATCCTGATGCGGCGTGTGGCTTGGTTGTACAATCTGTCTGACAACCCGGAATCGCTTCATTCGTTCCCAAGAGTTCCTTGTGGCCGGGGGTGTCCCACGGACAGTTTCTGAGTTCTATCAATATTGCCAATACTACGTAATCTACAATCGCCTTTGGAGAATTTCCGACTGGTTACAATGAGCGACATTTATTGTCTATCCGCCTCTTTTATGGTTGAGTCTCAATTAATCTAGACGACTTATAAACACAGCCTCAGGGATCATCATCCTCTAAATGTGCCCTCTCTGCGCCATGGGAGCACCGTCCAAGGGTCAAAACCAGGGGTCATCCAGGCGGATCTTCTAGCGTTTCCCTCTTGGCTTGGGCGAGGCGGAGCTCTAAAAGAAATACTTGGGACCGGGGACCGGTCCTTTCACGCATACGGAATACATAGTACTACAGTACGAAGGATGGGCACAAGTTGCACATCTGGGGATCGCTTCGCCGTGGATACGTGCCACACAAACATGTACATCTAAACAACTCCTTGTTGATTGTGCCAGCGTGCCAAGCGGTACCGGACACAAGGTACGCTATTCACTATGCTTTTGATACCGTTGTCAGTTTCGCCATCCATGGGTGGTGTCTGTTGGGGCAAATCAACTGAGAATTGAGCAAATCATTTCACCAGCCCACCCTTCTTCACAGGGCCAATATTTATCATTTCTCCAACTCTACCACTCATAACCACGTTTACACATTAATCAACGCACTTCTCTACAGCGCTCCGTTTCAACTGGTCTCTGACATACGACGTATCCTCTGGTTAGCAGGAGGATCGTCACTTGCACTCTTCTGCTACTAACCGCCTCGACCCATTCAAGTTGCTTCCTAAATACAGTACTTTTGTACTTTTCGGCTTAGTCGAGACTGGATTTGTTTCCCGGGGCTTGTCGTATTACGCCGCTAAAAGCCTACTCAGATCATCTCGGTTCCTCGTACGTATACACTAGAGCTCATTGCATGATAGAAGGAATTCTACAGTACATATATGCGGGATACCAGTTCCGTTAGTATTTTTGGTTGGCCCAACTGCCCTTTTCGACCGTCTCGCGTCAAGGGCTTGGCACGGGATTAGCGGCTCACCCACTGTATTCCAGGACGACGGCGTAGTCGCAGTCGTGCTCTAGCTTTCCTTCTTTATCAAGTCCTAGCCTGCCCAACCGTTTTACACTCCCCTCTCCTCTTTTCTCTCCGAGAATGTGGAGGACGGAACCTATCATCATGGACCAAAATCGGAACAAACCAATACAAAACGAACGTAGTAATCTATCCAAACCGCAGATTTTCGTTCAGCTGGCTTTTGGTGTATCATGGTCTCAACGACACACACCGCAGACGCACACTCTGACTTACATGTCCCGTAACCTGAAAAATGCACGAGATTCCGGGAACTTTCCTCGCCAAGTACCTCCGCCAAATACAAATTTCTTAACCCCGGAAGCACGGCAGCATCGGAGTCGGGAGCATCCAAGCCGTCACCACCAGGACCGGCACCAGAATCGTCAACACCACCATCACACTCAACAGCCCCGCGGAGTAGTTCAGACCCGGGAGCATGGACGTTCCCGGGGTCAACCTGGCGATCACCCTAGCGATCAGCTAAGGGCTCGGCCGAGAGTCGGCTCAAGAAGCGAACGTAGAGGATCGGTGCATGAGCGAGGACGGTCAGCTCCACCGCCGTTTAATGACAGTCCATGGGACGTCCACAATGCATCTGGGGCAACATTATTCCCGCCTCGTGCGCAAGCGGGCGGTGAGCAATCGCAGGCTTGGAAAGCATTACCAGCGCCGCCTAGCCAGTACCGATTAGGCGAAGACGGACTTCCGTGGTCGGCATGGGCATGGCCAGCAGATGCTGAGAACGACGACGATGGTAACTTGACGCCTTACGCAAACAACCCGATAACTGTACCACTCTCTGTAGAACGACCCCGTAGCGAGGATCTCGAAAGGGTTCGAGAGCTTGAGTCGCTCTCTACGGCCATGATGACGGTGGATAATGGCTTCGAAAACCAATGGTGGTACCAAGGCCAACGAGAGGCGGTGGAACCGTGGTGGCGGCAGGAAGCCGGCGAGGAGGCGGACGAGACGGGAACGTTAACGACGGCCGAGGCGCTGCTCCTGTCAGCCTCGGAGCCAACGATGGACACGATGGGTGGAAACCCTACCCAAAAAGAGCTGGCGAATCTAGCTGCTCTTATATCACCGATATCAGAAGCGTCAAGCCCGGCGCAGAGCTTTACTCGCCCTCTCCACAGATCGTTGACGACAAGGTCGGAAGAGTTGTGGATGGGAAGGTAAAGAAGGTTGAAGAAAAGAAAAAAGAGGACGGGGATAGCAACATTCGATGCGGAGTTTTCAGCACGACAAGAGACGAAAATTCATCGGGAGAACGCAGCGTAAACCTAACCCATCTACCTTCGCTACGGTACTTACCGACTTGATGGCTCATGGAATCGATAAGGAAGAGTGGGAAATATTATAGACAGGACTTGAGCATTGGATACGCCATTGAACAAGAGTGATTTATCGGGGCGCATTTGCATACGGTTGGGCGTCTGGGCCAAGGGTTTGTTTTAACAGTGTTAGCTGAGCACATCATGCGGAGGATATTCCCATATAAAGTAATGGCTTCTGGATATAGCATTATTGGATCATTTAGGGGGAATGGGTTA
The DNA here is from genome assembly GCA_022497025.1 of Hypoxylon sp. FL0890. Taxonomy (NCBI): domain Eukaryota; kingdom Fungi; phylum Ascomycota; class Sordariomycetes; order Xylariales; family Hypoxylaceae; genus Hypoxylon; species Hypoxylon sp. FL0890. The sequence continues at coordinate 89,561 of MU386558.1, read as the reverse complement.
TGCATTTGAACATCTATCTCGTCTCGAACAGTTTTGGCCACGCTCGACTATCTAGCTGGGACGAGCCAAGGGACCACTCTGAGTACTGATAATACCATAGTCTCAATTGTGAGGCCAATGGCGCCTGCTAGAGTCCCATGCGAGTTAGTATGTCTAATACGGTGTTAACCCATTAGAGGCTACAAGATCACGATGAGCATCGCACTGACACTAGGCAGGCTGAGAGCAAAACAAGACTACCCTTTCGTAATTCAAGGTAGGCCAAAAGTCCAGCTCTCAATAGGATACCGGTGTGGAATACCCAGTTGTATTTCGGCGTCCGCCTCGGTTCCCTGAGCCGACCTTTTAGTTCCCCACGATAATGGAGCCTATTCATCCCATTAACTACGGTATAAAACTGCCGGCAGCCAATAACTATATCAGCAAGTAGCATGGATGTGGAATTAGCCAAGCCCATTACCGCCTTTCAACATGCGTGCACATGTAGGTACTGTGGGATATGATGTGACACAAGGAGGATAGTACACTACAATACAACGATTCCGCAAGCCTGGGTTAGTCTGTGGTGCATCTCCCGGACCGCCAGGGTTTCAATCGACGGGTCGAAACAAAGCGAGCGACCCCTTTTTCGTTCAGGGACTATACAACCCGACTTCTGACCCGGAAATCTAAATGATCTCTACCGGGTTTTCCGTCAGTGGCCTTTTCCATCATGTCTAAATAAAAGGCTTTTTTTATACCAAGAACCCGAATGAGATGCTGCAAAGATGGACTTTGCTGACGACTGAAGGGGAAAATGATGATGGTGTAAATGTAAAAATACAACAACTGACCACCGGTACTCAGCGACGCTATTTACTTACATGTAGGTACCTAGGTCGTCCCGTTTGTTCAGAAGCGGGCGGCGTTGTAACGCTGGACCCCTGACTACCTCCACGGGGCGACCTCCGCATTGTGATGGGGGGGCACATTTTCTGATCAGCTTTAAATTAACAACCAGGTCTATATTTAGGGCGGCTACTTTGTCATTAATTTACACCCCAGTCATAGAAAATAAGCTCGACCTGCATGGCGTGGCTGTCGCCATCTAGGTACCCGTACTTTGGCACCTATGAAACGTCCTCTGTTCGCTTTCGCCTCGGAGGCTCAAACCCGAACCCCCCAAAATTGTCGACTAGATCGAGCCAATGGCTTCCCAACCTAAAAAGTCGAGATCTACAATGTTTCGGGTGGTCATCAACAGCGTATCATCCCGAAAAGGCGCCGACAGCAGTGCCGATTCGACAATGAGAACTTAAGTATCCATCCGGAGCCGCCAGGGGGTCAACTCCCGCGAGTGCTGCTCAATCGATGACATACATGCAAATAATCGAGACTATCAAGCCCACAGAAGGGGTAGGCACATTAAGCTCTATCAACGCTACTCAGCGGCAAATTGTTGATATCCGTTGCTGGACGAATACAGGAAAATTATTCCAGTTGTTAAGCAGTCAACCAAACTACCTAGGTAGGTAAAGAAACAGCAAATAGAACTCCAATGCTGCGCCGTATGCGGCACTCTATTGGGTCGCACCGTTGGGCCACTCTTTGCTACCGTCGCAATACTACAGCAACGTACGACACAGAATATACGTAGGCTTTCATCATACATACAAGAACTTATATTCAGAGTCGCAAAATACGTCTACTTAGACACTTATGTTACTCTAAACGTAGATGGTGTGCCTGGCCGCACCGTCAAGGGGCTTCCTTGTTTCTGCTATGGCACAGCACCACATGCAGGGAGTATACCGCATGCACTAGATATCAATGTCTACTAGGGGCTTAATCAAGTCCAAGCGTATTGAAGCAAAGTAGGCTGTGCACCGCCACGATCGTGTCGCTAATCTGCCTCGTTAAGGTAACTTGCTACCTTACTATGTACTTCAGATGCCATCTAAACTATCAGACGCCCCAAGCTTTCAGATTCAGACGACAAGCAAGGATGTCGTCGGAAAGTAGCAAATGAGCTTTCGAGTGACATGGAGTGGAATCTAGCCCAGGATACTTACTATATCTAAGTGCCGCCGTCGTGGTATGCAACCCGAAGCGTCGTTGGTGTAGGTATCGGTCGCTGAGGCCTCGCTGGTACATTACCAGGAACGCCTTCGAATCTGCCTCACGGCTCCGTCGGTCCTTTTCGTCTCATGTTATGAATTGTTTCTTCACTTCTGCAGATCTCGATCTTGGTAGTATTAGTTCACCCTTGTATTTGACATTGCGCATTATCGCCTCTTGTTGGTAGAATGGAGAAACAATTTAGTTATCTGCTTTGGTTCATACTAACTCTTTCCCTTATGTAGAAAGGTAATAGGAGGAAAACTAGCAGCTTTCATGGTAGCGTATTGTATATCTACTGTGAACAGTATTGCCCCTATCTTCTTCTACAGGTACGGCACTCTCGAAGTAACGCAAGGCAGACTTCGATTTAGCTCCGGCCTCTGACTGCATTAAAGGGTACCGTTTTGAATTCCTCAGCCGGATATCCGGCGGTTATTTCGAGGTACGATTCTGTGCATGCTCGCCTCAACATCCCCATTGGGAGATGTATATGTTAGAATTCATGGCATCATCTCGAGAATTCTAGCCTGACTTAGAGCCACGATGATGCATGCTAATTTCTCTAGCCAGCGTATCTATTTGGGTACGTATCCTAACTTTGAGCCTCGTTGCCTGCGGTAATAATACACTTGAATACTACGTTATTCGTACTCATAGAACAGGCTTGTCGGGTGATAAGACGCCTCGAAATGTATAACAAACCCACCCCATTCACCATGAAAGTACAAAAGAGTCGAACACCAACAGCTTCTAACTGCTGTTGTACGCCATGATAGGAGTGTTTCTAATTAGGTAAGCCTAGCAAAGCAGCAGGCGAATATTTCTTGGACGGAAAGTGGCATTCATATTCGTCTAGGTCATCTCAAGATAGCAAAGCACGCAGCCAACCGATAACCCATCATGTGAAAGGGATACAACGAAATACGCGCTGCCCTGTCGTTGCACCAAGGCATCGTATTCCCAGCCAGACCCAGCAACGCTTTAAACCATACCAGGCTCTCCCAAAATGTACCAATGCATAGCCCATCGAAGCAACCAGCTTCCAAAGATCAAGCAACCCGCCCCCCCGGCCCCGGCCCCGGCCCCGGCTCCGTATAGTCCCAATCCCAATCCTTTTCGCCTTTCCCTGTGCCGTTTGCGTGAGGAGTAGTCTCGCGGCCTCCGTAGATTTTGACGGGACTCTATGATCCATCAAGCCAAAGTGGGGAAAAGCAAAGAACGCCCACTCGCGGGTAGCCGACGCCGCGTATATGCATCCGGGTTCCTCAACGATGGCCATTGAGGGTAGGTATCTTGTGTTTCTAGAAGCCTTCGAATCCGTCTATCAAACACTTGCATCAAGTTTTGCCGCTAGGGTAACTAAAGTGAGAGAGAAGATAAAAGGATGTAGAAAGCTGTATATGGTATCTCTGCACAACCATGACGCAGGTAGGAAAGAGAAATAAAAAACAGACACGGCAGAAAAACACCACTGAGGATTCGTAGTCTACATGCTCGCCTCCCGTTCTTCCTGGATAGCTGTCATTTCACTGCTAATGACACTGCTTCCAAGTAAGGACTGACTTGGAGGAGGCATCGAAAAGGCCCTGGAGGCTGTTGGGGTCGTACTAACGCCGGCGGCGTTGGGGACCGCACCGGGACCTGACGGCCGATTCACCACCGCACCGATGTTTGTCCCGGAAGACTGCTCGTTAACCTCGCCTGTGGGAACCTCTCGTTGCAATGGAGATGAATGCACTGGCGAGTTGGATTTCTTACTTGCCGCGTCGCCGTTGCCCCCTCTAGAAGAATTTCGTGGGGAGACCCTGCCCGTCTGCAGTACATAGTTAGCTTACAGCTCTGCATGAATCTCTATTAAAAAGGGGGGCTACGAACCTGCTTTGCCCACCTAAGGCCGCAGCTGTTACAAAGGTCCCTTTGACCACTCGGACCTCTCCGCCACTCGGGCGTGTTGCGAGTATGACAGTTGGCACAGTCTCGAATAAAATTTCCGACCCCCTTTCTACGCTTGCGTTTCTTCTTGTTGGACAGAAGCCCATGCAACTCCTCAGCTAGTACACGGTTCACCTTCTCCATCTGTCGCAACTCATATTGCCAGCTGGTACACCTCGTTGTTTTCAGTTCATCGAAGATATTGTCGTCTGAGGCCAGAGCCCTATCTTGATTACCAGGGGCCATGCCGCCGCCGGCGGCTGCGGAAAAGACACCGGAACGCTGCTCGTCCACCATCTGACCACCTTGTAGCACATTGAAATTGGAGGTCGTCTTCGGGTCATTAGATGAATGACTCGGAGGACCTTGCTTGCTAGATAGGGCAGATGCAGCCGGTCCAGCTGCTCGAGAAGAGGCCTTGACTAACTTTGTCTGGGCAAGCAAAAATGTTGGCTTTTGCCCTTCCGACGCATCCCCTGGATACATAATGGTATGAGCATGGAGAACCTGACCTCGACGGTTCTGGACCTCGTGCTTGCAGGTGACTATACGCCCTCTTCTTGCTTTCTCGATGGAACGTCCGAACTCGGCGCGCGATTCCTTGCGCATTAACTCTTGAATACTAGTCCCCACAAGATTTTCTGGTTGCAAATCCAAGAGAGATCGAACATTAGCAGAGACGAACAAAAACATCCCAGATGTAGAGAGTTTGGTCCATAGTTCACTGTCACCAATGCCACCATTCGACTCTAGCTCACGTCTGCTGAGAGCAAAGACGGGTCGCTTCCGACCAACCAGGATTATACACTTTCGGCCCTTTCCTTGCTCGACGAACAGTGAACCATGACTTTCGAACCAAGTATAGCCGCTCTGCTTTCTTCGTATACGAAATACTATGTTGACCGAGCTCCCATTGGTGGCGTCTTTGAGCTCGCGGGTAACGGGGACAATGTCGGAGGGGTGGGATATTGACGAGATAGAATTCCCAACCAGTTCAGTAGCATCATATTCAAGTATACGCTTACATGACGGCGACAAATAAAGGAATAGTCCTTTTAAAGACAATACGTGAACAACATCGTCGGCGTTCTCCAGAAGCATCTTGTCCCAAGATTGCCGATGCCAATCGGAAACGGATCCTTTCGGATTAAACTGTTGCAGCAAAGTAGACACGTCGTCAACTCCTAGCGTTTGGCCGTTCTCTGGCTCCCACTGGCTTGATGCTGGTGGCGTCCAAATGTATTGGCCGATGTCGTTATGCTTGTAATTGACCTTCATAGTACCTGGACCTTGATGTGAGGCGATGGCATCAGGACATTCAACAAGATCGATCTGGAATCCAATGATGTATCGAATCTCTGCAGTGTCCCACGGGATAGGAATCATAGTTAGCAGATTCAAGAAAGGCTTGCCGCCTTTACGGTAGTTAATCAGGCTTTGTTGGACTTCCTTGCCCTCTGCAATCTTTTGCTTCAAGTTGTAGACGGCCCCGTTATCAACAAACTCCCGTTTTGTGCCAGCTTCAACCTTTCCATCTGGAGCTTGGAGAAAGCGACAGTTCTGGCCAATTATCTCATGTCGACTATAACCAGTAAGGTTCTGAAAATTGTCCGAGACGTATATAATAGGGCAATCATTCATCGTAACATCGCAGACAACGAAAGCACAAGACATGTCAACAGCACCGAGGTTGACTTGTGGATTCTTCCGCGTGGCTACAAGCCAGAGGGCCCTCAACATATCAAAGCCGCTTTTGGAGTAGATAGTTTTCTCCTTTGAAGGCTGAGGAGTCAGGACAGGATTGGCAGCGATAGCTGGTTGCGAAGGAGCAGCGCTTTCTGGAGTTGTTTCTGTTGTTGTCACCATGGAGGATTCGTAAGAGGGTGTAGTCGATACGAGGGTCTGGGACGGGAGCTGCGAAGAAGGCTGTGGTGAAATACTGGGCTGATACCCATTCATCGCAGTATCTATGCCGAGGTTCGCCTGCTGGTGATTATGTTGATTATGCGGAGAGAATTGTGGAGTGCTGCTCATAATGGTATCGTCGCCAGTATCTACGGGCATCCCGGTGTTAGAATTATTCGGGACAGCACCCAAGGGGGTGTTATCATTTGACAGATCCATATTGAATTCGGTCGGTAATCCGTCCATGGAATTTGAGGAAAATGTGTTAGAAATTGCGGTCGCTGATGTGAACATGTTCATGGAAGGATCGGTGCCTATTTGACCCATGTTCATATTGGAGAAAGCAATCATATTGCCCACCATATCTGGGGAAAGGGTGGAAAAATCGTCGGCGAGCATAGTCGGGGAAGAGAACGTTGCGGAAGTCCCTTGTAGAGGCATATTGGTATTGAGAGTAGGAAAGCCACCGTTAATAGGGTCAGCAGAGTTCGGCATGACACCAAATTGATAATCCCTGAAGGGACCGTCGCCGTTACCGAACTCCATCATAGACATTCTCCGATCAGCGTCCGCTTGTGGTATCTGGGCTGGAAATTGTTGAGGCAAGCTTCGTCGCCTTTGCAATTCCTGGGAATTGCTGCGGATGATATCATCAAGCGAGTCCCCGCCGACCAAGGAGGGGTCCTGGTTTGCCGTCGTGACAGGGCAGTATTGAGGCTGCTGAACTGGCTGAGCCGGATGGCTCAACGAAGTAGCCTGGCGCCTCTGGCTACGTTGCTGCGCATGGCGGCGCTGCAGCTCTTCCTGGGAGAGCTGGTTGCCGAAGAAGTTGTCCATTTCAGCCACATCTATTATACACCAAATATCACCAATGTCTGGAGGCTGAGGGATTGCCTCGCGCAAGCCGACTCGCGATATTACTATCTAGATGTAAGAGTCGCTTTCGATCCTACTGATGAATCGTAGGCCAGGACAAGTCGAGATATATAATCGGTAATAAATGACTCTCATGTGCGAGAACGTTGGTAGATAATAAGACTATTGAACTCGAAGTTATACTAAGATTCGATTGGGACGATGTGTCATACGTAGGTGGTTGGAAGAAGTTGATCGAGGTACTACGCATAACGCTGATTTTCGTATGCTAGGGGCGGACACGAAGGGAGTCGGTTATTTAGACAATATACATAAAGTAGGTAAGTATGGCGTATGGATGGTGCGTTGAATAGGCGGTACTACAGCTTCAACGGACAGCCGCATCTGGACTTGAAGTTGGCAGTCAAGACGTTGCCAGTACAAGGAGCAGGTACCAGGGATGATGGAGAACGAGTGAACATTCGAACGGACGTTACGAAGTGGTATCTAACGGTCGAATGACTTCGCGGGCGCTGGGAGAAAACGGTCTTAGGAAGACTTAACAAGCGAGAGGAATGCTGAAAGATGGCACCCAGATTGCCTGTTAGGTCTGGAAGGTGGAGGGTTGAGGGTTGAGGGTTGAGGGTGAATTCGACCGACCGGGGGTCAAGCCAAAGCAGGTGGTTGTCGATCAAGGCAATTGATCGAACTAGCGCAGGCGTTTCCTCTCCGTTGGGTCCCACGCCGTATCAGACGGTGGGCCAATACAGTTACCCGAGAGTGGGAACCGAATTTCTAAAACTGTGCTGTACAGGTCTCGCAGCTCAGGCGGGGAGAAGGCGGGGAAACGGAATTGTGCAACAGCGCAGAAACGGTACGCATGTATGTGCATGTATGTACATGTATGTACGTAGAAAGAGAGGGTTGTGCCGTTTATGAACTGCGGGGCCGTTCCTGGTTTCCTGGTAAATATGTAGGCAAGTGCGTTAGAAAGTAAGATACGCAAAGTTACTTCCCGCAAAATCCCTGACTCAAATTCGTACAACTCCGGATGGCATTTATCTATGGGAAAATCGAATGCGGGCAGGCAACAGCAGGCGACTATTTCGGCAACGTTGTTAATCCGAGATCTACTACACGACACGTGATAGAACTAGCTCTTCAGCTTATGTATGTCTAGCACGATTTCATTAAGATTAGATACTCAAGCCGAGAAGTCCGTTCTTCTCGCCGTTTCACATGGAAAAAGATGTTGTATATCCTTCACTCCCTTCTCTTCGACCTTTAGAATTTAGCCGACCCTACATACCTAGGATGGTTGAATAATATTGAGAGATCTAAGGTTTCTCGGGGACGCAACTGCTCTAATAACAACTCGTCACAGCCGACGTTCACCAAAATGATAGTGTTCTATCTGCGTAATCTTATGTTATCATTATCTCTTCATCATCTATGTATGTAGCCGTATGGCTTATGTAAGATCCTTCTCATAGGTGATGATAAAACCTCGAGGCATCCGGCCTTGACGGGCGAATCGGGTTGAAACAACATCACCAGAAACTTTTCTTTTTTTTTTAAAAAAAAGAAAATAGGCATTTTTAGTGGACAGATAAACCGGTTTAAAAAAAACCCCCATGTACAGGCCATTGTCTGGTTCCTTGCAAAAGGAATACTATATACACTAGACTAGGTGCACACTTGCTATCTCCAATACCTCCCCTCCGACAGGTTTGTAAAGGGGAAATGAGTCTTAAGGCCAGTTGCATGCATGTACCGGTTGGTAAGTTAGCCTATATACGGGCGCGACTTTGATACTGTATTGAGGATGCATCTCCGATTTCTTTAGGTATAAGAGTAGAAAATGAATATAAATGTCATGTCTGTCCCGAGCAGCCTAGGTAGGCTGTCATATACATACATACCTATGTACCTATGTAGGCACATGCAGGTACAGTGGGGAATTATGGGTCATTGAGGCTGACCCCGCCACCTGTGCATCTTACAAAGTTTAGGTACTTTAATTGGTACTTCAGCTAAATATCGAACCTCGTCATCGACGCATCGTGCACTCTCCTACCAAGCTCTTTTTTATATATTGTACAACTTACCACCATCACGAATTGAACCGATTTTGACCGCTTTCTAATTTGTTTTCTGCCTTCTCAAGATCTGTTCGCTTTTTTCCTCTATTCAAATTTTCTCAACCAGAATGGACATGACCAGACATAGAGAACCCCCCGACATTCATCTCTCTACTGTACTGCACCCTTTGACTCGTAGGTCACCCGCTTCCAAAACTTACATGCTACCATTGCCTGCCCCAATGAACAATAGGCGGCATCAAGTAAATCGAAACGAATTCGATTGCAGTAGCTGCTAATTTTTGCGGTTTCGCGTTCGTCTCACTTCCCTTCATATGCCTCCCTCCCCAATCTCTGCACACTCATGTCGCATCTTCTTCCCACACCTTCTCACCCGACCATACTTTACAACTCCAACACACATCTTCAAGGCCAATCTGGCTAACGTGTAGCAGGCTTGTCTTTCTTCCATCCTCAACTAGATACTTGCCTCTTCAACTCTACAACCAACCTTGTAAACCAATAGTCTACTCCTGTTTCAAGGATGGCTCTCGAAGCTTTACATGATCGAGACTCTATTTCCTTCTCACTAGTTGCAAAGATGAAGGCGTCGCGGCAAACTCCAGGTCCAAATGGCTCCCGGGTAGCCAAGAAGCGATCGCTACCTCAACTTGGTTACGGCCTGTCTGCGATCCTTACGACCCCGACTGATTCCTCTACCCCGAGTACGGACTCTTCTTTCCATGCTAGCAGCCGCGAAAGCTCTCTAGGAAGTACAGTCTCTACACCGGTCTCAAGTGGTGATTCTCCTGATATTATCCAGCATTGTGGTGCCAACGAGGGAACCGACGCATTCTACTTCCACACATCCAGCTGTGGTCTCTTTACGCCTAGTGTTCAACACCAATCTCCCTCACCCACTCTCGCTGAAGGACTCTCTCAATTATCCATTACAAAGGATAATGACATCCAAGCCGCCCGTTCTCATCATGATCGACTTCCATTATTTACACCGACTGCAGATCTTCCTATGCACCTGTCGTCATCTCCCACGCCGAAAGTTAATACGACGGCTGAGATCTGGCTCGAGTTGAGCACGAGCAATCACCCAGCCGGCCCGTCAACGCTTAACGAGATCGTCACATGGCTCTTCGATGGAAGAGTCTCCTTATCCCAAGCTAAGGAAATGGCTGAGAAATATCAGTACGAGGACCTCCTTGAAGCCCTCGAAGCACCACAGGCGACTATGATTGAAGAGATCATTCATGTTGTTACTAGCCGCCAGCAGAAGTCTGAAATGTCAACTGTTATCGTTCAACCTCCTAATCCAGCGACATACATCTCGAATCACTCACACCCAGCAACTCATTCTCAACAACCCTCGCCAAATGATGCGATTGTTGGCCGCTTCCACTCGAAGTTGATCGCATATTCCAATGCTGGTAGCGTAATTATGCCGGAGACAGAGACCAATGTGCACGTCTTTGTGGATATGTCAAACATCTACATCGGCTTCTGTGATACAGTCAAAGCTGTGAGACGGATTCCTCGTAATTGTCGAATTACTGCGCCGACATTCTCGTTCAGAGTATTTTCGACTGTGTTGGAACGGGGAAGGGGTGTTCAAAAGAGAGTCCTTGCTGGTTCGACGCATACTTGTTCTGCGAAGGACCCCCGCATGTACTGGCCCGACTACTTTTTGGAGGCAGAAAAACTGGGCTACAAGATGAACATCTTTTCTCGTGTTCAGACGCGCAAACAGAAGCGGCGAGGTTACACGCCACCCGGAAACAGTTCCTATGAAGCACGCTGCCTTAGTCCGGAAGACTCTTCTGGGGATGACGGTACCGGAGTAGCATATGAAGTTCGCAACGGAGAGCAGGGTGTGGATGAGAATCTTCATCTGAACATGATGAACAGCATGTTGGACCACCTGAATTATCCTGGAACCATGGTGCTAGCAACTGGGGACGCGGCGGAAGCCGAGTTCTCTGGTGGATTCTTGAAGTATGCAACCCGCGCACTCGACAACGGATGGAAACTCGAGCTAGTCACTTGGAAACGCGCTATTTCTTCTGCCTGGACCAACTCGGACTTTCTCGAGAAGTATAAAGGCCGATTCAGAATCATCTTCCTAGATGATTTCTTCGAAGAGCTGCAGATCAATTATGTCTCTTTTTGACTTGTTACTCTTCGAACTCGACTCGCGCATATTGCATCTGCGTTGAGGAATCTGGCTTCTCGATAACCTGAAAGGTGACGAAGGTTCTTCTTGTCCGGTCTTCTTGTCCGGTCTTCTTATACTTTCATCCATGGATTCGACGCCCACCATTGTTTTCTCGTCTCGGTTCTGACAGATTAACGCATTTTCTGGCGTCCAGCATACTAGGCTTACTGGCATTTTCGACACGGCATTTCGGTCTTCTTTTTTCTTTCAGTTGTTACGGTCTCAGCACTCTCGTGCGCTGAAGGACAGCTATGACCATCTGATGGCAATGAACGTAGCCTGTAAGGGCATGTACATGTTGGTCATATTCGACCTTGTTCGCATACCGGATTGGCGATTTTGCATCGCAACCTACACTACACCAGGATTGGAAGATGCAGTTCGATGACTAATTACGAAGGAAGCCCGGGGAGGCGTGGGCTAAAGTGAGTAGGGCTGGATTGGCGGCCATGGTCTTGGAGTTTCTACGGCTATGGAAACTTCGAATTGCACCACTAGGCGTTGGTGGGGTCTACTCTTTGGCACCGCTTAGAGGGGCAGGGTGTTTGGTTTGTACGAGATGATACCCCTTGATGACGCTAGATTTTTGCTTCCATAGATGTCAGAGGCAGTTTACTAAGAACTTCCTTTTCCGGCTCGGAGTCCATGCATATAGTTGAGACATGCGTGAGAAGTAGTTTATATTTGGGATTCTACGAAGCGGAGAGGCTAGTTCACATATCTGGGTGGATCGCCGACAGATACTTGGCGGATTCTGAAGCAATATTTACTATATATCGCCGACAATAAAATTTATAACATTTGATATTTCAGAGTAACATTTACTGGCTAGTTATCGCCGATATTATTTGGAAACTTAAATACTTGGATCATAGTAGCAACGTGTGCTGTTTGCTGCATATGGAAAAGAGCGTCATCAAAGGAACGGAACGACCTTGGTGATATTCTGAAAAGGGGAATAGGAGACAAGGAATGATAGAGGCCACGGTGGGGTGAAACTGGGGTGAATGTGAACTAATAAATTAAAAATAGGTCTTACGTCAGTAATGATAACAGGCACCTCATGTGCTGTACCTCATACTTAGCCCACCGGACCCGACCTAAGATAAAGATGGTAGCTACATGTAGCTACCTAAGCTAAAGTTAAACGACGACATCCTATGGACATGCTATGCGCATGTTCTTTCCAACAAGTAGTAATGGAGCCGTTCCCTTCGTTCTCACTACTCTTTACTTCTTTTATCCTTTCTCTTTGCCGACCATGACTTAATTTTGATCAATCCCGTCTCCCTAAGAATTGCGGGTTGGTGCATATTACCATCTTTTAGTTACTCCTAGTGAAGCATCATTTCTCTTCCTATTTTAGATACCTAGGTACTTACCCCTCGAGCGCCGCATTTGTAGATCTGTGGGCGATTGCGCCGCCATCATTCAACCCTCAGCTCGATGACTTCAGTTGATTAAAATGGCTGTCCTCCATCAACCACCGAGACACATAGCGGTCGGTGTCGCTGCATTCCTACTCGTGGCCTATTTCGTCCTTTTCCCGTCACGGTCTACACATCTCGACATTCACTCTATTGGTCACAACGCGCCTCGCACCTCACCAGCCTCATCATTAGGGAAATCCGATCGGTTCTATGGCAAAGGCTACAAGGGCCACGCATCTCCTGCTGATATCAACCGGGTTGCCAACGAGACTCTAGGCTTCGAGAAGATCTTCGTCGTCGGCCTTCCAGAGCGAACCGACAAGCGCGATGCCATCGAACTCACTAGCTCTCTAACAGGATTCCACGTCGAATGGGTCGATGGCGTCAAGGGAGAAACGGTGCCTGATAAGGCTGTCCCTTTCGGCACTGACAGGAAGAAACTATGGGAAACAAATCTGGGAAGTTGGAGAGGACACATGAATGCAGTTCGCAAGATCATCGAAGAGGACCTCAGCTCAGCACTCATCATGGAAGATGACATGGATTGGGATGTCAGACTGAAACCCCAACTTGAAAGAGTTGCTCAGGGTGCTAGAGCCCTCCTATCTTCCGCCTCGAAACCCGACTCTCCTTACGGTGACGACTGGGATCTCATGTGGCTTGGACATTGTGGCGAAGTTTTCCCAGAGTTGCTGGATGAGAATAAGGAAAGACCTGCCGATGATCCTGGTATCCGGTACATGTCGCGCAAGTTCGTTATCGAAAATGACTTGACAGTGCCGCCCAGGGATAAGGTTACCGGCCTTGTCGACTTTAGGAGTAGTCCAGAACATACGCGTTGGGTTCATATCACAGGTGCACCCATCTGCACTTTTGCATATGCTCTTTCGCAGAGAGGCGCTCGAAAGGTTTTGTTCAACCTATCGGTAGATCATCTGACTGGTCCTTTCGACAATGCCCTCGCCGGACTCTGTAGACAAGCTGTTTCAACGTGGGGTACTGAGGATCCAGAGGAGGCTGGTGATCGCGGACTCGATGCGAAATGCATCAGTGTGACGCCGCCCATCTTCTTTCACCACAAGGCCAAAGGGCTTGTGAATGGAGACAGCGATATTCAGACCGTCCAAGATGGACAGATTCGCGAGAAGGGAAACACAGAGAACATTGTGTGGAGCGCAAGGAATAACATCAGGAATATGATCATGGGAACTAAGATGGAGAGTCAGTACGAATAGACGTTGAACTACATGATTGAACCAGGATGAGCGGCACGACATTAAAGTAGTGGAATAAATCTTGCCCGGTCCGAGTATGGGTCTATTAATGGAGGATTCCGTGTGGTGCAGGTCCACACGCACGAAACAGATGTCTTACGACGCTTGGAGGGAAGAACTCCAGACGATCAGCGGTGCACGACATACACCCTAAGTCCGTACATGGCTCGCCGATTACCTCATGGGACTAAATCCAACAACAAATTCAATGATAACTGCATCGAGAGACATTCAAGCGAGACCGACGTGTGAAACGTCGGGAGTTCGTGATAATGGCAATTCAAATTGCTTAGCTAAAACAGCACGCGTTGGTTTGGGGTGGAATCACTCCCTGTGCGTCCTTCTCTCCATGCCACAGGTTGATGGTTGATGTATTTGGTACCTTTCCCCCATACAAGAGCAATGTTACATTATTTGTAACGACATATAGCTACTCGAGGATGGAGGAAATAATCTATCCTGGATATTAGGTTTCATTTTCCTGATACGCAATGTCGACTCGGCCACGTGAGAATGTACGATTAAACTCGGTAAAGAGTAGCCATATGGGAGTCTACGGAGTGCATTCGGTAGACTTGCTTGGCGCGGGGAACATGTATAGTGATCTAGGTTGGACAAAATGCTATATGGCGAGAAGATGCAGATACCTTACTTCTAGAGCCTACTTAAGTAGGCTAGAAGAGTCCTCCGAGATATCAAGTATCGGTTATGTCGAGTTCAGCTAGAAAATTGGCAAAATATAGCCATTCAACAACACACTAGAGAACCAGATAATAGGAATCATAGTCCAAGTGTTATATATTTCATTCTCCACGCCTCTATTAGGACTCCATGTAAGTACTTAAATCAATCGACTTTTGTATTAACCATTTTCTCTACCGAGCAATCTAACGCCTAGCTATGGTCGGGAACCAAGATAAAAACACCAGTCATCTTAGAGCAGGATCTCAAATGCCCTTTACTAAGGTGCACCTCCCCTACCACCCGTACCGCCTACTGCCTGGGCTTGCACGATCTCTGCACTGATATCAGGCAACAGCCTTCCTCGCTCAGTCGGCTGGCCGATGAACTTGATTTCGGCCAGATATCGCAGATATCTGCCAACGTCCTCTCTAGTGATTCCGTAACCAGAACTCTCGTCGATTCCGGTCCACTTGTCACCGTCTGCCTTCAGAACGGCGACCGCATTTCTGTCGTCCAACTCTGGAGCACGGGTAGTTGCCGGAAGGTCATTCATACAGAAATGTGCCAGCGGCATAAGCGCGTGCTGCTCTTGGTCCTTCTCTAGGGCACCCGCCGACACGAATTTCTCCAGCCCCTGTTTCCAGGAGTCGTAGCTGACCTCCGGAGCCTTGTAGCCGTAGTATTCAAGTATAGACAGATACTCGTTCATGCGGAGACGCGGGTGGGCGGTGACATGAGTTACGTGCACCCCGCCTGGGAGAGGGTTCAAGGCGGCAGCAACTACTACCCGCGCTACGTGGTTGACGGGAACGGCATTGACGGTGTTGATGATGCGGGGCCGTGCTGCGAGCTGTATACAGCCTTTCAACATCCTAATCAGGAAGTCATCAACGTTGCAGACACCAGTCAGTGAGTCACCCAGTACGTATCCCGGGCGAACAACCGAACCTTGAAGGCCTCGTCTTCCGGCCTCCCGAACAAGTTGCTCTGATACCCACTTCGTCTGCCCGTATCCTGTACCGAGTCCAGTACGGCTTCCGTTCAAATCGTCACTCTCCATGACAGCACCCTGCCCTGTCCTAGTCTGTTCCTCTGACAGCTTAATGTAGTAGTCGGTGTCGAGAACACTAGTCGAGCTCACGAAGCAAAAGACCTTTGGTTTACCCTCGTTGCAGAGCTTCATTGCATCAATGGTCGACAGCACGTTGGACGCCATCATGTCCTGGTATTTTCGAATCCAGTGCACAGTGGCTCCGTTATGTATCACCACATCGACGTCCTGGGCTAATCGCTGCCAGGTCGAATCGTCAACACCGAGCTGAGGCTTCGATAAGTCGCCCACAACAGCACTCAATCTCTTAACCCAATCGTCATTCCACAGCCCATAGCCTTGCAGGGAACGGCGAAGTCGCTCAAGTGCTGCTGTCGGGTCCTTAACACCTCGCACATGCGCAATCAGCTTAACTTCGCGAGATGTCCGGTCCAGTATGTCCTTCACAAGATATGATCCTAAGAATCCAGTTGCTCCTGTGAGGAAGATCGTCAAGGGACCAGATGTCCCTAGTGCCTCGAGGTTAGCTGATTGGTATTTCTCGGGTAATTGACTTGTTAGCTCGTCCAAGGACTTAGCGTAAGCTGGTTCTCTCTCTTGAGTGTCGCTGATGCTGGTGTCGACACTGCCGGTTTTCTGAATTCTCTTCTCGACGTGGGAGCTGAAGCTAGCTAGATCCGGGTGCTCATAGAAGGCGCTGATAGAGATGTCTGCCCCCAGACTCTTCCGAACCTCAAAAAGAAGTTGTTGGGCCAATAAACTGTGTCCACCCAGATCAAAGAAGTTTTGTTCTCGTCTAACAGTTTTCGGGTTCAGACCCCTGATGAGATCTGCCCACTTTTGGGCCACAGTCTGCTCCGTGGGCGTCAAGGATTCCCAGCTCTTCAGATCTTCCTCCGATGCGTCTTCGACACGTTCAGCAACATCTGGGAAAGGAAGATTCGGCTTGTCAACCTTGCCGTTGGGGTTCAATGGGAGCTTCTCGAGGACGATATAGATGCTCGGCACTGAATGCGTCGGTAGTCTAGACTTCAAGTGATCTCGTACTTCGGCTTCAATAGCCCGATACTTCTTCAGAAATACGCGCGTAGGTCCCATCTCGACGCCCTCGTCTTCCACTTCCTCTACTCCTCGGGCGGAAATCCAACGGCGCCACTCGGATACTTCGGGGACCACATAGCTTACCAAGATAGGTTCTTCGTTGCGATCCCTTCGCACGAGAGTCTTGCAGTCTCGAATCAATGGGTTCTGGCTGAGATTGCTGTCTATATCATTGAGCTCGATACGGAAACCACGGATTTTGACCTGATCGTCAGCGCGGCCGGTACACTCGACGTCTCCGGATTCAAGGTAACGTCCTAGATCCCCCGTACGGTAGAGTCGATCCCTTGGTCCCTTATAGTACTGTCGCCAAGGTTCATTCTTGCTCGCCTTCTTGTCGGCTTCGACCCATTTATTGTTGTCGACAAACCAATTCATCAGGAACTTCTGCTCATTCAAAGCCTTATCTCCTAAATAACCCCTGAAACAATATAGTCAGTCATGAGCACTAGATATCACGAAAACCGACTCACTCAGCAAGGCCGGCGGCCCGGACAAATATTTCTCCTACTTCTCCAACCTGGCAAGGTCGGGTTCGATTCTCCCTATCGACAACCAGAAGTTGGACATTTTGCATTCCTTGTCCAGCTGGAATTGTGTCCTTAAATGAATCTAGGAAGCCGGGATCCCTTGCTCGGCTGGGTACTTCGAAGTAGCTAACGGCCCTTTGGGTCTCCGTGGTGCCGTACATATTGATGATGTTTGCATTCACAGCAAGCTGCCTGAGAGACCGGCATTGCTTGGTCGTCAGTACGTCGCCAACGAAAAAGACATTTTCTAGGCTGGGAAACTCGGCCGAGGCGCCGCCAACGAGAATTTGCCCCATAGCTGGGGTAAGATGGGTGACGGTAGGCTTCATTTCACGGAACCACTCGGCGAGTTTTTCATGCTGGATGTCCTCTTTGCTTGGGACAAGAAGTTGGGCGCCGAGGTAGAGCGGTGTAAATATATCCCTCTGGACAGGGTCGTGGGCAAGACCAGAGAGGAGTGTATATCTGCTTTCGGAGGATAGGTGGAAGCGCTCGGCCATCCAATCGAAATACCTCGTCAGACTATAATGGCGACCCAGAACTCCTTTCGGTCGCCCTTCACTCCCCGACGTGAATGACAAGGTAGGGTTTGAATCAGGCCCTACAATCACGTCGGGGGGGGACGGCGCAAGGCTTTTGACACTGGTGAAAATATCATGGCCGTCAACTTGGCCCCCAAGGAGGTTGCCGTCACCAAGAAGGCGTAATTCAGGCACTTGGGCCTTTAGTTGAAGCTCATGGTCGATATAGTCTTGCACCAAGTCAGCCAAAGGGCCGTTCTCGTCCGTTGCACGGCCAATCTTAATCAAGGCACGCGGCTGAGATACCTCGAGGTAGATCTTCTGCCTAGCCGGAGGATATGCAGGATCCAGGACAGTCATGGTGGCGCCGGATGCCTTTAATAAAAAGTTAGTTGTAACATGACATCTGGCGTCACATAGAAGAGTAAGCCAAACTCGAATACTATACCACATACCAGAGTACCCATGAAAGCAATGACCAAATCGACGGATCGATGGGCCCAGATCATCACTACGTCCCCATTAGTGATTCCAGCATTGTGAAGATACCAGGCGAGAGTGTTGGAGGCTTCATAGATTTGACGGTAGGTGAAGCATCTCTCAGGATGAGTCGATGACTTGGTCTCTAGAACGCATATTCTGTCCGGATGTTGCTCAGCTTGGGCCCGAAAGCGCTCATGAATTGGACCAACGAAGCCCGACCAGTCAAGATCGACGGTCGGGTCAGGTAATTGGACCATGACTTCGGTGTTGTGTGTCCAGGTCTGGACAGGAGTCGAAATGCAAATGTGACGTTGTTATTGTTTTTGTCGTGAAAAGTGCACTGCGACTCATCGATATAAGTCAAATAGTGGGATGAATCACAAAAAATTATTGGCGATGGTGGGGTGTAGAGGTACATGCTACAACACTCTGTACAGTGCCTAACGTCTTGTACTCCCTTCCGAGAGCGGAGTGAGAGGTACCGAAGTACCTAACAGTGCGGCTGACGTCAACCACGATATACCCACATAACGGGCTGAACGGTGTAACATGTAGGTAAGGATGTGCCCAGGTACTTAGCGCCTTGTTTCTTGCAAGGATGTCCCTTAGCAAACTTGGGATACCTCTATCTCGTACTACCCATTGCACGCCAACCTTGGAATAATTATTCTCATTCATACAATATCCCAGGCCTCCCCTAGACTAGAGGCCACTCCTAATGGCAGCACATTAGCCTGAGGTTTCGGCGGAGCACAAAACAAAAGCCATCTCGGAGAGAAACAGCTTTACTTTCCTAATTAGGAAGTTAGTTTTTGCTGGTGTTGGAGTCCGGCACAGTAGCTCGAGGAAACCTCAAGCATTGCTGTCTCGAACACCAGGACTGCGGCTTGGACCTGTGCATCCACATCAACCCCATTTGTATACATGCCGCCTTCTTCCATCTGTCGTTTTACATCTTCGATATTCCTTTCTTCCTCATTCTGGCTATAAAGTAGCCCAATTGCCCCGTGATCTCAACGACTCTCTGACTCCTCGGCCTACGGATTTCGTCAAAAGCTTTCAAAGCCGCGTTGATGTGATTCCCTGCTTTGACCTGCGCAAAGACTCGGGTAAGTATCGCTGCATCCTCGATCGCCTGGGCAGCACCATTGCCAGCATGAGGACCCGTAGCGTGGGCAGCGTCACCGATCATAGCTACACGTCCATAATAATATATAGGTGCATGATCGTGGTCCTGGATCTTCCAGTCCTCCTTTGGGTCTCTCTCGAGAAGCTATAATCAGCAATGATAATTAGCATCGTCATCATGAATGCGTGGATAGTACGTAGATATTCTAATTTACCGCTACTAGCGAAGTCGCTTCAGGGCTGAAGCGCTTCCATTCACTAGCATCAAAACCAGACTTCTCGAGGCCATGCCTTTTGTTCTCCCTTTGGTAATGTCAGAGGTCTGACCTGTCGGGGTTCAGTCTGAGACAGCGTGTACAAAGGAGTCGTTCCCATATATACCAGGGGCTAGGTAGCTAGGTTTAGAGTTCCTTGCGGAACAACACCTCCCACCTATGGTTGGCATCGTGACAGGTAACAGCTGATACTGTACGTCTTTCAGAGGTCCACTGGAAGCCCATTTGTATATCCGAGTGGTGTACAGAACATTCGTACCTTCTCGATCGACTCCCGGGGGACTACTTTCTTGGCCTCTGCCATTGGAACAGGGCTATTAAAGCAGCGCCACCCATCGTGATTGACTGCATCTGTCGCTGGATGATCTATGCCGAGAATGAACTTCCTTGTGAGACTTTTAACCTCCTCGGAGCCAAATAATACATCAAATTTTTCAACTTTTCCATCAGCAAAAGTGACACTTACACTAGGTATGTTTGCGTCCGCAGCCCCACCCTGTTCGATGCCGACCATGCATTTGCCAAAGTGTACGCAGTCTTCCGGGATAACATCTTCGAGAAGGCCCTGGATGAAATGTGCGCGATGAACGGTCCTCCGCCCTTTAGCTCTACCCAGTTCTGCTATAAGAGTTCCGGTATGTGGACGGCTCCCAACTATGATCTTGCTTGCCATTTCCATGTCTTCCTCGTTAGCCATGAAATGTGATTTCTTGAAATACGCTTTTCTGATCTCCGGTGAGTAAATCTATTGCCTTGATGGCGTTCCCGTGGAGTGCGAGGCCCGTCCCGCGGACTCCAACATTTGGATAGGCTTCGTAGAGGTGGACGTCCAGAAACGAGTTCCGGGAGAGGCCGACGGTCAAACAACAACCAGCGATGCCGGCACCGATCACAGCTACACGGAGCTTGGAATTATGAACGACTGCTTCCGTCGTGATGACTTAGATTCTGATATATGCCTCATGGAATTTCCCTGAGGCTTTGCTTTTTGTATGTCCACAGAACGCCATCAGCTTAAGATTATGATCCCAAGACACTGAAATCACCCACAGTATATATTCCAGATCCAAAGATCTCGTTGTATCGTATGCGGCTATATAAGGCTTTCAGGGGCCCTGACTAGGGTATCATCCCCTGCTAGCCTACCTAGGCAAGGTAACGGTGCTAGAATTGGAAGGTCCTTCGGAGCCGAGCCCTATCCCTTACGTCACCGCCCGGCCTGTGACCTGCCATATATTTGTTGCAGCGGCATATAATAAGGGGCTCGTCTCGTAATCCGTTAAACTGAATGAGATGACCGCCTTGAACCCATTTGTCGGAGGACTGACCCGTCAGAGGTGACCTGTAAGGGTTCGTCCCGAGAGGGCCTGGACACCAGAGGTTGGAGTCTAAGACAGCACAGACAAAGGATATCCTCTCTATCCGTGCCGCAAGCTAGCGTTTCGCTGAATGAGTTGATATTCGCTATGGTGAATTAATTATTTTGATCCCTTAACAAATTTTATTACTCCGATGATGCCTCCTATAATTGAGAAGATCGCCACAACCAATCCGGCTATTTTAGCTATAGCATCAAGACGATGTCTTGCCCTCTCCGATCCATAAACCCTGCCACTCACCCTATGCCAGATCGACCGCCGTGGCGACTTTTCGTGCCTATCCGGTAGGTAGACATATTAGCTGTCGAATAGCCATACTTGAGACGCAAGTGACACTTACGCTTGCTCGTTAGGCCGTCTCGGCGGTCTATGAAGATGCAGCGTTAGACAACCCAGAATATAAATATCTTGATGCCAACTACTCACATCCTTTCGATCTCCAGAGCAGGTCGGCCAGGGGCGCCGCCGGGTGAAGTCGCAGAAAGAGCGCGACGGTCGCTGGGCCGGGGAGATGGGTCACTCAAAGTGGATGGCTTGGACCGGAGAGTTGGTGTCTTGATGCTTGGCTCGGAAGGAGGGGGGCGGTCGCCACGGCAAAGATAGTTACCAATAATGGAGAGTTCCTAGTCATATTCCATTTTGATGATATTTTATGATATTTGATGAAGCGAGCAGATGAAGATACTCCGAATTCAGGCTAACTCGATCTCTATAGTTTATGTCCATACCCATAGGCCCTTCCGAGTACATATATCTAACATAACGTCATATTCAGCTCCAATGCCAGCAGACCGAATTTGGTATCTCCCATTTCCTAAACCCTATTTACGTTTTCCTCTCGGAACCCCCAAACGTATCATCCATTGAGAGTTGAGTATTCAGGGCCTTGTCTCTCCTTTCAAGTAAATTGGTCCGGATGCCAATATAACTCGGGCAAACGTAAGTCTGTTGGCCTGGGATTCCGCAGCACGCAACCTTCATCTTGGAAAAAAGGTATGCGCCTGCACTGTTTGGTGTCCGGACCCCAGTGTCCATTTGCCGGTGCCGCCAGCCTCCGCAATCCCGTGGGGTCCGTCACCCAGAACCACTTGATATTCTCGGGAGACGGGTACTTGAACCAGGTATTTTTGGCTCGCCGCTTTTCGAAGTCTTTTGGGTGGATTTTGAAGGTCATTTCTCCCTGCCATTCCGGATTTTCTCCTTCGTCCTCAATGACTGCAACAACCTTCCATAACTGTAACTCTGCGTCCCTGCGTCGCTCCTTTCGCCATTCTCGGAAGTCTGAATATATATCTTTCAGTCGCCCCAATGGTCGGGCTACTCGCCTGGTGAAATGGTGCCACCGAGAAGGACTGCTGACATCGCGCGTGTCGATACCCAGATGGAGGATATTTTCCAGATCTGCAATCCACTTTTCGTTGTGCATTATGTTGATACGGATGGTTTCCTTGGTGTAGGAATTCTCTGTTCCCTTTCTGTTAAGGTATTCTAGGCGTTCCATGCGCCATCGAAGGTCGGGGATCACGCCATCCAGGAGCCATTCCCTATTCCAACGTTTCTGCCAAGGGTTTAATTCGTGTTGAATGTGATCCATGTTGCCACTTTCGAGGTAATCGGGAACAAAAATCAGGTTACTATCTATAAATATTCGCTTCAAGTCCTCTGTCGCAACGAGATCATGATTAAGTCAATAAACTGCTTGGTAAATCTGTTTTATGCTTCTTTTGTTGGTTGATGGAGATTCAGCTCTTAAGAGCGAATGTAACATTATCGAATATGCATCTTGCTTGAATCGGAGATACCTAACCGCTAGATTATAGATTTAAGTTTTTCCCTTAAGTATCATCAGTGTAAGTTCAAGCTAAATACAGCTACACGTAAATAGTCTTAACCTAAGGAAGATTTAATATAATTTTAGTTTATTACTTGTGATATATCCCACATAATAAATGTTTAGTTACCTACTAGGTAGTTGGTTAAAACAGCCGTAGTGATGATTCATGTCGACTATGCGGTCTTAATGCCTAAGTATATCGCTGCTTTTACTTTACTACGATTAAGCTCGCCCTTAAGCTATCGTGAGTGGCAATAAGCTTTCGAGGCCTATTCGATCCGTAGGTTTTCGAAGGGCTTCGGCCGTCCAGGTTGACGATGAGTTCTGCCAAGTGAGAGATTCCTTTTAGATATCTATTCGAAATTATTGTAGCATTCCCTGAGATGGTTAACCGGAACTCTATGTGGTGGGTTACACCTTGACAACCTAAATCATGCTTGTGCGTTTCCAGTAACCCTTATAACACAACTATTTCGTGCTCAGTGGTAGCGATATCGTATGCACTTTATATAAATTCAGTAAGTAGTGGATATAGATTGTTTTTTCGTAGATAACCTGACCCCTGAGATCAAATCTTGTATTATATCATTATATCATATTGCCACCCAATCCCGTCAATCATAATCCCATGAAGCAGCCTCAGTGGGGATATATCTCCCAAAAGCTAGCACAACATATAATTGGTAATATTTAAACGTTGGAGTCTACTACAAGGTGGTCGATATCGGCTTCACATACGGTAAACCCCACCCCTAAAATGTTCCAACCAGATTGCGGATCCTTTCGAGATACTTCCGAACAGTTGGTAATTCCCAATGAAAATAAGTACTATTCTAGCCCTGCATCAGATATAGGACAAGTAATCCTAAGTGTAATCTCCATACATTATAAGATATCGGGTATTCCCCAGGAGGATTCACAAGCGCAGTGCCGAGGCACGGGGAGGCGGCTCAGTCAGTGCTAGTACTCATATCCCTTTCCCTCGTGAGGAATAAACTTGTACGAGTGAACCGATTTGGCAACCTCACATGGGAATCGTACAACTCCCGTATTGCATCATACCCGAGGGAGTCTCGCTGTGTCATACATGTCGTCGGCATTTAGCCTATCAACACCAAGGGCTGATAGAGGTTCCCAAAGATAATCTCCAGGCAAATTCCAGTACCGAACTTTGAGCCCGGCTGAATGAGCAGGCTGTACCTGGGATTGGACTTTACTTTTCTGGTCCTGACTGAAAGCATCGGCACTGCCTGGACTTCCGACCGCGCTCTCAAAGTCAGCTGACGCATAGTAAGAGTTAATACTTGTGTACTTCGGGTCCCATTGATCCACCTTGGCGTCGTAGAATACATCTCGGTTGGGAACACCGTCACCTGAATTGATCCGATCGAACGGGGCGCTTCCGCTGGCTACCACCGTAACTTGCTTTTCGACAAACTTGCCGCCTTCGACACGGCTCAGGTATCCGCCATCTCGGAGCGGTTGGAGTGCTTTGACGACGGCATCTAGTGTCTGAGTATCGGAAGTCTTGAAATCTACCAGCAGCGTGATGCTGCGCCCAGGTTCGGCCTTATATAGGCCATTGCTACCAGGTGATCCCCCGTTATTGTGATCTAGTATTGCTCGCAACGGCTCAACGTACTGCACCGACAATGTCCTTCCAGGAGTCGGAATGGTGTGGCCAATAATGACATCTCCGCCAGAGTAGAAGACATCAGCTTCGATTCCAATACATCCCGCGCTCATCGCAGAGTATATAGGGATGTTTCGGGTGTAGTCGTTGTGGCTGTGACATGATGTAGGCTTGACACTGTTGAGAGAGTCAAAAGGCCAAGGATCCAATGGTGGACCGGAACCTTTATTAACGTCCTGGACGTCCAAGGCAGCCCCGGAAAATAGTTTGTTGATGGCATCTTGCTGCGGCGGCACCTCGTTGCCCAGAGCATGGTAGGAAATACCGTCATTCCCTACCTGCCAAGTACCACCCTTAGTGTCGTGGTTGGTCTCTCCAGAACACTTGCCGCCTTCTGCGCTCAAGGCCAGGAGATAATTTTCACAGTCTTGGGCTAATCCGTGTTAGCTGTTGGGCTCATACAAAGAAGTCGCAATACTGACTTGAAATAGTATGGTCCGAGTTTAGTTTGTTATGGACCTCAACTACCTCGCGCGTTAGACTATGACAATAATGTTGGCGTAGGTGGGCTCACAATACACAAACCCCAAGATGCCATAGGTAGTGGGATCCTTTCCTCCGCTAAGGAAGACCTCGGTTGCCATGGAGAGATACCCGCTAGGCTTCACCGTCTGTCCATTTGCCGCGCTACAGAAGGCTCGCACAGCGGTGCTGAACCCCTTGCGCGTATCTGTACCTTGAGCTATCTTGACATCGTCCCTAGGCATCCACGCACTTCCGCAGCTGGAGATCCCATTCGTGGTCGAAGGTGCGCAATGACCAAGCGAAATGTACTAAGTCTTCGTTAGCTCATATTTGGAACTGGACTATCAGTATCCTGACCAAGAATCCAGCCACTGCAACCGCGAATAGGGTGAGCTCCATGACTCCTGCAAGATGCTCGGTAGCAAGGTAGAAGATTGAGGAGCCTCTGGTGAGCAAGACTTCACCGTAAAGGCCAACCTTGCTAAGAGACTTTATAGCTTATAAGTCTGGTCACTCCATAATGACTACAGAAATTGCAGATGTTATATATTTATATATGTCATATTACATGAACCAATGAAGCAGCTCGTTTTGAGCCCGTGTGTGGCTTGTAACGAAAAAACCCCCATAACCACTCCAATGTCACCTTCCCGTACTCGGGAATATCGAGCGCCCTGCTGGGGCGGGCCCCACACCTAGAGCTGAAGCTGAACGCCAATACGGCACAGGATCGACCGGTAAGACCGAGACACAGTTAAATATGACGGGTTCCATGTGGCTTAGAAACAATTGTGACAAGGTCATTCGCAGATGGGTCACGGGATGAGTTACGCGACAGAAATAACCCGTGCCCGCACCATTAAACCCTGTTGACATTCCCAAACTCAGTTAGGCCCGGATCCAAACAGGAATACGCTTAGATTAGTTCGAGTTTTAGCCAGCAAGCCACATACATTCCCGTGTCATACTTTTTGAAACCCGCCTGAATGTGTCCTCGTTATCCTCATTATCCTCATTATCCTCATTATCCTCATAACTCCTCCTATACCATACTCAGTTTCCATGACGTGTAAATCAAGCGCCAAGAGCTTCCTCCAAAACGCTTCCATCTATAACCGTGGCAAGAGTCTCTCTCGGAATCGGTTCCCTTTTACCGTAAGAAGCCACAAACTTATCCTCATCTACCAGCACGTCCAACATGTCTGACGGCACCCGCACATTCCACTTATGAACAGGCCAAACAGCTTCCAGTAGCGTATCATTAGTCTTTACAGCTTCCGCAACTCGACCTATTACTTTGGCAGGATCACGTTGAAAAACATCCTCCGCCTGCTTTAAGGCCTTCAGGAACTGCACAATTTCTGCCCTCTTTTTAGGGTCGTAGAGCTTCTCACTTGTAGTGGCGAGATTATATATCTCTCGGTAGACCGTCTGGTTGTTTCCAAACACAATCGCATCAGGACCGAGCGCCTCGGCGCCTAGCTCGACTGACGGCTCCCACATCCCAATGGCGTCAATACTGCCACTTTTAAGCATAGCAGGGAATGTATAGTCCGCACAAGGCTCCTGCAAACATCCAAGTCCGTTTACAATCGTGTAGTCTGCCGGTTTTAGCCCAACTGTAGCCAGGTAAGTCTGGACGAAGTATTCGGACGAGGTAGTTCTGAGGGCCCCGATTCTCTTTCCCTTCAAATCCTCGAGGCCGTTGATCCCAGACTTCTTGTTGGCGACGATTCGATAATAGACTTCTGCCACCGTCCCGATGCTGCGCAGGTTTTTATGGGATCCAAACTGCGAGAGGAGCTGGGTCTCGGAATTCGATCCAAGATCGACGGTTGGGTTGCTGAATAGACTTGCGATACCACCGTTTACAATGTCAACGTCTCCCTCGAAATAGTCCTCTTTGGCGATGAGCTCGGGAGTCCATTCAAGGACTCCGAGTGCACTCGCTATCTTGAGCGAGGACACGATAGGTGCGGTTAGGAAGAGTACAGAAAAGGAAGCAGTACGTGATGGATGCATGGTGAAGTCTTAGATCCGACCAGCTAGAATCCAGGTTGGCTAAGTGGTTTCAAAACATGAGCCATAGCGCCATGCTTTTGTACCGGTCCCAAGTGTGAATCCCGGAAGCAAGATCTTAAAGCGAAGTTAAAGTGACAATATAATTATGTGACATACACGAAATTGTTAGGTTTTTCCCGGTATAATATCCGGAATGCCTTATCTCAACGAGCTTAAACCACATGTTTAAAATTCTTATACTTTTTAAGCTTTACTTTTTTTAATTAATTAAAAGCGATTATTATTTTAATGCTTTAAATGAAAAAATTTAAACATTTATAACTTTTAATTACGTTTTAATTATATTATAACTTATAAATAATTAATTTATATAAATTATTATAAAATATTTACGTAATAATATAAGCTTTAAAGTTATATAATAATACGAAGCATTATAAGTTTACGTAAAAAAAAGTTTTTTTTACTTAAAAATTAAATTATATTTTTATACGTTATATAAACTTATAATGAAAAAAGGTTAATTTTTTAAGCTTAATATAACGGATTATTTTTTAAATATATAATTATAGTTATTTAATTAATTATTAAGTAATTAATTTAGTTATTAAAAGCCATTAATATCGGTAATCTTTATAATAAAAGCTTTAATTATTTACACGTTATATAATATATAATAATTAATAAAATTAATTTATTAACTTTTATAATTTATATTAAAAACGTTTTTAAATTTTTAATTTAAAATTAATTAATAAAAGTTAAAATTAAATAAATAATATTAAAATAACGTTTAATATTTTTTATAATTTAATTAAAAAATATAAAAGTTTAAAAACGTTATTTTTTATTAAAAATAATAGTAAAGTAAATTTTATAAAACTTTAACGAGGTTTTAATAAAATAAAGCTTGTTTAATTTTTTACGAACGTAAAAAATTAAACGTTTAAAAAAAGCTTTTTTTAAGCTTTAATTTAATTATATCACGATATTAACTTTTTTTTACCACTTAATTTTACTTTATATAAATTTAAATTAAAATCGGTTAAAAGCTTTACTTTTTAAACGTTTAAATTTTAAATATTATTATATATATTATTATTTTTCATTAACATAACTTATTTACATTATTAATATATTTTTTAACTTTTTTTATAAAATAATTATTACATTAAAACTTATTTTTAACTTTAATTAATTATTTTTTATTTAATACTTTATTAATTAAATTATAATTAAAAAAATAAAACGTTTAATTATAATTTTAAAGTATTATTATTTTAATAATAATATGTTTTAATAATATTTTATCATTTTTTAAATTAAAAAGCGATAATATTTTACCGTTAATCGTAAGTTAATATTAACACTTTTTATAAATATTAATATAACTTTATATATATTAAGTTAAATTAATTAAAATTTATATCATTTAAAAGCGCACGGTGAAATAATTTAAATAATATAAGTTACATTTAAATACACTTAATATTAAGCTTATAATTTAAAAAAGATTAAAACGGTAAGTAATTTAAAGTCGACCTTAAAGCTATCACGTAACTTTTTAAATAACCTTATAAAATTTATACCTTTATTATAAGCTTAATATTAAGTACATTAAAATGTAACTTATATTATTTAAACCGCTTTAATTTAAACTTTTAAATGATATAAATTTTAATTAATTTAACTTAATATATATAAAGTTATTTAAATATTTACAACGTAAATTTAAATTAACGTGCGATAAGGTTTTAATTAATAATAAAACGCTTACCGCTTACTTAATAAAGTAAGGTTAAAAATTAATAAGATATTATTAAAATTAATTATTATTAAAATAATAACACTTTAATTTTAACGGTTTAAATTACATTATTATATAATTATTAAATTTTAAAATCTTAAAAAATAAATATGAAAAATCTTTAAAAGTTATTATATAATTTTTTAAATAATAATAATAATATAATAAAGCTTTTAATATATTAAACTTTAAATATTTTAAAATATAATAATTATATAAAAGTATAATTTAAACCGTTAAATTCGTAATTAAAAAGCTTATTTTTTATTTTAATTATTAATAAATAAAAAACATTTATAAGTAATTAATATATACGGGTTATTATAAAGCATTTACGTGATAACGTAAGCTTTAAAGTTATATAATAATGCGAGGTATTATAAGATTATATAAAAAGAAAAGTTTTTTTACTTAAAATTTAAAGCATACTTTATACGTTATATAATATATAATAATTAATAAAATTAATTTATTAACTTTTATAATAACATTTTACCGTTATAACTTAAAATTCTTTAACGTTAATTAATTTTTTAAAATTAATTAATAACGTTATTTACTTAATAAAGCATTATGTTAAAAGTAAAACCATTAAATTTTTTAAAATAAAGTAGTAAGTAATTAAAGAAAAGCTTATTATTAACATTATTATAACTAATAATATTTTTAAGAAAAAACTTCTTATTAAAATAATTATACTTTTTAAAGGTAATAAATAAAATATGATTTATTAAAGTTATATATATAACTTAATTACTTATTCGTTAACCTTTTAATATATTTTTATAAATGTAAATAATAATTTTACTTAAGTTTTTAATATTAAAAATATAAATAATTAAAATAATTAAAATAATTTAAGTAAAATAAGTAAAAAAAAATTAAAAATAATACCATATAATTATTATAATAAGCAATTATAATATAAAGCTTTTAATTTATGTAATATTTTATTTAACAAATATAATATATACATTTTTAATATATATTTACCATTGTATAACTTAAAAATTAATAATAATAACTTAATATTAAACATTATATATATATTAATATAAAACAATTATTTAAATTATTTATTTTTTAAGTAAATTAATTTATTCAATATATTAATTTATATTATAAATAATGAATTAATTATTTTTAACTTTAAAAATAATATATATTATTTTTATATTAATAATAACTTAAGTTAAATAATAACATTTATCATATAATATTATTATATTATAAGTTAAAACGTTTAATATATTAACTTTATAACTTAAAAATTTAATAATATTAAAATTATATTATAAAGTGTTATTAAAAAGCTTACTTTATACGGCTTTTACTACGTTAAACTTAAAGTTAATTAAGAAATATTAAGATTATAAAAAAGATTAATTATAAAAGTCGTAATTAATCGATTAAAACTTTATATACGTAAAGATTTACCTTAATAACGTAAAGTTATAAATGTAATTATAATAAGTACGATTTTTACGTAAAGTTTAATATTAAAAAAGCCATAATTACGGCTTTTACGTAAAGTTAATTATAAAGTTACCGTGATATAAAAACAATAAATTACTATATATGTAAAGCCATATATTAAAAGCGCATCGCGCTAAGACATTAACGCCTTAACGTTATAATTATAACTAATTATTCCGTAGCCTTTTAATCTCGTAGATTTCTTAATAAGATATTAATTAATTTATTTATTAATATAATCTTTAATAAGTGGTAGCACCTTTGCCCGCTGACAAGGCGTTTTATACCATATTAAACTTATTAATATAAATTTAAGATTTATATACTTTTTTTTCCTATATAAATCAAGTCGTAACTTAAATCACGACGATTAACGATTTAATTTAAAACGGCTTAATATTAAAGGTATAATGAATTAGTTAAGGAATAAATATAAGTGCGTTTATTACTTTAATAAGTAACTTTTAAAGTTAAGAGAAGTAAGCTACTAGAAACATTTTTAATATATTATTATAAAAACCTTATTATTATTAAGTAACTCGATTTTAAAAGTATACCATTTTAATCCTTAAGCATTTAAATGATTATAATTTTAATTATTTTTACGATAAATAGGAGGTAATTACTTTAAGATTAAAATTTTTTCTAAAACTTACTTATCTTATACTTTTTACCCTTTTAACCTTTTAATTTTAAGCATTAAGGGTTTACATTTTCCACTTATAAGAATAGGTAATAATCTCATCTTATATTAAACATTTTTTAAAATATGTAAATTAAGGAAGAAGTGTAATAAATAGTAACATTTTTAAAAGATAAAAACAACGTTAAATTACAACACGTATAAAAGCTTTACCGTATAAACGTTAATCGCATAATCACTTACGTATAAACAATCTATTTAATAAAATAATCTTTTATTTTAATAATATTTAAGGGATAATATATAAAAAACTTATTAAAGATTAAGTTTAAATTTAAACTTAAATAAATAATCGATAACGTAAAATTTCAAAAAAGCTTTATAAAAGTCGTACACTTTTTAAACATAAGATTAACGTTAACCTAACCAACGTTAACTTAAGCGACGTTAACTTAAGCAACGCAACCAGGTTAAGCGACACAATTAACTTAAGCGACGTAACCAGCTTAAGCAACGCGACCAGCTTAAGTAATATCGATTATAACAGCTAGATTAACGTTAACGGCACCGCAGAAACTTCTCTCTTATACGGCAAGAATATTTACACCCTTAATTAAACTAACAGTTAAAGCTTAAAATTTTAAACTAAAAGCTAAATTAACAAGATTAACTTGCTTTTTACTAAAAAAGTTATTAATAGTAATAAAAATATTATTAACATTTTCACCGTTAAATTAATCTTTTAATAATAAAGGATTAAGTTTAATAATATAAAGTTAAGTAACTTTTATAATATAAGTATTAAATTAGTTAACATTTTTCCTTATAACTTATATAAAGTTACTTAAAAAACTAATAACGATTATATTAAGTAATAATTTAATTATTAATATTTTTAAAAAAATATTAAAGTTTATTTTAAAAATCTTAAAAACCTTAATAAAACCGTTGAACTTAAAATCGACAATAAAGAAATCATCGGATTTAAAATCTATAAATTTAGAATCGATAAAATTATTAGTAAGATTAAAATAATCGATAAAGTCATTAATAAAACTAAAATCGATAACTTAAATTTAAATTCTTAAACCATTAACTTTTAACTTAACGCTATAAACTATAAACTTAATATAAATTATTATCCTAAAGCTATACATACAACGTCATAGTCGTATAATATTAATAACACCGCCCATATCAACAAAATCGACCATAATAATATCAAGTAGCAAACGTTTTAAATTAAAAAAACAAATAACGTAACTTAAAGCGAAGCTTACATAAACATAAGTGAATAATTTAAGTGGTAATAGTTATATCAGTGGTAACAGCAATAATAATAATAATATAACATTAAAAAAAGCATAAAGATGAGTAGTTAAATACATCGTAGCCATAAACTTAACATTTAATAACGTACGGAAAAAACCGATTAAAAAAACGATTATTAATATAGTTAATAAATAACGTAACGTTTAAATTATAATATATAAAGTAGCTAAGTAAAAAGTTAATTTTAAAGGTTAAAACTTAAGCTATATTAATCTATTTAATCTAGTAAAAGGAAAGATTAATAGAATAAAAGAAAAAAAGATAATAAAATAAAAAACGTTATAAAAAAACGTTTATATCTTTATTAATATTATTAAAAATATGTTAATAAATTAAGTTTAAATAAATATCATTCATTAACGTTTACTAAAATTATATCGTAACGATATAAACAAATAATAAGAATTATAAATATTTACTAAAAAATAAAAAATGCGTATAAATTTTAACTACCATTTAAGCAAGCTTTTTACTAAATTTAAAATCATCGAGGCTAAGGTAATAAAAAATCTTAACAAAGCAAAATAAGTATAAAATAATATCCTTAAAAAGGCTAACTTTTAAGCATAAGTTATAAATATTATACGCAATTATCGATTATTATGGATAAATTAACCAATCCAATTTATAAATTACATCTACAATAAACTAAACCCCCTTCTTTAAGCTATAATTACACCACCCACATTATAAACATCTTTAAAAAACTACATCACTTATCTTAAAGAATAAAACAATACTTAACGTAACAAACTCTTAACCATTAAAGCTAAAAATTTATCATAAGCACTAAAAAACATTAACAACTAATTAATTAAAAGTTTACTATAAACTTAAAACCTAAAATTATTAATAAACTTTAAAAATAATATCGATAACAACGTTAACAACAGCTAAACCTAGTAAAAAAATAATTATTAAAGTTAATACTATTAAAGATTAAAATATAAACCTTAAGGAAAAAATAAATAAAACAAACGTATATACAAGAACGCATATAAACGTAGTTCTAAAAATAATAAAAATAAATAGTATAATCAACAAGGCAGCAAATATCGTAACAAATATCGACAAAAATAAAGAAAACGTTTAAAAAAACGTCCATTTTACCGACGCCGTTAATATTAATAAGTAAAAGGTAAATAAGGTAATAAATACATAAATAATAAAATATATATTAAGTATAATAATATAAATAAGAAGGAAAAAAAGACTAAATTAACTAAATAGGATTACCTTATAACTAATAAGTTTAACTTAAACTTAAAAATAAAATAAGTTTAATTAAATAACGGTTTAAACTATTTTATACATTAAACTAAACAACATAATCATAAAAAACATATTATTAAAAAACATAAAGCCAACGGCAAAAAAATTATCGTAAATAAAATTAAAAAATAACATATCGCAAATCAGCAAAACAAAAAGTAAAAAACCTATAAAAAATACAATAAAGTATTTAACACTCGTATAAATTATTTCAAACACATATACGCTAATAAATACACCAAACCCAAAATACCAAACACAAAACCTATACCCAAAACATCCAAGATACCTAAGAAGACGTTAAAACTTAAAAAAACGTCAAAATCAAAGAAAATAAGATTCAAAATACCAACTAACACAAATAATCCTCAAAGTAATCCTTAAACAACCTTTTCAACAAACTCATCCGACAACAAAACGTCTACGTTAAACAACAAGCGGCAGCATTTCGCTAAAGCATAAACCTTCGAAAAATCATTCGATAAAAACAACAAAATAACAAAAAACAAAATAGTAAAAAATACATATAACGCAAATAATAAATTCATTAACGTTAAATTAAAAAAGAAATTAAAATCTTATCGATTAAATAAGCATTTTTACTTAAAGATTAATATCGTTAATAATAAAAGTAACTGATCGATAATATATGTTAATTTAAAAGTATTAAATAAAATAATCGATAAAAAATAATTAAAGAAATTTGTTAAAAACTTCGATATAATTAAAATAAAGAAGCTAATAATCGTAAAAGGTATTTCCGGAAAAGTTAAAATAATTAAAAAAGTTAAATTTACGTTTTAAATGCCCGTTAAACGTTTTAATTTAAACGTTATAATATATATTAAAGTTAAAACATAAATCTACAAATAAAACTTAAAATTAAATCTTTTATTAAAAAGTAAATTTTATATTAATTACAAAGTTATTTTAAATTATTTAAAGATTTTAATAATAATAACTTTTTACTTTAAAATAAGGATTACCATTAAGTTTATAAAAGTTAAAAATATTATTAAACGGAGAATTTTATATATTAACCGTATAGTTATTTTATTATATATAATATTGTTAATATAAGTAAATTATATAGATTTATTAATTAAAAAAGACTTTTAATTTTAAGTAAAATATTTTAAAATAATATATAATATATACGATACTTTAACGTTAAAAAGCATAGCTTTTTTTAATAATATTAATAAAGAAATAATTATTCATCATAAAATTAAATTAAATATGATTTATAAGATCAAAATATAAGGATATTTTACAATTATATAAGAGAAAATTAACATAACTTAAACAATAAAATTTAATATTAATATTTTATAAGGTAATTTCTTAACGGTAAAATTTAATATTAATGATAATATAAATAAAGCCTTAAGATTTATTAATAAGATTTTTAAAAACGTTTAAAAAACCTTTTAATAAAAAAAAAGTTTTTATAATATCCTAGCACCGTTATTAAATATAATAAAGCTAAACAATATATTAAAGATATTAATAAAAAATAAAGTTTATTATTATAATATTAATTTTAAATTTATTAAAGATTTTATTATTTTAATAAAAGGATTTAACATATGGTAAAACTAAAGTATTATAAAAATATTAAAGTTAAAAAAGATAATAATAGATTTAATTAAAGGTTAATAAAAATATTATAAAGTTAATTAAATATATTTACTTAACGTTTAAAATAAAAAATTCTTAAATAAAACGTTCGACATAATATATAACGTTAAAAAGATAAATTAAATGAAACGTTTAACATTATTTAATTATCTATATTTTATAATATAGCACGTTATAAATAATAAACAAAAAGATAAAATAATAATCGATTTAAAACTATTAAATAAATATACCTTAATTAACAACTACCTACTCCCGCAATAAGAAAATATCGTATTAAAAATAAAAAGTAAAAGATTCTTTAACATAATAAACGAATTAACATTCTTTTATTAATTACCGATCGTAAAAAAGTATTATAATCAAATAATAATCATGTTATTAAGAAGATTAAAAGTATTAAACATATGCTTAATAAGTTTTAAAAACTTATCAGCATATATATAAAGATTTATAAACCAGTAATTAAAGCTATTTAACAACTTTACAAAAGCATATATCAACGATATAATAATATATAACAATATAATAAATAAGTATATAACACATCTTAAAGATATCTTTATTATATACGATAAAGTTAATATCACGTTATTATTAAAAAAGTCATTTATTAGGTATAATTAAATAAAATTACTTAAATATATAATAAATAATAATAATGTTTCTATTATTAAAAAGTAAATTAAAATTATTAAAAAGATTAAAATATTAATAATATTAATAAATCTTAAAACATATATTAAGATAATAACGTTTTTAAAAAAATATATCCCATAATATTAATAAAAAGTATTACTTTTATAATAATATAAAATTAATATATTCGTAAATAAATAAAAAAAAGATAAAATACTTTCAATAACATTTAATAAACGTAAATATATTAATTATAATCATTTTAAGCTAAATAACTAAAAGAAAAAATCGTTTAAAATCTTTTAAAAAGAACTTTTTAACCTTTTAAATTTAACACATTAAAATTATAACGATATAACATTTTTAAAAATTAATACATTTAAATAATAAAGATTTAATATTATAATCTTTCATTTAAATATTAAATAAAATAGTAAACATATTCCCATTAATAAAATTAAATTAATTACCTTTTTATTAAAAGTCCTTATAAAAATAAAAGCTAAATATTTAATAATAAAGCTAAAAGTGGCATATTTAATATAAACTTATCGATAAAACTAAATCTAACTTTAATTATATATTAAGCTAATAATAATTTTAATAAATTATAAAATAATAAAAAATATTATTAATTAAACGTCATTAAAAACTATAAACGTTAATAAAATAAATAATAAATTAATAATTATTTCTTTATATTTTTCATAATTTAAACTTAATATATATTATATATTAAAAAAAATAAACTTAATACTTAATACATTATTAAAATTATTAACAATTAATATTATAAAAAATATTATAAAAAGGAATAATTTATAAAAGTTAACATTAAACGATATTATTAAAAACTTTAACTATATAGTTATTAACGTAATAATAAATGAAATATTTAAAAAAAAAGTTATTAAAAGATATAATAATAATAAATAACTTCATAAACTTAAAGATATTCTTTAAAACGTTAAAGATAAAAATATTATAAAATGATATAAATATAAGATAAAAAATAATCTTTTATATTATATTATAAAAATAAAAATGAAAAGATTAATAATCTTTTTATCAATAGTTAAAGAATTTCTTAAAATTATCTATAATATAAAACACCATTTTAACGTTAAAAAGATAACATAAAACTTAAAATATATATATATTTAAAACTTATCAAAAAAGATATAATAATATTTATAATATTACCTTAATTATTAATAAAATTGTAATAATCGTTTAAAATTAACGGGAAAGTTAATATTAATTAACTTAATATTAATCTTATATTATATAATCGCATGAAATTTTATTATCAAATTATCGATAATATCATTAAAAAATATCTTATAAATAATAAAAAGATTTTTAACATATAACGTTTTAATAATAATTACATATAAGTTTAATAAAAAAATAATCTTAATTCTTAAATATATAAAATATAAAATAACTCATTAAAAATAATTAATATTAAAAGCGTTAATATTACATAATTAAAAAATGCTAATAAAAATAATATTAAATAAAGATTTAAAGTTTATATTTAAATTATAACAAACGATATTTACTTAATTAAAAATAAAACTAGCAATATTAACAAATTATTATCTATAAATTAATAATTAGTTAAAAAGAAAAAACCAAGATGTTAAAACAGTAATCAAATACTATAATTTAACGACAAATACACCATAAAATAACATTATATTAACCTTATAATATAATCTTAACAACATTAAATTAACAATATTAAAAAGATTATTAAATAAAATAATATATAATTTTAAACTAAAGATTGTATTATCATTATTAAAAATACCTATCAACGTTATCGATTATAATATAATACATAAACTATATTAAATAAAAGTAAAAATAATAATTAATTATACTATAATAAACGCTAAAGCTAAATATAACATAAAATATAAACTAATTTTGTTTAAAATAAGTAAATCAATATATTTAAAATTATATAAAGGTTATAATCTTTTAAATAAACTACCATAAAAATGGTTAATATAACGTATAAAACTATTATTAATTATTAAAAAAGTAAGCGATTTAACTTATAAACTTAATATCCCTTCAAGTTAACGTATTTATAAGGTTATATCGATTACTTACTTATATAAAATATTATAAGGAGTAAACCCATATAAATAATAAAAACCGTAAGCCGGTTAAATAATCGTATAAAGTAATAACAATAATTAAATCTTATACAAGATTAAAAAGCTGATTAAAAAAAAGGTTAATTATATAGGAAAACTAACATTAAAGTATCTTATATAATAAAAAAACTACTTAGTAGCGTACGACTAATGATATCCGTAAGAATTATTTATGTAAAACGTAACGGAACTTATCGATAAATTTAATAAGGAATACCTATTAAAACTTAAAGAGATTAAGCTAAAGACCCTAGAAATTATCGTTAAAGCAGATGACTCGGTTAGAGACTCGATCAATAAAGCAAGTGACTTAAACAACAACAAGAGGCACGACAACAAAAAGCAGGACTTTAAGAAGCAGCAGGAAGAAGAACCAGAGGTAAAAATTATCGACAAAATTCCAAAGACCAATATTAAAATCATACTGCTAAGCAGAAAAACTTTACACAATTTAGAACATAATTCGAGATCTAGCAAAAAGCCAAATAAACCCGATAAACTTAAATCGAACTAAAAAGTTCCATCGGACTAACGGTTCCAACCTTGCTAATGCAATGCATTAAGCTAACGCGATATCCATCATGTTAATACGATTTACCTTTAAATTTGTTACCTTATTATAATCTTTAAATTTATTCCTTAAAACATTATTTTAAAAGAATTTTATTTCTTTTTATTTATTATTTAATATTACGTAATTATTTTAAAGCATTATTAAAATAATATATTAATTACGTATATTTAATATTATTAATATTTTAATTTTTATATTAATACATGTTTAAAAATTCTTAAAATATTTTAACATTAAAAAGCTGAAAATTACCTATTTAAATATAAAGGTTTATAACTTATACTTTCCTTTATAACATATTTATTAGTTTTAATTTTTTAATGGCGTATTTATTATTTTTTAATGACGCATTTACTATTTTTTAATGGCGCACTTATTATTATTTATAACGTATTTATTAATTTCTTTTATTAATTTAACCATTTTTAATATTAACGCGATAAACGTAACTTTAAACTTTACATTTTATAATTATATAATCGTTACTTAATTTAATTAATTAATAATAACAACTTAAAATTAAACGGTCGTTAATATAAGCGAATTTATTGCTAATATATTTATTGTTAATATAAGCGAACTTAACGTTATTAATATAAGTAAAAATATTAGCGAATTTATAACGGTGACGGCGACGTTAACGAAGCGAAAACTTAATCTTTTTTAACTTACTTACGATAAGCGCGTTTACATTGAAATTGATAACGATAATGATAATAATAAAGATAACGTTAGTAAAGTTAACTTAGTTAATGCCGACTTTATATTTAATAATTACGTATTATTAAACGTTAAGTTTAAGATATTAAAACGTAAACGTTAAAAAACGACGTTAAATATAATAATCTTTTATAACTTTAATTATAAAACTTATAACGTTAATTTAATAAAGTTAAAGATTAATGATATATAAGAAAATTTTAAATATATCATTAAAATAAAAGAAGGTATAAAATTAATGAAAAAGTGGCGTAATTATAAAATGCCATTTTAATATAAAATTTATATAACTAAAAGTCTTTTTAATAATAACGACTTTAAGTCGATTAACGATATAGAAAACTTAAAGGTATACTTTTATAAAATAATAAATATTATAAGCATCTGTTAATAGTTTAACGTAAATAAAATATAAAGCTATATGACGCGAATTAAATTATATACTCCACTAATATTAATATAGTTATATTATATAATAAATATAAAGTTAAACGTTATAATTAATTTTAAAAGCGAAATTAATTAAAATAAAAATAAATTATATAATAAAATAAAATAATTATTACTTAATCGTAATATATTTAAAATATTAAGAATTTATAAAGACGTAATAAAAGGTTTTAATATTATATTATAAACGATATATTAAAAACTATTAAATATAAGATTAAAATAGTTATTATAACCACTTAACGAGGTAATAATGCCGTTATTTTAAAAAAAAGTTTACTTATAAAGTTAAAATAACGAAGAAAACGATTTAATTATATCATTACTTTATAACGTTATGGTAAATATCGAGTTATTAAAAGACGATAGGTTAAGTTTTAAAAAGATTTTATAATAAAAAATTAAAAAAAGTTTTAATAAAGTAAATAATTATATTAAATCTTAAAGAAATTATATATACGATGTGTATGGAAAGCATTAAAAGATCCTTTTAAATATTTAACTATAAGTCGATATAATCTTTAATATAATAAAGGAAATAAATAAAAAACTTAAGATATTAAATAAAATATTAAAGTTAAAAGTCGATAAAGTAAAAGTAGTTAATAATAAGCTTAATAAGATTAAGAAAAAGCTTAATAGCAATAAGACGTTAAAGGAAATTAATGCTAAATTAACAAAAATTCTCGACCAGTTAAAAGCCATCTAATAAACACAGGCATAAGCAAGCCAGCCCGCACCTTAACCAACAAAGCAATCCGCACCAAGCCAGCCCGTACCAAGCCAGCTAACACCAAGCCAGCCCGCACCAAGCCAGCCAGCACCAAGCCAGCCCACACCACAGCCAACGTCAACTTTATAACTGACGTTTACATCTAAGGCAAAGTCGACAAAGTTAATAATTAAGCCCGCGAAGACCATATAAAAAAAAGTCGCTAAAGAATTTAAATTTTAGAAATAATATCGAGACGATACCATTTTTAAGAAAGGGATAAGTGTAAAGCCATACACTAAAGGCGCATCGCGCCAAGACACTA
Organism: Hypoxylon sp. FL0890; assembly: GCA_022497025.1. Classification (NCBI taxonomy): domain Eukaryota; kingdom Fungi; phylum Ascomycota; class Sordariomycetes; order Xylariales; family Hypoxylaceae; genus Hypoxylon; species Hypoxylon sp. FL0890. The sequence goes on along the minus strand of MU386558.1, from coordinate 48,829 downwards.
ACGCCTTAACGCCATAGCTATAATTAATTATTCCGTAGCTTTTTAATCTCGTAAATTTCTTAATAAAACATTAATCAATTCATCCATTAGTATAATCCTTAATAATATAAAAACGGTTAATAAATAAAGTTAAAAATAATAAAATATAATATTATATAATATAATTATTAAAAATATATTAATTATATAAATTTAAATTTTATTTTACTTTAAAAATTAATATATATAAAATCTTATAAATAATAAATATTTATAAGTAAAATATTATTATTAAAATATAAAATTTACTTTATATAATTAAATATAAAGTTTAATAAAAAATAAAGTTAATTTACTTTATCTTTAATTTAAGCATTATTAAAAAAGATATAATAAATATAATATATTAAGTTATAATCGGTATTATTATTAAGCATTATTAACCGTACTACCATTTTTTATTATTAAGCTTTATTTATATTATTAATACATTAATGGTAAGCCACTTTTTATAAGGTTAACGAGGTAGCCATTATATTAAAACATATCTTTAACTTTAATTAATTATCTTTTATATAATACGTAATTAATTAAATCGCAATTAAGTTAAAAGATAACTTATTTAATTACGATTTTAATGGTTTAAGTTATATTATTTTACGACTTTTATATCCCGAGATATTTAAGGTTAAATGTATTAAAAGCTTTATTACACTGCCATAATGGCTAAAGGGATTACATGATAGCTTATAAAGACCTTTTATATTTAACCTTAAATATCTCAGGATATAATAGTCGTATAATAATATAACCGGGACTATTCGAATCGTAATTAAAAGGTTTATTCTTTATTTTAATTATATTTAAATTGGAAGTGTTTTAATTTAAAGAAAATTAATTAAAGCTAAAGGTGCGTTTTAATATAATGGTTATCCCGCGCCTGCGATGTACTAGTAGTACGGATAAGGCCCGATAGTAAAAAATAATAATACGGTTAATAATGTTTTTATTATTATTTAAAATAAAAAACTTTATTAACGATTTATAATGAAAAAAATATATAAGATAATAAATAATAATAAGGTTTACGACTTTATTTTATGCTTTAAAATTAAAGATATAAAATAAAAATATATGTTAAATATAAAATAATAATTAAAAAATAACGTTATTATTATTTATTTAATAATTTAAAAAATATAAGTAAAAATTAAAATAATTTAACGGTAAAGCTTAATTAAATAAAAGTTATATTTATGTAATAACCGTTTAATATTAAAACTTTAATTTAAATCTTTTAATATTTTTATTATTTTTAAAATGATTTATAGCATATATTAATTTAAATAATAACTTATATAAAGTTTAATATTAATATAAGGTCTTTGCGCGGCGTGGATATAATAACCTTAAATTTATTTATTGAAGCTTAGTTAAGAAGTATGTTTTATTAAACGTAATTATTATTTGTAACGAATTTTCCTTTATTTAGTTATATTATTAATTCCTTTATTTTATTTTATTTTTATGAGATTATAGTTTTTAATTAGCTTATTTAGTAGGAAAAATCCTTTTTAAATATATTTTAAAGTACTTATTTTTAATCGAGTTTATTCGAAATAATGTAGCTATTAATACCATCTTGCTTAAGTTATAATATATCGTTTTAGTTAAATATATTTACGCTTTTATATTAATATTTATCATAATAATTATAACTATTACGAAAAAGCATAATCCATGCCTTTAATATCATAATTCATTAATTTTATAAGATTATCTACCTTTTAAAAAATATTAAAACTCAAAGAAAAAGGTTAATTCGTTTTTTATAAAAAAACTTAAACGTAATTATCGTTCTTAATAACAGCCTTTACCGATCCCATTTAACATATTATAGTTGTTAAAAAATCATATTTAAAATGTTACTTCGTTATCTTTTATCGTATTTATTTAATTAAAGTTGTTTAACTTGGATTATAAAGTCGATAGTAAATTAAGCGTTCTTATATTAAAAAGCCTTTTTTAGCTGCTTTTTAATAAATTTAAACACCTTTTTTTAAATTAAAATGATCTTACGGTAAAGTTTATATCTTTTATTATTAAAACGTTATACGATGATATATTTAATATAAATGATATGAAATTTATTAAGTTTAATATTAAATTATATCGTAGTTTTGTTTTTTATCTTTAGTTTCGCATTTATCGATTTAAAAGTAACCGTATTTATTTTTATAAGATTATTTATAATGTTCCCGTTAATATAGCGTTAATTATCAAGTTTATTAAGTTATAATATTTTTATTTAAAAATAATATTAAACAAGTTTTAACGTATAAAATTATTTATTTAAGGCGTTATAAGTTAAGGTTTTAATCTTATAAGTAAGCTTATAAATAATAAGTGGAAAGTTAAGTTAAACGTTAAGTTAAAAGCGGAAGGTATGTTGTTAAATATAAGAATGACGGGTTAAGATAGGTATGATGTTAATTAAAACAATATTGATTAAAAAAGGATGGGATTTAAGGTTTTAGAAGACGATATTAAAACTACGCTTAATTAGATTTTTTTAAAGATTCTTTTTATATGTAATATAAGTATTAAGGTTTTTAATAATAATATTATAAATTATTAAGCTGTTTTTTATATATTAAACCTTTTTTATATGAAACTTTTTACTTTAATACTTAACGTTTATTTTAGATATTTGCTTATATTCTTAAATAGTTAATACGTTAAAGAAATAAAAGCGGCGTAAGTAATTAACTTGTTTAGTTTTTTGTTTTTTATATTAAAGATTAAAGATAAAAGGTTGGTTAAAGTTAAAACTTTATTTGTCGGAACGAATTAATATATTATAAAATATGTCTTTATTTTTAATATAGCTAAGAGATTTAACGATTTATTGGTTAAGTTAAGTTAATTTATCTTTATTATTATTACCTTTAATATTATTATTAATGGTTTTAAAATATGATTATTTATATTATAGCAGGAGTAATATCTTAATAAAGGTTTTAAATTTATTATATGTTTAGTTAAAGATTTCTTTTTATAGCGAGAGGAAGATTATATAAAGTTTTACATATATCTATTTAATATCTTTAAATAAGTTATACAAAGAAAGATATCGTTATTTAATTTTATTTAACATAAGAATTTAAATATGTTAATTTTATAAGTTATAAATTTAACCTTAAGTAATATAATTTTAAAGGGTAATTTTATTAAAAGTGACGATGTTATTAACTAATTATTGTAAAACCTTACAAATAAAAATTAATTACGAAAGGGGAGGAAGAGTTTTTTAAGTAGGCGCGTTTAAAAATCAAATAATAAAGGTTAAAAAAGTTAACGTTAATTTTACATATAATTTATTTAAAGTTAATAAGATTTAATCTTTATAAATTATATAAGTTATTATTTAATTATATCTAACGGTATTAATTTATTTATTAAATTAATAAGTGTTAATTTGCTAGCTATAAAAAGTGTTATAATCTCCTTTAAGTAATTTTAATCTTTAAATTAATAAGCATATTCCTTTTTTTAAGGTAAAAAAAACATCGTAATCTTTAAGAAATTTAATCCATTAATCTTATACTTAAATCTTAAATCTTAAACATCTACTCTTATAAACAAATTATTTATTCTAATTAACATATTTCTTAAATCTTTTTGCTACCTTTAATATATCTTTCTATACTTAATTACGTAATAAATCATAATGTAATAAGTTATTTATTATTTGGTAAGATATTACTTTAACGCTTATTTAATAAAACTTATTCTTTAATATTATTTTTACTATTACTTTATTTAATAATCTTACCTTTTCCTTTTACACTTTTCTTAAAGGTATTTAAAATCTTACTTAACGCTAATATAATTTAGTTAGTTTTAGCATAGCTTTTTATCTTTTAAGTTTCCTCGTTATTTTTTAAGATTAATTTAAGTTTAAATTTATTCTTATTTTATATTAACTATATAATCTTTTCTTAGATTCTTAAGTAAAACTACCTTTTTAACGGTAAGTTTAAAGATTTTAATATTTTTAATCCTTCATTAATTATTAAGCAAAATGTTTATAAAATTATTAAATAAATCGGATATTACTTTAATAAGGTATTTTTTTATAACTTATTTTTTTAATAAGCTAATCGCTTAGCTAACCTACAATATAATCGGCGTAATAAATATATTACTTATCTTTAAGTTTAATTTAGCTATTATTAAACGCTTACGTTTATTTTCTTTTAATTAACTTATTAAATACAAGATAAACATAAAATAAATATACCTTCCTCGCCGGCAATTCTTCATTATTATAGCTTTTTACTTAATTTAAGAAGAATTATAACTTAATAAATATACTATGCTTTAGTACTAGAGGCCACCCCACTGCGCTGGCACAATCCTTAAGTTTACAGTCGATTTCTCATTACACGTACGCATAGGCCGCCCATATAGCCTTAGGTTCGAATCCCACACGTTTCATCCTTTTCTCTTTTCTCCTTTTCTATCACGTATTAATCTCCAGCCAATTGCGCCTCGCTTCGCGCTCGCGCAATTAGCTGCTACGCTTTATTCGATTAGAATAAGCCAATCAGAGCTCTCGCAATAGGTAGGTGTGGCAGTTGTGGCAGGAGGTCTGGCAAGCGTAGCAACCCGCCCCCCCCCCCCCCCCCCAATACATGTGACACCCCTCCACCCCTCTCTATAACCACCAGAATTCAACCTTTTATAAGTCTATATGTAAGGGGTGTACCAAGGTGCAATTAACACCAAGATGAAGCTCTCAATTCTGGCTATAAAACAATATAAAGTTCATATCAATGCGATATTTGTAACAAGAGTTATTGCCCTTTGAATACGTCGAGAGAAGTTGATAGGGTAGAAAAGGGGTATGGCGGTGGGGTTTTGGCTGTGGGGTTGTGAGCAATTGGACCAACTAAAGGGCCTATATTCAGGGACCAATCAGAAGGCTTAAAATAAGGCTTCGTTTCGGTTTCGCTCCCTTATTTAACCTGGGTACAAATCCTTAAGTAAACTTAAGGCAAAAGCTTAATCTTATTATTATAAAGGATAATAATATCTTTATTAAATATGTGGACGGTTTTACTAAGAAACAAGTAAACTACGAATTAATTTAATATTAATATTTTTATGTTTTTTATTTTAATATTATTAATCTTACTTTAATTTTAAATCATTTTATTTATTAAATTATAAGCTTAAGATTAATTACTTACAATTAAAAGTTCCTTAATATAATATTTAGTAAAATCTACCATAATTACTTTCATTTTAAATTACTCTTTAATTTTATGTAAAAGCCTTAAAAATATATTTCTCCGGGTAAATAAATTAAATCGTTTTAAGATCGCTTCACATTTCTTATGTTAAAAATATAAGCTAAGATTATAATTATAATATTAGTAAAAAACTATAAAGGTTTTAAGCTAATACTTAAATATAAAACTTAAGTAAATACTTTAAATATAAAGATAATTAATTTAAACTTAATAAACTAAATAAAACGTTCCATACGCTTTATCATTTTAACTATACTTAAAAGAATTACGTTTAAACTAAAGCTTATAAAGGTTTATTAAATCTTTAAAATTTATTTTAAAATGCTTAAGCTTTTATAAGATAATATGATAAAGGTATTAGAAAATTTTTAAGAGTTAAAGCTATAATATCATAAGCATATTAAGATATAATTAAAACTTATATGATATAGTGTTAAAATATAAGTTATAAAAAATCTTTTTTTTCTTTATATATGAAGATTTATATAATTTTTAATAGTTTTTTTTAGTTTCTTTTAGTTTTTTCCCTTTTCATATTTAATAATATTTTTATATATACTTTATTAAACGTTTTCTTTTAAAATAGTTTAGTTTTACCATATACTATTATATTAAGCATATATATTTACTTTTTAAAGCGATTTAGTTTAATTAAATTTTAATTTATTATATTTTTACGCTTATTATACTTACTTTATTATATAAGTTATATTTATCTTATATAAATAAACATATCTTTATTAATTTACTTATTTAAAAAGTTATAACTTTTTATTATATAATTTTTTTAGTATGTTTCTATAATTATCTTTACTTAAAACATATTTTTATTATTTATCTCATTTTTTATAATCTTTTCTTAAATTATAGTTTTTTATTATATTTTCTTTACCATAAAGTTATCATATTAAAAAGCTTTTCAAGCAGTAAAGGTAGAGATACGCCTTATAAACCTCTTTTTATAGTTTGACCTTATCCTTTTATACCTAACCTTCCTTTTCGTATTTAAAATTAGCTTTTTAATCTTAATATATCTACTTAATCTTATGGCTAACCTCATAATTAACCTTGTAATCGACCTTATAATCAGCCTTATAATCGACTTTATAGCTTAAAAGCTTAACTTAAAGATTATATTAATACGCCTTATAAATTTTTTTTTAATTTAACCTTATCCTTTTATACTTAACCTTTTATTTTTTATCTAGAATTAACTTTTTAATTTTAATATAATTACTTAGTCTTATAGTTAACCTTTTAATCAACCTTATAAGTTTAAAGCTTAACTTATAAATTATGTTATTAATAAACCTTTTAACTTATCTTATAATTAACTTTGTAATTAATCTTATAATCGACTTTATGGCTTAAGAGTTTAACTTAAAAACTATGTTATTAATAAACTTATAGTTAAACTTATTAACTTATCTTATAGTTAACTTTATAATTAACTTTATGGCTTAAAAGCTTAACTTAAAAACCATATTATTAATAAACTTATAGCTAAACTTATTAACTTATCTTATAATTAACCTTATAATCGACCTTATAGTTTTAAAGCTTAACTTAAATATTATACTAATTGCCTTTATAACTTTATAACTTAATTTAAACATTATATTAGCCAGCTTTACGGCTTAAAAATACAACGTTAATCATCTTCTTCACCATCGTCTTCTTTATTTTCTTTATCTTTATCCTTAAATATATCCTTAATTATTTTATAAGAAGCTTTTAACGTAATTTACAACCTTCTTATAATTTTTAATAACGACTTTAAATAAAAAAAAAAGTTTAAAATTTAATTGTTTTTAAAGCTTATAAGTAGTTATGTTAAAGCATAATGTATACATAACTTTTAAAAAGTAACGTAAAATCTTAATAACGCACCTTTAAAATAATATCGCTTATACCTTATATAATATTCAGCAAAAGGAAGTAAGTTAATATCGTAGAAAGATTTCCTTAACATATTATTAAAACGTTTTTATATTCTTTTTAAAAAAGACGTCGTGCTTAATTTACAAGATCCCGATAAAACATTATATCGATTTAGCTATATTAAATGTTTTCCCTAAGAATCTACATTAACTCGTATTTATAATCGTTATTAAATATATGTCGATTTAAATTAAATTCTTATAAATTATCGTTTTAATATGCTTCGCAAATTATGCGTCCATTTATTTCCCTTTAAAATTAAAGATCTTTACCTTTTTAAAAAGCGGTTTTTATCTTTTAAATTTGCTTTTAAAATAATTATTAAATTTAACTTAGATTTATTAACCAACTAGCCTAACTCTCCGTCTTACCAAAAAATAACAGGTTATATATTTATCTTTACAAATAATATATATACTGTCGCAACAACTTTTCTTTACGCTATAAATAATATTTTAAAAAATATTTATATTATATAATATAGCCTAAAAAAGCCTATTAAAAAGGATTTATTTTCTTACTTAAGTTTACGTAAGTTAAAGTTAAAACGTGTTTTTTATTAACTGAAAAGATATAATCATTTATACGTTAAAATTCCTCTCAATCATTTATTTTAAAATAATTAAAATAAAGATAACAGTGATAAAATCTTTTTCAAGAAAATTATAAATCGTATAACGTATATCTTAAATATTAAAGAAAAGTTTACTTACCATGCCACTTATATTTTTAAGCATAGATTATAAGATCTTATCTTAAATTAAAACGTAGATTTAAATTCTTATATTAATAACTCTCCCTTACTTAAACGAGATGATAACAATGATTTTAAGTTTATATTTAATAAAAATAACAATATGTTTTAACAGGAAAAAGCTTTAAAGGCTGAGAATATATTTATTAATAGCGATAATCTTAAATAATTTATCTTTACTATCCTAACGTTAATTCTTAATATAAATTATATACCAATCCGGAAAAAAATTAAGCTTAAAATTATTTCTTTTAGATTTTTTACGTTAAAAAGAGATTAAGCAAATAAGGTGTAAAAGGCCTATTTTATATAATAAGCTTTAAAAACTAAGGTTTAGAAAGATATAAATTTATTAGAGGATAAGATTATTAAAAAAGAATAAGATAAGATTATTAAAAAAAAATAAGTCGACAGCGTTTTTTATCTTAAAGTAGTTTTAGGAAATTATTTTCTAAGCGTTCATAATCCTTACTTTTATATTTATATTTTTATAAAAATTCTTCCTTATAAATTAAACGGTTTTATTATTAAAAAGGTAAAGTAGGAGAAATATAAAAAGGATAATTTTAATATTAGGATGTATGGATTTTTCTTTATTGTTATTAATTTTTTACTATATTAACATGAGGTCCCCGCGCGGCGTGGACACAATAACCCCGAATTTAAACATAACATAAAAATATTTTCATTTTTATATTAAAATTTATAATTCCTTTAAAATAAATCGGAAAAATACGTAGTTAAATATATAAATATATTTATATTAATTAAAAAATAATTATCGTTTTATTAGCTTATAGCCTTTTTTAATTAATTATAAACCTTTAAATATATTAATTTTTTAAATTTTTTTAACCTTTTTATTTTTTTTTATTTTTTTTAAAATACGTATAACTTGAATATATTTTTATATATTAACTACGATTTTCTTATTACGTAATTATATTTCTTTTTATAAATATAAACTTAAAATACTTAATAATTAACTTATTTTAAAGAAAACCTTTCTTTATATTAAATAACTTAATATATAAATTAAGTAAAAATACTTATTTAACTTTATTAAGTTTAGTATAATCTTATTATTATAATAATATATTCCTTAATTTTATACGGCGTATATACGTAATGTTATTATTATTTAAAATATTTAAACGTTGAAAAAAAAGCTAAGTTTTATATCGCTTACTTTATAATAACCCGGAACCTTTTATTTTCGTAATTCGATATCTTTACGACGAAAGGTTATATCACCGTGTATTTAAAACTATTAAAATTAAAATTAAGTCCGCTTTATAATGGTATTAATTATTTCCTAATCGGGTAATTATTCGGTAAGTTATTAACCTTTTAACATTTAAAAATAATATAAGCTTTAAAAACTTTAAAAAATATAATAATTATTGTAACTTTAATAGCTTTAAAATTATAAGATAAATTCTTTTATATATTTTAATAGCCTTTTTATATTTTTAAAGTTTTAACTTCAATTATTATATCGTAGTATCTTGTAAATTAAAAGTTTTTTAAGGCTTTAAAATTAAATATTTAAAAGAATAAAAAAATAATAATAATAAAAGTAAAAAAAGCAAAATCCCGTCCGAAGTAATTATTTTAATCTTTTAATATTTTTAAATATTTATTTTTTTAATTTCCTTTAAATCTTTTTATTTTTTATTTATTCTTCTTTTGATTTTTTAACTTTTTTACTTTTTTTAATTTATTTTTCTTATTTTTAAAATCACGTATAATTTAAATATATATTTTTATATATTAATCATAACCTTTATTATTGCGTAATTATAATTTCAATATTAAATAAAACGTTAAATAATTCAATAATTAATTTTATTTAAAAACCCCTTTTCTTTAAATTAACTTACTTAGTAAATAAATTTAATAGAAATATTTAATTAAATGTATTAAATGTAGTAAAAATACACCATTTTAATAATATATTTCTTAAGTTTATACGACGTTAATACGTAAGGCTATTATTATTTCAAATATTTAATCGTTGAAATATTAAAAGTTGGAAAAAAATGCCAAGTTTCACACTTCCTACCCTGTAGAAGCCTGCAGTAAAAATCACCCTTTTATTTCAACATTTAATATCTTTACGAGGAATAGCCGCATCACCGTGCATTTAAAACCATTAAAACTGTAATTAAGTTAACTTTATAATGGCGTTAATTACTTCCTAATCGGGTAAGTTTTCGTTAAGTTATTAATTTTTAAATGAAGAAGAAAAAAATCCGAAGATTAGCGTGGAAATTTTAAAGAATCTGTGGCTTTAATGGCTTTAAGGCCCTTGTGGCTGCTGTGGCTTTAGTGGCTTTAATGGCTTGAGGACTACAGGGTAGGTTAAAAAAGTTTTATGCATTTTTCTAATAGTTTTTCTTATATTATTAAAGTTTAAACTTAAATAACTTCAGCCATAATAAGAGTGGCGTAATGTATTAAATATTGTTATATAGGTGATTACGTAAGCTACTTAATGATATATTTTATTACTTAATCAGGCTTAGTCCTGTGGACTTATTTGCTTTTAAGTATTAAAAAATATTATTTCTTAATATATTTTAACCATTTTAAGTTAGTTTTTTTTTCTAGTTAATATCTTTAATAAGCCCATTATGTAAGCTCTTTTATGAAGCTTATTCGGGATTTATCCGATTTTATTCCGTAGAGTTATAAGTAGAAACGTTATTATATTAAAAACATTATAAGGTACCTGGTTGGGAAAGTCTTACGCATTTTTTAACGGCTTTTTTTATATCGTAAAAGTTTAACCCTTAATAGCTTCAGCCACAGTAAATGTGGCGCGGTGCATCCTATATCATTATATGCGTAATTACGTAAGCTATTTAATGGTATATCCTATTAAATAAACAGGCTTAACCTTGTAAAGTTATTTGCTTTTAAATATTAAAGAATAATGTTTATTAATATAACTTGATTATTTTACGTCCGTTTTTTCTTTAGTTAAATTCATTAAATAATTTATTACGTAAGGCTTTTTATGAAGTCTATCCGGAATTTATCCGACTAAATTCCGTAAAGTTATAAGTAAAAACGTTAATACGTAATAATCTTTTCCGAGGGGACTTTTTTTCCGGATTAACGAGTTTCCGGTTTATTTTCTTATTAATTTCTTTATTATTTAATTTCCTTATTTATTAATTTCTTTAACCCTTTTATTATAAATAAATTCGGGGCATTTTTTTACTTTTTTTTAAAAGCTTACTCTTTTTAATTGAATCACTTAACGGATAAATTTAATAAAAATATCTATTTAAATGTATTAAAGCCGCCATTTAAATAGTATTATTTTAATATATGCCCCGAATTTATGAGGGGGTTTTATAGTAGGGGGGTTAAATTTAAAAATGAAATTATTTAATTAATAAGGAAATTAAATAATAAGGAATTATTAAAGAAATAAAAATCCTCCGCCACACTTATTAATCCTCACCTTAAATTAAGATTAATCTTAAATAAACACATTTAATCAATTTTACTACGCTTGTAGAAAGGTTTCACATAATAAAAAAGTAATAATTTAAAAGTGCTTTTTAAGGAGAATTAAATAATACCGGTTATATCACGATACGATATTTTATTATTAAGATATATGGTATTATATAATTATATCATTTATCATTATATGATTTATATAAGAATAACTTCTTTAATTAAGAATTTATTTATTAATTTCATTATTTATTCTTTAATTATCTATAACCTTTTATAATTAATCTACTTAATTTAGTAAGCCGTTCTATCCCCTCGCTTATCTTAAAAAAAAGCCATAATCTTAACCATATATTATTATTTATGAGAAAAAAGAGATATAAACCGTTAAGGTTAATAACGCGAGAAAATTAAATATAAGTTAATATAAAGCTTATTCCCTTATATATAAAGATCTTTAATATTAAACTAATATAAGTTTTAAACACTATCTACCCTTAAGCCTTAAAATTTATAATAATAAATATAAATATTAATATAAAGCTAGACCGTATAAATGGATATATAATTAATTACAAAATATTAATTCTTTTTAGGAAAATAAATAATAAGTCTCTTTTTAAACTAAGTAGATTAAGGTCTTTTATTATTTTTAACAATAAGAATATAGCTTTTAAAGGCTTTATATAAATTATAATAATATTGTCCACTTTATATAAGCATAAATTACTATTAAGTATAAACCCTTCCGTAATATACTTAATATTGTTTACGATTTTAAGCCTTTAATAAAAATTCTTTATAATTGCGATGGGTATATCTTTGGTGAATATTAGGTAGGATGGGATATGGATTATAAAATTATCTATAATCTTAAAAAATTTTTTTAAAGCTTTTTACTTATAAGACGCTTTTACTTTTAAGATATATAAAGATAAGAAGATATAAATCTTTTATCTTTAAGCCTTAGTAAAAAAAATAACGGCTTAAAGGTTAATTAAATATTTAAAGATATTTAAAGAAGTAATGGCTTTAATATATTTATTAAGAATAATATCTTATAGTTATATAAGCTGCATATTTAAAAAATTAAAATCTTTTAAAATTTATTCCTTATTTCTTAATTAACGTAATAACATAAAGTAAATTAGATTTATAGTTTATATTTATTAATTTAAGATGATAATTAAGGTAAATTTTAACTATAGTTAATAATTTAATATATAATTCTTATTACTTAAGTTAAATTTCTTACTTATCTCTACCAACTTCTTCACAATTATTGCCTTATTAAGATATAATAAAGATATACCTTTAACTAGCTTAAACTAGTAAAAATTGCTATATAAGATTATCATAAGTATCCTTCTAAAATCTTTATTAAAACGGTCGTAAACCTTTTATAATTAGTCGTTAATTTTAAGTAAATCTATACCTACCATTATATTATATTTATCGACAATAAGGATATTAGTTATTTTTAATGTTATAACCTTTTCTGAAAATATCTTCTTAAATAACAAATTAATAACAGAATAAATAATAATTTTATTAATATAAATACTGGTATTTCTAAAGGTTATAATCACTTAAATTCTCCTTTTATAATTCTTATTCTTTAAGGTTAAGATTAAGGTTTTAATGATAACGCTTTTATTAATTTTACCTTTACCTCTTAAATAATAAAAAAGTTATAATATTTTAAAAGATTTTTTAACTTTTATAACGTTTATTTTATTTAAATAGTGTAAAATGATATTTAATATAATTACCTACTTTAGGTTTAAATATTCTTCCTCAGCTAATTTAAAACTAACGTCTACTTATATATAACTTAAATTATATTTTATTATAATACAAATAGGTTAAAATTAATTATGTTAGGTTATGGCATTTGACGACTTAATATTAAAAGCATTTACGATATCTTTATTAAAACTAAGAATTTAATAGTCTTTTTTATTTATAAACTTTTAAATTAAAAGATTAATAGATTAAAAGAGTTTATTGTTAACGTCCCCGGCTATTACTTATAACTTATTAATATTTAACTTTTTAAAATTATTCTTCTAGTTTAAGATATTGTTTAATAACAATTTTTTAACGTACCAACCATTGTTTAATAAGCCTAAAGTTACGAGGTTTATATTATTTATTAAATTCTAATAGATTTTTAGCTTAAGAGCTATGGGGAAGTTAGTTAATTTCTTTAGATTACTATTAAAAATCGGTTAAGCTATAGTTATGATACTTTTTTCGAAAATAGGTATTTACCTTTTTATCTTTATATTTAAATAATAAATAAAGTTATAAAAAAACGTAGAAAAAGATTTAAGATTTTTAGTTTTTTATTCCTTTCCTTTATTTTTATTATATTAAGGAAGATCTTTATTATTTTTTAATTTTATAAAATTATCTTAATCTATACGCATATTTTAAATCTTAGCATCTTTTTAAGTATTTTCTTTATTTTTTCTGAAAAGGTTAAAATTACTATTATAGAATTTAAAACGTTTAAAAAGGTTTTTATATAAATCATTTTATATTTTGGTTAAGGAATTATCTTATCGTAAAATAAATTCTTATTAAGATATAAATAAGTTTAAGTAGATTATAATAAATTTTTTAAATATATTATTATTTTTAAAGTTTAAAAGATATAATTTAGTTAATAAAAAAGTTATAATAAAGGTCTTTTTAAGGATATATTAATAATATATAGATTGTAAATCTAAATTATTTATAAATTTAATATAAAAACTTATTTAATTTTTTTTAAGTTTTTGTTAAATCTTAATCATAAAGGCATAATCATATAAATATAAATCTTTAAATATTAAACCATAATATAAATAAGTTTTAAAAAATAATGATTTTATGTTAATAAAGTTATTTAAAATAACCTACTCTTATATATTAATAACGATATGATTAAAAACTTTAATAATAAATGCTTAAAAATATAGTTATTAATAATAAATTATATAATAAATAATAATATAATAAAGTTATTATCATTTTAATTTTAATAAATATTAAGTCTTATAATTAAAGAAATAATTATATACTTCTATTAATAATAGCTTTTATTTTAAATAATATCGATAAAAAATTTAAAATATTAAATTACTTACCATCTTATTAAGATTTTCCTTATTAATAAAATCTAAAATTTAATTAAGAATATCCACGTAATAAATTATAACAACAATTTACTTATCTAAAGGAAGGACGGGTTTTATCACATAATTAATCATATAATAGAAAAGAGAAGACGTTTAAAATTAAATAAAAATCAAAATAAAATTATAATTATGATAGAAGGCGGCAATAATTATCTTATTTTATCTATTATAATACCTTAAAATATACTAAATATATATAATCTTATTATCATTTATATATGTTTTAAGAATAATTTTCTAAAGCCAGCCGAAACGATAAGACTTATTAATTTTAACTCTACGTTATTTATTACATTTATTATTAAAAAACTTCTTATACGTAACAATATAATAATAATATTATATTATAATAGCTATAAACTAAGCCTCATCTTCCTACTTATTCTTTAAAACGTCCAAATTATATATAAGATGTTTTAGAAGTCGTAAATAATTACTCTTCCCAACTTTTTCCTTAAATATAATCTCGTTAAAATCTTCTTAAAAATGCTTATTAATTTATCTTAAAAAGTTAGTAATATTTTAAGCGTTATTTCTAATACATAGCTTTTTTAACATTTTATAAAAGCTAATATTACTAAAAAACTATAAGAATTTATAAAAGTAAAAGACATTATGGTAATTAATCTTTATAATTATGAAATATATATCGATAAGATTTAAAGGGTTATCCTAATTTTTAATATGAATAATCTTATTAAAAAAGGCCTTTATATACCTATAAAACCATTTAACTAATAAAATTAAATCTTAATTAACTTTTTTAATAATAACATAAATGTTATTTAAAAGACCTTTTTAAATCTTATCTTTAATCTTTTAAAAATATCAATTTCTATAAAACTTATAACTTATATAAATTTAAATAAAACTTAATAAATTATTAAGATTAATAATAAATTATATAGCTAAGGGTTTATATTTAATAATTAGATTTTTTAACTTATTATACTGGTGATGCCTTAATTTATTGGATAAGGGTTGCTATTATTTATACATTAAAATCTCTTTTAAAAAAATCTTCATATTATTATTACTAATCAGCTTATAGTTCTTAATTTCTTTAATAACTTTATAAAGTTATTCTTTCGTTAAAAACTTATAAGTTAATTTAACTTTAATAAAGATTAATAAATTTATATAAGTTTTATTAATATAACTATTATTCTTTTTAATAATATTATTAAAAATAAGAAAAAGGAATATAAGATATATGGCTATAATAATATCATATTAATATAACTTAATTAAAGCTTATCTATAAATATAATATTAATATAATAAAAAAGTAATAATAATGAAAAGAGATTTATACATCTTAATATTAAAGTTATCCTTTTTATATTTCTTTTATTTTACCTTTTTAATAATAAGATTGCTTAATTTATAAGGAAGAATTTTTATAGAAGTATAAGTATAAAAATAAAGATTATAAACGTTTAGAAAATAATTTCTTAAAATTATCTTAAGATAAAAAACGCCGTTAACTTATTCTTTTCTAATAATTTTATCCTATTCTTTTCCAATAATCTTATCCTACAACAAATCTATATCTTTCTAAGCCTTAGCTTTTAAAACTTATTATATAAAATAAGCTTTTTATATCTTATTTGCTTAATCTCCTTTCAATATAAAAAATCTAAAAGAAATAATTTTAAATTTAACTTTTTTCTAAATTAATATATAATCTATATTAAGAATTAACGTTAAAGTAATAAGGATAGATTACTTAGGATTATTATTATTAATAAATATATTCTTAACCTTTAAGACTCTTTTTTACTAAAGCACATTATTATCTTTATTAAATATTAATTTAAAATTACTACTATTATCTTATTTAAACAAAAGAAAATCATTAACATAAGAATTTAAATTTACATTCTAATTTAAAGTAAGATTTTACGGTCTATGCTTAAAAATATAAGTAACATGGTGAGTAGACTTTTCCTTAATATTTAAAATATGCATTACATAATTTATAATTATCTTAAGAAAGATCTTATTATTATTATCCTTGTCCTAATTATCCTAGAATAAATAATTAAAAAGAATTAAAGCGTATAGATAATTATACCTTTTCAGCTAACAAAAAGCATATTTTAACTTTGATTTATATAAATTTAAGTAAAGAAATAAATCCTTTTTAACAAACTTCTCCAAGCTACACTATACAACATAAATATCTTTCAAAACATTATCTATAACGCAAAAAAGAGTTATTACAACAATATATACATTATTTATAAAGATAAATATATAACTTATTACTTTCCGATAAGACGAAGAACTAAGCTAATTAATTAATAAATCTAAATTAAATTTAATAACTATCTTAAAAGTAAATCTAAAAAACAAAAACCGCTTTTTAAAAAGATAAAAATCTTTAATTTTAAAAAAAAACAGATAAATATATAATTTATAAAGTATATTAAGACAATAATCTACAAGAATTTAATTTAAATTAATATATATCCAACAATAATTATAAATACAAGTTAGCGTAAATTCTTAAAGAAAATATTTAATATAATTAAATCGATATAATATTTTATTAAAATCTTATAAACTAAGTATAACATCCTTCTTAAAAGGAATATAAAAATATTTTAACAATATATTAAAAAAATCTTTTCACAACATTAACTTATTTCCTTTTATTAAATATTAAATAAAATATAAACAATATTATTTTAAAAATACGTTATTAAGATTCTACATCGCCTCCTAAAAATTACATATATATTATATCTTAATATAATTATTTATAAGCTTTAAAAATAATTAAACTTTAAACTCCTTTTTTTTTACTTAAAATTGTTATTAAAAATCGCAAAAAAGTTATAAATTACGTTAAAAGCTTCTTATAAAATAATTAAAAATATATTTAAAAATAAAGATAAAAAAAAATAAAGAAAATAATAGTGAAGAAGATATTTAACGTCATATTCTTAAACTATAAGAGCAACTAATATGATATCTAAATTAAGCTTTAAAACCATAAAGACGACTATTAGATTAACTATAAGATTAATTACAAGATTACTTTATAGGTTTAGCTATAAGTTTATTAAAAATATAATCTCCACATTAAGCTTTTAAACTATAAGGATATTTAATGCGATATTTAAATTAAGCTTTAAAGCCATAAAGTTAACCACGAGGTCAACCATAAAATTGCTTTATAAATTTAATTATAAGTTTGGCTAAAGGTTTGTTAACAACATAATCTACATGCTAAACTTTTAAACCATAAAGATATTTAATGTAATATTTAGGTTAAACTTTAAACCTATAAGGTTAACCATAAGGTTAACCACGAGATAAAGTAAAAATATTAAGATTAAGAAATTAATTTTAAACATAAAATAAAAAATTAGGTACGGGAAGATAAGATTAAATTAAAAAAAAAGATTCGTAAAACATATTAACATAATCTTTAAATTAAGCTTTTAAGCTATAAGATTGATTATAAAATCGACCATAAGACTGGAAAATAAATATATTAGAATTAAGAAGCTGATTTTAAACATAAAATAAAAGGTTAAGTATAAGAGGATAAGGTTAAACTATAAAAAGAGATTCATAAGGTGTATCTTTACCCTTACCACTTAAAGAACTTCTTAATATAATAACTTTATAATAAAGAAAATATAATAAAAAACTATAATTTAAGAAAAGATTATGAGAAGTAATATAAATAGTGAAGATATGCTTTAAATAAAGATAATTACAAAAACATAACAAAGAAGCTGTATAATAAAAGATTATAACTTTTTAAATAAGCAAACTAATAAAAACATACTCGTTTATATAAGATAAACACAACCTATTTAATAAAGTAAGCATAATAAACGTAAAAACATAATAAATTTAGATTTAGTTAAATTAAACCGCTTTAAAAGATAAATATACATACTTAATATAATAACATATGATAAAACCAAACTACTTTAAAAAAAACGTTTAATAAAGTATATATAAAAACATTATCAAATATTAAAAAGGAAAAAAGAAGAAGAAAACAAAAAAAACCACTAAAAATTATATAAATCTTTATATATAAAAAAAAGAAAGATACTTTATAACTCACACTTTAACACCATATCATACAAGTTTTAATTATATTTTAATATATTTATGATATTATAGCTTTAACCTTTAAAAGTTTTTTAATACCTTTATCATATTATCTTATAAAAGTTTAAACACCTTAAAATAGATTTTAAAGATTTAATAGATTTTTATAAGCTTTGGTTTAAATATAGTTCTTTTAAATATAATTAAAATAATAAAGCATATAGAACGCTTTACCTAATTTATTAAGTTTAGATTAATTGTTTTTATATTTAAAATACTTATTTAGGTTCCATATTTAGGTATTAATTTAAAACCTTTATAATTCTTTATTAACGTTATAATTATAATCTTGGCTCATGTTTTCAATATAGGAGATATAAAGCAATCTTAGAACGATTTAATCTACTTACTTAAAGAGATATATTTTTAGGGCTTTTGTACGAAACTAAAGAGTAACTCAAAATAAAAGCAATTGTGGCAGATTTTATTAAATACTACGCTAAAAAACCTTTAACTATAAGTAATTAATCTTAAGCTCACGGTTTAATAAATAAAATAACTTAAAATTAAAATAAGATTAATGGTATTAAAATAAAAGATATAAAGATATTAGTATTAAATTAATTTATAGCTTACTCGTTTTTTGGTAAAGTTGTTTATATATTTAATAAAGATATCATCACCTTTTATAATAATAAGATTAAGCTTTTATTAAAATATGATATATTTATCAAATTATAATTTTTCTTAAATCAGGTAAAGAGTTATAATAATGAGGAATTATTAGTAAGAAAGGTATATTTATTTTATGTTTATCTTATATTTAATAAGTTAATTAAAAGAAGATAAACGTAGGTATTTAATGATGGTTAAATTAAATTTAAGGATAAGTAATATATTTATTATATTAGTTATATCATAGGTTAATTAAGTAATTAGTTTATTAAGAAAGCAGGTTATAAAGAAGATATTTTATTAAAATAATATTTAATTTATTTAATAATCCTATAAATATTTTACCTAATAATTAATAGAGGATTAAAAATTTTAAGATTTTTAGACTTATTATTAAAAGGGTAGTTTTACTTAAGAATCTAGAAAAAGATTATATAATTAATATAAAATAAAAATAAATTTAAACTTAAATTAATTTTAAAAGATAATAAGGAAATTTAAAAGATAGGAAGCTACGCCAAAATTAATCAAATTATATTAACGTTAAATAAGATTTTAAATATCGTTAAAAAGAATATAAAAGAAAAAAATAAGGTTATTAAATAAGATAATAATAAAAATAATATTAAAGAATAAGTTTTACTAAATAAACGTTAAAATAGTATTTTATTAAGTAATAAATAACCTACTTTTATATTATAACTTATTATATAATTAAGTATAAAAAGATATGCCAAAAACAGTAAAAAGATTTAAGAAGTATATTAATTAAAATAAGTAATTTATTTATAAAAGTAAATATTTAAAATTTAAAATTTAAGTATAAGATTAATAAATTAAATTTCTTAAAAACTATAATATTTTTTCCACTTTAAAAAAAAACACGCTTATTAACCTAAAGATTAAAATTACTTAAAGAAAATTATAACACTTTTTATAACTAATAAATTAACATTTATTAATCTAATAAATAAACTAATATTATTAGACATAACTAAATAATAACTTACATAATTTATAAAAATTAAATTTTATTAACTTTAAATAAATTATATATAAAATTAACGTTAATCTTTTTAACTTTTATTATTTAATTTTTAAATATGTCCATTTAAAGAACTCTTCCTTCTTTTTTATAATTAACTTTTATTTATAAGGTTTTATAATGATTAGTTAGTAATATTATTACTTTTAATAAGATTACCTTTTAAAGTTATATTATTTAAGGTTAAATTTATAATTTATAGAATTAATATATTTAAATTCTTACGTTAAATAAAATTAAGTAATAATATCTTTCTTTATATAACCTATTTAAAAATATTAAATAAATATATATATAATTTTACATAATCCTCTTCTTGCTATAAAAAAAATCCTTAATTAAATATATAATAAATTTAAAATTTTTATTAAAGTATTACTCCTACCACAATATAAATAATTATATCTTAAAATTATTAATAATAATATTAAAAATAGTAATAATAAAAATAAGTTAACTTAACTTAATTAATAAATTGCTAAATCTTTTAACTATATTAAAAATAAAGATATATTTTATAATATATTAATTTATATTAATAAATAAAATTTCAACTTTAATTAACCTTTCATCTTTAATCTCTAATATAAAAAATAAAAGGTTAAATAAGTTAATTGCTTATGCCGCCTTTATCTTTTTAATATATTAATTATTTAAAAATATAAGCAAATATTTAAAATAAATATTAAATATTAAAATAAAAAGTTTTATATAAAAAAGGTTTAATATGTAAAAAATAATTTAATAATTTATAATATTATTATTAAAAATCTTAATACTTATATTATATATAAAAAGATTTTTTAAAAGAATTTAATTAAGTATGGTTTTAATATTATCTTTTAAAACCTTAAATTTTATTCCTTTTTAATTAATATTATTTTAATTAACATTATCTTTATTTTAATCTATTATTTTTATATTTAATAATATATCCCTCATATTTAATTTAGCGTTTAACTTAATTTTTTATTCGTTACTTATAAACTTATTTATAAGGTTAAAACCTTGGCTTATAACGCCTTAGGTAAATAATTTTATACGTTAAAATTTATCCGGCGTTATCTTTAAATAAGAGTATTAGGACTTAATAAACTTAATAACTAACGCCATATTAGTAGGAGTATTACGGATGGTTTTATAAAGATAAATGCGGTTACTTTTAAGTTGATGAATGTAAAATTAAAGATGAGAGATAAGGCTGCGGTATAATTTAATATTAGACTTGATGGATTTTGCGTCGTTTATATTGGATGTATCGTCGTACGACGTTTCGGTAATAAAAGATATAAACTTTACCGTAAGGTCCTCTTAATTTAAAGGAGGGTGTTCGGGTTTATTAAGAGGCAGTTGAAAAAGGCTTTTCGATATAAAAACGTTTAATTTATTATTAACTTTATAATTTAAATAAAATAATTTTAATTAAGTAGATATGGTAAAGGATAAAAAAGTAACGTTTTAAATATGATCTTTTAATAATTATAATATGTTAAATAAGGTTAATAAAAATTATTATTAAAAATAATAATTACGTTTAAATTTCTTTATAAAAGATAAATCTATTTTTTTCTTTAAGTTTTAACGCTTTTTAAAAGGTAAATAATCTTATAAAATTAATAAATCTTAATATTAAAGGTATAAGTTATGCCTTTTTATAATAGTTATAATTATTATGATAAACGTTAATATAAAAGCGTAAATATATTTAGCTAAAACGATATATTATAACTTAAATAAGATAATATTAATAGTTATATTATTTTAAATAAACTTAATTAAAAATAAATATTTTAAAATATATTTGGAAAGGGTTTTTCTTATTAGATAAGTTAATTAAAAGTTATGATTTTATAGGAGTAAAGTAAAATAAAGGAATTAATAATATAATTAAATAAAAGAAAGTTTATTATAGATAATAATTATGTTTAATAAAGCATGCTTTTAGTTAAGCTTTAATAAATAAATTTAAGGTTATTATATTTACGCCACGCAGGGACCTTATGTATTATACCTTTATACGACGTATATACGTAAAGTTATTATTATTTAAAATATTAAAAGTTGAAATATTCAACGTTGAAAAAATCTTAAGTTTTACACTTCTTACCTTATAAAAGCCTGCAGTAAAAATCACCTTTTCTTTCAACATTTAATATCTTTACGGCAAATGGTCGTATCGTCGTGCACTTAGAACCATTAAAACCGGAATTAAGTTAGCTTTATAATGACATCAACTATTTTCTAATCGGGCAATTATTCGTTAAGTTATTAATTTTTTAATGGAAAAGGATAAAATCCGAAGATTAGCGTGGAAATTTCGAGGAATCTGTGGCTTTAGTGGCTTTAAGGCCCCTGTGGCTGCTGTGGCTTTAGTGGCTCCAGTGGCTCGAGGACTACAGGGTAAGTTGGGAAAGTCTTATGTATTTCTCTAATAGCTTTTCTTATATCGTTAAAGTTTAAACTTAAATAACCTCAGCCACAATGGTCGTAGCACGGTGCATCTTATATCATTAAATTAGTAATCTTATAAGCTATTTAATGATATTTCTTATTTCCTTTTATGGCTTAGTTCCGTTAAGATATCTGCTTTTAAACGTTAATAAATAATGTTTATTTATATAACTTAACCATTTTAAGTTTATTTTTTCTTTAATTAATTTCATTAAATAGTTAATTAAATAAACCTTTTTATAAAACTTTTCCGGGATTTTTCCGATTTAATTCCGTAAGGCTATAAGCAAAAACGCTTGTAAATGTGAAAGCTTTTAATTTTTCAGTACTACAGGGTAGGTTGGGAAAGTCTTGGACATTTTTCCAACGGCCTTTCTTATATCGTTAAAGTTTAAACCTAAATAACTCGAGCTATAGAAGACGTGACGTGGTGCATGGTATATCGTTATATACTTGATTACGTAAGCTATTTAATGATATTTTTTATTACTTAATCAGGCCTAGCCTCGTAAAGTTATTTGCTTTTAAGTATTAAAAAATAATACTTATATATATAACTTTACCATTTTAAGTCCGTTTTTTTTCTAGTTAATTTCATTAATTAGTTTATTACGTAAGCTTTTTAATAAAGTTTATTCGGAATTTACCCGATTTAATTCCGTAAAGTTATACGTAAAAATGTTAATACGTAATAATCTTTCCCGAGGGGACTTTTTTTTACGGATTAACGTTTTTCCATTTTCTTATCAATTAATTTCCTTATCAATTAAATAGTTTCATTTCTTGATTTGACCCCCCTGCTACAAAACCCCCTCATAAATTCGGGGCATATTATATTTATAGATAGGTTTTAATTAAGTTACGTTAATATAATACTGTCGTAGCTACTTATCTTATATTCCTTTTTTTTATCTTTAATAATATTATTAAAGGGAATAATAGTTATATTAATAAAGTTTACGTAAATTTATTAGCTTTTATTAAAATTAAATTAGTTTATAAGTTTTTAACGAAAGAATAATTTTATAAAGTTATTAAAGAAATTAAAAATTATAAGCTGATTAATAATAACGATATAAAGATTTTTTTAAAAAAGATTTTAATATATAAATAATAGTAGCCTTTATTTAATAAATCAAGGTATTACTAACATGATAAGTTAAAAAGTTTAATTATCAAATATAAACCCTTAGCCATATAATTTATTATTAATCTTAATAATTTATTAAGTTTTATTTAAGTTTATATAAGTTATAAGTTTTATAAAAATCAATACTTTTAAAAGGTTAAAGATAAGATTTAAAAAGGTCTTTTAGATAACGTTTACGTTATTATTAAGGAAGTTAACCAAGATTTAATTTCGTTAATTAAATAGTTTTACAAACATATAAAGGCCTTTTTTAATAAAATTATTTACATTAAAAATTAAGATAATCCTTTAAGTTTTATCGATATATATTTTACGGCTATAAAAATTAATTACTATAGTATTTTTTACTTTTATAAATTCTTATAATTTTTTAATAATATTAACTTTTATAAGATATTAAAGGAGTTATATATTAAGGATAATGTTTAAAATATTGTTGGCTTTTTAAGATAAGTTAACGAGTATTTTTAAGAAGATTTTAACGAAATTATATCTAAAGAAAGAGTCAAGAAAAACAACCATTTATAACTTTTAAAGCGTCTTATATATAATTTAAACGCCTTAAAGAATAAATAAAAAGATAAGGCTTAATTTATAACTATTATAATATAATATTATCGTTATACCGTTACGTATAAAAAGTTTTTTAATAATAAGCATAGTAAATAATATAAAGTTAAAACCGATAAGTTTTATTATTTTAACTAGCTTTAAAAGATTATTCCTAAAACGTATATAAATGATAATAAGGTTATGCACATTCGGCATACTTTAAAACATTATAATAAATGGAATAAAGTAATTACTGCTGCTTTTTATTATAATTATAATTTTATTTTAATCTTTACTTAATTTTAAACATCCTCTCTTCTCCATTATATAACTAACTATGCGATAAAGCTTATCTTTCCTTTAGATAAATAAATTATTATTATAACTTATTACGTAGATATTCTTAATTAAGTTCCAGATTTTATTAATAAGGAAAATCTTAATAAAATAGCAAGTAGCTTAATATTTTAGATTTTTTATCGATATTACTTAAAACGGGAATTATTATTAATAAAAGTATATAATTATTTTTTTAACTATAAGACTTAATATTTATTAAAGTTAAAATAATAATAGCTTTATTATATTATCATTTATTATGTTATTCATTATTAATAGCTGCGTCTTTAAGTATTTGTTATCGAGGCTTTTAACCATATTATTATTAATATATAAAAGTAGGTTATTTTAAATAATTTTATCGGCATAAGATTATTATTTCTTAAAGCTTATTTATATTATAGTCCGATATTTAAAGGTTTATGCTTATATAATTATGCCTTTATGATTAAGATTTAATAAAAACTTAAAAAGAATTAAATAAGCTTTTACGTTAAGTTTATAAATGATTTAAATTTACGATTTATATATTATTAATATATCCTTAAAAAAACCTTTATCGTAACTCTTTTATTAATTAAATTATATCCTTTAAATTTTAAGGATAACGATATATTTAAAAAGTTTATTATAATCTACTTAAGCTTATTTATATCTTAGTAGGAATTTATCTTACGGTAAGATGATTCTTCGATTAAAATATAAGATAATTTATATAAGGGTTTTTTTAAGCGTCTTAAGTTTTATAATAGTAATTTTAACCTTTTTAAAAAAAGTAAGGAAGACGTTTAAAAAAATATTAAGATTTAAAATATGCGTATAGATTAAGATGATTTTATGGAGTTATAAAATAACAAAGATTTCTTTTAGCATAATAAAAACAAAGAAAAGGAATAAGAAACTAAAGATTTTAAGTCTTTTTTTACGTTTTTTTATAATTTTATTTATTATTTAAATATAAAGATAAAAAGGTAAATATTTATTTTTAAAAAGAGTATTATAGTTATAACTTAGTTAATTTTTAGCGATAATTTAAAGAAGTTAATTAATTTCCTTATAACTTTTAAGTTAAAGATTTATTAGAATCTAATAAACGATATAAACCTCACAGCTTTAAGCTTATTAAGTAATAAATAGCGTATAAAAGAGTTGTTATTAAATAATATCTTAAGTTAAAAAAGTAGTTTTAAAAAGTTAAATATTAATAAGCTATAAATAATAGTTAAAAACGTTAATAATAAACTTCCTTAATTTAGCTTTAATTTTTTAGTTTAAAAGTTTATAAATAAAAGAGATTATTAAGTCTTTAGTTTTAATAAAGGTGCCGTAAATATTTTTAATATTAAGTTATTAAATGCTATAACTTAACGTAGTTAATTTTAATTTATTTAAATTATAATAAAATATAATTTAAGTTATATATAAGTAGATATTAGTTTTAAATTAATTAAAAAAAATATTTAAATTTAAAGTAAATAATTATATTAAATATTATTTTATATTATTTAGATAAAGTAAATGTTACAAGAGTCGAAGAATTTTTTAAAATATTATAATTTTTTTATTATTTAAAAGGTAAAGGTGGAATTAGTAAAAGCGTTATTATTAAGACTTTAATCTTAACCTTAAAAAGTAAAAATTATAAGAGGAAAATCTAAGTAATTGCGATTTTTAAAAGCGTCGGTGCTTATATTAATGGAATTATTATTTATTTTATTATTAATTTACTATTTAAGAAAATATTTTTAAAGAAAGTTATAACGTTAAAAGTAGTTAATATCCTTATTGTTAATAAATATAGCATAATAATAAGTGTAGATTTACTTAAAATTAACGATTAGTTGCAGAAGGTTTACGACTATTTTAATAAAGATTTTAAAGGGATATTTATGGTAATTTTATGCGGTAATTTTTATTAGTTTAAGTTAGTTAAAGATATGTCTTTATTATATCTTAATAAAATAATAATTATAAAAAAATTAATAGAAATAAGTAAAAAGTTTAACTTAAATAATAAGAATTATATATTAGGTTATTAACTATAATTAAAATTTACTTTAATTATTATTTTAAATTAATAGATGCGAATTATAGATTTAATTTACTTTATATTGCTACGTTAGTTAAGAAATAAAAAGTAAATTTTAAAAGATTTTAATCTTTTAAATATACGGCTTATATAACCGTAAGATATTATTCTTAACGAGTATATTAAAGCTATTATTTTTTTTAAATATTTTTAGATATTTAATTAATCTTTAAGCTGCCGTTTCTTTTATTAAGGCTTAAGGGTAAAGGGTTTATATCTTTTTATTTTTATATATTTTAAAAGTAAAAGCGTCTTATAAGCAGGAAGCTTTAAAAAGAAGTTTTAAGATTATAAATAACTTTATAATCTATATCTTATTTTACTTAATATTTATTAAAGATATACCTATTATAATTATAAAGAATTTTTATTAAGGACTTAAAATTATAAACGGCGTTAAGTATATTATAAAAGGGTTTATATTTAGTAGTAATTTATATCTATATAAGGTAAATAATATTATTATGATTTATATAAAGCCTTTAAAAGTCATATTTTTATTATTAAAAATAATAAAAGATTTCGATTTATTTAGTTTAAAAAGAAGCTTATTACTTATTTTCTTAAAGAGAATTAATATTTTATAATTGGTTATATATTTATTTATGCGGTCTGGTTTTATATTAATATTTATATTTGTTATTATAAATTTTAAGGCTTAAGGGTAGATAATACTTAAAGTTTATATTAATTTAACGTTAAGGATTTTTATATATAAAGGAGTAGGCTTTATATTAACTTACGTTTAACTTTTTTACGTTATTAGCCTCGACGGTTTATATCTTTTTTTTTATAAATAGCGATATATAGTTAAAATTATAACTTTCTTTTAAGATAAGCGAGGAGATAAAACGGCTTGTCGAGTTAAGTAGATTAATTATAAAAGGCTATAAAAGATTAAAGAATAAATAACGAAATTAATAAATAAATTCTTAATTAAAGAAGTTATTCCTATATAAATTATATAATAATAAGTGATATAATCGTATAATATTATATATTTTGATAATAAAATATCGTATCGTAATATAACCGGTATCGTTTAATTCTCTTTAAAAAGTGCTTTTAAATTATTACTTTTTTATTATATAAAACCTTTTTATAAGCGTAGTAAAATTAATTAAATGTGTTTATTTAAAATTGATTTTAATTTAAGGTGAGGATTAATGGGCGTTATCCGATAATATATTTTCCTTATCATTTACCTTATTAGTTTCTATATCATTTACCTTATCAGTTTCTTTATTAATTAATTTCTTTTATTAACCCCCTTGCTATAAAACCTCCTCATAAATTCAAGGTATAAGCTTTAAGATTTATAACTTTTATTTATATATATTAAATAAAAAGTTTTAAATTTTTTTATATATAATTAAAAAGGACGTTTAATATTAAATCTTAAAAGATTAATATATAAAAAATAATTATATAAGAAAGGTTAGTTATAAATTTTAAAGTAAAAATATTATATATAACTTTATTAAAGATAATATTTTATGATTTATATATAGTAATTACGTAACTTATAATTAAAAGAAATTATTTTTTAAAACATATATTATTATAAATAATAAACTTTTAATAAATATATTTAATAAAAAATATAAATTTTTTATAAAAGTTTTAAAGCTTTTTATTAAAAAGTAAAAATAATAATAACTTAATATATTTATTATAAATAATTATAATGATTTATAAAAAATCGTTTAAAACGTTAAAACTTTTAACTTAAATAATATTATATATATAATTTTACGCACTATTTATTAAGCTTATATTAACTTATATATTACAAATTAATATTATTTTATAATTAATATAAATAAGGAAAAATTTAAAAAAGTTTTTAATTAAATGAAATTTAACATAAGTTACATTTATATTTTTATTTATAAAATTAATGTTGATAATAATTTTATTAATGGTTAATATATGTTTTTAGTTAGATTTATTTACTTACGCTTTCTTTAAGTAGATTTACAGCGCGTTTTAAAAATTATCGATTTTTTTTAAAAAAAAAGTTTAATTATATATTTTATTACGAGTAATTTTTATAACGGTATTAAAACCTTTAATAGCTGTTACTTATATACCTTTTAAAATGTTAATGTGTTATAAGATGTTATTAAATATTACTTATATTTTAAACATTTTGAAATCTTTTAATATACCTTTAAGATTTTTTTTAATAAAAGGAATTTATTATTTATTAATATAAAACTTATTATTTGTTTTAACTTATTATTTTATAAGTGTATTTAAAGTAATATAATGGAAGTTATAATGGTAAGTAAAACGTTTATTTTTTTATTTTATAATGTATTTTAAATAAGTTTAATAAGTGATGGTTTATTAGTGAGGTTTTATAAAATTAACTATCTTTTAAAGGAATAAAATTAAGTATATAAAGGATAATAAAGTGTAGCTTTAATTAAATTTATTAAAAGGTGTTATTTTTATTAATGGTATTTAAAGTTAATAAGCTTTCCGTAGATCGTACGGATATAATGGTAATTATGTTTTATAATAACTTTAAGTTAAAATTAATTTTAAAGTTAATTAAGTTTTATTTAATTAATTAATAAATTTAAAATAATAATTTTATTATAATTGTTATTAAAGGGCTTATTTTATATGGCCTTTACTACGTTAAACTTAAAATTAACTGAGAAATATTAAAATTAAAGAAGAAATTAATTATAAGGGTTATAATTAATTAATTAAGACTTTATATATGTGGGGACTTGCCTTAATAACGTAAGGTTATAAGTGTAATTATAATAAGTACGATTATTACATAAAGTTTAATATTAAAAAAGCTGTAATTACGGCTTTTACGTAAGGTTAATTATAAAGTTATTATAATATCTCTTTTCTTATAGTTATGCTTATCCGTTAAGGATTAACGTAAAGCCAAGTGTATTTAATCTTTTTTATTTTTATCGTATATTTTGTTATATGGTATTAAGTTATAATTAATAGTTTTATATCCTTTTAATTTATAACGTACGTAAAGACTTATATTACGACGTAATTTTCTTTTTAATTACGTCGATAAGTATGTTATATAACCTTGTAAGGTTTAAATATAATCGTGCGTATTAAAATTAACCTTTTTTCCTTTTATTTTATTAACTGCTTTTTTAATAATGGCTTTAATAATATTAATATCCATCGCGTCGGATCGATTCTTAACGTTATTATTTTAAATAACTAGCTTTTAAGTTTTTATATAAGATAGTTTAAATAATAATCGTATAAATTATTAATAATCCTTAAGAATAAGTTGGAACGATTTTCTCTTATTTAGCTTACGTTAAAGGTTTTTATTAACCGCGTATCGTAATTATTAAATATATATTACATCTAGTTAAAATATAGCTTTAAAACTATATAAATTCTTTTCTTATTAAATTAAAAAGGAGCGTATTAAGTTAATGGCTTTTTATCGTATTAATTAAAGCTTTTTTACTATATATTATACCTTATTAACATCTTTATATACGTGATTAAAGTTATCGAAGATTATAGTATAATCTTATTATTAATTAACTTCGGCATATATTATTTAAAATATCATAAAATCTTACAGCTTTATATTTAATCAATTAAATATATAATAAAACTACGCTTTATTAATGTTAATTACGTTATTATTAATATATAATTTGCCTTTTATTTATAATAACCACGTATTATACTTTTTAACTTTTAATAACTTAAAAAGATTAAAAAATATTAACTTAAAGCGTTATTATTATTATTAAATTTAACTAGCTTTTATTAAAAAAGTAAAAACACTTATAAGTTAAGTGTTTTTAACGTTAATCTTTACTTACATTTAAGTTAATTTATAATTAAATTTATTATATAAAGTGTTAGTTACTTAAGTAACAGCTGTATTAATAACATTTTTTAATTATTAAGCCGTAAAATTTATAATTACTACCATAGCGATGACTTTTTAAGCTAAGGTTAATAATTAAGTTAATTATAAAAGGTATTACCGTTATAATCGTTTAATAATAAGTTAAAAAAGGTTTATTATATCGTATAATAACGCGATTTTTTCTCACTTTCTTTCTTCTCCCGTAAAAAGCTAAATAATTAAATAAGTCGAAAATCCCATATAAAGTTAAATAATAATTAAAATAATCATATCTTTTAACGTTAAATACCACATATTTTAAGCCGCGCATAGCCGTGGTTATAATTTTAAGTTTATTATTATATTAATTAAATTAATCTTTTATAATAAGCATTATAAATAATTTAAATTAAGCAATTACACTTATAATCGTAAGGGCTTTTAATCGATTAACATATCGAATAAAAGAATTAAAAAGATTAAAACGTATTAATTAAAATAGAAAGATGATACGAAGATCGAGCGTAAAAAAGCTCCCACATTTAAGAAATCTTAATATTATTATTAAAAGGCTTACTTCGTACGGCCTTTACTACGTTAAACTTAAAGTTAACTAAGAAATATTAAGATTTAAAAAGAAACTAATTATAAAGGTCGTAATTAATTAATTAAAACCTTATATACATAAAAACCTACTTTAACAACGTAAAGTTATAAATGTAATTATAATAAGTGCGATTACTACGTAAAATTTAATATTAAAAGAGCCGTAATTACAGCTTTTACGTAAGGCTAGCCATAAAGCTACCGTGACAATAATTTTTAATTTTATTTCTTAATTTTTCTAATTAAGTTAATATTAATAAAGATATTATTAATATCTTTAATTTTATAAATGGTAATTTTATTAAAAACGGATTTATTTATTAAAAGTTAAAATATATTGTTAATATTTATATAAAATCTTTAATATTTAAGATAATAATTTATTAAACATGAGGTTTTATAAAACCTTAACGGGGTTTTAATAAGATAAGGCCGTTTAGTTTTTTACGAACGTAAAAGATTAAACGTTTAAAAAAAGCTCCCTTTCTTAAAAGGCTTTCTCTTTCCTTCTTTAAGCTTTAATTTAATAATATCACGATATTAACCTTCTCTTACCACTTAGTTCCACCACTTACATAAGCCTTAAGGCTATGTAACAATGTAAGGCATTATAAGCTTACGTAAAAGGAAAAGTTTTCTTGCTTAAAACTTAAAGCATATTTTATACGTTATATAACATATAATAATTAATAAAATCAATTTATTAGCTTTTAAATATTAAAAAATTAGCTTATTTTTTTACTTCTTTCGTTAATTTTTTAAATAATATTATAAGTAATTTTATTAAAGTTAATTTAACTTTTATAACATTTTATAACATTATCTTTAACGTATATTTTTATTAATTTAATTTTATATTAAGTTTAAGTTTTTTATATTATTATAAAAAAACCTTTTTCTTTTAAACGTTAAAAATAATTAATATAAAGCCATTAAGCTTTTTGATATGGTGGCTACCCCGTAGGAGGGGCTGAAAGCGATGTACTAGTAGTGCGAATAAGGCCTGATAGCAAAAATAGGTGGTGCGAATAGCAATGCTCTTATATAATTATAAGATATTATTTTTAATAAATATATTAAAGCTATTATTCTTTTAAATATCTTTAAATATTTAATTAATTTTTAAGCTGTTGTTTTTTTATTAAGGCTTAAAAATAAAGGGTTTATATTTTTTTATTTTTATATATCTTAAAAGTAAAAGCGTTTTATAAATAGGAAGTTTTAAAAGAAATTTTTAAGATTATGGATAATTTTATAGTTTATATCTTATTTTATTTAATATTTATTAAACATATGTTTATTGTAATTATAAAGAATTTTTATTAAAGGCTTAAAATTATAAATAGTATTAAATATATTACGGAAGGGTTTATATTTAATAGTAATTTATATTTATATAAGGTAGATAATATTATTATAATTTATATAAAGCTTTTAGAAGTTATATTCTTATTATTGAAAATAACGAAGGATTTTAATTTATTTAGTTTAAAAACAGGTTTATTATTTGTTTTTTAAAGAAAATTAATATTTTATAGTTAATTACGTATTTATTTATAAGGTTTAGTTTTATATTAATATTTATATTTATTATTATAAATTTTAAGGCTTAGGGATAGATAATGTTTAAAATTTATATTAGTTTAATATTAAAGATTTTTATATATAAAAAGGTAGGTTTTATATCGATTTATGTTTAAAGCTTTTTTACGTTCTTAATTTTAACGGTTTATATTTTTTTTCTTATAAATAGTAATATATGGTTAAAATTATGGCTTTTTTTTAGGATAAGTAAAGGGATAAAATAGCTTATTAAGTTAAATAAATTAACTATAAAAGGCTATAAAAGATTAAAAAATAAATAATAAAATTAATAAATAAATTCTTAATTAAAGAAATTATTCTTACGTAAATTGTCTAATAATAAGTAATATAACCGTATAATATTATATATCTTAATAATAAAATATTATATCGTAATATAATTAATATTGTTTAATTCTTTTTAAAAAGTACTTTTAAACTATTACTTTTTTATTATATGAAACCCTTTTATAAGCGTAATAAAATTAATTAAATGTGTTTTTGAATATGTTTTTTTAAAGTTAATCTTAATTTAAGGTGAGGATTAATAGGCGTTGCTTAATAACGTATTTTTCTTATTATTTATTTTATTAATTTTCTTATTAATTAAATAATTTCTTTTATTAATCCTTTTATTATAAAATCCTTTTATAAATTTAGGGCATTAATTATTAAGACTTAAGAAAGATAACCTTATAAAATTATTAATAAAAAATTTAAAATTAAAAGATATTTATATTAAGTTAAACTTTAAATATATTAAACATTTTAAAATCTTAAAATTTATAAAAAGATTAATATATTGTATTATTTTATTTAATAAATATTTATAATTATATAATATTTTTCTTATTTCTTTATTAAAATCATAACTTTTAAAACTTAAAATAAAATTAAATAACTTTTTATAAATATTAAACTTAAAAGATAAAAAAAAAGTAAAAAGTAAAAAAGATTATTAATAAATATATTTATGATAAAGATATAATATACTTAATTAAATAAATAGGTTAATTATTAAAATATAATTAATAAATTTATAAAGAAAATATAGAAAATGTAAAAAAAAAGAATAAAATAATATAAGAAAAATAAAAAAAAGAAAGATAATAAAAAGAAGCTTAAAAAAGTATGATTTAAGAAGGAGATATAAGGTTATTTAAAATCTTACTAGCGTTTAAGTTAACTGTTTTAAAAAGAAGGGGGATAGTTATAAAACCTTAATAAAGTTTTAATAAAATAAGGCCTGTTTAATCTTTTATAAATATAAAAGATTAAACGTTTAAAAGGAGCTTTTTTTTAAAAGGCTTTCTCTTTCTTTCTTTAAGCTTTAATTTAATAATATCATAATATTAACCTTTTTTTACCACTTAGTTCTACCTATTATAAAATAGCTAAATACCAAATAAATAAATAAGTAAATAAGTAAATAAATTAATTAACTGATTAATTAATAAATTAAACCTGTTATAAAAGTTATTATAATAATTATTTTCATCGCCTTGTAATATGGTTATAAAGAAATATACCGAAGTAAGATTAATATTATTCGAATCGTTTAAAATAACGCTTTTAAATAATATAATTTTTAATTAAGCGTACTTAATATTTTAAAAATTATTTAAGTTAAGTATAACGCGATAAACGGTAAAAGGCTTATGGAATCTGCTAATTAAAGTAAAAAGCTCTTGAAAAAGTAAAGTATTATTAAAATTTACTATTATTAAAATAATAATACTTTTATATAAAGCTTTTATTTTTGAAAACATATAAGTATATTATAAATATGATATATGTATAATTTTTTGTTAATAAAGTAAATAAAATATTTCTTAAATAAATAATATATATAATATTAATTAATTTAATAAAAACGCGATTTATATAGATTTAAAACGTAATTAATATATTAGTTAATTTAAATGGTATTATTAAATATTTAAAATAATTATATTTAATATAAAATATCGTTTTTTACTTATTACCTTTATAAATATATAATTAATAATATATATTTTAAAATTTTAATTTAATATATCTTTAAACATTTAAAAATTTATTTAATATTTTATTAATAAAAAGTAATGTTATATGATTTTTCTTTATTATAATTTAATATATAATAATTAATATAAAGTTATAACTTCTTTTTTAGTTTAAGAATAAATAAAATTAAAGATTTAATAAAGCTTTGTAAAGATTATATTTAACTTTATTAAAAGGTCATATAAATATATTTATAAAATATAATTTATTTTGACTTTATTAATATATATATTAAGTCATAAAAAGGCTACTTCTCTTTTTTAAAATTAATATAATAATTTCAATCTTAATATCTTAAAAGATTTAATATTAAAATAATGTTAAATATATTTTTAAAATCTTTATATACGGATGGTATAATAATATCTTTATCGCTAAAACTATCTTGTATTATAAAATATTATCTTAATTTTAATAAGTCTTTTTATACTATAGCGATAATAAATATAAATATATATTATAAATCTTATATTATTTATTTTATTATTTTCTTTTTATAAATTAAACTAATATTTTAATTATTTAAACGATAATATTAATAATTGAATTTTAAATTTAAGATTATATTAATTTTATAAGCTTATAATAAACTTAAGATAATATTATAATTAAAGTTTTAATTAATTTTTTTAATATTATATAAGATTATTAATAAGTCTCTTTAAAATCTATAACTTTAATAATAATATATAATTAACTTAAAATATATCCCTTTTTATAAAAGCTATTAATAAATCAGCTTAATTTTAAGGTAAATAATTACGTTAAAAAGAAATAACATATATAAATTTTTATATAATTTAATTTAATATTAATTAATATTTTTAACTTTACTTATTATCCCTTTAATTATAAATATATTATAACATTAATATATTTATTTAAAGGTGCTTTATTTTAAATAACTATTTATACTTTAAATAAAAAGTATTATTATTTTAATAATAATAAATTTTAATAATACCCCACTTTTTTAAAAGCCTTTTACTACTAGCCGCGCTTGAAACATAAATAACTTTTATAATACTAATTGCACTTAATTATAATTAATATTATTTAAAAGCGTTAATTAAGGAGATTTTAGAAATATAAGTCTCATTTAAGTGTATAAAGAATTAAGCTTGATATTTAAGGAAAAAGTAGTTAACAGCCGAAACAATCACGTAATGCCTTTAAATTTAACCCCATCCCATTTACATACGTATAGACATACAGCCAGATAAGCAGCTAGATAAATAAATAAATAAGTAGATAAGTAGATAGATTAATTAATTAACTAATTAACTAACTGATTAACTAACTAACTAACCGATTAAATTTAACCCGTTATAAAGGTTATTATAATAATTATTTTCGTCACCTCGTAATACGGTTATAAAGAAATATACCGAAACAATATTAATATTATTTAAATCGTTTAAAACAGCACTTTTAAATAATATAAGTCTTAATTAAGTACGCTTAATATCTTAAAAGTTATTTAAGTTAAACATATATAAACGCGATTAACAGAAAAGGCTCGCGGAATCCGCTAATTAAAATAAAAGGCTCTCGAAAAAGTAAGGTACTATTGAAATTTACTACTATTAAAATAATAATACTTTAAATAAAAAGTATTATTATTTCAATAGTAGTAAATTTTAATAATACCTTATAATTCCACGAGCCTTTTGCTGCCAGCCGTACTTAAAACATAAATAACTTTTAAAATATTAATTATACTTAATTGTAATTAATATTGTTTAAAAGCGCTAATTAAGGGGATTCTGGAAATATAGGTTTTATTTAAGTGCACAAAGAATTGAGCCTAATATCTGGGGAAAAGATAATTAGCAGCCGAAGCAGTCACGTGATGTCCCTTAATCTGACCCTATCCCACTTACATACGTACAGACATACAGACAGACAGACTGACTGACAGACTGACTGACTGACTGACAGATTGACTGATTGATTGACTGACTGATTGATTGAT